>OY829481.1:12982743-14182743 GCA_963691745.1 Ditula angustiorana | reverse complement strand
TAAATTTAAATGTGTGTTGTAGTTGGTTTTTGGGATATACTCGGATATACAGAGCTTACTAAATATAACTTAACAACTTTTGAACGCTTTGACTGCGAAAATGCGCTGCTGCTTTTTTTTAAATATAAATAGTTGGGAAAACAGGTGCGGGTGCACGGGTTTGCGGGTGGTAGGACCTTGTGCGAGGTCCATCTGGAGCGTTACCACGATATGCTCGCTAATCCTGCCGCTAAGCAGCAGTGTTTGATTGTGTTCCGGCGTGGAGAGCAATAACTGGCACAAGAAATATTCCATCTTAGCCCTCTGGGTTGGCAACGCATCTGTTTCACCTTGCTGTTGCGGTATCTATAGGCGGCGGTGATCACTTATCATCAGGTGAGCCACTTGCTTGTTTCCTTCCTATTTAATAAAAAAAAAACAGGCAAGTGAGCAAGATGAAATACCTTTTGGGCCAGTAATTTCACCGGCTGTCTCGCTCTTCACGCCAGAACACAACAGTGCAAGCACTGCTGCTTACAAGCCGGACCTTGCACAAGATTCTACCAACCGCACCGCACTCGAGTCCAGTTGCAAACAACCAGAGATGTATGTCATCCCCTTAAAAATTTTAGGGATGCGCGTGCGCAATCACAATTATGGTACATGGTTGAGATAAAAGCAATAGTTCTGCATGTTAAATAAATAAATAAATATCTCAGGATAATTCACACCAATTGACCTAGTCCCAAGCTAAGAAAACCTTGTGTTGTTGTGATATTGTTTCTCGTTAGTTAAAATATCTTAGTTTTGAGAGTTCCATACCCAAAGGGTAAGACGGGACCCTATTACTAAGACTCCTCTGTCTGTCTGTCACAGGTATTGTATCTCAAAAACCGTGATAGATCAACTCGACTTTTCTTAGTAATAAAACAAAAATATAAACATAATGTTTTTTTTTCATGAAATAAGAAGGCAAACGAGAAAGAGTTCAAAGGTTGTGAAGTTCTTTTTGGTTAGCTCTCAGCTGAGTGTAAAACCCCAAAAACCAACTCTGACACATTTTTGAATTTAATTTGTATTGATTTGGTATAGAGAGTATTTGTAGAGAGCCCTTTCAACACTTTTCTTTGTCTTGTCTGATAAAATCATCAAATGAGTAAAAGTACAATTTTATGACGTTGACGTGATGCTCCGATATCAAATAGTGTAAAAATATGTTTTAGAATAGTTTTTCATTTTAGAAACGCTGGGTACTTTTAAATAGATATTAATATAATATAGTCTATCGTGTATCATTAAAAAATTATATTATTTTTTAAATACAAATAAAACCGTTGAGTTTAAATCTAAACATTGTACATAACAGTTGAGTGTTGTTTTACATAGGTATGTTTTAATATTCCAAATAATTAATTTATTCAAAATAATTAGGTTCAGCAGTTGTCTCTATGCTTCTGTAACAGACAGATGGACTGGTCAAACCACCAGGGTAGATTTATTTCACTATTTTGGTACGAAATCCTATAGATCGTTCGTTGCTTGACTTTTTCTAATTTATACTTTTCTATGCGAATGTCCGAAAACTACTTAAAATACAGTGCTTATTAGACGTTAGTTCACACCGCGTTGAGTTATTGGGTTTGGTAGTAGAACGAATAATAATTTAAACATTACAAAACGATGGTTTTAAAAACGGAAATGGAACCAATAAAGGAACAAAGGGTTTGTCACGGTAAGTACATAGAATTCTAAGTAGTTAATAAATTAAATGTTATTTTAAATTTTAAGAAAAAATGAAAAAGTTAGGTTTCTCAAAATTTATTTTAATATCTTGATTATCGTCTCATATATCGAAAAACTATTAAATAAGAAAATGTTTGTTTGTTAAAGAGTCAATGTAGGACGTAAAAACCTTCCTTAAGCTCTCCATACAAACGGCGATAACGTTTTCCACCCTCTAAACCTTAACCTATAGCCATGACTTTTTTTGTATGTTATCAACATGCCCTAGAACTTGGTTTGTATGTTTTCATTATTTAAATATTCTTAATAGTTTCAAAAATATTGATGCTTTTTTGTTGTATGAAACTCCTAAAATGCAAGTATTGTGAAATCTATGAAGAATATTTAAAAATCTAAACATACAAACCTAGTTCTAGGGTATCATGACAACATACCAAAAAAGCATTTCCACAGATTAAGGTTTAGAGTAAAAGAGGTTTAAAATAATAAGGGTAGTTGTGCAAAAATGTTGGCGGTAGGCGGGATTAAAGAAAAATGTTTTAGTTTGTCAGTACGCCATTCGTTCAAGTAGCGAACGGTCGTACTGTTTCTTTGATCTTGATGATGCCTCGTATAGAGGCGAAACGCGCGTCGATCGTGTAGTTTTAGTGTTTAGTGGTGGTGGTGTGTAGTTGAGTCTGTGTGATATATGTTGTTTCGTGTGGAAGCGGAGGAGGGTGGGTTTTTGCATGAACATATATGTGTCGCACAGACGCAGCTATTTTGCACGAGCCCGGCACTGGTTTCGCGGAGTAGCAAGGTAATTTGTTCCAGTTTGTTAAGGTTTAGAGGGTGGAAAACGTTATCGCCGTTTGTATGGGGAGCGCTTTTTGAGGCTTCACCCATGGGTTCACACTCCTCTTAACAAATTCTCTAAATTACTGTGAAAACCGTATCAAAACTGCGTGGTTTAGGAGAGTAAGTGGCCGAAGATTTGAGGATAGGCACGAATGAATAGCAACTTTGTTTCATACTACCTACGTATGTAAATAATAGAGATAAGGAAGGTAACATATCAGCATTATAAGCCACAACATTTTTGTTTATTCTAAGCTACCCGACCCCGGCTTGGAACGTGAAAAACAGGATGTAATGTATAGTCGACCAAGAAATTGCTTGACCACTTTTCGACCGTATTACAAAGGAATAGGGTTGAAAAGTGGTCAAGCAATTACTTGGTCGACTATACATAAAATCCGCAAAAAATCTCTAAATGACAGTGAAAACCGTATCAAACCTTATTTTAGGGTAAGAATAAATTGTAATTAAATTGTGTAATAATATTGACATCGATAATCAGACTGTAATGTATGTGTTTAACATTATAACTCCTAGTTTTTTAATGCTTAATGTAAGCAGATTTTGCCTGGAATCCTTTAATGTACCATCTTATATATGTACCCAAAATTTTAGCAAATAAATATACAGGGTGTCCCAAAACCCTTCAAAAAAACATATACAGGGGGGTAGTGTAAGTGATTGCGAACATCCCTATGTATTTTTTTTTTAACTTGGTTGTGTTTGAAAATTTTAATAAAAAATAAAACATTTTACTTGCGCCTAGTGCCTCTCCAACTCAATATAAAAGATGCATGTAAAATGTCATCATACAGTCATTCAGAACAAAATGTTTTAAACATAGAGCGAACGAATGATAACCAAGACCGAGTCTTGTCGTTTCTTGTCTAGCCTCTGTCAAGCGGATCAACATCAAAATGTTTTTCTATTATTGTTGCGTGAATATTACTGATTTACGAATTGCTGACTTTGGTGGAACTCGATGGGTTACCATTAAATGGCGAGAAAGCGAGCGCGGGTGTTAATAAGATGTCTCATCAGTAGGCTTTTATCCAAGGCCTTATTATAAGTATAATATTCGTGTTATGTTGAACGTGCGTGGCGATTCTGACCTTTGTTGCGGCCCTATGATAATCAGCGTTATTGTATCTATCTACAAGTGCGCACTAGAAAATACCCTCTTGATGTCTCAGACATGGGCTTTAGTATCATATTTATGCTGATAAGGAAACCATTTAGAAATGCGAACACCACAGATTTTACCTGTGCTGGCGAGAGACACCTGGCGATCTAGATGTGTCTTGTTCAGGACTATTTTAAAACGAAGATGAGAGGATAAGTCCATCCTTCTTTAATCAGTGGCAAGAAAAGGTCGCGTTTGCTTTCGATAGCGACTACACAGAAACCAAAACTAAAATCGCGTGATCATACCTGCAGACACAGTTGGAAGGGATAGAAATGAACATTCTAGGGAGTGAAGAAAGGATGCATGGGGGAAGCCTCAAGCAACTTCTTTCTGGGCAGGACTGATGCCACTATGGGAAGATGGGTAGAAAGAAGTCATTATCAGGAAATATCTTAACAGTTCTACTAGTTTCAGATGAAAGTTATATTCGCATTTAATTAAAAAAATAAAGTCTACGTTTCAGTTTTATTCGCAAATAATTAGCAGACAATTGACGACGAGTGTCGTAAGAAAAAGACCCGTTTACTGTGTATTTGTTAGTCTGCCGTTGAGAGTAGCTTCGCAAGGCCCAAAGAAATTAGTAAATTTTAATGCTGTTATTTTATGTTAACGCTAGCTTATAACATACTAACAAAGTTTAATAACTACAATATCTGAAGATCATAAGAGAATATTATGTGATCTATCTTTAAAAATTGCCTTAATTCTCCCAGCATTTTGTCACTGGTGCAATGAGATTTAGGTACCTATGTTAGAGATGTTTATCAAATACTATGTTTGTTTATTGTGAGAATAATTTATATGATTTATTAATTACGACTCTCCAAAATACTAAATATCATATCTTTCTTTCTCCGGAAAATACATTTACTGAGTAAAATCTGCGTATATTTTATAAAACATTAAAACACACGAACACTGATCCTTTCCTTGTATTTTTATTTCAGAAAGAATGATCAAAACGGTTTAAGTTTTAGAGGAGGCAAAACGAAACACTGAAACCTCGATCTGCACCATTTAATAAACATAATTTACCGCTTAAGGTGTAACTGTTATTTTCATGCTCATTTTCAATGACTTCACCAATAAGGTGCAATGACAATAATTTGCCACAGCTTTAGTGGTAAAAACAGGATTTTTGACTAGAATTGTACAGTAGTTATCTTTTACTAACATAGCGGCGGTGGTGCAAGCCCCTGCGCCACCTTAGCCCCATCGATGCACGCGGGCCTTTTGCCACCGCACGACGCAAACCACATGACCCAGGGGGTCGCGTGTCCATTGCTGAACGCAGGTTGGCCAAGCCTCGCAATCGTTTACACTTCTTTTGCGTGCCCCCATACCCATGCACTGGCCTTAATCGTCATCCACGTCCGAAACTGTGTGCTAATCAAAGTCGCTGCACCCGGTCTTCAACCACCTGCACTGCCTAGCAAGGTTATATTTATCACCACCATTAATCGACTTAAAATAAGAATGGTGGTTCTCAATTCGTCGGGATCTTTTTATTAACATATTTATTGTTTTAATGGGATGATGAATACTGTAAAAAGTTTCACAGGGGGTTTTTCATACTTTGGTCGGCCTATGGGTCGGCCTAATACCACTGTATGTGGTGAATGGATGGAAAAGTTGGAACATTTTAAATAAATCCTCCTTTATGTCACTATCTTCTTTGGTCGATCGACAAGGAACTTGTACCTGGCCATGACAGAATGACAGTTACACTTTATATTGTACGTCAATCAGAGTAAGCAAATGGGCTAATGCAAAACGAAGAAGATTGTTTATAATAGTATAATTTTTATTTTAGTTTAAACTTCCTTATGACGTCGAGCTCAACGCTGATGCGCTTAGGAATATCAGAACTGATGTGGTAAGTATTCTAGCAATACCTCTATGCAACTAACCACCATAACCCCTGTTGCAGCAAAACGTACCGACAGGATGATAGTTACATATTCATTATCATGAATGTGCATGTTTCCTTACGACACTTTCCCTCACCGTAAAAGCGTTCGTTACTACAGCAACAACAAAAGTTAGAAAAACTTATTAGTCATGGCGACTGGTTGAGGTTCGAATCCTTCCTTGCACATTCTAACCCCCGGGAAGGGATTAAAAAAGAGTTTTAGTAAATTCAAAGTTAGACCCAATCTTACTAGTCTACTAGCGACCCCCCCTGACTTTGCACGGATGTAATTTACCACCGAAAACTTAATTAAAAGGTATCGTACATAAAAACTCTCTGTACAAAATTGCCTAAGTGACAGTCAAAACCGTATCCATACCGTTGCGTGGTTTAGAAGAAGTAAGAAGCCGGAGATATGAGCTCAAACAGGAACTAAGATGGAACTGGATGGAAAGATAAAGATATGCTCTTGTCCTTTTCCTGCGTCCTGCAGGATAAGATCAAGCATCTAAAAAAGGACATCCCTTTCATTCCCATAACTTATTTTACATATTATTCAAAGTCAGACATTGATATTCATGTTGTTTATGTTCAAAGTAATCGATACCTATTCATAAAGATTTTAGGCCATAATTGTAAATAATTAAAAAGTTAATTAATTGTAAATAATATTTGGCACTGTGGATAATCATCCATAGTGCCAAATATTATTATAATTTATAAGAGTCATAAATTAAACTCGTGTTTATGTTTATTATGGCATTTTTTATGCATATGCGAATGCATTAAAGAACATAATTAAAAAGCGACCATGTTCATCCCTATTTTGTCCGTCCGTCCGTCCGTCTGGTCGTCATTCCGTCCGTTCTTCCGTCCGTACGTCCGTCCGTCTGTCCGTCTGTCCGTCCGTCCGTCCGCAGACCGCCGCTCATCCGTTCGTCCGTCCGTCTGTCCGTCAGTCCGTCCGCCTATCCATTCGTCCGTCCGTCCGTCCGCCCATCCGGCTGCCATCCGTCCGTCCGTCCGTCCGATCGACCGGCCGACTGACGAGTCCACCGGCCGCCGGCCAACCAAACCCGTCTGTCGATACACCCGCTGCCCATCCATCCCTCCGATCGCTCGACAGACCGACCGTCATAATGGCGTGTCCGCCCATCCACCCACTCTGGCGTTAGCCCGTCCGCCCACCCATTCGTTCGTCCGTCCGTCCGCACGTCTGTCCGACAGATCGACTGACCTAATGGCCGCCGTCCGATTGCACTTCTGTCAGTCTGTCCGTCTGTACGGCCGTCCGTCCTCAGGCCCCACTCATCCGTTCATCCGTCCGTTTGTCTGTCAGTCCGTCCGCCTATCCATTCGTCCGTCCGTCAGTCCGTCCACCCGTCCATTCGTCCGCCCATCCGGCTGCCGTCCGTCCGTCCGTCCGTCCGATCGTCCGACCAACCGACTGGTAACCTGCCAGCCGGCCAGTCCGAGCCTGTCTGTCGTCACACCCGCTGCCCATTCATCCGTCCGCCCGCTCGACAGACCGACCGTCATAATGGCCTGTCCGCGCGTCCGTTCATGCGTCCATCTGGCGTCAGTCCGTCCGCCTACCAATTCGTTCGTCCGTCCGTCTGTTTGACTGACCTAATGGCCGCCGTTCGATTGCCCTTCTGTCCGTCCGTCCGTCCGTTTGTTTGTCTGTCTATCAATCTGTCTAAAGTCCTGAACTAATTTTCGAAATTCCATTACCCTACGCCATTACCAAAGTTTTGCTATTGATAAGACATTGTGTTACATTAATAAAACGCACATACTAGACAATAAAGGGTTCTCTTAATTCTCCGACACAAATCCACTACATATTATGGTATGGTGGTGAAGTTAATGATTTTTTTTTTTAATACAGGAAGGCTAACATCGAAGATGGAATACCTCTTGTGCCAGTATTTTCACCGGCTTTCTTGCTCTCCACGCCAGAACTCAACACTGCAAGCACTGCTGCTTAGCAGCTGGATTAGCAAGCAAAATGATGGTGGTCATCCAGACGGACCTTGCACAAGATCCAACCACCTGCAAAACCTAAACCTAGCATCACAATGTTATCGTTTATTTAGTGCACATAGTACTTGTCTCCGTATGCAGCACACAACCATCGCCGCACCGCTACTAGTCACCACTTCTGCTTTAAGACTGCAGCGACCGGCGAACGTCACGCTACTCGCAAATGCCGATGTGTAATGACTTTGTTTGGGATTCCTTTATTAACTAACTAAAAAAACTTTTAACCGTCAGTTTTCACTGTTCAGTGTTAGTTCAGTTTTAACTGACAGTGAAAGTAGGAGAATCTTATGTTGCACAGAATCAGTTTTGACTGTCAGTTAATAGTGATCGTGTATAGCTCGCATAAGGTTGTATAGTACCTCGTCAAGCGGCTATGCTCGCGCCATCTTGCGAGCGATGGCTAGGATAGCTGCGAGACACAATTGTAGCTCACGCTCGCTGTTAGGCCAACCTGTCTTAGTCGCTGCCTTACTACCGTTAGCATCATCTCCTACGCTGGCGACATGGATCACGCAACTCGACACCCGCATCCTAATGTACAGGTCAACAGTGTCGGTCGAGAAGGTGCGTATCACGTTAGCATTCCTGGACATAGTGCTAGGCGAACGAACGCGACGACGACTACCATCGCGTCGTCGTCGCGTTCGTCACCGACCCCGCTGTGTTAAGAACTCGTGCAGCGGTGGTGCAGACGCTTGCGGTCCTGTGGTCCTCACTTTCTGTCACGCAGTCACGCGACATACTTAAACCACAAACCAATAGGGCTGTCGGGCACCACTGTGCTCACATTCATCACGGAAGAGAGTTCTAGGCTACTTTGTTATAGTTTATCGTCGTCATATGTGGCGACGCCGTTTGAATCTCGTCTGTAACTGCCATCCGCCGAAGCCATCTTAGTGCATGTGCGCACGGTATTTGCAGGGGCGTAGCGAGGTACGGGCAGGATACACGCGCCCCCCCCTAGAAGATGCAGTTAATTAGCAGGAATGCTCACGAACCTTAAAGCAGGTATTTGAGGGAGGTACATTTTTCTTCGCCTGCCTTCCCATAACAGAATCCTGGCTACACCCTTGGCCATTTGCCTGTGAAGGTACGTTTGTGCCGTCTGTAATAACTCGCATCTCTGCAACGAGCTGCAACGCTTACTACGCGGTCAACACCGCAAAAAACCGAGCATCCCAGTTCTGCGCCCACAGATGCAGCAACAATACCGATGTCGTCGAAGCCCTGCTCATCCTATAGAGGGTTTTACATGCGCTGCAATGTACTTTTTCAACAAATTACCTTATGTAACCGCACAGTGCGAAAGTACGTCAAAACATGTATTGTCGTTTTGAAGTAAAAATTGATACGCTTGTTAAATAAACCAATTTCATACAACCACAATCATTATAAGACTAACTAGCGCACTATGGGACTACTTTTTGAGAATAGGAATAAACAGTTTCAAAAATGTTTTTGTTTGTTATTTCTGGTAAATGCATTCGCGGCCTCAAACACATAAGTGCAATTGGTTATTGCTTTGGAGGCGTGCCCGTTTGCTGACTCAACTTTTTAATCACACCTCGGGCAGCGCCTAAAACGCACATTTGTGTTTGGGGTAGGCAAGCCACGTAATCACCTCTAGCATTTGCGCGGCTTGTAACCTGTGCACCTAGCACAAATCTTCTCGACACGCGTTAACTCGCTACGTAACTCAGTGCGTCTCATTCTAACCAGTCTAGTAGGAGAGAGACGCACTGAGTTACGTAGGGAGTTAACGCGTATCGAGAAGAGTCGTGCTAGGTGCACTGCTCGAATCCGAGCTGTTACAATACGCAGGAATATATCCGGTGACTACGTGGCTGTACGCGTTAAAAAGCACTTCGTGAACAGAAAGCGTATGGGCCTGGCCACATGTCTGCGGCGCGGCGTCGGCGCCGCAAAACGGTGCGGCGTCGCAGTTTTGTGCGGTGCCGGCACCGCAAAAATATGCGGTGCGGCGCCGCGTACGGTGCAAATTCACGCCGTTGCGGCGTGGAAATATGCGGTGCGGCGCCGCAAAAACCTGCGGTGCGGCGCCGCTACGGTGCAAATTCTCGCCGCCGCGTCGTGGAAATACGCGGTGCGGCGCCGCAAAAACCTGCGGTGCGGCGCCGCGTACGGTGCAAATTCTCGCCGCCGCACAGTATTTTATAATGCCTCAAAAACGGACATCCTCCGTTTTAGTCAGAAATCGACAGATAATATGATTTAAAACGCGAGACTAGAACTCCCGTGTGCCAGTTTTGATTTGTTTCTGAGAAAATAAATTTCAAAGTTTTCAATTTTTTTTGGACGAAAATCAAGAAAAATATTCCTATCCAAAAACGGTTACAGATATCTAAGATTTCATGAAATCAGTCGATAGAACTATCAAAGAGCAAACATTATACAACTCCCCAACCTTATAGTTCCCATAGAAAAGAAAAAATAAGTAATTTAAAAAAAATCTATTTTATTTTTTTTCTCCGATGTCCAGTCGTATGTGCAACTGAATTTTATATCAAATTAAAGCCTTTACTCTAAGCTATGCACACAAAAAAAATCACTTGCTTATCTCGCTGGACTCGGAAGATATCTTGAATTTAATTTTTTATTTAGGGTTGTCACAGGTTAGGCCGAAAACCAAAGTCGAAAATTTGATACATTTTTAAACGAAATTTTTATATGTTTCATCTTTTTCAGGGTTCTGCAACTAAATAGCTAAATCGGAACCTACATCATTTCGACTTTTCTTACTTTCGTTTGTTCGGGGTCTCCATCAGAACTACCTTATCGCTAAAAGTCAATTTAGCTACATCTAGCTGACACAAACGTAGGAAACCCAGTCAGCAGAGCGTCAACTCGGCTGGACGACATAAACGCGGAATGTGCATATAACAAAACGTCTGAAACTGTAAATAGCCGGTATGATTAAAATAGCTAATTAGCCGAAAGCCACATTAGTTGGATAACCGTAGATTGAGTTGGTAGCGAAATATCTGGAAATGACATATAGCTATGACCATAATCGAATAAGACTTATGAGTTGAAGTGGCCAGCATGTAAACAAAAAATAATAATTAATTATGGGGAAAGAAAGTTTTTTATCATCAGTGTCATATCAACACCTCAACACGTATTTATTATTATTTAACATTCTAAGATCCAGACGTTTTGATACTGGGGCATTTAGCGTTCATGTCTATTTAGTAATTAAAACATTCTAATGGTCAGACGTTTTGATACTGAGGCAATTAGCTTTCAAGTCAATTGATAAATTAAGACGTTCCACGATCCATACTACTACTAAAGGCCGGTCGCGAACCACAGAGAAAATCGAGCATTGCCCTATTTCTATTTGTCTCTGTCGCACGCGCACAGTAATAGTGCCCTCACGTTCGCACAGTAACCTTGATCGCCGGCGGTAGAGATTGTAAACCTTACGTACGGGAATTTACGGGCGGGATCTTACACACGTGTTATTTTGCTTGCAATGTTATTGGTCCCATGATCATATGGCGTAATATTTATTCATTAAAATGTCAAGAAATCTTTAATTTGCTAATTGAAAAATTACCTACCTTGCCATGTTTTTGGATGTCAGTAGTTATTTTATTATGTTTGGTTTGTCACCCTGTATGCAACCTTAATTAGTTATAATGGCAATGAGAAAAATAAAATGCAATGGAAACAAGTAAAATGCCTTTTTTAAATGTAATTGGTATTTTTTCGAATTTATTATTAAGTACATATATACATTAATATTTCTACAATAATATAGCAAAATACTGAATTTTATTTGGTTAATATATTATATGCTTGCCATAATTCATTGAAAACAATATAAAAAGGTTGTTGACCACTGATTGTAGATGCAAAGGTCAACGTTCGAATTTTTCTGTGGTTCGCGACCGGCCTTTAGAGTATTTTGAATTATAAAAATCTAAGACCCAGACATTTTGTTACTGAGGCATTTTGCGTTCGTCTATATAATAACAAAGATATTACACCCTCATGCCCTCCTAGCATTAAGTCCCCCGGTCGGAGCACGGAAGGACATCCCCCAGCAGGTAGGGTCAACTCCTGCTGAGGCAAAGCGGCGCCATGGGTCTGTGACGGCTCCATGGTGCCTCACCCCCGTTCCTCTAGACCACCTGTATTGGCGCGGGGTTTTAGCAGTAAGTAGCCTTACGAGGGTGAACCGCTTCCCGCGTCACACGTGATCTTTCATTGGAAATTTTCATCGTAATGAATTATAACTGACTCATAATTAAGCCGGAACAACAACCAAAACCACTATTAAAACAAACCAAACTGAAGCTTGGCCTTAAACCCTCGACCTCAAGAACACTCAGGCTCAATTAGGGTACTGGCTATTCCTATAGTCTTACTATACAAGACCAAAATCTGTCATTTAGAATAAAAAAAAACTATTATTTAATTTGCACGCATATTTCGATGAATTAAAAAATTATAAGGACTTGAAGCTCTAACCACTGACCCCTTTACAAGCTTAAATTACTCTCTTTAAGTAAATGCCGAATTTATTCAACATAAAAAATAGTTTTGATAAAATATTTTTTGTGCCAGCCCTGATGGCCGAAAATTTGCAAATCCATGAAAACATTAATATCTTCCGAGTCCAGCGAGATAAGCAAGTGATTTTTTTTGTGTGCATAGCTTAGAGTAAAGGCTTTAATTTGATATAAAATTCAGTTGCACATACGACTGGACATCGGAGAAAAAAAATAAAATAGTTTTATCTACACACATATCATAAAGGCTAAATAACGCGTTCAAAAACCCTAGGAAATGACCAGCATTATTGCAACCAATGTTATTATAAGAATTTTCTTGTCTGTGGTAGTAGGTGTAAATCTGTTCTTTATTGACGCTTTATTGGTCATCACATTACCGATATCTCGTGACTGCTCGTGACGTTATGAATTTAAATTTGGAACAGCTGTCAAAATTCAAGTTGGTCTCTATTCTAGTATCCACAGATATTAAAACAGTTATCGATACGAAACGTCAACTCAGTATGATTTTTTAATTTAAACGCACGACATTTGATCTCGAGTGACATGAAAATAGCAACTTCATTCGTTCGTCTATGGTTTAAAAAAAATGTTCGTCCTGACGGATAGATCGAATCACAGAGTACTTTTTTAATATACATGGCCGCCATTAGTTGTCATTCTTTTTAGGTTTTTTGCTGTTACGATTTTTTGCAGTTATGATATGTGTGTAGATAAAGTAATGTATGCAACTGTATATAATTAGGCCTTAAAACACTCGTGTGAGCCTATTATGAAACTCGCTGACGCTCGTTTCATAAAACCACACTCGTGTTTTAAGGCCTCTCATTATATAGCAGTTGCATAAAATACTATTTTTTTAAATTACTTATTTTTTCTTTTCTATGGGACCTATAAGGTTGGGGAGTTGTATAATGTTTGCTCTTTGATAGTTCTATCGACTGATTTCATAAAATCTTAGATATCTGTAACCGTTTTTGGATAGGAATATTTTTCTTGATTTTCGTCCAAAAAAAATTGAAAACTTTGAAATTTATTTTCTCAGAAACAAATCAAAACTGGCACACGGGAGTTCTAGTCTCGCGTTTTAAATCATATTATCTTTTATTTGTATATATTGTATTTATTTTAGTTTAGTTATTATTGTTTGTATTGTTTTTGTTCATCTTTTCTGACTAAAACTGAGGATGTCCGTTTTTGAGGCATTATAAAATACTGTGCGCCGCGCCTTGAAAATACGCGGTTACTCGACCGATTGCGTTCAAAATCGATATCTAAGAAACTTTGTCGTCTCTAACAAGAAATCCGTTAAGAAAATAAATAAAAGTAGCCGCCATCTTGAAATTTTTAGTTACTCGACCGATTGCGTTCAAAATCGATATCTAAGGAACTTTGTCGTCTCTGACAACAAATCCATTAAGAAAATAAATAAAAGTAGCCGCCATCTTGAAATTTTTAGTTATTTGACCGATTGCTTTCAAAATCGATATCTAAGGAACTTTGTGGTCTCCGACAACTAATCCACTAACAGAATGAGAAAATATAGCCACCATCTTGAAATTTTTAGTTACTCGACCGATTGCTTTCAAAATCGAAATCTAAGGAACTTTGTCGTCTCTGACAACAAATCCGTTAAGAAAATAAATAAAAGTAGCCGCCATCTTGAAATTTTTAGTTATTCGGTCGATTGTTTTCAAAATCGATATCTAAGGAACTTTGTGGTCTCCAACAACAAATCCACTAACAGAATGAGAAAATATAGCCGCCATCTTGAAATTTTTAGTTACTCGACCGATTGCTTTCAAAATCGAAATCTAAGGAACTTTGTCGTCTCTGACAACAAATCCGTTAAGAAAATAAATAAAAGTAGCCGCCATCTTGAACTTTTTAGTTATTTGACCGATTGCTTTCAAAATCGATATCTAAGGAACTTTGTGGTCTCCGACAACTAATCCACTAACAGAATGAGAAAATATAGCCACCATCTTGAAATTTTTAGTTACTCGACCGATTGCTTTCAAAATCGAAATCTAAGGAACTTTGTCGTCTCTGACAACAAATCCGTTAAGAAAATAAATAAAAGTAGCCGCCATCTTGAAATTTTTAGTTATTCGGCCGATTGTTTTCAAAATCGATATCTAAGGAACTTTGTGGTCTCCAACAACAAATCCACTAACAAAATGAGAAAATATAGCCGCCATCTTGAAATTTTTAGTCACTCGACCGATTGCTTTCAAAATCGATATCTAAGGAACTTTGTGGTCTCCGACAACAAATCCGTTAGCAGAATGAGAAAATATAGCCGCCATGTTGAAATCTTCTAATTTTGTTTCTTTTTATCATTTTGTTTTTTTTTTAATTACCCAATTCTATTTGTAATCTTGTTAATCAATATACCTAGGTAAAACCAAATAAACGTTTTAATTAAAAAACAACTTTTCAATTTTACAAAAGTTAAGAGCGACACCCCTAATGTACCTACTTCTGAAGAGTATCTAGTTTTCGCATAAAAGGCCTTACTAGTTGAGATACAGTGCTAAACAAAAAAAAAAACTATTTTACAAAAAATAAGGGGACAACCCTAACGCTCTATTGGAGCGTAGGTATCTAACTCCACAAACAGCCCTAGTTTCGGTACTGCTCTATTTATATACTGCGAAATGAACCCAAACTCGATAGGTTTCCTAGTAGGCATCCCAGGGTTTCGTCAGCCACATTCCAGTTCCATCATCAAGGACTCATCATCAGGTTAAATAAGGTCTCATTACGCTAAATCTAATCAGCACAAATTTTCTAGTAATCCATGATGATGGGGTCCATGTCGGTTTAAAGACTGAGTGCGAAGTATTTGACGACGCAGCGAATGAACAACACGGCCGACGCACCGTGCACCCGCTCAGTACGGTGCCACCGCGTATTTCCACGGCGCGACGGCGTGAATTTGCACCGTAACGCGGCACCGCACCGCAGGTTTGTGCGGCGCCGCACCGCGTATTTCCACGGTGCGGCGGCGAGAATTTGCACCGTACGCGGCGCCGCACCGCAGGTTTTTGCGGCGCCGCACCGCATATTTCCACGCCGCAACGGCGTGAATTTGCACCGCAACGCGGCGCCGCACCGCAGGTTTGCGCGGCGCCGCACCGCATATTTCCACGCCGCAACGGCGTGAATTTGCACCGTACGCGGCGCCGCACCGCAGGTTTGCGCGGCGCCGCACCGCATATTTTTGCGGCGCCGGCACCGCACAAAACTCCGACGCCGCACCGTTTTGCGGCGACGTCGCCGCGCCGCAGACATGTGGCCAGGCCCTATATCTTTATATCCGCTTTTCTAACCAGTTTACGTTTGCGAAATGGATAGGTACTTTTTGTCCAATTACGTTTGTACTCAATATGTTTTAATGGCTCCTTTTTTAAGTTGCTTCGCTCATAAGACTCCTTTTACTGTTTAAATATTACCTAGCCGATGGAAAAGGACACATTAAATTTAGAGAGGGATAACAAAATAGTTATCTGAATCCAATCTGAATCAGAAAGGCAAGCATGCGCCTTAAAATTTCTCCGCCGTCATCGTTTATGCCCTCTTTCATATTGGTCTAATCAGAAAGAGATGCAAACTTATTGTATATTAATTACGTGTGCTAGTCATGCAGACAAGAGTTTGGCAACAAGAAGTTTTAGTTGATTGTTGTTGTTTCTGGTTACTGTCGTTTGAATGAACGAATCTACGGAACGAATGATTTAGATTTAATGACATTCATTTTAGAATCCTATTGCAATTATGATTAGTGTTGAAAGTTGATGGCCTAAAATTGTGACCGATATCTAAGAACTGTAAAAATGACGTCAGAGGGAATCCATTGTAAAGCTGGGAGGTACCGGGAGCAAACGTGTTTTAATACTTTCGTTTTTTTGATCCTACGTCGTCAAAAATTAAAATAATCAAAAAAGAAAAACACAGGGTTGTTCGCAATCACTCACTCTATCACGCTGTATATGTTTTTTTGAAGGGTTTTGGGACACCCTGTATTAATTCATTAATAAATTCATTCAATCCGTTGCGTGGTTTAGAAGGAGAAGGCGGACGAACTTAGACTACAAGTATTTTGGACAGACAGGAAAAAAATAGCGACTTTTTACTACCTATGGAAAAGATCCCGATGAATTGAGAACCTCCTCCTTTTTTGAAGTCGATTAAAGATGATATTATAGTAACAAAAGAGAACTAGCACTTCTCTCTCCCACTGGGTTTGTTAGAAAGAGATGCACTGAGCGACAAAGCCAGTCGCGGCGTGCCGTTCTAACCTTCCTGGCAACAAAACACACTCGTACACAGTCATCTCAGCAAATATTCCAGTCGCGTACTTACTGTTAAAAGGTTCCAAGTTTTGTTTTTGGAGTAAAGAAGATTAAACTCTGTGTTTGTAAGCACAAGGTTCATTTTAATTGCAATACACAATAAATTACACAACCTTGTCGTGGTAAAGCGATGCGTTCTATCATCAGATCTTATGTCACCATAGGTGCAACAAATGTCTGACGATGAAAATAAACTTCTATGTAATGCAATTAAATCGCAGTTGCCAAACTCATTCAGTTGAAATCGCTCCACTGCAATTTCTCATTGGCTGAGAAAGAGCCGGCCATTTTTAAAATTTAAAAACACAGTTGAATTTGGAACAGTCGTTTGTTTAAGAGTGAATTGAATTTCGAACGCGCGTGTTTTGTTTTTAATCGTGAAAGCGTTGTCTATGGTGCTTAAAGAAAGTATTGTTTTGTTTTCTTTGTTTTGTTTAAGTGACAGATAAAGCTGTCAAAATTAAACAATTAAAGGGTAAGTGGGGGAACGCACTAACTTTGTATATTAACGTTTAGACGTACATTCAACAAAATGGAATCTAGACTCACCATGAAACTGTGAACCGTGTCATATTTACATGATAAGTAAAATAGTAAGTGACTTGTTGCGATTTGATTTATAACGTCACTTTGACATAGTTCCATGATAGGTCAAGGTTCTTTACTTTATCATCTTATCGACATTTAGGTAACTATTCTTTATCTGTCAAGGAATGGTAGAAGGTTTCGACTAACGCGAAAGTTTAAATACTAAAGAGTGCTTACTTGTGCGGGCCTGTCATTCAAAACTGTCAATTCCATGACAACATTCGTTCTCTTTCTTACTTATGGAACAGCCATATACATTACTTTCTCACTTGTATAGTCGACAAAGAAGATGCTTGACTACAAAAGTACAAAAGTGGTCAAGCAATTACTTGGTCGACTATACCTACAGACAATATTCTTCTGAGGCTAGGGCCTAAAAACATACTCGTATATTCCTTTTGAACCAAAAGGCGTGTGCGAGAGGGACAGATGCTTTTATCTGCGCGATAAACGCTAACGTGCTACTATAGAAGAGTCCCATTTAATAATCCTTGACATGTCGACAATGTCAGAAATCATGTGTCGGATTGTCAAGCCAATTCCCGCTTTATAAAAAGTGATAACTGTCACAAATTTTTATGGCGTTAAATGAAACCTTTTTAAGCCAAGTCTTGTATAAAACACCAGCCGGTGTCAGGTAAATCACTGTCGGACACTGATAGAATAGGATCTGGGCCCAATTTCACAAACGCGACAGGCGACAGGCGCCGTACATTACTGTGTCGACAAGTAACGCTACAGACTCACAGACTTAACATCATAGTGGGCAAGCAATGTGTACCGAATTGTCACTGTCACCTGTCGCCTGTTGCGTTTATGAAATTGGTCCCTGGGGCGCGATTTTTAAATCTCACCAGGTGACTAGAGCTCACCAACATGGCCGCATTTCTATGAAAAACGGCCATTTTGGCGAGCTTTAGTCACCCGGTGAGATTCAAAAACCGCACTCCTGGTATTGGAGTCGATAAGAAAATATTGGAACAAAAGAACTCCGTAATTTAAAGTTGTTTTTTATTGAAAATCGTTTTAGCACGCCAATAAAGAATTTCCATAAACGAGTAAATCTTTTCAGCAATTAATCATTTGTATATTAAAGTTATTAATGGAAAGAAATCCTTTGATCGCCATTACCGTTTGCGTCTTCAGCTATTTCGGGGTAAACTTTTTCTTGAGTCTGTAATTCGCTAACATCACGCCAACATGCGTGCAGACTGACAATAACTGGTAAACCGAATAAATATTAGTAATACTCAAAGAACTAAAATAACGGATTTTTAATGGTCGTTTAAGTCATTTTATTTGGGGTGAGTGACTGGACTATAACATCATACTTTCGATTTCAGTCAAAGTCAAAATATCTTTGTTCAGATTAGGTAGGGGAAAACTTCTGATGAGAAGATACTGGCAACAAACTCAACGAGGTATTAAATAATTTTAAAATGATTGTGTTTGAAAGCACGCTAAAACACCGAAATACCGAAATTAGGTTGATTGACATGACGTACCTTCACCTTTTTTGTTTTCACTCATTTAAAAAAAATGAGCTAAAAATTACGGAATTTATAAAAAAAATGTTTTGGCTTCTAGTGCTCTTATTAAGACCACTTACTAATATTTTTTTAAATGTCTCCTATATACAGTCATAGACCCGTTTATTTTTTTTTTTTAATTTACGTATACATAGATAGATAAAATATTATACACTATAGCAAACCGCCAATGATTTGAGGGCGCAGCACAACATGTAATTTTCTTGCATTATAGTCAAGAATAAAAATATAGATACATTCAACATTTCAAAAGTACCTATTTACCAAACGCTAAACGCCTTTTTTGTTCGAACGGAATCTCTACTTGTTTGATTATTCTGTGGTATAACCATTACTATAACGTATGAACTAATTGAAATAAAACAATTTAAACGGTTTATATCGCGTGTATTGTAACGAATCTAATTCCCGACGTTCTTCTCAGCAGATGCCACTTCCGAAGCGCTGGTAGAGTCTGTAGTCTTATTGCGTTAATTGGAACGATTTCATATTAAGTTTTTTAATTTTTTTGTATTCTTAGTTTTTTGTCAGTCTGCCCGTGAATATGCGACCTGTAAATGGCTCGAAATGTCGGGAATTAGATTCGTTACAATACACGCGATATAAACCGTTTAAATTGTTTTATTTCAATGTCTACAAATCGCGAAAACATAAGAAAATACTGTGTATACAATATCACCTATCGATAGCATATACTCAACTATAGTCCTATAGACATTTGCACGGTAACAGTAGAACTCACGATGCAGGCCATTGAGCCGGAAAACAACAGTGCATCAGTTTGGTCTAGTTTCGAAATAGGTTTGATATTCAGGGTTCAATAGGTTCAGCTTTGGCCAATGTCACAGGGCGGCCACGCCATGCAAAACACGTAATTGAGCGTTATTATTAACAAAAAGGGTGTATGAATGGAGAGTGGATGGAAAAATGGGAAGGGGAAGACCTCGGCGAACGTACTCCGATCAAATCGGAGACATTCTAGAGAAAGGCTAGGTCAGGAGTACAATAAACCGACGAGCATGCAAGAAGAATGTTATGAGAGTAAGTGAAGCAAAGGTTGTATGTCAGGATCGTAGCAAGTGGAAATCCGTGGTCTCTGCCTACCCTACCGGAAAACAAGCGTGACTTTATGTATGTATGTATTATTTAACCTTTGAACCGCCATTGTCTGTATTTTTAGACACTACATTAAGCACTATTTGTTCCGTTATGGCTTACCATCAGGTGACCCATTTGCTCGATTGTCTTCCTATTTAATGTTATTTCTTTCTCTGGGTTATTCGTAATGCGTGAGATAAAAGGCTTTGTTTGGCTTCTGTATCGCTTAGGTCGTGTTAAAAATAGGCCACCAAAAGCAATCCAACAATTTGTTTGAAGTCCCCTGAGTGTAGTAGCTATTACCCAATTTGAGTCTGAGTAGGGTAAAGATGTTTGAGCCCCATGCTACTCTTCGAGTTATGAGTGTATTTGGCCTCTGTTTTACTTAGAGCATTCAAAAAAATAGGCCTTAAAAAGCAAATTAACAATTTGTCTGAAGTCCCCTGCGTATAGTAATTATTGCCCAATTCGAGCCTGAGTGGGGTAAAATATGTTTGTGTCCTGCTCCTCGGATTATGAAAGTTTTTGATTTCTATATCACTTAGATCGTTTAGACAATAGGCCCTGAAACGTGATCTAACAATGTGTTTTAAGTCCCCTGAGTTTAGTAACTATTACCCCATTTTTGAGCATAATAAAGTTTGTTTGAGGCTCTTGCTCTTCGGGTCATGAGACTATTTGGCTTCTATATCACTTAAACAGCTAAGAAAATAAGCCCTGAAAATAGATCTAACAATTTGTTTTAAGTACAAGTGTGTGTGTTTAAGTTGTATTGTGTCGTAAGTGTACTAACTTTTACCCAATTTGTGAGTAAGGTAATGTTTGTTTGAGGCTAATGCTCTTCGGGTTATAAGGGTAATTGGCTTCCATACTACTTAGACTGCTTAGAAAATAGGCCCTGAAACGAGATTTAACAATTTGTTTGACATCCCCTGAGTGTAGTAACTTTTACCCAATCTGAGCCTGCGTAGGGTAAAGTTGATTTGAGATCCATGCTTGTAGGGTCATGAAGTGGTGTGCAAAGTATTTGAACGTGTTTTAGCTGGGATATTATCAATGCTCATTACAAAAGCTATTGCCAAAGATCAACGATCGAATGAAAATAACTAGCTATACATTCCCCTTTATCTTGGCAAGTAATTAAGGATGCACTTGTCTTGTATTGATAGTCAGAGTGTACTTTTTTGCACAACTACATTGTGACAAAAAAATATTCCATTCCAATGTCAAAATATCTTTACTCAGGTGAGGCTTACAGAAAGCACTTATGAATGTCAGAAACACCACCGGTATGGAAATAACCTCTGATGAGAAGATACTGGCAAGAAACTCAACAATGTGTTTCTTTTTTTACATATTAAGCACATAACACTAGGTAAGCTCCATACAGCCAATGTATGTTGGGTTCATTTCCAAATATCCCTGTCCAAGATATGTTATAGCCCTAGAAATTAATGAAGTAATTAGTAATATCGAAGGAAGTAAATCATATAAACATGCAGCTACTAGGAACTATGGGTCAGCTTGTGCCTGCCAATACAAGCTACGTCGCGGCAAAATAAGTTATTTTAAATATTCAGTTGGTAAAACCATCATCAATAAAAGTGTAATAATCCTACGCAATTCAATAGACATTGTCATGTACCGTTTCCTTTTCTAACACTCGTCTTCTGAAATTAGTCAGTATAACTGTCATCTAGATCGCATAATGTGCCGGATTACACTACGGCTAAACGAAATACAAAATGCCGCTGTTTTGTAATACGGCGGAGATACAGTCAGCCGTAATGTCTTGACTATAATGTTATATAATACCTATTTATTTTATAAGTATAATACATAAGGTTGTACAATCTACGTTTTCAGTATAAATTTACAGGTTTTACTACCTTTGTGCGTTATATTATATTACCCTAGATTTATCTTTTTGTTTTATTAAATAACATTGAAATTATATTATTTGAATCTCTATAGCTTAGGTTTATTTGATAAAAATCCTGAACAATTAATGGTTTCAAAACAAAAAAGATTTATGACAAGTAATAATGTTATGCGCTTTGAATATATGACTTTAAAAATTCTGCATCCGATTAGAGAACCCACATTTGGTTATATACGCGGCACAAATGGTCCTGACTACCCAATTTAGAATTGAAGTCGTTATCAAAGTATTTTTATAAGGAAAAGACTATGCATTCTGCCGGTTGGCGAGGATCCAGCATTCGTTAACCGATGAAAAAGACGAAACTGCACGTGATTTAAATGCATTGTGACTAAAATAGCTTTATAATGGGATTTGGTAGAACTCTTGTATAAAAAAACTATCAATACGAATTAAAATAAAATGGAGTAAAAGTCTCAGCAGCTCCGAGGACAGTCGTGTTTTTTGTAACAAAACAAACTTTAACTACGTTTTCGTATTGAAATAAAACAATTTAAACGGTTTATATCGCGTGTATTGTAACGAATCTTACTCCCAACGTTTCGAGCCCTTTACAGGTCTCATGTTCACGGGCAGACTGGCAAAAAACTTGGAAAACAAACTACCCAATTTTAAACCGTTTAAATTGTTTTATTTCAATGTCTACAAGTCGTGAAAACATAAGAAAATACTACGTAATCGTAATTTACAATCTGTAAGTAAAACGCCGTATGTAAATCTAAAATTCAGTTTTGCCGAAAACGCTAAATATTAATCCATGTGAAATAAATTCAAAACTACGTAACTTTGAACAGTTTTATACAATATCTACACTAATCTACATCTATCTACATCTACACTAATCTACACTAATATAATAAAGAGGTATACTTTGTTTGTTTGTTAGGTTTCGCGGAGTAGCAAGGTAATTTGTTCCAGTTTGTTGATATGGACCTCCGCAAAGTAACGCCCGAATCTATTAATTATTTGTTAGTTTGTTTGTAGGGGGTAATCTCTGGAACTACTGACCCGATTTCAAAAATTCTTTCACGGATAGAAACCTACACTATCCCTGACGGACATAGGCTATTTTACGCTAACGAAGTCGCGCGCGTCCACTGTCAATATAATTATATATCGACAAAGACTTTTTACAACAAAGCAGCGTGTTTCGAGAACGCGGCAACTTCTTTCTTCTTTATCTTCTTATGCTTCTTTAAGGGCTTATTACACTACGCGGTATTCAGACAGTCTTACTAAGATTTAGCGTAGTGTAATAAGAGTCAGCCTGTCTAATTAGACCGACCGAATGGGTTCGGCCGTGCTTACTTGCTTACTAAGACTGTCTCAATAGTGCAAACGCTCGTTCGTTTCTGTCTGCCTTCATAACTTCGGCCGCCTTCTTCTAAACCACGCAACGGAGTTTGATACGGTCGTCACTGTCACTTAGAGATTTTTTTAAGAATGGTATTTCTGTCTAACTGTACTTGTGCAGAGCCCGAGCGATTCGCTAGTTTAGTAAAAATGTGTTTTTTTACTAACATTTTAGTAACGAAATAACTTTATCACCATGTTTCACATTTGGTCACTTAAAGTGATTTTTTGATATACAATGTGTCTCATTTAAATCGGTCAGTATGGGAAAGTCTGAAACTATAAGACATACGAAGAAAATTGTATTCATACATTAAAAAAAACCTGTACTCAGCTCGGGCATCGAAACCGGTTGTTTTGAAAAAAAAACTTACACTATTTCTATATAAATATCGATTGTGTAGGTCTTAAGCAGTAAATGGCTCTATGAAACGTGATGTCTAAAATGAATAAAATGCATTGTTTTCACATATTTTCATTTATTTTACATGCCTGAACTTGTTAAATATTGTAACGGCGGTCACTTCGACCTACTAAAATAAATTAAAGTATGTGAAAACAATGCATTTTATTCATAGAATACTAATATAGATAGACTTTTATACAGGGTGTCCCAAAACCCTTCAAAAAAACATATACAGCGTGATAGAGTGAGTGATTGCGAACAACCCTGTGTTTTTCTTTTTTGATTATTTTAATTTTTGACGACGTAGGATCAAAAAAACGAAAGTATTAAAACACGTTTGCTCCCGGTACCTCCCAGCTTTACAATGGATTCCCTCTGACGTCATTTTTACAGTTCTTAGATATCGGTCACAATTTTAGGCCATCAACTCTCAACACTAATCATAATTGCAATAGGATTCTAAAATGAATGTCATTAAATCTAAATCATTCGTTCCGTAGATTCGTTCATTCAAACGACAGTAACCAGAAACAACAATAATCAACTAAAACTTCTTGTTGCCAAACTCTTGTCTCAAACTGCATGACTAGCACACGTAATTAATATACAATAAGTTTGCATCTCTTTCTGATTAGACCAATATGAAAGAGGGCATAAACGATGACGGCAGAGAAATTTTAAGGCGCATGCTTGGCTTTCTGATTCAGATAACTATTTTGCTATCCCTCTCTAACTTTAATGTGTCCTTTTCCATCGGCTAGGTAATATAAACAGTAAAAGGAGTCTTATGAGCGAAGCAACTTAAAAAAAGAGCCCTTAAAACATATTGAGTACAAACGTAATTGGACAAAAAGTACCTATCCATTTCGCAAACGTAAACTGGTTAGAAAAGCGGATATAAAGATAAACGCTCACGAAGTGCTTTTTAACGCGTACAGCCACGTAGTCACCGGATATATTCCCGCGTATTGTAACAGCTCGGATTCGAGCAGGTTACAAGCCGCGAAAATGCTAGAGGTGATTACGTGGCTAGCCTACCCCAAACACAAATGTGCGTTTTAGGCGCTGCCCGAGGTGTGATTAAAAAGTTGAGTCAACAAACGGGCACGCCTCCAAAGCAATAACCAATTGCACTTATGTGTTTGAGGCCGTGAATGCGTTTACCAGAAATAACAAACAAAAACATTTTTGAAACTGTTTATTCCTATTCTCAAAAAGTAGTCCCATAGTGCGCTAGTTAGTCTTATAATTATTGTGGTTGTATGAAATTGATTTGATTTGATTTGAATTGGTTTATTTAACAAGCGTATCAATTTTTACTTCAAAACGACAATACATGTTTTGACGTACTTTCGCACTGTGCGGTTACATAAGGTAATTTGTTGAAAAAGTACATTGCAGCGCATGTAAAACCCTCTATAGGATGAGCAGGGCTTCGACGACATCGGTACTGTTGCTGCATCTGTGGGCGCAGAACTGGGATGCTCGGTTTTTTGCGGTGTTGACCGCGTAGTAAGCGTTGCAGCTCGTTGCGAGATATTACAGACGGCACAAACCTACCCACAACGTACCAAGGGTGTAGCCAGGATTCTGTTATGGGAAGGTAGGCGAAGAAAAATGTACCTCCCTAAAATACCTGCTTTAAGGTTCGTGAGCATTCCTGCTAATTAACTGCATCTTCTAGGGGGGGCGCGTGTATCCTGCCCGTACCTCGCTACGCCCCTGCAAATACCGTGCGCACATGCACTAAGATGGCTTCGGCGGATGGCAGTTACAGACGAGATTCAAACGGCATCGCCACATATGACGACGATAAACTATAACAAAGTAGCCTAGAACTCTCTTTCGTGATGAATATGAGCACAGTGGTGCCCGACAGCCCTATTGGTTTGTGGTTTAAGTATATCGCGTAACTGCGTGACAGAAAGTGAGGGCCACAAGGTGGCGCAAGAGTCTGCACCACCGCTGCACGAGTTCTTAACACGCGGGGTCGATGACGAACGCGACGACGACGCGATGGTAGTCGTCGTCGCGTTCGTTCGCCTAGCACTATGTCCGGGAATGCTAACGTGATACGCACCTTCTCGACCGACACTGTTGACCTGTACATTAGGATGCGGGTGTCGAGTTGCGTGATCCATGTCGCCAGCGTAGGAGATGATGCTAACGGTAGTAAGGCAGCGACTAAGACAGGTTGGCCTAACAGCGAGCGTGGGCTACAATTGTGTCTCGCAGCTATCCTAGCCATCGCTCGCAAGATGGCGCGAGCATAGCCGCTTGACGAGGTACTATACAACCTTATACGAGCTATACACGATCACTATTAACTGACAGTCAAAACTGATTCTGTGCAACATAAGATTCTCCTACTTTCACTGTCAGTTAAAACTGAACTAACACTGAACAATGAAAACTGACGGTGAATAGTTTTTTTAGTTAGTTAATAAAGGAATCCCAAACAAAGTCATTACACATCGGCATTTGCGAGTAGCGTGTCGTTCGCCGGTCGCTGCAGTCTTAAAGCAGAGGTGGTGACTAGTAGCGGTGCGGCGATGGTTGTGTGCTGCATACGGAGACAAGTACTATGTGCACTAAATAAACGATAACATTGTGATGCTAGGTTTAGGTTTTGCAGGTGGTTGGATCTTGTGCAAGGTCCGTCTGGATGACCACCATCATTTTGCTTGCTAATCCAGCTGCTAAGCAGCAGTGCTTGCAGTGTTGAGTTCTGGCGTGGAGAGCAAGAAAGCCAGTGAAATTACTGGCACAAGAGGTATTCCATCTTCGATGTTAGCCTTCCTGTATTAAAAAAAAATCATTAACTTCACCACCATACCATAATATGTAGTGGATTTGTGTTGGAGAATTAAGAGAACCCTTTATTGTCTAGTATGTGCGTTTTATTAATGTAACACAATGTCTTATCAATAGCAAAACTTTGGTAATGGCGTAGGGTAATGGAATTTCGAAAATTAGTTCAGGACTTTAGACATATTGATAGACAGACAAACAAACGGACGGACGGACGGACGGACAGAAGTGCAATCGGACGGACGAACGAATGGGTAGGCGGACGGACTGACGCCAGATGGACACATGAACGGACGCGCGGGCAGGCCATTATGACGGTCGGTCTGTCGAGCGGGTAGACGGATGAATGGGCAGCGGGTGTGACGACAGACGGGCTCGGACTGGCCGGCTGGCAGGTTACCAGTCGGTCGGTCGGACGATCGGACGGACGGACGGACGGCAGCCGGATGGGCGGACGAATGTACGGGTGGACGGACTGACGGACGGACGAATGGATAGGCGGACGGACTGACAGACAGACGGACGGATAAACGGATGAGTGGGGCCTGAGGACGGACGGACGTACAGACGGACAGACTGACAGAAGTGCAATCGGACGGCGGCCATAAGGTCAGTCGGTCTGTCGGGCAGACGTGCGGACGGACGGACGAACGAATGGGTAGGCGGATGGACTAACGCCAGATGGTCGGATGGGCGGAAACGCCATTATGATGGTCGGTCTGTCGAGCGGGCGGAGGGATGGATGGGCAGCGGGTGTATCGACAGACGGGCTCGGACTGGCCGGCGGCCGGTGGACCCTTCAGTCGGTCGGTCGATCGGACGGACGGACGGACGGATGGCAGCCGGATGGGCGGACGGACGGGCGGACGAATGGATGGGCGGACGGACTGACGGACAGACGGACGGACGAACGGATGAGCGGCGGTCTGCGGACGGACGGACGGACAGACGGACGGACGTACGGACGGAAGAACGGACGGAATGACGACCAGACGGACGGACGGACGGACAAAACAGGGATGAACATGGTCGCTTTTTTAATTATGTTCTTTAATGCATTCGCATATGCATAAAAAATGCCATAATAAACATAAACACGAGTTTAATTTATGACTCTTATAAATTATAATAATATTTGGCACTATGGATGATTATCCATAGTGCCAAATATTATTTACAATTAATTAACTTTTTAATTTTTTACAATTATGGCCTAAAATCTTTATGAATAGGTATCGATTACTTTGAACATAAACAACATGAATATCAATGTCTGACTTTGAATAATATGTAAAATAAGTTATGGGAATGAAAGGGATGTCCTTTTTTAGATGCTTGATCTTATCCTGCAGGACGCAGGAAAAGGACAAGAGCATATCTTTATCTTTCCATCCAGTTCCATCTTAGTTCCTGTTTGAGCTCATATCTCCGGCTTCTTACTTCTTCTAAACCACGCAACGGTATGGATACGGTTTTGACTGTCACTTAGGCAATTTTGTACAGAGAGTTTTTATGTACGATACATTTTAATTAAGTTTTCGGTGGTAAATTACATCCGTGCAAAGTCAGGGGGGGTCGCTAGTAGACTAGTAAGATTGGGTCTAACTTTGAATTTACTAAAACTCTTTTTTAATCCCTTCCCGGGGGTTAGAATGTGCAAGGAAGGATTCGAACCTCAACCAGTCGCCATGACTAATAAGTTTTTCTAACTTTTGTTATTGCTGTAGTAACGAACGCTTTGACGGTGAGGGAAAGTGTCGTAAGGAAACATGCACATTCATGATAATGAATATGTAACTATCATCCTGTCGGTACGTTTTGCTGCAACAGGGGTTATGGTGGTTAGTTGCATAGAGGTATTGCTAGAATACTTACCACATCAGTTCTGATATTCCTAAGCGCATCAGCGTTGAGCTCGACGTCATAAGGAAGTTTAAACTAAAATAAAAATTATACTATTATAAACAATCTTCTTCGTTTTGCATTAGCCCATTTGCTTACTCTGATTGACGTGCAATATAAAGTGTAACTGTCATTCTGTCATGGCCAGGTACAAGTTCCTTGTCGATCGACCAAAGAAGATAGTGAAATAAAGGAGGATTTATTTAAAATGTTCCAACTTTTCCATCCATTCACCACATACAGTGGTATTAGGCCGACCCATGGGCCGACCAAAGTATGAAAAACCCCCTGTGAAACTTTTTACAGTATTCATCATCCCATTAAAACAATAAATATGTTAATAAAAAGATCCCGACGAATTGAGAACCACCATTCTTATTTTAAGTCGATTAATGGTGGTGATAAATATAACCTTGCTAGGCAGTGCAGGTGGTTGAAGACCGGGTGCAGCGACTTTGATTAGCACACAGTTTCGGACGTGGATGACGATTAAGGCCAGTGCATGGGTATGGGGGCACGCAAAAGAAGTGTAAACGATTGCGAGGCTTGGCCAACCTGCGTTCAGCAACGAACACGCGACCCCCTGGGTCATGTGGTTTGCGTCGTGCGGTGGCAAAAGGCCCGCGTGCATCGATGGGGCTAAGGTGGCGCAGGGGCTTGCACCACCGCCGCTGTGTTAGTAAAAGATAACTACTATACAATTCTAGTCAAAAATCCTGTTTTTACCACTAAAGCTGTGGCAAATTATTGCCATTGCACCTTATTGGTGAAGTCATTGAAAATGAGCATGAAAATAACAGTTACACCTTAAGCGGTAAATTATGTTTATTAAATGGTGCAGATCGAGGTTTCAGTGTTTCGTTTTGCCTCCTCTAAAACTTAAACAGTTTTGATCATTCTTTCTGAAATAAAAATACAAGGAAAGGATCAGTGTTCGTGTGTTTTAATGTTTTATAAAATATACGCAGATTTTACTCAGTAAATGTATTTTCTAAGAAAGATATGATATTTAGTATTTTGGAGAGTCGTAATTAATAAATCATATAAATTATTCTCACAATAAACAAACATAGTATTTGATAAACATCTCTAACATAGGTACCTAAATCTCATTGCACCAGTGACAAAATGCTGGGAGAATTAAGGCAATTTTTAAAGATAGATCACATAATATTCTCTTATGATCTTCAGATATTGTAGTTATTAAACTTTGTTATATTTTATGTTATAAGCTAGCGTTAACATAAAATAACAGCATTAAAATTTACTAATTTCTTTGGGCCTTGCGAAGCTACTCTCAACGGCAGACTAACAAATACACAGTAAACGGGTCTTTTTCTTACGACACTCGTCAATTGTCTGCCAATTATTTGCGAATAAAACTGAAACGTAGATTTTATTCATTTAATTAAATGCGAATATAACTTTCATCTGAAACTAGTAGAACTGTTAAGATATTTCCTGATAATGACTTCTTTCTACCCATCTTCCCATAGTGGCATCAGTCCTGCCCAGAAACAAGTTGCTCGAGGCTTCCCCCATGCATCCTTTCTTCACTCCCTAGAATGTTCATTTCTATCCCTTCCAACTGTGTCTGCAGGTATGATCACGCGATTTTAGTTTTGGTTTCTGGGTAGTCGCTATCGAAAGCAAACACGACCTTTTCTTGCCACTGATTAAAGAAGGATGGACTTATCCTCTCATCTTCGTTTTAAAATAGTACTGAACAAGACACATCTAGATCGCCAGGTGTCTCTCGCCAGCACAGGTAACATCTGTGGTGTTCGCATTTCTAAATGGTTTCCTTATCAGCATAAATATGATACTAAAGCCCATGTCTGAGACATCAAGAGGGTATTTTCTAGTGCGCACTTGTAGATAGATACAATAACGCTGATTATCATAGGGCCGCAACAAAGGTCAGAATCGCCACGCACGTTCAACATAACACGAATATTATACTTATAATAAGGCCTTGGATAAAAGCCTACTGATGAGACATCTTATTAACACCCGCGCTCGCTTTCTCGCCATTTAATGGTAACCCATCGAGTTCCACCAAAGTCAGCAATTCGTAAATCAGTAATATTCACGCAACAATAATAGAAAAACATTTTGATGTTGATCCGCTTGACAGAGGCTTGACAAGAAACGACAAGACTCGGTCTTGGTTATCATTCGTTCGCTCTATGTTTAAAACATTTTGTTCTGAATGACTGTATGATGACATTTTACATGCATCTTTTATATTGAGTTGGAGAGGCACTAGGCGCAAGTAAAATGTTTTAGTTTTTATTAAAATTTTCAAACACAACCAAATTAAAAAAAAAATACATAGGGATGTTCGCAATCACTTACACTACCCCCCTGTATATGTTTTTTTGAAGGGTTTTGGGACACCCTGTATAAGTAAAACTGCGGGTAGCCTTCTACATGCAAAAAAATATTAATGCTACCTATGGATAAGTTTAATATTCATGAAGATAGATGTCACTAATATTTAGGCCTAAAACCCATAAATTGTAACTCTTACAAACTTTACCTTTTAACGGGTGAACTTTTTGTTGACAAAACTCGATCTGATACATTTTATTGACCTAAACCCACTGCGCATGCTCTATTTATAAGGTATCTTTATTTCTGTTCACTACGTAACAAGCTTAAAGTTTTTAACTATAAGTATACATTCTTAGCTTAAACTAGACATAATGCTCACAATTTAATATGCTATTTATAGATATTTAATATAACTAAGTGACCAGCAAGCAATCGATGGTTGCGCGCGCACTCAACGACATGGCTTCTTTAGTGTAAAACTAAAAACGTTTCTATCGTTTAGTCCACCATCCATTGCTGACTACGCACCCAATCGAAAGGGCTGTAATCAGTAAAAGCAGCAATGGATAGCGCGTAATTTATTTTATCAGGCGGTTATAGAAGGAAAGAAATATCATTGTAGCTGGGGATCAAATGGTTCCAGTGTATGTCGAGTCAGTCGCAAGGAGTGCAGTGTTGGGATGGCATTGCTGTAAAGAAATAAAAAAGAGAGAATCATTAATGAAAACTTTAATGAAACTGTTCGACAATAGAAACACGGCCTCCCATTCGCTAAAGAAAACCGACACGTGACAAAAAAATGCGTATTGTCAAATAAAATCGCGGGCGAAAAGTAAAAGAAACCTTCCCGACCGGCGCTTTGAAAGTGAAAAATACCAGATATAAGTTAATAGGGAGCGCTTGGTGATAGCAACCAGATCCTAGGGTCTGGGTTGATAGGCTCTATTTCGTTGGTGATGGAGAAAGGTGAACGCTTTTCAGAGTATCTGTTCGCGAAGATGGGGCCTGGGGACCGGGGTCCGAAGACCACGGAGGACCGGGCGGCGCCCGTGGACCCGACGGGGGTCAAGAAATGGTTCATCGACAACGTGATGCTGGTCGTGACTCTGGTCGGGGTCCTCACTGGAATCGCAATTGGTGAGTACTTTTTTAAGGAATAGTGTTTTCAAAATAGGAACTCTCATATTGTTTCTATGTCTGTCTGTCTATATGACACAATCACTTTTTACAAAAACTGTAAAATTTACGAAGTTGAAACTATGGCTTCCGACGTAGTAATATTCGGAAGCTGACGGTTGTTATTGAAGGATTATTGAGCTCTAAATGGAAAAATTCCATGTCCACCTCCACACACAAACCTACAACAGCTAAATTATTTGTTTTTGTAACTGAAATTTCTTTTGAGTTTTTTATTAAAATATAAAATTATAAAAGCAATGAAAACAAGAAAAACAATCATTCATCAGGCAGGATTTGAACTAGGGTTGCTAAGTGTTCTTTAGAAATTCTGAAGCTGAAACGTTAACAGATCCTTGCCTATTATTGCGGATTTTTAAGAACGTATTTGTTTTCAGAGGAGTGTGAACCCAGCCCGAAAACCGCTTTCCATACAAACGGCGATAACGTTTTCCACCCTCTAAACCTTAACCTATGGCAATGATTTTTTGGTATGTTGTCATTATGCTTTAGAACTAGGTTTGTATGTTTGGATTTTTTTAATATTCTTCATAGATTTGGCAATATTTGCATTTTAGAAGTTTCATACAAAACACAAAAGCAACAATATTTTTTAAACAATTAAGTATATTTAAAAAATCAAAACATACAAACCTAGTTCTAGAGCATAATGACAACATACAAAAAAATCATGACTGTAGGTTAAGGTTTAGAGGGTGGAAAACGTTATCGCCGTCTGTATGGAGAGCGTTTGGTTCACACTCCTCTTAATGGCAACAGTTGTACAGTCAAGGAAGTTAATTTCCTACCCATTTCGTTGAAATGTCGTCTGACATTCGCAATGCATTAAGATCGATATGTCAAACTAACGTCTTGCTCTATAGCTCTTATGGTGACAGTTTGCTATATGCTATTGAACCTTAGGTGGGTTGGAAATTTAATTCCTTGACTGTACTCGTCTTACGTCTGTGGTTACAGGTCGTTCTTAAGTATAACAGAGTACTTAAAATCGTTTGGCATTTGGTTTCTATAGGAATGAAACATTAGATGACCGGATAGCGTAGTGGTATAGTGGCCCTGACTACAAAGCTTGAGGTTTCGGGTTCGATTCCCAGGAGGGGCAAATGTTTGTAACTGAGCCGTGGATGTTATATGTATTTAAAGTATTTTGTTTTTTATGAAAAAGGAAGGAAAACAAGCAAGTGGGTCACCTGATGGTAAGTGATCACCACCGCCTATAGACACGTGCAACAACAAAGAGAGTGCAGATGCGTTGCGAACTCAGACGGCTAAGATGGAATACCTCTTGTGCCAGTAATTACACCGACTGTCCTGCTATCCACGCCGGAACACAACAGCGCAAGCACTGCTGCTTAGTGGCAGGATTAGTGAGCAAGATGGTGGTAGCGATCCGGACGGACCTTGCACAAGGTCCTACCACCTGCATAAAAATCCGCGAATTATCTATATATGTATTTTTATCCCTTGTCCAGTACCCATAACACAGCAGCTTTACCTAGTTGCTTACTTTGGGACTAGATTAATTGGTGTTAACTGTCCCAAGATATTTAATGTAATTTATTTAAAAAAATTAACGCGATCTTGGGAACGTAGTCGTACTTGAGAACGGTCTATAATTTCAAGTCACTCTCAATAATACATTTACAATTCTTGTTAAACTATGAGTAGTTACAGTAATCTACATCTAGACTAATCTACACTATACAGATACATCTACACTAATAAGAGGTAAACTTTGTTTGTTTGTATGTAGGGGGTAATCTCTGGAACTACTGAACCGATTCCAAAAATTATTTCACAGATGAAAAGCTACACTGTCCCTGACGGACATTGGCAAGTAATTCCACGCGAACGAAGTCGCGGGCGTCCGCTAGTACACTATTTACCCACTATCAGGGTGTGTAGTCAAAGTAGCATTGTGTCAGCGTACAGTCAGCGTCAAATATACCAGAGCGGGCAAGGTGTCAAAAATACCTGAACTCGACTCTATTGTCAAATACGCTCGGGCGTGTTCAGATATTTTTCACCGCCTTGCCCGCTCTGGTATATTTGACGCTGATTGTACAATACCATAGCAGTAGAAACGACAACATTGTATGGACTTGACGTAAGCGGGCGAAAACAAACGTCAAACTGCGTCGATAGTAGATGGCAAACCTATGAGCTAAGATTCTATTAGCGTTGACGCTAACAGCATATCGCTTTTGTCTAGACAGACGAATTCCCTCGAAGAGGCACACTATTTCTACGAAGTAGCCCTACTGTGGTGTAGCATTTAATTAAATGGTAAACAAGTATTTACTTTCCATGGAAAGCAATTAACTTGATGAGGAATACCTTATACTTTTGAGTTTTGAATTTAATTAAGTACATACACAATTACATACGTAAGCAGATAGACTAAGAGATAGCAGCAAAAATTTCACGTCATTTTCTAACGATTTAAATCACTCTAGTCGTGTTCTGGCGTGTTTCTGAACTACCATTATGGCAGTCTGGCTGCTGAGCGCCGTTGCGTTTGGGAGGGGTGGGGGTTGAAAAACTCGTAAAAATTCAAGAAAATTACGTGTTTTTCTAAAGGTTGATTTTTTTGATTTTCTATTAATTAGTAACGTAAACAACCCCAAATCAGTGTTGACAGACTATTTACTGGTTGCCAAGTCAGTGCCAATGGCAAATGAATTACCCATTACGTAAATTTTAAGTTAATTTACCCATGAAACGTTAATTTGTACGTTTCATCGAAATTTGAAATGAAAGCAGGCGTGGATTGCTCTGCAGTTACTTCACGCTGCTACAATTACATACTGGCAGCCCCGGTACTGGGGTACAATCAGGGGTTGCCGCGTACTGCTGCGGAACGCACGCGCGCGCTTACCACCGCCACAGAATAAATAACGCACACGAACGAATTCCAACTTTATTCACACGCTCAAAAAGTTCGTATTACTTCATGCGCCAGGCGGTGCGAGTCAAAAGGAACGCACCGCCCGCGCCCGCCTTCCCCCCGTTACTCCCAGCGACACGCTAGGGTTGCGCGGCATTCGTTTTCAATTACACTGACACTGCGGGGGCGCGCAAGCAAGCGCGCGGCAATCCGACAGCGTACTGCGATTTACCTATGTCATAAGCAAGCCGGTCGAGCGTTCCTACAGTGCTCAGTGGAACCGCCCTGCCGCCGCTTCGTTACATTGCAAGTCAACATACTTGCTACCTACGTATTTAAATGTTATAACAAAACAACGAAACGAAACCGTAAGCTTGCGCAGCAGTCCGTTGCAACTCTTGATTTTACCACAGTACTGGGGTCGCCAGTATGTACTTGTAGGAGCATGACGTAATCGCGGGGTAATGTACGCCTGACAAGAGACTTAAATAGTAGTTACTAATAATTAATGCTACTAAATACGGATGCTACTAATTGTAGTTAATGTTATGTGAGTACTAATTAATTGCGTGTAATTGCTGTTGTGAGTTGTGTACGTTAGGTAATCTATATATATATAAAAATGAATCTCTATTTCCCTTGGTCACGACATCACGCCTGAACGGCTGGACCGATTTCGCTAATTCTTTTTTTGTTCTGTTCGTTATTATCAGGAGAAGGTTCTTATGAAAGAAAAAATCGACGTGTAAGAGTATAAAATAAACTATTAAATTTCGTGAGTAATGCAATCTCTCTGGTGTTGCGGGTGTTTAGGTTGGTGGTGATCATCTTCCGTCGGGTATCCCACTTGCTTGTTTCCCTTCCTATTTTATAAAAAATAAAATAGGTATGTATATAATATACAAGGACTGATTATGATGAAATCTTTCTATTGACATGTTAACTTCGGGCTTCGGACAAAACTTTCCGTTATAAAAAATGTTTTTTTTTCTTGTAGCGTTGACAGTAATAGTCATCAATCATCATCGACAACACAACAAGTGATTGGTCATTATGTCGTTTACAGGATTGGGGTGGACCTGTCAACGATGTCGATTTATCAGTCAATGAATACTTAATAACGTAATTTGTTTTTTTTTTGAGTAAAAGCAGGATTCATTAATTTAGTTAAAATTACGATAAATTACAGCATTTTTGCAATTCATTTATTTATTATTTATTTAATCTTATTGCACAAAAAAAAACATTTAAATGTACAAAAGGCGGACTTCATGCCTTAAGGCATTCTCTACCAGTCAACCTTTAGGCAAAACAGAAATCGTTGTAGGTAGTGCAACACAATATAATACACAGAGTATAACATAATTATGCATATAATAGTATATACGAATACAAACAAATACATACTTACATACTTATATACATACATACACCCTACATACATATATGCGACGAGTGGAATTACCTGCCTATTCAGAGTCTTGGTTCAGCAGGTGCTTACGAAGCATTCGCTTGAAAGCAAACTTGCTTGGAGCTTGTCTTATATTGAGAGGGAGCGCGTTCCAGAGACGTATTGCCTGAGGGGCGAATGAATTGGACATGAAACCAGAATGGTGAAGAGGTACAGTGAGTTTTAGGCATCGGGAGGAACGCAGTTCACAGCCCGGGCGGGGAGTATCAAAATTAAATTTACACTTGAGATATCCTGGAGCAGAGGGCTCGAACAGGCAGGTAATTACTATGTTTTGCCGAAAAACTGAAAATTAAGCAACATCTCTGTTTTTTTGTGTTCAGAATAATTATCGATCTTCGATTAACAAATAAAAAAACAGTATTTCTTATATCCAGCCCTTCCGATTTGGATTTGTAACCTCAAATGAAACAGTTTCATGGAAGTTTTTTTTTATTTACCAAAATTTTTATAAACATTTTGTAAACTTACTCATAAAGAAGAGGAAAGAAGTAATGTTTAACATAGCACAAATAAAGGAAAAATCTAAAATCCGTGAATTTGTAATTACATCACAAAAAATGTATTAAGTGTGTTGTATTGTACTTACTCCTAACGCCATCTAGTATAGAACGGAGGAAACTAGCTGACATGCGCTAACTCACTCCGCAAAACCACTGATGGCGCTTTCTCTATGTGCAACGAGATAACGTTGTGCTGTCATGCAATCGATGAGCCATCGGCGTGCCGTTTATATGAAGGCTAGTTATGAACGCCTTTCATAGATGGCGCTGTTATCTCGCCGCATCGAGCTAACAAACGCCTCATCTGTTTTACTAAGACATAGGTGCGAGTTTAAAGTTAATCAGAGCGGTGGTATTTCCAGTTAGTGGGTTTGTACGGAACCTTCGGTGCGCGAGCCCGACTCACACTGAGGAGGTTTCTTTTTCAGTTAGACTAACTAAAGTATATTTGGCCTATAGGTTTGTAGCCCTTTGAATTCATGACCTAGACCTTTAGGCTTTGTGAAGACAGATTACCTGTCTTGGGTTAGGCTACTATCGCGTGAGTGACCTTGGACCTCCGGAACTAAGCGCCTGGTACGTGCTGACTCAACCAAATTGATTCGGGCTATTTCTGTACTAACTTAGTGCTATCAGCATTATGTAAGAACTTAGAAAAAATACTTGGAACAAACTTATTACGTTTATCGGGTTTACTTGGAACAATATCGGTAGTGGCTGTTAAGGTTACCGCTTACTAGACCGGAGCCAACCATGATCGTACCCGGTCCGGTACAGACACAAAAATAATCACATGCACTCATGATAGATAGATAGATAAATATAATACAAAGATTGTGTTTGAAATACCATTTAAGAACATACAAAAAAGATAACAACCAGATTAAATAGACTACAAATCCACTGTTTACTGTTTTATCATCATCATCATCATCATTTCAGCCGAAAGACGTCCACTGCTGAACATAGGCCTCTCCCAAGGATCGCCACAACGACCGGTCTTGTGCTACTGTTTTATACATGACATTCATTACTTAAAAGTTACTTTTCTGGTTAAACATTCCTACAAATTGTAGTTGTTTTTCTTACAAAATTGTTCATCAAAAAAGATCTCATTAATAACACGTTTTTCTAATTCCATGTGTCTATATTCAGTGGTATAAGCTACACGTTGTCTATCAGTTAGTAATGGAACTCATTTGTGTGTGTATAGATTAAACAAAGACACAATCTTCTATTCCAGGTTTTGGTCTACGCCCATACAACCTCGGTCCTGACGCCTTAATGATCATATCATATCCTGGCGAACTGTTCATGAGACTTTTGAAGCTGATGATCCTGCCGCTGATCATCGCCAGTCTGATCGCTGGTTCTGCCAGCTTGAACGCAAAGATGAGCGGCAAAATCGCGGTCAGGACTCTTCTTTACTTCATCACCACGTCAATGTTTAACGCCTTCCTGGGGATACTCCTGGCTATGATGATTCACCCTGGACAGCCTGAGTTGAGAGAAGATTATACAGTAGCCGTTGAGAGTAAAAGAGACCACAGTATTTTGGACAGTCTACTTGATATTGGACGGTGAGTTGGTTTTAATTAGATATGAAGAGGTGATGCCATTTCTCATTTCCTTGAATATCTTTGGACAGTTTATACCGATTGGACGTAGAAAACTTACTAACAGAATTACTACATTATGTCATAGAACTTAGCCTTTGGCTTTTACCAGGGGGGTTCCACTCCGCACTGTAGGTACGCTCGACCGCCTTGCCAATGGCATAGACAAATCGCAATAGGCTGTCGGCTGGCCGCACGCCCACTCGCTCGCTCCCGCCGCGTCAGTGCAATTGAAAACGAATGCCGCGCAACCCTAGCGTGTCGCCGGGAGTAGCAGGGGGAAGGCGGGCGCGGGCGGCGCTTCCCTTTTGACTCGCGCCGCCTGGCGCATGATGTATGAAGTAATAGAAACTTTTGAGCGTGTTATTAAAGTTCGAATTCGTTTAATCGCGGTCGTAAAAGAGAAGTTTCTGTACTATTATTTATTCTGTACTTTTCCTTGTGGTCATGTTATATCTTTTGTTCACAGGAACATATTTCCTGATAACATAGTGCAGGCTGCGTTTCAACAAGCCCACACTGTGTATGCAGAACCGCAGGCACTGTTCACAAGGAACCTCACAGAAAACGACACGCTGCCAGCTCTGGTTCGGGTCGTATCTTATAGGTAAGAAAGATAAAGATTAAATAAAAATATGACATTTTATTTGATAAAACACTTCGGTATCGTAAGTATGAGATATTTCCAATGTAACTATCAGACCTGATAAAGACATTTTTTTTTTCTACCTACTTTAAAAGATTACTTTAACAGAGTGAATAATTTTGTATGACATTGTATTGGCATAATAAACGATGTGTACACGTAGTAGTCCTGTTATCATTTCAAATGAAACAATGAAATGAAATGAAATTATAAAATGGTTTATCCCTTTACATGGAAATTGAGTCACTTTGCAATTTAAATTATGTCGCAAAACCCTGCTCCTTCAGGCGTACATAGGTTAACAGTATCTATCTTTGTAGGAAAAAATATTAATAAAAATATTGTTTTATTATCACCACAATTATCACGAATTATTTCATATTACCTATGAGATCGTGTTGAAGAGGTTTTATTAAGTTCGATATTTTAGTCACGAATAGTCGCTCGTGACCACGGCTGTTGCAATACGACCAAAGCGGCGTGAATAATAAAAAAATATCGACATATTATTTTAATATTACCAGAAAAACCAAACTTTTTAAATATACATTTCACTTTGAGCTAAAGCGAATAGGCAATACGGTCAACAATTTGATTCATATACCACTGTAGAACGTTGTCGCAATGTATCATCGTTGGGATATTATGAAATTTACTAAGAAGTCACTATGACATTATTGAGAAAAGGTTCCACAGTGGTGGATCAAATTGGTTGACCATACAGTGCAATATCAAGAAGTGACTTGCATTGTGATCGGAGATGTCATAGAACCTAAATAAAATTAAGAAAACTACATCGCCTCCCTTATATGAAAGTTAAGCATCATGTAATGGTCCAGAGAAGCAATGTAAACCAAAAACAATCCTTGTCGACTAAAATTATAAAATGGAACCCGAGATGAGAGGCAAACTCCACTTTGCAATAAAATTTTACAGCAATAACCTTGTTATCAAACATAAAAACCGTCATTTATTCTGTATTCCTTATGTCTCGACTGATATCTTACCAGTTATTTCAATAACATTATTGATTTCATAAAAAGATAATTATTATAAAGTGGCTTGATAGAGTTAAAATTGTCATAAAATCAATGCAGCCATGATTAAATTACCCTTGAAACTACTTTTTTAAGGTCGCCCCTTCTGTTTGATTTGATAAGTCTAGGTAACGCATCAGAAAGATCATCAAGAAGAAGAGGTTTCCATCAGAAAGTCAAGTGTCAAATGTTAAATTAAATCAAAAATATACTAGGACTAACAAACTGAAACAAACTGCCCTTCTACTCCGCGAAACCGTGCTGCGTTCGTGCAAAACACTTCTGGCCGACATAGATATTATCCATGCAAAAATAGCAAGCGTAGTAGTGAGGTAACTTGTTCCAGTGGCCCTCCGCAAATTAACGCCTTAATCACACAAGCACTTTTGAGATTTGCTTAAATTGTAATAGCTATTTGAGATGAAAACTTAATTCATCCATTTGCCCGCAATAAACTAGGTTACCATAGCGGGTAGCCGTTAGGACAACATAAAGAGCATCTTTGGAAGACGATCATATCATAAGACATCTTTTGTATGACTTCTAGGTCTGGCACCAACACCCTTGGTCTCGTCTTCTTCTGCCTTGTTTTCGGGAGTCTCCTTGGCACCCTCGGTCCCAAGGGTCAAGTGGTCATCGACTTCTTCCAAGCCATCTTCGAGGTCATCATGAAGATGGTGACTGGGGTGATGTGGTTCACCCCGGTTGGAGTCAGTAGCGTTATCGCGGGAAAAATCCTTGGCGTTAGCAATGTTGGTGTGTATTATTTTGGATGTTTGCTTCGAATGACTTAATCCATCTTATCAAGTTATTGTGTCATTGTTTTTTTATTACCACTAATCCGTAACAAAATTTCTTATGTGTTTTTTGTCCTAATTGTCGTATGATTAAGTGTAACTTTTGCCGAAATAGTTGGAAGTTTTTGGAAGAGTTTTAAACAAACCTCACCCAACTATTTGGCTTTAATGTTTTAGGAAAATTGAACGATCATAGTTTATGGTTTCATCAAAAATCCATTAGGTCAATAATTGAAACCCTTAAATATCTTGAACGACATAAATTTGCAACAGTAATTTCAGAACTATGATAGTACTTATACTTACAGATAAAATACCATGTTTTAAATCTGAATCCACAATTTCCAGCTCAAGTAATGTCCCAGCTGGCCTGGTTCATAGCAACGGTGGCGGTCGGTGTGTTCCTCTACCAGCTGATCGTGATGCAGCTCATCTACTTCGTGTTCCTGAGGAAGAACCCCTACAAGTTCTACTGGGGACTTTCCCATGCCATGCTCACTGCTTCTGCTACTGCCTCCACGTGAGTGTTATAAATTTACGTAAAGGAGTTCCGTTAGTAACTAGTTAACTAACAAACAATACATAGAAGAAACCGTTGAAGATAGTAATATATTTGAAACAATTGTTTCAAGGGGTGTAGAGGTAAAATAAGAAAGTATTTTCAGAAATTACCCCGCTAGTGGGATGAAAGTAAGTATGTTATCCCAAAACTTACGTGGACGACGTTTTGGGCGATATATGGTACATTCATATATTAATAGATGTATCTTTCTATCTTCTTTGCGTTCTTCTTCTGTAAATCTACGTTACTTCAGTGGTATGATGTTCTGTCTAAGCTTCCACCAAATTCATTTTCCTTTTTCGTTGGTATGTTTATTGCCTTCCATGGAAACCAGCAATGCCAAGATGGTCTTGAACTGTTGCCGGCTTTTAGGTCTCTAGCTCCCTAAGCCTTAATAAAAAACTTAAAACTGCAACCAGCAAAGTAACATCTGGCAACGGTGGCAAGAGATCAGCGACTATCTTGAGGTGTCTAGTAACGATAGGCGGTGGTGATCGCCTTCCTTCAAGTGACCAGAAAGTTCTTTGTTCTCCATTAATAATTTTACCGATTTCTTTTGTAATTTTGTGTCTTTTTCTGCTTTGAAAATCGGCTGGCAATTATAGCTTTAAGCGTGCATCATACACTTAGTGGTGAGCTGTCGTCGGTATCCTTCGGGTATAGAACCATAAATGCAACGTATCAATTGCATACCGGATGATTTACCAGAGTTCTTAACAACTTTTCTAATTTCAGTGCCGCAGCGCTGCCAGTGACCTTCCGTGCGATGGAGGGTCCTCTCCGCATCGACCCTCGCATCACGCGTTTTGTGCTGCCCATCGGATGCAACATCAATATGGACGGCACAGCACTTTTCCTGGCCGCAGCCAGCGTCTTTGTCTGCCAGATGAACAATATTCATCTTGGGTTTGCGCAGTTGGCTACTATTTTGTAAGTATAACTAACTAGAACCATTCTAAGCATATTACTGCCATGTAGCTCCTCTCTACACATAGCCTATAGGAGCGTTTTTTCGCTACAAACAGAAAACTTGATATCGGGTTTTTGACACTGAATGGAATGTGTTAAGTTTAAGATCATCAATGAAAATAAAATCAATATTAAGTCAAATCAAATTTAGGTAGATAAGTTTGGTAGGTGGGTGTGAAGAAGTAAGATAAACATGAAGCATCATTGGAGTATTGATAAATGGACTGTACGCAATAAATTGAGTAAAGTCACTGGAAGCTGAGCACTGATCAGATCGTCGTATAGAATCTTGAATCCAAGAATCCAATCCAATAATGGGGATAGTAATTGAGGGCGATAGTTGTGATATCTTCTTTCTGTATAATAACTATCCACTAAAATTTGCTGTTACTCTAGTATGATATTTATTTATAAATATTATACTCATATTCTGTTTTAACTAGTTATTCTTCTTGATGTTTCAGCCTAACATCAACAGCCGCATCAGTGTCCTCAGCATCAGTGCCTTCAGCTGCCATGGTGTTATTGTTGGTGGTGCTGGCAGCGGTCGATGCGCCGGCGCACGATGTATCGCTACTGTTCGCAGTTGATTGGCTTGTGTGAGTTATATTTTATTACTTTTAGAGAATGAGTAATACCGCCTTGGCAAACCGCCATACTCAAGATATTGAAGTGACACTGTAACTATTCCTGAGCTGTTTGTTTCCTATGTTTTGTGTCCGCTGATTGTGTCCGATTGTCATTAATGATTGGGAGGTAACGGTTCTGACAAAATATTAATTTCTTAAAGTTATACTGTACAGTCAGCATCATATATTGGAGCGGACTAGCTGGTCAAACATATTTGAACTCGACTCTATTTTCAAATACCTTCGGACTTGTTCAGATATTTTTGGCCACCTTGCACGCTCCAATACATTGATACCGACTGCGCCTATACTTAGTATGATTAATTAATGTTAATCCTGCATAAAGATGTCATTGTGTTTATTACACAATTACACGTCATCTGGTTGGTTTTGTTTACTGACTTCAAAGAATGGAGGAGGTCCTTAATTTGATTGAATAGTTTTTATTTCATTATAATCATAAATATTTCTATTTATTGTATTACAGCGATCGGATACGCACCACCAACAACATGCTTGGCGATTGCTACACGGCTGCTGTGGTGGAACATCTTTCAAAGAAAGAGCTTATGGCTTGTGATGCCGTTACCATGGTAAGACTAGTCTCCGTACTTTCCATAAAAGCTCTGTCCATTGTTTTGTTTGCCTTTTATCTTACTTTATACTTATTATTATTTTCTCGCATTTAATTTTTTTAATAGTTGTACCCCAATTACGAGTTGTTTCACTTTTATTCCTTTCGTATTTAGTAAATTATTTTATTTAGTCTTCATTAGTTATGCCCTTCCTCTTGTCTTTGTTTAAAGTATTTGAATTATCAACTCTTGCCACAGGATCTGTTTTTTCATATGAACTTATGTTTATGTATGTATGTTTGAGAACTTCTGCAAAAACTTAGTACCTATCTGAATACAAATTGGAAGGCAATTGAGACTAATGGTAAAAATAATTGAGTCCGATTCAGTCCGTGAAATTTAAAAGAGCTCTTTGCGTTTCGCCAGCAAACTTAAGAAACTTATACTATATAATTTTACGAAGCGGAAGTGAGATGCGGAAGGAAGTAAGAAAACCGAAGATCTTTTCAAAATCTTATAATTTTTTTGCTTTTTCAGGAACCAGTTGCCAATGGTCTCATTCCTACTCCGAACACAGAAGATGAAAGAATAGAAACACCAGGCCAGAAGTCCATCACGTCAGATGATATAATTATCGACATGCATTTATCCACCCAGACTAGTAGTAGTCCCGTCAAACGAATTTAGCTCCTAAAATATCAACCCAAGAGACTGTGTTTTGAAAAGTTTTTCTAAACGGACAGAGTTCAACTTTGTCGGCGTTTTAGATTTGATTTTCAATTGTTAACTCCTTTCCATGATCAGTGGTTTCAAAGTTTGTTACTTAAATAGTGATGCTAAGAGTAGAATTCGATTTGTTGATGATCATTATGATAGACTGAATATTGGAATAAACACGGAAAATCTTATGAATTGAAACTGGGTTTACAAAAAAAATAAATATAAAATATGATGACAAGTGAGGAAAAGGCAAAAAGGAAAAGACGTAAGTTATGTTGAGAATTCAGCTAGCTTTATGCTACATATTAACCACATTTATGTAATATCTTTTTGAACTACATGAATTAAAGTTACTGAACCGGTACATTTCATTTTAAATTTAATTCATGATTTTGGTCGACTGGTATCACTGTGAGCATGTCCAGATGACGCGTTATACGGGCGATTAGAGGGGTGAGGTTATAATAATAAATAGATATATGTCAAAGTGAGAATGGTGTATTTCATCTCGTTTTACCCTTTAACCGCACGCGAAAAGACTCATTTTGACAAGCTCCTGGTTTCAGTGAATTCTAACGTATTTAGAAAATTAAGTTCATGTCGTTCAAATGGCGATAGATTTTTCAAAATGTCACTTTTCCTTTTCTTGATGATAACATTGAACTTAGTAACGTAAAAGACTTTGAATTTGTTTTATGTTTGTAATCATTTAGGTTCGATAAATTTAAATCTTAGCATCGCCATTAATCTTATACCGTTTAAAAACCATAACGTAAACTCAGTTGATACCGAGACCACCACCAGCAAAATAAAAGTGTTCCAGTTGATACTGGTGAATAATAAGTCTGTTTCTAGGTAAGATAAGAATTAGTGTAATGTCTTACTTTCTTGATATGCTCTAAGCAATGTTTAACTTAACAGTCTTATCCAACAGCAGTTGGCATAGCAGTATGTTTAATGGAATTAGCGCAAAAGATTTGATACACAAGATGTGCCACCAGTTTTGCACCTTTAACATTGATTGTCATTTATCGGTGTAAAGATAAAAAAATATTAGTTGCATTGAAAGGGGAAGTAGTTTGAAATTCATGATGTGGCCTAATGGTAAGTCAGAATGATCATAAAGCTGATATTTGATTCCCTGAAAGTTAAGAATCCTATCCTATAATTATCAAATTGTCTGTAGATTTGTTTTTTGTTCATAATCTAAGCAATATCGTGTTTTTGATGGTGATTTCATTTTAACAAAGAATCACAACATTGATTTTTTTTACAATATCGTCCTCTAACAACATTAAACTTTAAAGTGAGACATTAAAATTCTTATACCTAGGTCAGAAATGTCACGCTTATACCTAGTATTAAAACTTTTGACTGTAGATTAGAAACTTGAGCAGAGCTGTAGGAATAGGACGCAAAATGGTTATAAGTAATTCGAATTGTCACGGAATATAGAGTGATATTGAAGGCGTGCTTTGTATGTCGACGACGTTATATCTGATTAGAACGGGCGAGTATTTTTTGGAGAAGTATATTGTCCGTCGAAAGGGAATCTATTTAGGATATATAATGAGTTTCGATATTCTATTTAAAAGGTAATCAAAGTGTTTATTTGACTTTCAATTTTAAATTTACTTTAAAACACTTTAATCTCTAAATATCAACGCTTTTCGACGTTGTAATCAAGGTAACGATCTCAGTCATTGACAGCCATTGCCGGCCAGTCATTGGTCATTGGCGACCCAATCGGCGTTGGCCATTGGATTCGGAAACAAACACTGGTAAAAAAACAATACCTTACGCATGACATGGACTGGTACGGTTATCTAATCTAATATTAAAACCTTAACGTGAAACTTATGAACTGTTAAAATATCAAGCTAGACAATCAGTATTTCTAAACCTCCGATGTCAGTAGGTGTATCTGTTTAAAGACACCCTTGGCCTAAAAAGTGCATCACATGTTAAGTATGAGGGCTTTGAAATAGTGTGGATCAAACTTGACTGGAAAATCACACGGTGATGAATTTTATGGTGCTTTTGGTTGCCACTAGACTAATGGCAATTTAAACAGTACTGTCTTAAGTTAACCAAAACTTTGGTATTTAACGAAAATTGGCCGATTTAAAACGCCCAGAAAATCTGTAGGGTTAAAATACAAATTTAAAGACGGAGGATTTCCGAGTATTGGCAGGGATTTAGATTACCCTAAAAATAGAAAAAGATTATGTAGTTTGCCACGATTTTACTTCAGCACCATCTTTGAATGAAGGCAAGTTTATGTTTGATGATTGATAATAGAGGGCGCTGGAAACATCTCTCAAAGCACTTCACTTCTACGTCTCAAATTAATGTTGGTGACACCATTTTCGTGTTGATACTTAAAATGTAGTGATATAGGCATTTCTAGTTGTAAGTCACTATCATAAGCAGGTTTTTAACTATTAGGAAGTAGAAATGTTCACAATAATGCAATTATTGTAATGGCCTTAGACAAATAATCATTGTTAGAATATATTTGTAATTTATTGTCATCTTAAAATGTATCATTATCTTTTTTATCATGGTTAACATACAATTCGATTGTAAAATCGCATATGAAATATGATTTTGATAAACATTTATGTGCCTAGTTATCACACACCATTAGTATATCAACATCCAACTGTGATATATCATTACTTGGTAATTTTTCATTCAATTCATTAATTAATGAACATGTGCAATGATAAATAAAACCAATTATCAAATTTCCAACATTTTTATTTATTTTCATTTAAACATCATTGGGACATTTGGGACTTAAAATTAGGGGCATATGAGCAGATTATTGTAATTATTTACATTTCTGTTAGCTCTGTCAGCCGGTAATTATTAAATATAGATTTAACAACAATTATTAAGGCAGAGCGTGTATTGTAAAGTTATTATTGATATTAAGATGAAGATCACAGAACAACTTCCTAGATTTACAAAAGTGTCGGAATTAATGACGTCAGTGTCTACAAATGGGGAATCATAATTGGGTAAGAAAGTGATCTTAGTACAATAACGGCTAAGATTTCATATAAAGGCACATGAGGACTTAGATATACTATAGTATCGTATAGTCTACTAAATGTTAGACCAGCGATGGCCGACACGACAAAAGTAAAATTAGTTTTTTTCAAATATTCATTAAAAAAAAGAGTTATTAAAAATCAAGCATTTAAATGTTCTGCGAAGATTCGACACATGACAATAATATTGGCCAAAGTAAGCCCAAAATTTAGTAGAATTTTCCGAAAATTTGTGACTGCTTTTTATAATACAACGTTGCAAAGCACAATTCAATTGCAATGTCTAAGTATAACCTTATAGCTTACAGTAAAGCTGATTCGTTTGTTTTAAAATATAAAAATAACATGGCAGTCTTCAGTTTATATTTTACAAGGCACTAAAATATACTAATATTTACAATTTTAAAGATACAACCCGAATGGATATATTTACATTTACCGTAAAAATCGGTAATAAGCGCTTAACAGATCACTTTGAGCATATTCAGGGCGTAAAATGTACAACATGCACAAAATGATTAAATAGAATACAAAACTAAACCGATTACATCGGTCGAATAAATATTACTATCAATACTTACAGGCAAAACAGTCGATCTGATATTTACAAACCACTTAATTACAATTTCATTTCATATCCTCATTGTGGAGTGAGTTTTTCTACTAGCAGGGTTTGGTGGGAGCCCTGGGCCTACTAACGGAGACATAGAGGGTGACCGAGTAGCTAAAGGTGATAATGAAGGTGAAAAAGAAGGAGACATAGCCGCAGCGGCCGAAAAACCACCAGGCACATCATGACTAATAGGAGACCTAGGCAGTAAGTGTTGTGGCTGTCTACATGAGAGCGACGGAGCCGGACAACTTCTTGGAGCCACAGTAGTTAACAAAGGAGGTGGCACACTTTTACCACCAGAAATTGATGTTCCTTTACTTTTAGCACTAGATGCACCACTGTTACCACTTTGTAGAGAAACCGCATCATCTTTGAGACGAGCAATTTCAGAAAATACATGAGCTAACGGTTGATATTGTGGTCCCCAATCTAAAAGATAGTCCCAGTTGTAACTTCCAGTCAGTTCTTCTTCTGAATGCACTATTGAGCTAAGGCTACCAGTCATGGACGGCCCAGCCGTGGGAACGGCTGTACTTTCTCCTGGCGCGCTAGGGAATGCGCCCAAAGCCATAGCTCTATCAACTGCTGCACTCGCCTCGTCTGCGCTACTTGCCCTTTCACTTCCAGTTACTTCATTTAGTTTTGCATATATAAGATTAGTTATATCATTTTCATGAGCACCGTCTTCGTCAAATATATGCATAGGATCTATTGATCCATGATGTAACATAGTATCTTTATTACCAACATTTTCAGAACATCTTCTAGAAGAAGTTGATGCTCCACCACCAGTGCCTGTATCTATTATCCCCAGGCGAGCTAAATATTCTTGTGTATTATGTACAGAAACATCAGATAAATTATCATCATCAACTCCGTCCGTTTGTCTATGAATACCAGAGTCTCTTTGTAGTGGTCCCTCGTTGATCATTCTTATTTCCTCATCTTCTCCATCTTCTCCGTCTTCAGCGGACCCTCGACCACTCGAACCTGATTGGTCAGATCCAGATAGTTCAGATGTGGTGGCAGCACCTGAATTTGAACTAGCCGTATGTGGTCCATAAGGGGGAATTTCATCATATTTTGGAGGAGCAAATTGATTACCAGCATTTACTGCGCCCGTGTTTCTTATCGGAATAGTATCAAATGCACTTGGGTCTACATAACTATTAGTGGCGCCTACTCCTTCTGAATTGAGTCCGGGTTTATTTACCTTTTTATGTCTCTTATTCTTCATGTGCAAAAACAAAAATGCTGCTGCAAAAATAATTATAATGAATATGAAGACGATAAGCAACCCTAGAGCCCAATCTGAGAGTCCGCTGCTTGGGGCAGCCGTTGTGTCTCTAGGGTTAAGATCAGAGACAACTGCTAATGAATCTGGCAGTATTTCTACGGCAGTTTTGTTCGTTAGAGATCCTTGTCTTCCAGAGCTGGCAGTGATTACTAAGCTGATAGATTTATCAGATCCGAAAAGGCTTTGAATAGATTCTACCCTTTTCTTAAGTATAATGACTCCAGTCGTTCTGTTGATTTTAAAGTATGAGTGGGAAGTCGATAACTGGTATACTATTCGTCCGTCGACTCCTTTATCTCTATCAGTAGCAGTTGCTTGGCCGATTACGTAACCAGCCGGTAGTGGTCCTTTCTTCGGAATAGGAAAATTGTATGTCTTCTGAGTGAATTGAGGATAAAATTCGTCACGACTATCAATATCAATTCTTACTTTGACAGTTGAAGATTTTCCTCCCAAATCGGATGCTTTGATGGAAAATTCATATTTATTTTTCTGTTCATAATCAAATACGGCATGCGTATTTATTAATCCAGTTGACGAATCGATTTGAAACATTTTCCACGAATCATCATTTCTATTATAATTAGAAGCTATAGATACTATCGTGTAGTTCAATTTTCCGTATTTTCCTTTGTCTAAATCAGTCGCTCTTGCAGTAAACACGGAAGTACCAACTCTTTCGTTTTCAGCAACTGTCTCGAAGTATTCGTTCACAGGAAAAGTTGGAGCATTGTCATTTTCATCAATAATGCCAACTTTAATATATATACTGTTACATAACGACGGCATACCTTGATCGCATGCAACTATAATAAGCACGTATTCAGTATTGCCAGTATCATAATCAAGACTTTTATTTACGGCCAGAACACCGCTAGTAGGATGAACGAAGAAAAGTTTTTCATCATCTCCGGAAGTAATATTATAAAGGATAGCAGAGTTAGGTGTTCCATACAAATCAGCATCAGTGGCTGCTAGCTTAGTCAATGTAAATCCAGGTTTAGCATCCTCACTCACTGTCAGCTCAAAATCACTAGACAAAAACACCGGAGAGTTGTCATTGGCATCTGCTACAGTTACAAAAACAGTTATCGACGTTTTGTTCTGCATATATGAAATTAATTTTCCTTGTTCGACAGCGGCTAGACCAAGGACGTAGGAATCTTGGGTTTCTCGATCAAGTTTGTTGACCAGGATCAGTGCTCCGTCCAACGTGACATCGAAAACGTCACCTTCGTTGCCCGATATGATGTGAAACTCCAAGTTATACTTCTTGAGCACGTCGTTGATGCCGCCGATTTGTAGCAGCGACGAACCCCTTTCTGTGTCTTCGTTGACGGTTATTCTGTAAACGTAAAGTTTTATTGGTCAGAAAACAAAGTCTTTGTTGTTATTGTGGTACTAAAGAATAACTTAAAGTCACAAGGATTGCTTTTCTTTATATTGTTTATTGTCAAGTTATATTCTCTTAGGGCTTTTGTCTTGTTTCTAAATTGCACGCTTGGACCTTGATCCCAGATTTGGCAGGTCAAGTTTATTACAATGGAGGAAGTACCATTTGACCTCCAGATTACCCCTGTTAAAAGGAAATCTGATCGACAGGACCGGATTGGTTAAACATTTATTTAGATGAATGTGCAGGTTTCCTCACGATGTTTTCCTTTACAGATGGAGCGTTGGCAACTACAGTACTTAAGTCAAGCAAGCCAGAAAACTTATTAATCGAACTCGGCGCCTCCAGCTCACGAGTCCGCTGTAGCCACTAGAGCACCAATCTTTCATCTTACTCAGCAAAAGGATAAAAACTTGATTAATATTACCTATAGGTATCCTGTCCAATAAACGGTTTGATCTCAGACGACGCCCCAGTACTGATCCTCACAGAAGCAACAGCGCTTCTATTCGGTTTTCCATGATCAGTCGCTACGACAGCTAACTGCGTGTCTCTCTGGCTTGGCAACGCGCTGTAGTTGACAAAGATCGCCCCAGTCACCGCGTCTATGTAGTACCCTTTACTTTCACCAAGAATTGAATAGGACACTTTTCCGTTGTCATCACTGTCCTTGTCTTTTGCGCTGACCTCGCCAATTTCTACGTTGCCGGTGCCTTCTGGAATGTGAAATAAGCAGTATTTAGTCAAAAGTTTCGTGACTGGCTGGCATGACAAATAGTTCGCATAGTGTCTCGTAAAATGGCTTTTAAAAACAAATTTATCAAAAAAACTTAAATGTAACAACAAATAAAAGCAATAAAAATGCGCAACTGCTTTTCATGAAAATGAAAACCAAAAAATATACCGCTAGTGGACTGTATTGGTTCTTTTATTTACGAGTCTCATTCTACCTATACCAGCGCTTTAGAAAATGAAAGGTTCTGTTGATAACAAACGCTGCTAGAAACTTTTTTTTCTTAACTTTTCTAACCAAAATTACAAATACATACAAAAACATACTATGTGTATATTAAGTATTTAGCGTAAAGAAAAGGAGTTAAACACCATAAAAATAAGATGTTCTAAGTATTTACCTGGCAAGATCCTGTTATAAGATATCTCGTCAAACACTGGAGAGTTGTCATTTATGTCCAGGACGTTGATGGTCAATGTCGTTTTCGCCACGTGATCATTATCCGAGACGCTCACGTTTACTTCATACACCTTCTTGGTCTCAAAATCCAATACTTTATTCAAAACAATTTTCCCACTGTATCTGTCAATCGAGAACCTATTGTCCCCCTGGCTTAAAGAATACTTAAGGGCAGGATACGTGTCAACGTCGTTCGCCGTAACGGATGTCAGCACTGACCCCACTTCCGTTCCTGTAAAAGCATAAACAAAAACGTCAAAAGACGTCGACGATACTTTCTCGGTTTCTCGTTTAAATGAAACGGCTGCCGTTTTAACGATCAACAAAATAACCTCTAAAACAAAACCGCTGTCGGCGTACAATGATATAAAAAAAGAAAACAAAAACCGACGCGGATCTTTGGGGAGGCACCGCTAAAACATGTACTCGAAAAAATGTAATACCATCCAATAAATATTGATCCTTAAGGAGTCCCTTTTATTTAATCTCAACGCTGGAATCGAAACGTCGCGGGCTTGTGGAGTTGGGAATACAAATTATGTAAAATGCCTCCCTCCTTGTACGACGCTTTTTGTTCTACCAATTTATTTCGAAAAGTCGATAGGCCGACCTACAGCAATTTTAAACCGAATACGTAAACGAATGTAAAAACTTGGAAAACAAACCTTCTGATACAGCGATGACATTTGGCGGCGGGAACGTCGGCTGGTTGTCGTTAACATCGACGACATTGATGCGTAGCGTGGCTGTGCCCGTCATCTGCGGATCGCCCTCGTCCGTCGCTATCACTGTCAGTTTGTACGTCTCTCTTATCTCCCGATCCAGCACTATATTCGTTTTGACCGACCCCGAGAACGCTGGCTCAATAATAAACGCGTTATCGTGGTTGCCGTCCACTATGTGGTATAGGATTCTCGCGTTCATTCCGCGGTCGCTGTCCTTCGCCGCGAGCTGCACGACAAACTCGCCTTTAGTGTTCCCTTCGAGAACGTTCGCGATGTATTGCTGTTGCGTAAATCTGGGAGCGTTGTCGTTTTGGTCCAACAGATTTATTGTTACGTCGCAGTAGCCGTATAAGACCGGCGCGCCCTCCGTTCGGGCGACCACAACGAGATGCCGCGTCGGGCCCGGATGAGATTCGTAATCCAAATTAGCCGAGTTATTCACCCTTATGACGCCGGAGTTAGAGTCTATTTCAAACGCATATTGGTCGTTCCCGTTTCCGAATTCATAAATTATCCTTTGGCGTCGCCCGTCGCTGCGGACTGCCGTTACTTGCAACACATCTTTACCATACGGTATATTTTCTTCAATCGTAACGTTGTAGCTTGTGTTTTGGAAGTTCAGTAAAGGCGTTTGTTCTGAGTTTTCACCGATTCGAATTTCAATTAGTCCAATTGAGCTTTGAGGTGGGTTGCCCTTGTCTTTGGCCATTACTTTGAGGTGGATGAGTTTTCCATTTTCGCTGGCTAGACTTTGAGTTGCTGTAAGAACTCCTGTAGTAGGATTTATTCGAAATTTATTATTAGAAGTGTCAACAAGTTCAAATAGTATTTCAGCATTTGTGCCAATGTCATTATCCGTAGCAGATACACGGAGTAAGCTCTGACCAGGTGGAGTGAATGTAGCTATTTGTTCTTTGAAAGGGTACTTTGTAAATATAGGTTTGTTATCGTTTACATCGGTTATAGATACTTCAACAGAAACTCTTTGAGAGCGAGCAACGTATCGTCCCTCATCTGTAGCCACAGCTTCAAAGTGGTACAAGTTCTTTTCTTCTCTATCAAATGACCTAAAAATAAATTAAAAATAAGTAAAGACATCACATAAATGGGTAAATTTAGCAGGTGAAAAATTTAATTTGATATCCCTTACCCAGTGGTAAAAATGATTCCAGTTTTATTGTCAATTCGAAATAATCCTTGACTTTCATTCGCCAATGAATACACGATACGTTTATTGAACCCTAAATCAGCATCTGTAGCTCTGACTTTGATAACGGAGGTGTCCAAAGGAGCATTTTCAGGAATAGCCGCAGAATAGTGGCCGGTGTCAAAAATTGGATCATTATCGTTTTGATCTTCTACTAAGATAGTGACATTACAAGATCCTTGTAAAGCTACGGGTGAACCATGATCAAAAGCAGTGATAGACAGATGATATTTTGATTGTGTCTCTCTATCTAAAGTTCTGGCAGTCAACTGCCCAGTTGTATGATCAATTGAGAATTTATTTCCATTATTCCCAGAAGTAATACTGTATGTGATTACTCCATTTGCACCAATATCTTTGTCTGTAGCGGCAACGGTGTGAATTACTTCAGGTTCATTATTTTCCGGTACCGCCAAAGAATAACATGAACCAGTTTTAAAAGTTGGTGGGTTATCATTAACGTCCAAAATACTTATAGCAACAGTAGTAACATCAAAATTTGTGGCTGATTGAAATGTGCTGGAATCTGTGACGTAGACAGGAAAAGTATATAAATCTTTTTCTTCTCTATCGATTTTCAGTTTAACGGTAATAGTGCCTCTACGTTCGTCTATAGCAAATTTGTCATCTGCTACTCCTGACGGTATGACGTATGTTAAATTTCCTGAAACCAAAGAAAATTATTATTCAATTGCAAATAAGTTTATTTTAGGTAAAGAAGATAATGAGATATTAATTTTACACCTACCTGCATTTCCTCTAGATGACTTAGCGTTTAGTCGCGTAACAAAACTGCCGGGTCGAATGTCTTCACTAATATTAGCTTTGTAAAAATTATCCGTGAATCTTGGAGGAATATTGGTTGATTCTTGCAAATTAAGCTGAAGTATCATATGGGTTTGCCTAGGAAAAGGTATACCGTGGTCAGACGCAGTTAGGTTAATATTGTATTGTCCGGGTCTCACTTTGGTGCTGTCAGAAGAGAATTTTTTCGACAAAGTTAATCTTCCAGTGTCGTATTCCATTGAAAAATATGTATGGTCATTTCCACTTGAGATATAATATGATACTCTGCCATTGTCTCCTGTATCGGCATCAATAGCTAGCGCTTGATACAAAGTACCAGTTAAAGTATTCAAGGGTACTGATGCTTTATTCTTAGAAACAAACTTTGGTACATTATCATTGGCATCAGTGACAGATATATGTACAGTAGCTAATGTTGACAATCGTTCTAATGTATTAACCGCCATATCAGTAGCTTCTATGACAATCCAATATTCTTTTAAAACTTCAAAATCTAGTGCCGCTGTAAGTGTTAGCGACCCGGTGAGGGGATCCAAAGTAAATGTTTTGTGTGATGGTGGCAATGAGGATATGATTTTAAAATTTAGTTCTCCATTTGCTCCTGCATCGGCATCTTTGGCAGTGAAATTGTAAACAATCATTCCTAATGGTGTAAGCTCAGAGACTTGTATGTTTATAGGATCTTGAGGCCAACGTGGTGCGTTGTCATTTATGTCTACAATTTCTATTTTAACAGTCACTGCACTGCTCTGGGGGTTGTTAGTAGCTGACGTATCTAAAGCTCTGACTTCTAGTCTATATTCATCTTGGACTTCTCTATCTAATTGCCTAGCTACAACTAAGGAACCTGTTCGTCTGTCTATTTCAAATGTTCCAGGTAAATAGTCGGCAGTTAAAGGCATTAATAAATAAGAAATTTGTTTTTCTTCGCCGTTTACGAGATTCTCGTGGATGTTGTTGTCACAGCATGCGACCGTTCCCACTACATGACCAATATTGGCATCCTCTTTTACCTAAAAAAGAAATTAATATTTATTATTCACAACAGTCAGCATTCTTAAAGTAACATTAATAAATAATAAACAAAAGAACAAAATCGAACAAAAAACGAGTGATGTTTCATATGTTTTCATAACTAATTTAACAATGCTCTTACTTTAAACGATAAACTGGAGCTTGTAAAAGTCGGCCTGTTATCATTTAGGTCAAGAACCTCAACTTTTAATTGTCTGACTGTTTGTTTTGGAGGTTTTCCGCCGTCCGTCGCTGCTACTGTCAGTCGGTAAATTGATCTTTCTTCATGGTCCAGAACTGCAATAAAAATTATATTATCAATTACCCATATTTCATTCAATATCATAAAATTATTAGTATTTGCTAAGTAAGACTCCATGTAAAGTATGACAATGATATATACCTGTGCTAGTTTTTATAACTCCACTCTTTGGATCAATGATAAAAACGCCAAAGCCATCTGAATCTCTTTCATTAAGAATAGAATAAGTGACAGAAGAATTCACTCCATTATCTCTATCTATCGCTTTTACTCTTGCTACTTCTGCTCCTGGTTGTTGTTCTTCTCTAACACTGACGACATCTTCTCTGGGATCTATAATTTCTGGTGCATTGTCGTTGACGTCACTTATTTTTATAGATACTGGTACTCGGCTGGCACGAGCTGGAGTTCCGTGGTCTTTGGCTTCAGCGAATAGCGAATAGGAGGCCTTGAATTCACGATCGAGGAAGTCTTTCGTTGTTATGACTCCTACGACAAAATTAAAAATATTTTTTGATCGGTTTTTGATAGGTACACAAGAAGTATGAAATGGGAGCAGTTAAGGATTTCAAACAGTGCAATTTAGACATTTTTACGTAAAATAATAGATTTTTTAAATAATAACAAAGATTATTGAGGATGAATCAGTAAAACATAATCGTTAGTGCAAATATTTTTCTTCTCTACATGTCCATATGACTGAAATATCCTTGAATTTACTAAGTTTCTTTATGTGACTCACCCAATAATTAAACTGATATATCGGTTGGTAGGTTTTGTTTAAAACCAAAAATAATATACAAGCCTTAATACATACAATATAGATTAACTTCGGTAGGTGCTTTAATAATGCCGATCCACATCCTAACTAAATTTCTGATAAGAATTTTGTCAATTTTAGTTCCATTATCGTGATGGCCAAACCCTAAATTAGACATTCATAAAAGAGATCGCTCGCGGCGGAATAGCTATGATTATCCGAACCGAACTCCGTATTGGGAGCCTAAAAATCGTGATGACAGAAACGGTTAAGGAAGATAAACTTGATTTCACGGAACCAGCGCAAACTAAAGAAGACTTTAACTTTAAGTTTTTAGGAGCATTTTCCTTAGCTTACGGATAAAGTTGCCGACCAATAATAAGACGTGGCAGACACTGCCGTAATGAGAGATGTGAAGCGAGCTCAAGAAAAAAAAAGCGTTCCTGACTTTCAACGGAGCTACATCCCAGCAGGGTTTTGTTTTGATGATATGTATACACTAGGTATCGAAGACGGAATTACTCATTCCCGTGCGCTATCATTCATTTGGAGAGGCGAATTTATAAACACAACTCCACATTTCTCAGCGTCACAATTACATATTTAATTCGCCGGCAATATACGCGTCATTATTAAAATTTATAGTCACCCTTTGGAGAGTCGGATTCCAGCAACGTTTTACACCTATTACTCATTTCAAAAGCACATGAAAATAAAAGGTATCCGTCAACCGAACGAGTTGTACGACCGGCCAGCGTCCTACACATATATTTGTAACGTACGAGCTTTAATGCCCGACGACAGTATCTGGCCCTCTGAGGCTGTAATAAAACATTGCAGAGAATAGCCAGGCTTCTACATAGTAATATTTTAATAATAGTTAATGGCGGGTCAGGCCGCTTGCGCGAGCGACGACGTTTATAACTCTCAATTGACACGCATAAATTCATTATGGCCGCCTCCCGTAGCGACGCTAGCCCCGACCTTCCCGATAAAAATTGCCATAAACGATTGATTAATAATCAAGCAAACTCGCCAACTGCTAAGTGGGTAATTCGATTACATGGATCGATCTCGGAATCGATTCGCGGATCTGAAGGTGCCGACGTATAAAATCAACAGGTTCCCGATGGGATTATGCACATAAAAGGGCGGAGTTTTTGCCTCCTAAAACATTGTAGAAGCAGCTGTTTGAATCAGGATTCAGATTGTAGCCAATCGGCTCCACATACAGACGTCATTCCGAATGATTTACGAATTTGTGGGAGACAGGAGGGTAGAGATCCGCTAACTAGCTCGCGGGGTGTTGATCCGCGATAAGCCGAATTGAGACGGAGCGGGGGGCCATTCATCAGTCAGTTATCTTACGATTACTGCCAACCCCCATTTTTGCAGACGCCCATATCGAGAAGAGGAAAAAATGAGATTTTAATGATAAGATCCATATCAGAAGAACCGTTTAAGAACCAAATTAAAAACTGTATTTGCTTCAGAGTTACTTTAAAGTAAAAGCAATACGAAAACTAATCGGCTGTGCGGTTAAATTCGATGTTGAATTTAGAATTATTTTGTAAGTCTCTGCTAGAATAAAAAAAACATACTTAACTTACAAGTGTTAAGTGTTGTAATAGTAACCTTATCAAAGTTAAACAAGACCAAGTACACTTCCTAGCCTATTTTTAGAAGACCTTGATTGTATTACAAAAATGTCATTTTACCCATAAAATACTAGTACATTCCAGAAAAACCGAATAAAATATCCCAGTTATAATAAGAATGGACTTTTTATAATCCTCTCTAGAACTTCTTCATAATAAAATGTCTTCGTGGTTGCCTAGGCATGTTATCAGCATAACATTATGCCAATTACTGTTTTAAAAATCTACAAAAGAACTTAAAACTCTGACTGGAGTTTAAATAGACTTCACAACTGTTATATTTTACAAAATTTAAATCAAGAGAAATAATATTTCGGAGGATAGTTTTTATCCTCCAGAGGGTCATCGAAATGATCCCAAAAATTGTAAGAAAACGATATTCATGGGAGCACAAACGGGCCGTGCTCCCTTTCCTTAAAATTGTGCAGGTATTACTGTTGTTTGCCCGGGCTGTTTGTCCAGTCGATGGGTCTTAAAGCACAACATACTTCGGGTTTTAGCTTTCAAAAGTGCCGGCAGTCTAAACAATGCGTTGAGAGGTAGGAATTATTCTTTGGCTGATCAAACATTGGATAGGATTCTCGGCTCGTTGGTCTTACGGTAAAATTGCATTATGAACGACTATATGGGAACGCATTGTTTGTGAGCACTGTTTAATTTTGAAATAACCATCTCTAGCGCCTACTTTAAAATATAAACAACAATAATGCATTATTAAAAACGGTCTTATAGTGAGGAAATATAAATGAAGTAGCCTTATATAGGTACCTTAATAATCTTAATGACCTGGCATGTAATAAATGTAGACGTAATGTAATAACCTGACCTGCCAAATCTGGGATTGTTGTAAAAGGGTACCCCGAATTATGAAACGGCAAATGATAACCCTAAATTTTTATTGAAGACTTATTGTTCGATTAATACACAAGATAAAATAAAATAATAACTAAAATGGTTAAATTTAACTTTCCCCTTGGCGGCAGTTAGGCCGAAATGTATTGTGTATTGTGTATTATGTTTCCTATTTTTAATTCGCGCTAATTATAATACTGACATTTAATATCTAACAGTGAGTCACATAATAAGGTCAGTTTTCAGTTCAAGTCGGTAAGAATAAAATTATCGCCTCTATCTTTTGTGGAGTTGATTGAGAGTATCACGGAATTTATTAAATATTGTAAGCGGATTTTTTAACGACAGATTTTGCATGCAATTACCTATACCGATAATAATAATTAACTACGCTCATGTAATATTGTCTCAGAAATCAAAAATCAGCAATTTACCTACGTTTCCTCATTTCAAACAACAAATAGCAAACCACGTCGAACTCCGCTAAACGACTTTACAAAATAATGTTTGCCTTGAATAAATTACTTTCGACTCACCTGTCACCGGATTTATAGCAAAACTAGTATTCGTCGGAAACAAGCTGTATCTTAACAAAGCATTGTCACCTAGATCAGCATCTGTCGCTACTATATTACCAACAAACGCCCCAATATTCATATTTTCTTCAACTTTGAATTCATAGGCTGTCTTTGGAAATACTGGATCATTATCATTTGCGTCAATGACATTGATAACTAGGCTTGCGGTTGCTGATAGAGGTGGTATGCCGTTGTCTGTCGCTGTTACAGTCATCCTGTGTTGTGCTACTGTTTCTCTATCTAGAGATTTGGCGAGATAAACCCAACCGGTGGTAGGCTGAACTTGGAAGAAACCGTCATTGCTTGTATTACCGGCTGGTATGACGCGATAAGTTATACGAGCATTGTTGCCAGTATCTTTATCAATTGCTTGGATCTCTAGAATCTGTAAAACAAATGAATCATCAACATATTTATTATTATTAGTAACCTAAACAATAACAGGTGCATTTGGAGCACGATTTGCTTGAAACCATTATTTCCATGTGTACAAACAAAATAATGATCGTTTTCGCGAGAGGAAGTAATTCACATTAATTTTAAACGTGGTAATTATAAATCACGATTGTGCTAACATTATTATACACTGATGGTAATCTTTAAGAATATTAAATTTCAAATACTGAATGAATGCTCAAAATTTTAAAATACCTTAGTATTAATAGCTTCTGACTCCAAGACGTTGGAGCTGTAGGATTCGTGTTCGAATACTGGAATATTGTCGTTGACATCCTGGACATCAACAGCTAAGGTCAAGTTGGCGCTCAGTGGTGGTGTTCCTCCATCTTTGGCAGAGATGACTAAGGTATGACGCACCAAGTTCTCGTAGTCTAGCGGCCTGTAAAAAACGTATTTATCGTATTCAGTTTAAAACTTTTTTACTTAGGTTAAGGGTAAATAATACATGAGATACCGATAAGATATTTGTCTTTTAGCTAAAAGATCGTAACAAGGTGCAAAATTAAAAATTGTCAAAGTGCACTTGTGTCACGTTGCGTAAAGTGCAGCTCTGAGTTGAATGAATCTACGTGAAACCAGCCTCTCCCACGACTTGACAAAAGGCTTAGTCCGTTTCTAGACTTTTTACCAACATAAACAACATTTGCTAAGCTTTTTTGTACCTGTTTTCTAAGCTAAGAATTTTATTTTTCTAATACTATTTCAAAATTAAATAATTTTAATTCTTCTGTATTTTGCATGGTTGTTTCTTTACGGTTATGTGTACGTCTACAATACTTTATCACGTAAGCTCATGTAGTTACCCCATGAAAATGCTAATGAGTAAGAAAGAACGTTGTCATTGTAAACTATGAGTTTGTTAGTTTACTACCGTCGTAACTGCTACGTTTCCTGAACCCACTTGACATTGCCTTATGCTTTACTTTGTTACTAATAGCAGGCACTTACCTCAACAGCGTAACCAATCCATGCTGAGCATTAACAGCGAACGTGTTTGGCGATCCAGTAGCAGACACCAGATGGTACGACACTTGGGCATTCTTTTCCTCATCTTCATCGGTCGCTCTGGCTGCGTACACCACCGACCCTACCGCTGCTGATTCAGCCACTGACACATGAACTGACGATGTCCCAAACTCAGGAGTGTTGTCGTTTATGTCTTCTAGAGTGATCTGGACCTATAACAAAAACGCGTGATTGGATTATTTTCATAGAACAAGGTCACTTGATGGGAAGTGAACACCGCTTATGGGAACAAGGACCTCAAGAGAATATCTGATCCATTTTCGGCCTTTAGCCGCCCAAGTAGGCTATCGGATCTCTCACTGACTGCACGAAACGTAGTAATAAGCTATTACTTCACGCCAAATCTTCAAATGGTGATCAGATTTCAGGATCTAGAAATCGCTAGTTCAAAAATTGTATGAAATTTTTGTGTGATTGATGTGAGATTTTTTTAAACACCATCAGTGCTTACCTGTGTTTGATCAAAACTCGCAGGGCTGCCGCTTGCTGCTCTCACGTTCAACAAGTATGAAGATCTGGTTTCCCGGTCCAAGAGCCCCGAGGTTCTGATGGCACCAGTAAGGGGTTCTATGGTGAAGTGGTGCTCAGGATCACCGGAGATTATGCTGTAGCGCGGCTGCTTGCCTGCAGAAAAAAGTTCTGTGATCAGTTAATTGCAATAAATGAAATGAAGAACAAAATGAATGCTGCACGAAATGGCTTCAACAGAAAGTAGGGTAGAAGGTTTATGAATTTCAAATACAATTATTCTTCTCTTCTGCGCTGTTGGAATTCTATGTCAAGCTCTTCTGACTGAGCTTTGAACAGGCACTGTTGGGCTTGCATATTTATCAACACGGTCTGTCCATTTTTATTTACAACTTATAATGGTTTGCGACGCAAATGTCAGCTGTGACAAACATTCAGTTAGAGTACCGTCAACTGGATTACCACAAATAAATAGAGTAACTTTATGTTGACAAGAGATGAGACTAATTTACTTCATTTCTTTAACCTTTTATACATCTATGCCTACATATTGCCTATAATGTTGCGTTGCTACCGTGTCGCGCCAGTGGACGATGGCCTTACGTTCATAAGATCATGTTTAATGCCTCATGGCAATAAATCTCTTTTTATTAAAATCTCTTCCCGGTTATTTTAATGACCGTTACTGCACATTACCCAACATTGTTGCATGAAACAGATCTTCAGTGTAACCTTCATTCATGTCATCTTTGTTTTCTTTTTTAATGGAAATGAACTAATAATCCCAAGAAACTGATCCTTTACCGGCCTTTAAGTCACTGAGTTTCCAGATCCCATCATTCACCGTACGAAATGCAGTAGTAAGTTACTTCACGCTCGTATTTGGTGAGAGTATGGTGCTATTTCAATTGAGCCAGTCTGTTTGTATCAGCATCGGACAGCAACAATGTAGTTTACCACTGTTTTGAAGCATGAATTGCCAGCGAGAACGAAAGCCTGACTGATTTGGGTTTCACTTCGAAAAGGCACCTAATCAATTAATTTTATAGCTCGTTTACTATTTGACGATTAGGCTGGCTTTCTATCAGCATTGTACAAGGAAATAATCGACCAATAATGCCAACACTGGACTGCGAGTTGGACAGTAGAATGAAGTGATCTTATTGGTTGATTTCCTTATCTTACGCCACTCCGTTTCCTCGCAGCTGGTGGAAAACTATCAGTTGACGTTGATCGAGATATAAGTAATATTGATGTGGCAAAATATTTCACTGATCTAACGGTGGTTTTAATTAACTCGACTTAAAAATACGTTAGTGATCCGTTTTTATTAATACGTTAGAAAATATTTAAAATGCCTTAATACTAGTGATGCAACTACAAATTATCAATCATTGGATTCTATCTTTATTAGTGCCGTGCAACCTTGCTTTTTTCCAAATTTCATTCTTCTAGTTAAACAGAAAGTATCTTAAAGATTAAGACTCATTTTCGCTTGACAGACTAAACGGAAGTGATCCTACTACCCATAGTACCCACCCAACCCATAAACCCATTTCTTTTGCAAAACGGATCCCTAAAAATGGATTTTATTTTGCCATATACTTTCCGTGCGTCTGGTATGCCGTCGTAGTCCATAAAATTTATTTGTGTGATCAATTTCTACAATCTATTTATACATCCCGGAACAGAATCATCACAACTGGAAGTTGAGACATTCTCGGTTAAAGTCAAGCATACAATTTATGGCAGGCCATAAATATTAACACCCGTATTATGTTACCATGGATCAATTGTCTACGGATCAAGGGGAAGACGTTTAATTTAAGGTTAATGAGTTATGGGGGAGTATGTTTTGTGTGGTTTTAACGAAATAAATGAATTAGCTAGGGAATAAATTAAAACCTATTTGATGTTGGCTGCTGTTTGGCTCGCGTAAACAACTTTATCTTCAAGTTAATGATGTACCGGGTCTTCTGCTAGATGGCTTATTGGTTAAGGATCTTGATTGTGAAGATAGGGGATATTGGAACCCCGCTAGGGGTCAATGTTTGTGTGTTGAATATTTGTATCTGCTCACATTATAACAGTGATAATTATGTTTGTATGTATGCAGGGGAGATTTATTATGGAACGAAGTAAGTTTTTGAGTAAGTTATCCCAAAATAAAATCACAGTAAACATCTTTTTTTTTTCAAACTAGGCTTACGAGACCACTTTCTTTAGCACCGGTTTGAAAAAACTCTGATGAGAATATATGCGGTATTACAAAAAATACATAATATTTTTAACAACTTCATTATTTAACATCGTAGGTAAACACACACACACACACACACACACACACACACACACACACACACACACACACACACACACAAACACACATATACACTATTTGGAGCCAGAGATCTTCAGTACCTACAAGTCGGGATCATTAGCATACATCATTGTCCAAAATATAGTGATATTTTTTTTTTAAAAGGAGAAATTAATATTGTCTTGACAAAAGATTTAAAAAAGGTATGTATGTTTCTGTTTATTAATATTTTTTGTAATTTTGTTGTAAAACCGCATGGATTTTTCCATTAACGACTTAATAGGCTTCAGCTAGTCTGTAAGATGGGACTAAGCTTTCCCGTATTTCTAGTAGCCTTTAACTAATCGATGTTTGTAGCAATATGCATATGTTGAATGATTTTTCAATGCTTCGTTGTTAAAATCTATACTAAACACACCCCCCATTAATTCATAATCCCCAAAAAAACGTTTTCTATCTATCAAATTTTAATTGGCAGCTTTCGCAGCGATTTAAAGGCATTCATTGTCGACATTTTTTTGGTGCTTTTTGCGGTTGTTTTTCGGGCCTGTTTGGGCACTTGAGGCTTGGAGATTGATATACAGTCTTATTGGGGACACGGCAACTGTCTTTGTTTCTGGGACTGGTTGGCCCTAGGGCTGCTAAAAGACTGGACAAAAAAGTTTTTAGCATATTTTTAACAGAGGTAGTCAACGCCAAAAACAAAATAAATATTCCGAGTAAACACACTTACAGGAACCACTTATGAATGTCAGAAAATTTAAAACCGGTTCTGAAAAAACCTTTGAAAACAAGATAACGGCAAGAAACGCAACGATACGGTATGTTTTTTCTTATGCGCACCATTGGAACGAAATTCGTTAAAAAACTTTAACGTATTGTTTATGAAACCAGAGGTAAAGCATTCGAAATTGTTGACATCGCCAGGAGTTATCATTATTTGCATTATTTGGTGTTTGTCATTGCTAATCCTAGTAATTCATGAGGAAAAGTACTATTACATTATTGTCTCAAGAATGATAAAAAATGTTGCCATAACACCAGTAAAGAGCAGTGCCTAATTGAGAGCAATTTAAGTCTTCAGAAAAGTCGAGTGGTTTTGGATTTGAAATTAATAAGTTTCCATTAAGTATGTAAGTACAAAAATCCCTAACATGCCGAATTATTTCAATTTTGAATCATCTGTACATACCTGTGTTAGTGCCAAACTTTTAAACGCCTAAAGAGATTTCAATAAAAAGTAGTATGCAAACAAAAGAAAATTATTTTATAAAAACACGCGTGCGGTTTGATTAAGCAAGGCGTGAAAACCTGTTTTTGCATATCTTATATTTTGAGACAAGTACAATATAATATAAGGTTCGATCACAATTGACATCCCGGTCTCGCAACTGTACATAAAAACCCTCGCCATTCAGTTCGGGCTTCTAACACACATCGTCCAAAATGGCTTATTTACTGGGTCCCTGCAGTAATGTACTATTACTGTAAATTTTAGAATCAACTTTTTCCAAGTTTCACCGATTTCAAGCTACCCCTACGCCGCCTCTTGACATCTCATTTTAAAATTCATTCGTTAACTTCCCTATTGTTTTCGGAGAAAGTGTCAGCCCTATACTGCCCCCTTTCCCCGCGCCCCCGCCCCTTTACCCCTTTGTATCCTTTCTGCTTATGCAGCCGCTTTTGCGAAACGGGCGTCCCTTATTTTCGCTTAGTGATTTTACAGAATTCGCGTTCAATGCAGGTAGCCCATTTTTTATTTTAATACTTCATTTATTTTTTATGCCATTGTGTAAAGGCATGGCAATGAGAGGAAAGCTTTTGGGAGAAGTCGCCTTAGAATGTCACAGCTTGCTGTATATGTAGAGAAATCGTTCGGTTTATTTATGAAATAATTTAGTACGCATACTTTGGGCTCCTGTTACCGATGACCGTAGAGGCGAAAAGGTTTTTGGAGACCACGTACCGGAAGACAAAAGTATTGGTAGGCCCCCGACAAGATGGACCGATCTGGTGAGGATCATGATACACCGATGGATGCGAGCAGAACAATACCCACTGTCATGGAGATCCTAGGGGTCTTCTGGCTAATATGATGATGATTAATTTAGTCTGTCTGTCCCTGTAACTGTCAGTAACTCTTTAGGAGAAAACTTTGGACCTTTCAAAGATGATCCGCCACAAAAAAGTGATCTAGATAAATTCCAGAAAGGAGTTGGTTTTAATAAGAGTATTTTCGATGGTCACCATTTAATGGACATTGGTAATTAAGTTAAGTCGCCTCGAAACTAAACAACTACTAGCTAAGATGGGATTATACGGCAATGAAGATTGTAGAACCCGTAGCGAGGAGGTTGACACAATGGAACACAGTCATTATGCACGACTGTGTTGCCTCGCCAGAATGAAAATGAACCAGTAGAATTTCAGGCTGCATCACATCTTCCTTTTTATAGAGGAAGTGGAAAAAGCGATGGAATAACTGCGAAGGAGGGTAAAATGTATACAAGATCCCATGGGCTCCAAGTGCATCCGAAAAGACTTCTAGTAGATAAGATAAGATTAGTTGCATGTATCGACACACGGACAAACACTTTGCGGAATTGCAGACAAAATTATGGACAATAGTTTTATTTTTTTACATTTATTATTAGAATGTAATCCTAATTCAGTCATACGTGCGCTGGCACAATAAAAAATATGAAGTGGGTATGTTAATCCGTTGCCATCGAAAAGGATAAATTAAATTTAGGGTCCAGTCGCTAATTCGATTTACACTTTAAGCCTCCATGTCTCATATATTTGAAAATAAATTCATACAATCTTAAGTTATTTTTAATCCTGCACAGCTCTTACTGTCCGATTCTAAAGGGTATTACAAAGAACAGTAAAAAAGTATTAGGTATCTTAACACAGATCAAAGAGTTCCGTTACTCCCTGACTGACGAACTTTTACAAAGACTAGATGCTAATAGGGCAACGTTGAAAAAAAAAACAACTGCGTGTGGTCCGAACGGACCCTGTACAAGCTAGCTACCATCGGTTCATTGGTCGCTAATCCAGCCGCTAAGCAGCAGTGCTTGCATTGTTGTGTTCAGACGTGGAGAGCAAGACAACCGGTGTAATTACTGGCACAAGAGGTATTCCATCTAAGCCCTCTGGATTGGCAAAGCGTCTCCTTGATATTATGGGTCAGTGATCACATTATCATTAGGTGACCCACTTGACTCTATTTTATGAAATATCTTTGTTTTTAAAGGAGAAGTAAAAGGATAAGCTACTAAGTTTCTTGCGGCGCTTCTTCTCAGCAGAATCTTTAATTTTCCGATGATTCATACCCATAATAATATGGCTTCACGCATATGGCCTACTTGCAAAATATTTTTTTCATTTTCATTTTAATATTATGCATAATAAAAGGCAATTAGATTTTAAAAGTGAGATAATTAATGTTGTTACTAACTTTGTTTAGTTCACAGGAACTCCTATCAAACCTGACCCATCGAGCTCAACCTTCGAACTTTTGATTCATTAAGCTGTGCAATACCCCGACAAAATTTGCATTGCCCTTCTAAATTGACTCCCTTAGTGCCAAGATTATCTGCTCACGAATTGAGCTCAATTAAGACACCGATCTCAAGAATTGTCCGCTGAATCAATTTAAATGAATTAATTATCTAATAGTAGATTATCTCTAGGTGGGATGGGAAGAAGTTGTTGTTATCTGATTAGTGGACCGGGATACACAATCAGACAGGTTTCCCGTGGTTAATAATGTATTATTTATTCCAGGCTTTGTAGACGCGGGGAATGTTTAATACTGTGCTGTATAAAATTATTGCGGATGAAAGAAAAAACAACTGTGACGGGAAGCGCACTCAGAATAGAATATTAAGTAATAAAAATATAAAGGTTTTATAATAAATCCTTTCTTAGTGCACTATCACATACCTAAGAAACCCAGATTCAAAATTTCATGTTTTTTTATGTAATAGGAAGGCAAACAAGCAAGTGGGTCACCTGATGGTAAGTGTTCACCACCACCTATAGACACCCGCAACACCAAAGGGCTAAGATGGAATACCTCTTGTGCCAGTAATTACACCGGGTGTCTTGCTCTCCACGCCGGAACACAACAGTGCAAGCGCTGCTGCTTAGCGTTAGGATTAGCGAGCAAGATGGTAGCGATCCGGATGGACCTTGCACAAGGTCCTACCACCCGCATATTTATTCATATATTTTTATTTTTAATTATTTATTGATTCTGTGCTATTATGTTCATTATGAAACTATAGGGTTAACATTTTGTTTAGAGAAAGTCGGGTCTGGCAGTAAGATGTATCATTATGCCTAGGTCACACATGTGCGAGTAGGTGAGGTCAGTTAGGTTAGGTTGGCGGGGTTACCATGGTTTCCGACATAATAAGGTCCACAGGTCCACATTCAACTGTGTGCCTTAAGCATTCTGTGGAAAACTTATGCACGCGGTGTTGTTCGCCGAAAAGTGCTCCAAAAATTTCACAATGGCAAAAACTAGATGCCAAGGAATGCCAGCACGGAATGTTGTAATTGTAATGTATTTTAACCTTTTTTGTGACAATTACCCGCAAAACATCTTCAGTTTAAATCCAGCCAAGTAGCGTCGGGAAAAAAGTCGAAAATAATTGAGGTACGGTCGAAAAAGAAGTCTAAAACGTCGGCAGCAAAAACTGTCGCGGCGCGGGGTCGTCGACCCGCAAAGGATTTATTCGGTGCGCGGGCGCAGACGATTCGTATCCTTGGATTTCTGGCAATGGGGATTCGAATTTTAAATTTCGTCTCCGTAGGATCGTTTCTGTGCGAATTTAAAAGTTATTCGGACATAGGTATCATTATTTTCAGTTGAGGCTGTACGTTTTTTCATAAAGGAAATAACGCTTTTTTGAATTGCGATATGACGTCATTTGCTAAACACGTTTTGTCATCCGTTAAATAGTTTTTTTAGGAAATAAAAAGAATTGTAATAACATTTTAGCGTCGAGAGATAACAATAAAATATATCACCAAGAAAACTAAATACAATACGAAAGTGCTGAATTAATAATTTTATATCACCATAAATAAATCGACACTAGAAATCTGAAATGTCGTAAGGGACATGTCCCTTAGTGTCCTTTACGACATTTGAGATTTCCACTGTCGAAATGTGCGAGTCTTTAAACCAAATGTAATCTAGCAATTATGTTTTTTTTTTGTAGCGAATAAGGCAAGTATTTGTACCATAATAAGGGTACGTAAAAACTGTAAACGGATATTAAAAGTAGTACGTCACGCAACGGATTATGGTTTTCATTGTCGTTTAGAGTTTTTTTTACAAAAGGGTTTATGCATATTACATTCTAATTGTACTTGTGTAAAACCGAGGCCGGTCGCTAGTCAATAATAAATAAATATCTCGGGACAATTTACACCAATTTACCTAGTCCCAAACTAAGCAAAGCTTGTACTATGTCATGTTCATTCCAGTCATTGCACAATAGCAGTGACTGGTGTATAACAACTTATTTGGGGTGTTTCCCCTCTGTTGCTGTCGCGCAACCCCAACCAGGGCTCCACAGAAAACCAGCGTTGCTGCACTCGTCTCGTGTGGCAACACGTGCTGAGTGGAGATCGCTTTATTGGTGTCAAATTGTGTCACCATCGATAATTAGGTTATAAATATTTTGTAGGTTAATTTTTGTAAATGGTGGTGGTACTTTATGATACTAAATAAAAAATATTTTCTTTCTTTCTTTACTATGGGTACTAGACAACTGATAAACATTATCATTTTTAATTAAATCTTACATTATTTATGGATCAATTGAAAATCAGCGTCGTTACACTCTCTGCCTCGACTTCTCTTTTGGTATAATCCTCAACATTAATTTCTCTCATGAGAGTAAGTGAAGCGAAAGTATGTCAGGATCTTAGCAAATGGTCCGTGGTCTCTGCCTACCCCTCCGGGAAACAGGCGTGACTTTATGGGTTGTATGTATTAATTTCTTCCTATATTTAAGGATAAACGTGTAACGTATTAACGAATAATGTTGTAGTTCTTTCTAAATAAATAACTTCTATTCTATTCTATTCTAAAAACACGCTTTCCTACGCTACAATCGAATACAGCTCTACTCTATCCAATTTAAAACTCGAAAACAAAACAAAGTTTCAAGTCAGCGGAAAATGGTCTTGTCCTGTCCCCGCATTCGATATAACTCTTTAGCTTGATCGATAAATCGATATGCATATCAACCCTAAACAGACGAAGGGAACAATCGGCCCTATCGGGCTCATTTGCGTAATGTTATTCTTTCGTACAGGTCCGGGGAGCAACGAGACGACACTGTTAAAAAAGGCAGCGAAGAAAGCGGAATAAATAAGAGAGAAAACGTATATCCGACACAAGTTCAGAAGGCTACATGTTAATATAATGCAAACCATCATCATACGGGTTAAAGTCAAAAGCATTGTACGGCTAATAATATAATTGATATCAGTTTTGTAACGGTTTTGTAATGTTTTATATATGTTTAGTGATGAAGTCGTTACTAAACTGATATACATTATTGTAGTAAAACGGTACAATGTTTTTAATTTTGACCTGCACTTCAAATGTGAAACGACGCAGCCAGTTGAATCCTTTTTTTATCTTTAAGAGGAGTGTGAACCCAGTGCTCTCCATACAAACGGCGATAACGTTTTCCACCCTCTAAACGTTAACCTATAGCCATGATTTTTTTGTATGTTACCATTTTGCCCTAGAACTAGGTTTGTATGTTTTGATTTTTTAAATATTCTTAATAGTTTCAAAAATATTGACGCTTTTGTGTTTTGTATGAAACTCCTAAAATGCAAATATTTACAAATCTAAGAAGAATATGAAAAAAATCAAAACATACAAACCTAGTTCTAAGGCATAATGACAACATACCAAAAAATCATTGCCATAGGTTAAGGTTTAAAGGGTGGAAAACGTTATCGCCGTTTGTATGGGGAGCGCTTTTTGGGGCTGGGTTCACACTCCTCTTAACCTCTGCTAAGCATAGATTAAGGTAATTAATTTGTTTTTTGAACCTAAGAGACTATACATCTCTAAGTTATTTAGACTAAGTATTTGATTATTATTATTTCAGGGACCATATACATCGCTATCTAATTTCTTTGATCTGGGGACCCTATACATCTCCTGATCATTCTTAACTAGTGCCATTACGTTCAATATGCTTAAAACTTGCTGTGCTATTTACTGTTTTTTTTTTTATGTAACTTGTGTATGCCATGTACTATTGTTATAATCATGTATATTGCACTGTAATCTGTTTTGAAAAGAGAAGAAAAGAAATAAACTGCTGAGTTTCTTGCGGCGTTTCTTCTCAGTAGTATCTTCCATTTTCCGAAGCGCTAGTAGATTCAGACATGTAAAAGAACCTATATGGCCTAAATGCAAAATATTTTTTTCATTTTCATTTTCATGTGTGGCCTCATATCTACGGCCCCTTACTCCTTCTAAAACACGCAACGGATTTTGCCACTATTTTCACCATCATTTAGAGAAATTTTTACAGAAGGTTTTGATGCACATTACGACATCATGTACCCGTGATATCTGGGCAAGTCACTAGTAATAAATCAAATAAATAAAAATTAGAACTAGGCTACCCACGGTTATCTAAAAGATATGTAATTATGCGTTACGTCAGAAAGGCCTTAAAATTAAGATAATCATGACTATCTTTTGCATCCTAATCAAATATCGATTTGCTGCGATCGATCGCCACACGCGCGTAATAACTGCGGAAGTAATAGGTCTAGTACAGTAATCTAAATCAGATTAAGATAAACCAGTAATAAAAAAAAAAGATGGTTATTTTATACCCATGGTTAGGTTACATGCGCGGATATAAAAGCTGCCAAATTGTGGTATTGAAATGACTTGATAAATACATCTCTCTAAAATTATACGTATAAAAAATTACGGCAATTACTTGTAATCTAAATTCTTGATAAAAATCAGTTTTAAATAAGGTATATTTTTTTTTATATTGACATGAGCAAAATATCATTAACAATTACTAATTTGTCCGGTTAATTCGAACAAATTTTAATATGAAGCTTCTCTACCGTTATTTGAAGTCTAAATTAATTAAATTTAAGTGCTATTTAATGACAACTTTACTGTATGTCAATGAATTAACGCCTATTGCTTAACGTGGTCACATTCCTCGAATATAATAGAATAAAAATAGTATATAATTATTATCACGATTAAATAATGCCGGAATTCAGCTAGATATATTGTCAAAACGCGATACACTTAGCCCGGATTTACAATATATTATATATTTTTAATTAATGAATGTTTATCTCGGAGCGAGTTGAACATAAATCTGGTGGGGGCGTGCTTGAACATCGAACATAAATGTTATGGAGCTCTTTCTAATTAAACTCAAGGCTGGGCCAGCTGGCGTAACGCATAAAAGTGCAGCGGCAAACTATAGGGGCAACTTCTCTACATTTGGACAGCTGTACCCGTGGACACTCTAAATCTTTTTTTTTTTATAAAAAAAGAAGGAAAACAAGCAAGTGGGTCACCTGATGGTAAGTGTACACCACCGCCTATAGACTCCCGCAACATCGAAGAGATTGCAGATGCGTTGCCAACCCAGAGGGCTAAGATGGAATACCTCTTGTGTCAGTAATTACAACGGCTGTCTTGTTGTCCACGCCGGAACACAACAGTACAAGCACTGCTGCTTAGCGGCAGGATTAGCAAGCAAGATGGTGGTAGCGATCCGGAAAGACCTTGCTCAAGGTCCTACCACCCGCAAATCTGTCTTACAGCAATACTCTCTCATCGTTGAAGCAATCGATGTGCTTTCCTAATTCCAGCCTTCTCTTTGATCTCTTAATGACAGGGAATAAAGAAACATAGAGATCTATAGATTTAGAGAGTGTCCAGAGGTACAGTAGGGGAAATATATTCACGTAACACCTTAGAACCCTATCGCAATGACGCGACGCGTCAAACGCCAGGCTATGTCATACAAATGTCACGCGTATGTCTCTTCGACTAGGTTGTACGGTGGTACGTGTTTCAATTTCCTTGACTGTACAGCTCTCTACGGCTAGAAATGTTGCCCCTATGCATTTGTCTCGTATGTTAAGATGCTTAAGAGGAGTGTGAAGCCAACCCAAAAAGCGCTCCCGATACAAACGACGATAACGTTTTCCACCCTCTAAACTTAAACCTACGGCAATGTTTTTTTGGTATTTTGTCGTTATGCCTTACAACTAGGTTTATATGTTTTGATTTTTGAAATATTCTTCATAGATTTGACATTATCTGCATTTAACGAGGTTCATTCAAAACATTAAACGTGAGAGTTTTTGATACTATATTAAGAATATTTAAAAAATCAAAACATATTTACCTAGTTGTTGCGCATACTTACATCATACAAAAGAATCGTGGCTAAAGGTTAAGGTTTAGAGGGTGGAAAACGTTATCGCCGTTTGTATGGAGAGCACTGGGTTTACACTCCTCTTAATATACTACATCTGTTGGGTTAAGTTCGTACAACAATTACTTATTAATAGATACTTACAGGGGTTCCAATTAACATTTATAAACGTGTGCAATTAACGCAGTTAATAACATGAATTACTAACTCAAGCCTTTAATTTATTTTTGTCTCTTAAAGTCTGTAACTTGTACCAGCTACCGATTGTACAATGTGAGATAATTTTTAAAAGATATCTTCTCAAATCTAAGGATTTCATTTTCTATATCGATCCCAGGTCTTAGTTTATTACTTTTGCAATTAAGTTGCATGTTTGCAAATAACGAGATTTCCTGCTTTTTTAATGTTCAATGTTTTCGTTTCGTTATGAAAAATGTTAACGCCTTAAAGTAGTTAATTGTTATTAGCTTGCTAGTCGATAAAAAGTATTGAAACAATCCGCCTTTTAATTCGTGTGTCGCAAACTTAAAATCCGCCCTGAATTTAAGTTTTTTTTATGGAGTAATTTAATTTTAAATTAATCAAGTACTGTAAACATAATTAAAACTACTAATTATATTAATCAAAATAGTAACAAATCTTCCTTACAATAATGGTAACAATTTACAAAAACCATGTATGAAGGTAGCCTGATCACTTTAAGGGATCTCCTGCATTAACCTTTGATCGACCAGCAGGAACTTAGAATCACTTGTTCTGAATGACTTGTTTCACCGCTGGTCAAACAAGACAAGACAAATACTCTTTATTGAAAACCACATCTTTCATTTCATTTCATTTCATTTCACGGAAAATAGATAACAAACGTTAATTATAAAACAATTAACAAAGTAAACAATTGGCGGTCTTATCGCTTAAAAGCGATCTCTTCCAGACAGCCATTATCATGGTCATGGTCATGCTGGTCATGTAATACCTGGCTGAGGCAGTGTCGCAGTTGTGTTTGCAACGTTAGTTTTGAAGGCACGCTATGAATTTATCAGTCTAGGAACTCTTGGACAATGGCGTGCGCCCGCGCAGCGTTTCCCATAGACAAGTGCGCTAACGGTTTGCAATTCAGTGATTTAGAGGACTGCGAGTTACAACAGAATAAACGTGGATGCCGCGGCCGCGTGTCACACCGAAGTGTAAGGGAGGGTTCACAATAATTCACACCACGAAAGTTTAGTTTGCAGATTTTTTTAATTGAGGTTAAATAATTTGAATGGTTTATATCGCGTATATTGTAACGAATTTAAATCTCGACGTTTTATGTCCTTTCCAGTTCTCATCAGTTCGTCAACGGTTAAAATATTGTTTTGGCAATGTTTACAAGTCGCGAAAATATGGAAAACTTCTTATTTCCTTGCTGATGGCAAACTTTCTAGCATACGGTATTCCATTCACAAACTAAATGACATAAAAACATAAAATTGTTACATCATCCATAAAAAAATATTTTTGGGATATAATTTAGAAACAAAGGCGACTCAAAGTTTCAAAAATTACGCATTTTACAACTCCTGATATTTTAAAAATAAAGGTCGTAGTAAAAGAACAAATTTTCAGTTTTTCTTCTTTTTACGATTTTTACAATTAAAAAAGTAAGTTAGTATTAGCACCTATAAAAAAAGAATTCGTATACAGACATTTCGCACCCTTAGAATTAAAGCGACTCAATTCTGAATTTGATATTTCCCAAAATTAAACCCTATGTCTTTTAATTAAGGTGATATTTTGGGACGTGTATTATTCAGAAATGGGTCACTTTAATTCTAAGCGTGCGATTTACTTGTAAGAACGTTACCTCACAACGGTGTAAGGGACAGCCATTTCACTCGCCCTGTTGTATAAATATTAGTGAAATGCAACGCGTTGCGAGTGAGATAGCCGTGCTTTATTAGCTGGGCCTTGAAGCCTTGATTTACCTGCGATGCGTCGACCTATGTGCGTACTAAACAATGTAGAGGCCTACGGAAAACATGGATATAGTATATAATAGCAAACTAGCGGACGCGCGCGACTTCGTTCACGTAAAATTAGTAGCCTATGTCCGTAAGGAATAGTCTAGCTTTCTATCTGTAAAAGAATTTTTGAAATCGGTTCAGTAGTTCCAGAGATTACCCCCCACATACAAACAAACAAAGTTTACCTTTTTATTATATTAGTGTAGATTAGTGTCGATAATAATTTTATAAAACTACCTTTTGCTTGCGGTTGTTAATCCACGACCGTTTAATTTTACCGTTTATGACTTACTAGCTTTTGCCCGCGACTTCGTCCGCGTAGACTTGTTTAATTGAAACATGCAATCTGCAATATTTCCTGGACAAATTAATGAGAATTAGTTGCTTTGCTGTTCATGACGTCACGGCGGCGTATAACTCACTTATCAGTGTCCCGTGGGGACTATGCATTTTTACGGGATAAAAAGTATCCTATGTGTTAATCCAGATTATAAACTATATGTATGCCAAATTTCATTCAAATCCATTCAGTTGTTTTTGCGTGATCGAGTAACAAACATCCAAACATCCAAACATACAAACATCCAAACATACAAACTTTCACATTTATAATATTAGTAGGATTGACTTAGTAATTCAGTTACGTCACCTTACAAGTAGATGGAAAAAAAGGTAAGATCAGATTTAATAGACTCCTCTACTATCCTACTCCTATTATTATAATAAACGCGATAGTCACGAGTTAGATATTTGTATGTCTGGACTTTCGGATGTTTGAATGTTTGGAGGGATTTAAATATTTTAAATGAAATTAGGCAAACATATACATCATGTCTGTAATTAAAACATAGGATTCTTTTTATCCTGTAAATTGCATAGCAAATAATATCACACGGGCGACGCCGTGGGTAAAAGCTCGAAATAACATAAAATAAATAATAAAACTTCAAATCCATTTAAAACTTAGTGCTTCTTTACCGTCCTGGTTATACACTAGCTTTCATAGTAAACGAATAGCTCCATCCCTCTCGGATGCAGATTGAACCGTGACTTCAAATCGTTCTTATTCACGTCATAAAATTTCTCGATTTAATTTAACTCTCAGGCCATATAAAACATCAATTAATTCCACAATAAAATTTGCCAGACAATTTATATTAAATCGGCTCTTTGCCAAATTGCTTCAATTACATGATTCTACATATCAATGAATAAGGGATCTATATAACTGAGTTATGTTTGTACGGCGCATGCGTTTAACGCGTCTGAGTTACGCGAGGTGTTAATGAAGAGCGTGGATGAACATAAAGGATTCGATATACTTCTTGCTATTGTATTTTGTGACATGAAGACGATTCTACGAAATCTCAAAAAACGCACTCCATACAAACAGCGGTGTCGTTATCGACCTTCTAAATCTTGCCTGAGTAAGGCATAAACCTTCCTCATTTCTCAATTTAAGAACTAATAATGACCACAAATGATCCTATAAGGGATAACTGACTAAGGTTAACTGGAAGAGATCTCTTAAAGGGATAAGTTCGCTTTGACTCACTGTATTTATTTTTGCCATTTATGTTGTTTTTGTACAATAAATAATTTACATAGATAAATACTTACATAAGGGTTCTGTTTTTCCTTTTGAGGTACGGAACCTTAAAAATGGGCGAAAGATGAACGTTACTTTTAGATAAAACCCTTAACCGTCCCCAATCTGGTGCCTGCGGAACTCTAAACCGACCACAGTGGTAGTTCGATTAAGCCAGATGGTTCACACCGATGCGTAACGGCCGATCCAGAATATTACATTTAATTTACATAATAATAAAGATCTGGATACAATTACACCGAAACAAAACGAAGTCGGCAGAAAATGTTCTTTATCGTAACCTTAAATTAATTTTATTGAATATTTGTATTTCATTATTTTTATAAAGAATGCGGTTAATTAATTCAGGTTATGTTTTTGCTTTTGTTCGATTTATTTTTGACATCGCAATAGAAATTGACATTTAATATTCTCCGTCAACTGTGTGACGGGGGTCTGATTCTCATTTCAAACTTAAAAAATATTATTTACCTCAAAATCTAGCTTATTAAATATCACGGAGATCGGACCAATGATATTTGAATTATCGTACAAAAACACAGACAAAAGAAAGTTTTGGTTTTGCTCGGTCAACAAAGGTGGGAATTCCTTTGTAATGTTACACTACGGTGTGACAGGCGGCCGCGGTGCATCAAAGCAGCATATTGGGCCGAAGCGTGGCTGTTTAATTGATCCCAATATTTTATTGCCGCCGTATTCTAAACCTTTTCGGCCCTCTTCGGCCGAAGGAATCATTCGTATTCGTACACAATTTGTTACAATTTTATCATTATTTATTTTAATTAAATCTCGCCTTTAAATAAATAATAGTAACCGAAGTAAATAGGTGTTTACCGCTTCAGTTGATCACCTACAGCCAGCCTGAGAACTAGCTGAACACTTAAGAACCTTGTCGTAGTAACGTATGAAATGAGAGTAGTAGTTATTCCTCCAAAGGGTAGAACAATTTAACCTACGACAGAGTAAGCTTTTACAAAAAAATATTTTTATTTTTATTTATTTTCTTAAACCATTGACGTTTAAATTCGCTTTCGTTCTGCCGCTAAATTCAAGCCAATTCACATATTATCACTTAATATTACTGCGCCATTCATGGTTTAGCATTACGAGCAGGCAGAAAGCAAGCGCGTCTGAGGCGTTTTGTATTAAAAAAAAAGAAGCGCCATGCGCAGTGGACTACTTAGTCTTATTCGGTTTGCCGCCATATTTTGTGTTTGTAACAATAGTGCATTTCATGCTTAGTGTACAAACTGCAAACTCGTCCATATCCGAAAGAGCGCCCTCTATGTTGTAGAAATAAAACCACTTGTAGGTTGCTAGTTGCGTAGTTAAATGACTCTACTACTTATAAAAGCTACGTCAGACAAACGTTAGCATGTTTGAGAAACGAATAGCGACATCTGTCGGAAAACAAAATAAACATCTCTTTTGTGCATTCAACAGTAGCGTAGTTGTAGCGTAGTACTATTGACTACACTACAATTATCAATTCTGTGGTTGTAGTGGTAATGTAGAATTAATTCATTGAACTGCGTCTGAGAAAATATGTGTGATTGAAGTGAGTAGATAAATAAAATACCCATGTGCTTATATTATCCTTCCTATGATTACTATATACTGCTTCTTTGCCTATCTTGTTGAAGTCTTTGTTGGTGGGTATTTTTTTAGCTATAATTTACATAAATCCTAAATGAATCTTGACTTGCTGACATAACTCTCAAAATAAATGTATTCTAGAACTGTATAAGGACCCGAAAATCCCAATCTTTATGGTTCTAACCTCAGTTACATTTCTTTTTACAAATAAATAATAAAAAAGATGTATTGCCATAATGTAACAAGGTAACACAAACATTAATACAGTAGCATAATAAAAAAATAAACTACTCTACAGTCCGGTCAATTCTAAAGAAATTTCTCTGGTTCGGCAATGGATAGGACAATAGCATTATCTCCAAACGACAACCGAAGCGCCTCCCAAGCAAACACTGACTGTATCTTCATATTTATATTTGGCAACAAGTGGCCTGAGCAATTCGCACTCAATGCGGTGTGAAGGCGGCAGTAGTTCCGGCATTCTTATTTCCTTCCCTTTTCAATAGAATAACTAGACAGGTTTTGATCAACCTCTTGATCACATAACGTCTAAACATGTTCACTTGAAGCTATGTATCTCATCATACGGTCGTGATAGACCCAGACAATGGCCGATTACGTATGTACTTAGTAACTTAAAGTAGAGATCGGAACATTGCTATGGTGTAAAAGTAGTGCTGAGGCGAGGACGGCGAACTTAAAAAATTGTGTAGCATTTTTTTTATAAACTAACTAACTAATATTAACCACGACACTCTTTGTTACTGAATGTGTCTCTTTCTACCTTGCCTAGCCTAGAAGAAACGCTTTGACAGTTAAGAGATAAAATACACACGCGTGCTAGCCATCCACTGTTCTACTTTAGTCGAGTTGTCATTATAATCATTATAATTAATTATTAAATTCTAATTCGTATCCTATAAAGGCTTTTTTTTGTATAAAATCAAGACTAAAAGTAGGTACTCGCGTACATTATAATCTAAGTAACCAGTCACTACCCACTTGATAATCAAGTGATTATATCATCCACATAAACGGCATAAACACGGATGAAATTCAACCAATCGCTATCATTCCTAACTTACCCCCAGTCGAGTAACAGAGGCACGATTTCAATAAATTTGTAGAAGCAAAATGAAGCCATAAGGTAATTCGACTCCACGGTAGCCCGCTGTTCCCTGCATAATATTTACTTTTTCCCTAAGTAGTTTTCGGTGTAGGTAACCCTAAACGCGTGTTGACTTTCTTTTCTAGGAATGTTATCGAATCACTGATATTAATATGACTTTTTTCCATAGAATAGAAATAGACCCAGTTGACTTTGTATTTAGAAAGCAAACAGGATGAAATAAGATGCAAATACCTTACTAAATTAACATGAGAAACCAGTGTTTAATGCCCTTCAACCGTATGTGAAACTGTCAAAAACAGGCAATTATTTTTTAAGAGTTTACAAGTAGATCGTCCACATAAATTGATACTCTTGCTAAAATGTATTAAAATAGTAACATACCTCTATCAGCGACAGTGGCCTTCAAAGTTCCGACGACAGTTCCGATTCTCGCGTCTTCTTTGACATGGAAGTTGTATCTTGGCTTGTCAAAGAGCGCCGATCCCACTCCTGCATGCATCACCGCAATATGAACCGTAGCTCCTTGAGGCGCTGCCAGTCCACCACCATCCGTTGCTGCCACCTCCAGATCGAATTTACCACTAGCTCTTATCAGAGATGGTTTTGTTACAAATATCTCTCCAGAATATCTATCAATCCTGAACACGTCATTGTCGTTTCCGTTTACTATTCTGTAAGTGATAGTTCCATATCGGCCAGAATCTGCATCAGTTGCTGACACCGCGACTATAGGCTCTAAAGATGATATTCTGCCTTCTTTCAGCGAGACATTGTGGTCCTTAACAGAAAATGAAGGAACGTTGTCGTTCATATCAAGTACTTGGATCTTCACCACGGCTGTTGTGGACAGGCCCCCTGCGAATAAATAAATAATTGGTCCTTTGATTGTTCGTGTATTGTTGTAATGTAATGTCTAATTGACAGCCGCTTGATTTATGCTAATGTCAACGCATAGTACGATACTGAACCTATTTGCTTTTGTTTCTCTGAGAACATTAGCGTGCATGTTTAATTAAATTTTTATGTAGTGTTAGTTTTCCGCAATGCTTAAAAGGTAGGCTATGAAATGTTTAATTGAAGTTTAAGTTTAACGTATAAAATAACACAATGTTGTGTAATAAAATTGTTTACAAGACGGTTTGCGTTTATCTCTAGTGTTTATAAATTTCTAAATCAAAACGGCTTTAATGAAAAACGAACTGAAATATCTATTTGTCTTTGTTTTGAAGATTAAGATTATGTACAGGTTTCTACAGAATATTTAGCTCTCCATATTTTTGTGCAGAAGTGCATTGGAGAGCCTATTTTTGTAAGTTGAATATGACCTTAAAATAAAAGCTAAATGAAATAAAATTTCAATTTCATAGTGTTTGAATATTTAACTAGGATGTCTCTAGACAATAGACATGGTGATATTCTGTTAGCGTCAATGCAAGTAGAAACTACAACCTTTATTGAGTTGACGTAAGTTAGCGAAAACACGTCAAAAGTTTCGATCGTCACTATCAAACCTTTAAATTCTGTCGTTTCCACTGGCATTAACGCTGATAGAGTGTCACTTTGTCTAGACATAGTAAAATATTATTACAGTCGTAATGAAATCGAACGCAAGCGCAAGCTAAAATAAAGTAGAAAAAAGCCTGCAAAATTTCTGTCATTATGTTTAATTCAGGATAGTGTTTATCTACTTAAGACTGGGGATTGTTCCAAAATTCCCGTTCCCATGCCGTCGGCAGCACAAAGTGAGCTGGATGGACGGAACAAAAAGAATGATAGTTGGTTGCCCGATAAATCAGTCGGGACGGTTGACACTTACGGAATTTATTTTTGAGAGCGAAGATTTCGGCCAATGGGGATCGCGGATTCGATCGTTAGTTTAAGTGGTGAAATGACTTAATTATGAAATGCGCGGGAGATCACAATTGCACGTTTTCAAAAAGGGCTTAGCAGTTCGTCTTGTCAATTGTCTGAAGCCTTTTTTATACATATTTAAAAGGGTAACCAAACAAATTTGGGGGAGTTTAAATTAAGTTTCCGATCTCCCGTGCCAGAATTAAAGCTGAACTTTAACAGTCCCGCTTTTTATTACAGAAGCCTCTGGGGCTACATACAATGGGCTCATGAAATTATTAAAGTTTCGTATCAAACTAACAAAGTGGCAACTGTTCTAGCTGTGGACAGCTGTACCAGTGGACACTCTCTAAATCTTAGAGCTATACTGTGTGACCTATATGGCACAGTGGCACCTAAGCTCGAATGGGGGGGGGGGTCCAAAAAAATCACGAAATATAAATAAATAAATATCTTGGGACAATTTACACCAATTGCCCTAGTCCCAAGCTGAGTAAACCTTGTGTTATGGGTACTAGACAACGGATAAACATACTTATATATAGATAAATACATACTTTAATACAAATAACATCCATGACTCAGGTACAAACATTCGTGTTCGTCACACAAATATTTGCCCATACCAGGATTTGAACCCGGGACCTCTTGCACAGGAAGCAGACACATGTGCCACTGTGCCATACAGGTCGTCAATATAACAGGGGGGAGGGGGGTGTAGTAATATATCACGTATATTTATTTTTTTGACAAACGCGCGATACTGAACCGAACAGCGGCGTTACGTGTATTTTTTTTTTTCGTTAAACGCGTACAAAATCAAAAGCGTCTTGTAGTGTGACCTTGAGTCGCCGTGCCAGGCAACGAACAAAGTTAAGATTCTTTGTTGTACTAGAAAATTAATATATGTGATATAGGAGGGGGGGGGGGTGTAGTCTTAAACCCCACCATGTATCAACAGGGGGGGGGGGTTGAAAATGTAATTAATGGACGGCCCCTAACTCGTGGAACGCTCTAGGGATTTGATATCGATAAATATGATCATAGTTGAAATTTTAATCTAGACAGTAATCTTTATTACCAACTAACATGAAAATATATAAATTGTATTCTGTAAAAATCATTTTGAAAGAAAAAATAATACACTTTTTTCATTTGTTTATAGTTTTTGTTCAAAAATGTTTCTTATTTTTGAATGACATATTGATCTTGTCAGTAATACCAATATTACTACTTATTTTTCGCAAAAGTGTTTTGCTACATCCCTTTAGAAATTGCGCCTTGAGTTAGCACACGTTTGATTATTATGTCCAATATCTACATTCTAATGAAGTCTTCGTTACTAAATCGACAGTGGAAATCGCAAATGTCGTAAAGGACATTAAGAGACATGTCCCTTACGACATTTCAGATTTCCAGTGTCGAAATTGCATCCGTCGCTGGTCGCCATATAAAGCTATATAACTTCTTAAATATTCCAATAGCCGCTGAAGCTGAATAAGTGAGATTCGAATGCATTTCGTGATTCCGCCGAGCGCAAATACTGTGGCTTCGGTCGTTTAAATATCATCTTTATTCAATAGTTTCCCAGCATACGTGTTGCAACCCGTAGAGGTGACTAGAGGTGTAACTTGCGGGTAATATAGCCCTCTTGGGTTCACGTTCACATACTAAAATTGAATGAGATAGCTTTCCCAACTTCATACTAGGTTAACTATCTCGGCAATAGTAGGTTATCTACCTAAGTACTCGAAAGTATTATCAATCCGCGATTAGAACAAAATTGGAGAGAAACATCAGCACACTGACAGTTCATAGATATAGAAATGAAGCTTATCGATAGTCGTAACACAACAACCGTACAGCTGTAAGTTGGTCGGAGGGCGGGGATTCCCCGAAATCGAATGTAACGTAGAATACGGGATAGGACAGTGGCCCTAATATGACTGGCCAAGTTTAGTTTAACTCTATCTGCGTCCTTTCTTATGACACTAGTTAGACAGAGACACAGGGAGGGGTTAAACTAAACCTGGGCTGTCATGTTAGTGCCGCAGGACTAATTCTAAGTTAGAGGGCAATTAATGCATCTTGCTTGCAATTAAGTTGCGTATTTAAGAAGGAATAAGCGACGCAAGATATGAGAACAAACAGGAAGAGATAGCGACTCTGTTTAGAGTCTATGTAAATATATTTGTTTAAAGTGAACATGTATTGTTAACAATCATTTTGATTTGTTAAAACAAAAGCGTGGGGATGAATATAATGGTTTTGGGCTAACAACTCCTAGTTACAGACCAAAATGTTTCTATTAAATTAACTAATACTACTAACTCACTAACTTAACCTTACTAATTACTAACTTTACTAATTTACCTTTTTATTTACCTTTTTTTTGTTTATGCAGCACGTTTTATGCTGACACCATTTGTAAAAAATTTATTCATAAAATTCTAAATTATATTATAGAGGCCGCCCGTGACCAGAAAGCTGGGCAATACTTTGCCCAAAGAATCAGCATTGCCATCCAACGTGGCAATGCTGCCAGCCTTCTGGGCACCCTCCCCATTGGCGGCGATTTGGGACAATTTTTTTATCTTTAAGTTTAGAATAAGGATTTACTTTATTGTTTTTAGAGATTTTAAGTCAAGTTAGTTTGTGTTTAGTTATTATAATTTATGAATTGTGAATTGTATTGGTTTTAAAATATTTTTTTATTGTAATTTTATTAAGGGCTTCTTATACATTAGACATTCACCATAAATAATAGTACGATTAGACTATGGAAAAGCAACAAAATTTAATTATAAAACTTTACCTGTAGTCGTACTAAAGCATTTGTATTTTTATTTGTAAACAATTGATACCTTAGATTGGAAGTCTGAACTTACCTCTATCAGTGGCTATGACAGGAAACTCAAAATCGCTATTGGTCTCGTGGTCCAAGGGAGCTGACACGCAAAGCTCTCCGCTGTCAGGCTTGACGTAAAACTGTGGTCTGGCGAGAGCGTCGCCTAGAGTGTAATTCACTATCGCGTTGACACCGCAATCGGGATCGATGGCTGACATCTGGGAAAGAAAGGAAACCGTTAGGAACTGCTTAATACTCTATTTATCATCAACATAAACTTCTGCGGGAGGTAGGACCTTGTGTCCTTATTGTTACCACCATCTTGCTCGCTAATCCTGCCGCTAAACAGCAGTGCTTGCACTGTTGTGTTCAGGCGTGGAGAGCAAGACAGCCGGTGGAATTACTAGCACAAGAGGTATTCCATCTTAGCCCCTTGGATTGGCAACGCATCTGCAAATTCTTTGGTGTTGCGGGTGTCTTTGGGCGGTGGTGTTCACTTAACATCAGGTGACCCAATTGCTTGTTTGTCTTCCTATTTCATAAAAAAAAAACATGTCAAAAATGATGTCAATTTCTTAAAGTCGTTGTTAACCCTGGCTATACTGGTTGCGTATGCAGCACGGCTCCGGTACACTGCAAAGAGCTGCGTTAAGTGCACGCAACGCAAGCGATGTGTCATCACAACCTAAAATTCTATAAATTGCACGCGGTCTTAGGAGCAGTGCTGTAAGAGTTTTTATCTACACATATATCATAAATGCTCTATAACGCGTTCAGAAACCGTAGGCAATGACCAGCATTATAACAACCAGTTCAAATTCATTTTTTATTACATTATTTTATTGTGTACAGTCTATAGAAATGTAATTGGTACCTAGCACTAGTAGCTAGTAGCAATGCGGGTCATTGCCCTATGGCTTCTGAACCCATCATAGATTACTTATGATATGTGTGTAGATAAAGTAATGTATGCAACTGTACATAATTAGGTCTTAAAACACTCGTGTGATCCTATTATGAAACTCGCTGACGCTCGTTTCATAAAACCACACTCGTGTTTTAAGACCCCTCATTATGCAACAGTTGCATAAAATACTATTATCTACACACATATCATTATTGCTCTATAATGCGTTCAGAAACCGTAGGAAATGGTCAGCATTATTACAACCAATGTTATTATAAGAATTTTCTTGTCTGTGGTAGTAAGTAAATCTTTACTTCAATGGTCATCACATTATCGATATCTCTGACGTTATGAATTTAAATTTGGAACAGCTGTCAAAATTCAAGTGGGTCTCTATTTTAGTATCCATCGATATTAAAACAGTTATCGATAAGAAACGTCAATCCAGTACGCTTTTTATTATAAACGCACGAAATTTGATCCCGAGTGACATGAGAATAGGGACTTCTTTCGTTTGTGTATGATTTAAAAAAAACGTTCGGTTTGACGTATAGATTGAATTGCCGCCATTACTATTGTCATTCGTTTGTTGGTTTTTTTGCTGTTACGATTTTTTTGCAGTTATGATATGTGTCTAGATAAAGTAATGTATGCAACTGTATATAATTAGGCCTTAAAATACTCGTGTGATCCTATTATCTGCCACAGTTAATCCATAATCCATCTCGCGAGATTATAAATTGTCGATATATTGTGAACTGTAACATACTGCTTGCTTCAATAACAGGGTTCATGCAAACATCCTACTTATCCAAAGACCACACAGACCAAATGAATTAAACACAACTAATTAATTACAGAGAAAATCAGATAGGTATAGGTTCCTAGGCAATTAGTTCTAACTGGCTCCTAGGCTGATACGGCACAATTGATAGCCTTACGGTACAAGCACTAGGCATTAAGGTATTTGTCACAATTCTGAGCTTGATGCAATTGTGTTTGGAAATTCTAATAAATAGGGACCTCCATCATTTCTCATTTGTTAAGGAATCTTCTGATCCTTGGTTTGATATTACAGCTGGTTTTGAGGACAAACTTATTTATAAGTATCTATGGTTTGAAACGTTATTATCATTATCCTTTTAGCGTTTTTCTCTTCTCAATTCGAAGTAAGCTTCACCCATTATACCAGATTTTAGAAAAACTACATTAAAATTACCTACTACAGAGAAGAAATATGCTTTGTGTTTTAATTAGAGGTGCCCGTTCTTTTGTCTCAAAGCTAGAGTACAAGTCACATCTAAAACTTCATTCGTATATCGCACGCTTAGTATTAAAGTGACCCATTTCTCAATAATACACGTCCCAAAATATCACCTTAATTAAAAGACATAGGGTTTAATTTTGGGAAATATCAAACTCAGAATTGAGTCACTTTAATACTAAGCGTGCGATATGTTTAATGAATATTCATCAAAGGAAGCAATGTTTAGTACTGCACTTACTCTAACTATAAATTTGATAGTTACCGTTAAGCGCTAGTAATCTGTAAGTTCAAAAGACTATGCTCAAATAGAAAGTTAACGTGAAACATTCGAATCCGCCTTCTTATGTACTCAAATAATGGAATAAGTACCGATTTTAATTGAGTCAATTAACAAAACACCGAAACGTGCAAGCGAGATTAGCACGATAAAGTAGGTGCTAATCCTAAAGCGGCCAAAAAAGAAGTTTAACATAACAAACTGGATAATTAGCAAGGAATCATCTTTTTCTCTTTATCTCCTGTATATTACGGACGTGACAACGACACTTGATTAATTGCATCGGCGCTCGAAGCAAAGATAAATGGCGGAGCTGCAACGGAAATACTTCTTAGTAAATCCACCCGAGCAACTTGCAACTCCAACCTTAAGTACACACAGCTCATTATCCGCTTCTCTTGCTGATGCTAAAACTATGTTAGTCTTGCAGATATGAAGTGTAATTTTGTTCTTGTCTTCATTTAGGAGCTAACATTGGATATTGGCAAAAACGCTATTTATTCACATTAACTCTGCATCACTTACACATTGCTCAACGTCTATTTTATCTCCGTTAACAGTTATGCAAAGCAATTGCGCTTCCAAAAGTCATTCGCTACACGCCATTGGATTCCGAGAAACATTTAAAACAATGCTCCAATCAGATGCGAGGGAACTTTATTATTATTGGTTCGATTCGACGGGCCTGATTGATGCCGTATCGTTATAACTTGCATGCAAACGTGTCCCTACCTTATTACACCAGAACCACAAACTTTCGACTCGTATTTAATGAATTCGATAAGCAACAAGCTTCTTATGCCACACACGATGTTTCAATAATTACCGTTAATTCGACTAATCTTCCTAATACGTTAAAGATAAGCAGGTTGAAATTTCCTCAAAACGTTAGAATTTGAAAGCGAACAGCGTTCATCTATTTGCTTGATGATAATATTATAAGTGTTTAAAAATAAATCAACGAGTCAAATATGACCGTTGTAGATAATGGCGAACGCGGGCGAGTCAAAGCCAATATTGAAATACTTAAGCTGTTTTATATTTAAATTTCAAGCGAGCTGACACTGGTAATATCGGCTACCTCAATATAGAGAGATAACAGCGGTCACAATGAGATTTATTGCACACTCTCGCTTACATCAGTATTTAATACGAATTCTAAAGTGTTACTTTAAAATTGTCCCGCACGTCTCAATTAGGCAGGTTTAATGGAGTCGGTAATATTTTTCCGCATGATGTTTTAGAGATTAGCTCAGACGTTTTGTGATAAAGTCTTCTTTTTCATGTTGTTTTTGCTTTAGCGGCCGAATGCGAAACAAGTTCAAAGAACGTCTTAAATCTCAGTGACTGACAACGTCCAGTTAAAACCGTATCAATAAATAACGAAAATAACAATTGCACGTTTACATACAACCAGTATTCAGAACGTCAAATTCAAATTTAAATTCAAGAAACGCACAGTCCCGGGTCTCATCTAAATAAACCAAACAGCTGCCTTGTTTACGTGAAACAAAAAAGAAAATGGAATGATTTGTAATAAAAATAACAAAGATTCTTACCCAGTTCGGCCATTGCTAAAGGACATTGTAATTCAAGCTGATTGGCACACAATAATGGTATCAACCATAAGCCATTTAAAAATTGTCCGCGTTAAAAAGAAAAAGGTATGGAGACGACAGTGCCAGGAGCAAATAAAACTAAAGAGGACAATACCTGGGCCTGCGAAGGATTTGTAGTGCCATTAGTTGAACAGCTCCCGAATGGGTCAAACAAAAAGGGATCTTATATCATCTCATCAGAGATCAAAATTGTTTTAATACTGCTATTGAGTAATTAAAAAATGAGGTTTAATTGTGACCTGCATTTACAACTTGTTCTGTTGAAATCTAATGGCAATAACTCCCTTTGATTGCTTGCAACTATTATGTCTCAGTAAAGTTCTGGAATATTTTGTTCTAGCTGATCCTTTTTTGTCATTAGACTTAGTAGTAACATCATGCCAACAATTTGAAACAGCCATGAGCCGTACAGTTTCTTTTTTTTTGTTTAAAATAGCATTGCATACCGTAGATGAATTGCGGGTTAAAAATAAATTATCTTGAGCTGCAGCCACAGTATCGTATTTCTTTAATTGATTATACATCGCCGGGCTGCAGCCTGACCTTTGCATTCCTGCCCAGTCCTTTTGTTCATTAGCAGCGTCATTGTAATGTACAATTTATTTTACTTCTCCAGTTAAATACTGTACTGCTTTGTTTGGTTTCGATTCAACGCTTACAGTAGGACTTTACGAGGGGTTTTATAGATTTTGGCTATCATTTTCAAAACTCAAGAAGGATGGTATCCGTTTATTTATACCATTTGCATCTTCATTACAAAAGCATCTATGTTTGTGATCTGCGTGACAAACTTAATGATTAAATAACTTAAAAGTATTACTAATACAAATGTGTTAGTGTAATTAATTCTAGGGTAATCAGTGTCTTTTGAAATTAAATAAATGATTATACGGAAGTAGTTATTTTGAAGAAGGATTCGTTGGCAAAGTTTTTATACGCATTTTAAGACTTTACAGTTATGTCTCTTTATTTTATATTTTCATTCAGTTCTTCGTTTACGCCTCCATCTACGGTGAAGACGTTTCTATCCATATAGGAGGTAAATGGCTTTGTTTCAATCTAAACCTATTCACCCTTAAAGAAACTCAATCTTCGTGTATCCAGTCCATAGGTACAAAGTATTATATCACACGACGTAAATGCTTAGCTCTATAAAGCGATATTTGAGATGTAGTGACTACACTCACAAAGTTAACTTTACTGCTCTCTAACTCAACAAGAGCTCTTACTTTGCTTTTATTAATAGAACCACAGTGATCATTTTGCTTTAACGTAAGTTGCAATAGCGATGATATTAAAAGCATCAAGATGAGCTTCTGGGAATGTCATCTTCTATTATAAAATGACCACAACATGTGTTAAGCAAATTTGAACGTTATTGGATGGAGTTCAATATTTCTGTAGAAACCATAACAGTAAAAATTAAAAAAGTTTAGAGGCTTCCTTGGAGCAATGATTGATTTAATTAAAAGTGATGTCAAAAACCTTCTTCCAGTGTTAAATCACGACAAAACCCTGGAGCGTAACTAGAGATTTCATAAACGCGACAGGCGACAGGTGACAGTGACAACTCGGTCTACATCGCTTGCCCACTATGATCTTAAATATGGAAGTCTGTAGCGTAACAGTAATATTAGTACGGTTAATTATCCCTGTCACCGGTCGCCTGTCGCATTTATGAAATTGGTCCCTGGGTACATCTCGCAAAGCTTCGAGTCGTTCCCACCTCTGCAACCCTGCACCCCTGCGGTTGAGTTGCCGCATATGTGAGTGAATACAAGCTATACGTTAAACAGAGAGGCATACCCTAGGACGATTCTTATTAAACGCCGTAGAGAAACCTCTGTACTTCTACTATTATTTATTCTGTGGCGCAGCGACGAAGAACCGCCAATAATAAAACGCGGCGTTTATTATTTTTCAAAACACAACTGATGGCTCTTTTGTCTCGTTCACGCTTAGTACGTCATTCAGTTTAACGCTTCGGTTTTACAAACTGATGCAGTAATGAGTGCCCAGTCCTTTGTTTTAGTATCGCGCGTTGTCTTTTTGTTACCGTACGAGTTAGCTGGTGTTTAATGTTCTATTCATACTGGATGGTATTTATTTTAGTGTAGGAAATAAACTACACCTGTCTGGTTTAAAGGGTTATGTTTGACTCAAAGTTGGAGTGGAACTTTGTGCTATTTCAGATTATTGACTAATTTTTTCATGAAAATGTCATATAGTGACCCCGTGGCCTGTTGGTTAGCGTTAAGTTTACTGATGTACAATAAATGCGAAAATTGTTAAAGTTTAGATAGCATTAAAGGATTTTGTTAACAGTTCTATACATAAACTTTTTTTTATTAGCAAAAACAATAAGGACGATTTTTTTTCCTGGGAACTAAGTATAAATCTATAAATCCAGAATACTACTTAGCATACATAGTTTTAATAAGAATTTTATGTATATTTGTAGTAAAATTCTTTATTTTACAAGAAATATAAAATGAAAAAAAAAGAGATACACTGATCTACAAAAGCGATTTTTTTTTATCGATTTAAGGGATATTTTTCCAATTCATTAAAGTACCTAGTATTCTTCGCCTCCTACTCGTTTAAACCGGTGATTTCACGTAATAATTGCTGTGCATATTTGCATAATTATCTTCTTTAATATAAAAACGGCTCGTTTTATATCTAACCAAGCAAGCATGAAGATAAATCTGCTTACAAAAATAAACTAGCTAATGAAAAAAATGCAAAGCGCAGTCAATTCGCTATGCTGCGCGTCCGCAGCCACAGCGTCGGGTTACCTTCCGCCACTACAAGTGCGCTGACAGCTATTAGCTCAGAGAATAGATCTTATTTATTTAAAATGCAAGCATATACGGTGGCGGGAAGAAATTATTAAAACAATGGAATGTGACAATTGACAATTGTGACAGCCGGTGTAATTACTGGCACAAGAGGTATTCCATCTTAGCCCTCTGGGTTGGCAACGCATCTACAATCTTCTTGGTGTTGCGGGTGTCTATAGGCGGTGGTGATCACTTAACAGCAGGTGACCCACTTGCTTGTTTGCCTTCCTATTTCATAAAAAAAAGCGTCGTTGTATGTAGACGATATTCGAGTCACTGTGGAAATTTGGTCAAATTTGGATCACTACAAATTTGAATTACTGGCACAAGAGGTATTCTATCTTAGCCCTCTTTGGTGTTACGGCAGTCTATGGGCGGTGGTGATCACTTACTATCAGGACTCACTTGCTTGTTTGCCTTCCTATTTCATAAAAAAAAACATCCCGTGACTGTGCCTCACAGCAATTCTGTATATCATATCATGACAGCACGAGTGACGTGCGGAACGTCACAAACTGTCACAAACGTTTTGTCCGTCACACTTCGCACTTGCCGTCACCGTCAGCCGGATTGACGATACACGGCGGTACGGTCGGCCTCAAAAGTAGCTGAACATTTTAGTAAATTGTCGCTGTCAGTAATGTGACAAATTCCAGTGACTTGTTAATAATAGACAGGTTATACCCATACAAAAACTCCAAGAAAAATGATCCGAATGCAGTGGCGAACACTCACAAGACAAGACAAGACAAATACTCTTTATTGAAAACCACATGGAAAATAGACTCGCATGCAAAATGTTTGGTTTTTACTTTTACGCACACATAGTGAACTGTGTAAAAGGGACAACGTGATTAATCACAACCATAGAAACAAAGAAGACAGCTAGTATTTAGCTGTTGCGAATATTTTTTTCCAACGGACCAATCACGGCCTTGCAGGGTTTTGGAATTTGGAATTGACCGCAAACACACAGCTTAGGTTAACATGCGCATCCCTCGCAGACTAAGGACACTGGTGCTATTTAACTCCAATTTGGAGCTCGCTACCGGAGCGCTTGTAACCTACCTCTATCTACCTTTTTTAAAATCATTGACAAATTCGAACAACTCCCATGAACGTTACGATGACGAGGTTCTTAAGTGTTTAGCTACTTTTGAGGCTGACTGTACACGGTCGCCGGATCAGGTTACACTTTGGGAGGCGTCGACGTGTGACCGATATTTAAAGAACCCTTTCTTAAGTGTTATTCACAAATTGAATTTACTTTAATATCTTAACCTGGGTTAGGTTACACCCTAGCTTTTAAACTTGGCCTTGTTTTTTAACGCGTAAAAGGTGGCAGAAAATGGGAACAACTGGTTGGCTGTAGATTTATAGTAGTAGAGTTAGATCGTAGTCAGTTGTTGGTCGCTGTCTAAATGAGCCGGCTCAACGTAGGCAGTATAACTATTATTATTATAAGCTCACGCCTGTTTCCCTTTGGGGTAGGCAGAGACCACAGAACGCCATTTGCTCCGGTCCTGGCATACTTCCCTCGCTTCCTCCACACACATTCCTCTCTTCAGACATGCTCGGCGGTTACGGGTACTTCTAATTCTGCCTGTCTTTAGGACGACGCCAATTTGGTCAACGAACGTACGCCGAGGCCGCCCTCTACCAACTCGCCCAGTCACATTACCCTTATAAATTTGCTTACATAATCGCCTTTCATCCATCCGTTCAACATGCCCAAACCAACGCAACATTCTTTTCTCTATCTTAGTCACTACATCTTCTTTTAAACTACATTAGGTATAACTTTAATAACAGTATAACTTTCTTGCAAAAAACCAGTAAAGTAGTAGTTTTTTAACAAATTTAATTAGTGTTTCGTATAGTCATTGACAAGATTCGGAGACTTAAGCGAGGGGACCTAAAAGCCGGCAATAGATCAGAGTCTCTTGGCGTTGCTGGTTTCTATGGGCAGCGGTGATCACTTCCCAACAGGTGACACGTGTGCTCGTTTTCCTAACATACTAAATATAAAAAGTTTTTCTTAATTAAATTAAAAGGAGAATCTCGTACTTGAAGAGTTCTGTACCAAAAAAAAACGGCGAAAAAACATGTTTCTTCTATGGGGTACCATCTCTAATTTTTACTTTTTTTTTTTACTGTGGCCACAGTAATATGCATTCTGTAAACCTTTCAGAGACTTTTATGGTTCTAAAGATACAGCTCTATGACAGAGGGACAGACAGACGGACAGATGGATGATCGAGAACAATAGGGTTCCGTTTGGACCCCTTGGACACGGAACCCTAAAAAGAACTTATAGCTATAGACAAATAAAAATACCATTCTATTCCATTTTTACACAGATTTTCTTATACTTCTTTTTATAGCAGACCTTTTTTTTATATAAATAGGAGGGAAAACAAGCAAGTGGGTCACCTGATGGTAAGTAACCACCACCGCCTATAGACACCCGCAACACCATGAAGGTTGCAGACGCGTTGCCAACCCAGAGGGCTAAGATGGAATACTTCTTGTGCCAGTAATACCGCCTATCTTGCTTTCCACGCCGGAACACAACAGTGCAAGCATTGCTGCTTAGCGACAGGATTAGCGAGCAAGATAGTGGTAGCGATCCGGACGGACCTTGCACAAGGTCCTACCACCCGCAAACCTGTTTTAATGACCATGGTTTAACATCATTATTTGTGATACTACCAACCTGCAATGTTTTGAATAGGTCTAAAAGTAATTGTACTTGAGTGCTTAAATATTTGTGCACTAAGTGCTGGTTTTGTTTATTTTCATAATAAGGCAAACATCCTGTGCATAAGTTTATTACTTAAATAATAAACTTTAACTCGTTTCTACCAGTCTTAAACCACACTTAAGTTAAAACAAAACTACTAACTAATATGTGTTAGTACGAGAAAACACTGTGGAGGAACTATTTCTTTCTCGCTTTAACCAATTATGTATGTTGCTTACCTATATTTTAGGTCTACAATAGAAAATTAATAATTTATAAAATGACTAGCTTTTGCCAGCGACTTCATTCGCGTAGACTTGTTTAGTTGAATCAAGCAAACGTGCACCCAACATGCAATCTGCAATATTTCCTGGACAAATTAATGAGAATTAGTTGCTTTGCTGCTCATGACGTCACCCACTTATCGCTATCCCGTGGGAACTATGCATTTTTACGGGATAAAAAGTATCCTATGTGTTAATCCAGGTTATAAACTACGTGTGCGCCAAATTTCATCCAAATCCATCCAATAGTTTTTACGTGAAAGAGTAACAAACATCCATCCATGCTTACAAACTTTCGCGTTTATAATATTAGTAGAGTAGGATAGCATTTTTAATAGATAAAAAAACTAGCATACGGGACACGTGATGGAAAGCGAATAATGAATAAGCGACCTTAATAGAAATACCGATCCTTTGCCGGCCTTTAGGTCTCTCGTGCGTCTCCGAGCCTCTCATCCTTCGTATGAAGCGCAATAACAAGCTAATACTCCAGGCCGGTATTCTGTGAGATAGTAGTACTAACCAGATCGAACTGGTCAATTCGGCTACAGTATGACTCCACCAATGGGCCTTATAAGAAAGCTCAAAGTCACGCAACGAGCTATGGAGAGGGCTATGCTTGGAGTTTCTCTGCGTGATCGAATCAGAAATGAGGAGATCCGCAGACGAACGAAAGTAACCGATATAGCCCAGCGGATTAGCAAGTTGAAGTGGCAGTGGGCAGGGCACATAGCACGGAGAACCGATGGCCGATGGGGTCGGAAAGTTCTCGGAAGGCGGCCGCGTATTGGCAAGCGCAGCGTAGGACGACCAGCCACAAGATGGTCCGATGACCTCATACAGGTGGCAGGAAGGCGCTGGTTGCATGCCGCTTCCAACCGGCCACTTTGGAAATCCATGGAGGAGGCCTATGTCCAACAGTGGACTTCTTGTGGCTGAGATGATGATGATGATGATGATGACTCCACCACTATTATTAATAAAACTAGCTGTGCCTCGGTAATTCTCTAGTGTTTTCACCATTGCTCATTACCGTTCTTGAATTAATTCACCAAATACCTAACGTTTATCACCAATTTCTTCTAAAACTAGTCTCAACTCCGAGTACAGCTCCTGGTCTTGCCTGAAGTCCATGTTTGTAGCCCTGTTAATGAGCAACGGTGAAAACGCTGGAGAATTACCGGCCTGCGACTTCGTCCGCGTGGAATAGTGTCTTAGGGTAGCATTTTTAATTATTTTACAATTAAAACAAACGTATAATTACTTTAATGGGCTATTTGCAGTGTAGTTGCCTTCACGTGTCTGCCCGTTCGGGTAAGCACCCTTAGGCATATTTTCCTACCTATACCGCCCCCCCCCCCCATATAATGACTCCGTAAATGTTACATCAGAATAGCGCTAATACTTTGTCTCTGGTCGCAAACTTGTAAAACATTTACATAATAAAAATAGTAAATAAAATATCTTGGGACAATTAACACCAACTGACCTAGTCCCAAAGTAAGCAACTGAAGCTGCTTGTGTTATGGGTACTAGACAACGGATATACATACTTATATAGATAAATATATACATATAACATCCACGACTTGGGCACAAACATTCGTATTCATCATACAAACATTTGCCCCTCCCGGGATTTGAACCCGGTACCTCAAGCTTCATAGTCAGGGTCACTAACCACTAGGCTATCCGGCCGTCAAAAATCTTACATATTTCCATACAAACTTTCATCCCCTATTCCCTATTGTTATTTTACACCCATGAGGGTAAAATTTTTACAAACTTTGAATGTCATATTTATTTATATCGAATCAACAGCCTAAGAAATAAGTTTTAAGCTTTTAGCTCTAAAATGACGATACTTCCATACAATTTTTCATCCCCCCTTTTAACCCCTTACAACCCTTTTTTCACATTAAAAAGTAGCCTATGTCCTTTCTCAGGCTCTAGACTAGCTATGTACCAAATTTCATTTAAATCGGTTCAGTAGTTTTGGCATGAAAGCGCGACAGACAGACAGACAGACAGAGTTACTTTCGCATTTATAATATTAGTAAGGAAGTAAGGATTTTAGCTTTGTATGTCAAATTGACAACATGTCTGTCTGTAAAACGAATGTTGAAACTAATAGTTATGGATAAATAAACTGAAATTACGGTCTGGTTTAATACCAAAGCATAGCAATTCGTGTTGATTATCTTAATTAGTCAAACATAGTGCATGACTATGAGATGTCTGTGATTAACTATATTTATCGCGAAAGTTAGCTTTTAAGACTTCTAATAGCTAAGTTTTATTGACGTACAGTGTGCAATAAAAGTGTCTATACATTTGAGGAATTCAAAGAGATCAAGCTCCTATGTTCTTGACAATAAAGTCGTGAGAGATCGTTTAGACCTCTTCTATTGTCAGTAGCAGGTATATATGCTCATAAAATATATGCAGGTAAAATACTAGTAACGAGTACCTAGTATTTTAGTAATATTTCACATAGACTTCTATGTTAATACTAGACAAGCTGTATGAATCATAAACATTAACATACTAAGGTGCGCTACATGGCTGCAACTCAACTCGGCATTTGCGTCTTTAAAAGACAGCGGCTGTCCTTTAAACCCGGAAATGATGTGTTGTTAAAGATTTTTTACATATTTATTTTATGAAATAGGAAGGCAAACAAGCATGTGGGTCATCTGATGGTAGGTGATCACCACCGCCTATAGACACCCGCAGTACCAAGGAGATTGCAGATGCGTTGCCAACCTAGAGGGCTAAGATGGAATACCTCTAGTGCCAGTAATTACACCGGCTGTCTTGCTCTCCACGCCGGAACACAACAGTCCAAACACTGCTGCTTAGCGGCAGGATTAGCGAGCAAGATGGTGGTAGCTATGCGGACAGATCTTGCACAAGGTCCTACCACCCGCAAATATTTGGTAAAGTGGGTTCTTGCGTTTGCGCACATAAGTTGCGGCCATGTAGCGTACAATGACAATGTTTCTTTTTCGTACAGCGTGTCTAGTTTATACATAAAAGTCGTTGTTATTTCATACATTTTAGCACCAACATAAACTCATTCCGTCAATTTGACATAGTGTATCAAGCTAACGGTTGGTAACCGCGTGCGCCATTAGCAAAATTGGACAAGTAATGAATCTCGAAAAGTGAGATCAGCTAATTGAGGCATCCATTTCTTAAATTACTGTACTGTGGCCCAGGTAGATGGAAGTAGTGGACCAAAGTGATAGGAATGTGGGTTTCGAATCGAAATGATGGGGTTTTGACGACTTTCTAAGCAATTGATGAGAAATATGTGTCAAAGGTGTGGGAATTTTAAGTTTTCTGGCACAAAGTTAAATAAATTGCAAATTAAATTATTTAACTTTATTATATGTAGTTTAATTTAATTTTGATAATTCTGTTTCATTTTTATTAGTAAAATTGCACATTGAGTAAAATTTAGGACCGTACTAACATTGTTTTTTAACTACGAAGTGTCAGTTTCAGTTTGCATTCACCAGTCTTGTGATCAAAACTATTTAAAACGACGGATTATAAAACAGGTAAATTTAGTCGCTGGTAGGTCCAGTTTATGACTAAATAGTTATTTAATTGTGTTATAAAACGCTACAGTCTTCCATTTTATACCGTATCGTGGTTCATACTCATACCAGTTCTGTGAGCGAGACAGACATACCAGGCCTCTATTAAATACAGATTCTCTGACCTTTGCATTAACTGTTAACTGACGTTTAAACCAAAATTGGGTTTTGATGGTTACGTAGCTATCGTGCTACGCGTTGATGTGAAGCAATGATTACTACTCATTACGAAGTCAAAGTGACGACCTTAATACAACTGGTTTACTTGTAGTATTACAAAGAGTTAAAATGTTTCAAGTTTGAATGTAAATTAATAATAAATATTGCGGGTGGTACCGCATCTTGTTCGCTATTCCTGCCGCTAAGCTAGTGCTTGCGCTGTTGTGTTCCGGCGTGGAGAGCAAGACAGCTGGTGCAATTACTGGCGCAAGAGGTTTTCCATCTTAGTCCTCTGGGTTGGCAACGCATCAGCAATCTCCTTAGTGTTGCAGATGTTTATGGGCGGTGTTGTTCACTTACCATCAGGTGACCCACTTGCTTGTTTGCCTTCCTATTGCTTATTGTAAATCAATAATAAATGTCTTGGTACAAATTAGTACAACAACTGCCCTAGTCCCAAATTGAGCATCTAAAGCTGCTCATTTTACGATACTAGACGACGTATATACATACTTGTATAGATATATACTAGCGACCCTCCCCAGCTTTGCACGTATACAATCGAAATGTAATGTATATAAAAATTTTCCCTAAAAAAATCTCTAAACACCAGTGAAAACCGTATCAAAATCCTTTGCGTGGTTTAGGAGAAGGCGGCTGAAGGTACGCCGTAAAAATTTAGGACAGACAGGAAAAATAACAATCTTTCACTATCAACAAACTGGAACAAATTACCTTGCTACTTCGCGAAACCAGTGCCGGGCTCGTGCAAAATAGCTGTACGCCATTCGTTCAAGTAGCGAACGGTCGTACTGTTTGATCTTGATGATGCCTCGTACAGAGGCGAAACGCGCGTCGATCGTGTAGTTTTAGTGTTTAGTGGTGGTGGTGTGTAGTTGAGTCTGTGTGATATATGTTGTTTCGTGTGGAAGCGGAGGAGGGTGGGTTTTTGCATGAACATATATGTGTCGCACAGACGCAGCTATTTTGCACGAGCCCGGCACTGGTTTCGAGGAGTAGCAAGGTAATTTGTTCCAGTTTGTTGATATGGACCTCCGCAAAGTAACGCCTGAATCTATTAAATTAATAGATTCAGGCGTTACTTTGCGGAGGTCCATATCAAATTATCTTTCACTATGTAAAGAAAGGATAAATATACAACCTCTAAGACTCAGGTACAATCAAATTCATCATACAAATTTTTGCTCCTAACGAAAACCAAACTCTGAAACTATTCGTAACTAATTTTATAATTTTTTTTCAATTATCAAACAGTAAACTTTTGTTATATTAACAAAAAAAGGCCGAATGCTTGATTAACTTTGAGCGCAGTTATAATTACCTCAATAGTCAATTTTAAATGCCCCATTGTTTATAAAGAAGCTATTTAACTTAAGCAATATCGATAAAGTATACAAAACAAGTTTCAAAATTGGCAACGCATCAAATTTATTAACCGAAATTGAATGACTAGCACGAATAAAACAAATAAATAAAATTAATATCTTGAATTCATTTAGCAAGTCAAACTGCTGGTTGTTGCTCACTTGCTGAAATAATGTAAATAATAAAATGTCACATGCTTTTTCCTTTTTTTAAGACCAAGGTAAAATTGTATTCAGCCTAAAACGTTGAAAACTCTATGAGGGCTTTAAAAAATTAAGAGTTAATATGAGTTTACTTGTCAGTTGCAATTTTCATAGTTCAAGAGCATACACCAATTAAATTACATATTGTCATACATAATGTCATATTCCGATCTTAATTTTCTTTTAGTTTTGTTGTTTAATACCTATTGTGTAATTTTGACGATCTCAATATAGAAACGTGTAATTTGACATTCAGTTTAAAGTGTAATTTTATATTGACTGAATAAATGAACTGAACTAAACTGTTAAAATGTACTAAATTTGGCATAATGTCACAGTTGGCATAAAAAACTTTACAATTATGTCAAATTGCACTTAAAATGTTTATGGTACGGGCCCAGAAGTTATCAACTTATCATGCTAGAGCGGCCATTAAAATTTAAAAGTTCATTGATCTTTATTAATTAAGTAACAAATAATCAACGCCAGCTCAATATGCTAATGACGAGCGGTTTTTTAAACCGGGTCTTAGATAATTCACGGTTTTTAGCCTACGCGCTCAGAATGAATAATAATGCAGTTTTTCTATCCTGGTCGATTTCGCGGGTGTTCTTGGCGTGTTTAAGTTCGATGGACAAAAGTATTGGAGTTTATTGCACATTTTAATAGTATGTATGTAAAACTAACATAAATTATATTATAATAGCGGACGCGCGCGACTTCGTTCGCGTGAAATTAGTAGCCTTTGTCCGTCGGGGATAGTGTAGCTTTCTATTGGTGAAAGATTTTTTTAAATCGTCTGTAGTTCCAGAGATTACCCCCTACATACAAACAAACTAACAAACAAACAAAGTTTACTTCTTTATTATATTAGTGTAGATGAGATACCTGTAGTGATATATAGTCGACCAAGAAATTGATTGACCACTTTTCGGCCGTATTTACAAAGGGTTAAAGTTCAAAAGTGGTCAAGCAATTACTTGGTCGACTATACAAAGGGGAACTTATCCGTTCAAGGGATTTCGTCCAGTTATATTAACATTTTAAGTTAAGTTATATTTTCAGCCTTTTTAGGGGGGCAAATTTTAAGAATTCAGAACGAATTCATTTCATTCTCAAAAATAAAGTACCGAATTTTCGGTTCAAACAGTTTTAATTGATTTGGTCATCTTGTCATTTTGCTGGAAGTTATAGCAACAAATAAAAAAAATAACATTATTTTTTTACTTATTTGACTTTTGAGTATTAATTTAAATTTAAAATTTCCTGAAAACTATTCCACTATACTCTAAAGACAAAAAGATACGTCTTGCTGCCTTCTTTACACATACCTATCAGACAGTACAAAAAGAGTCACACACAACTTAATCTGTCATCACTTTAAAAATAGTCCCTTGTTAATCCCTTCTTAAACCCTTTTTCCTTACAACCTTAATCAGGTATAGTGGGTAAAACTAAAACTTCCCAAAATCTACTAAACATGCTCGTAATCCTTTTTAGTCCACAATCAAACAAACAAAAGAAAACTAAACAATTGAAATCCAACAAAACAATAGTTGCGTAACCAACTCGATAAGCTGAAATGGTAAAAGGACTTGATAAAATATCACACAAATTATAATGAACTTTAACAACACAATGATAGAGTTTAGAATGTAACTGTATGCGATGGGAATAATCTCCGAGGTGATAATAAGACACTAATGCGATTACTATCTCCGGATAATCTTAAGAAACTGGAATTAACTGTTAGACGAGTCGACTTCGCTATGAGAACGCTAGTTCTGGCGTAGTGTAAACAGGCCGTTCATTTTGAGATGAGGAGTGTGAACGCAGCCGCAAAAAGCGCTCCCCATACAAACGGCGATAATGTTTTCCACCCTTTAAATCTTGACCTATGGCAATGATTTTTTGGTATGTTGTCATTAGCCTTTTTTAAATATTGTTAATAGATTTGACAATATTTGCATTTTAGAAGTTTCATACAAAACAAAAAAGCGTCAATATTTTTGGAACTATTAAAAATATTTATAAAATCAAAACAATCAAACCTAGTTCTAAGGCATAGTGACAACCTACAAAAAAATCGTGGTTATAGATTAAGGTTTAGAGGGTGGAAAACGATATCGTCGTTCGTATGTAGAGCGCTGGGTTCACACTCTTTTTAAGTCCGAAAATTTTACTCATAATTACTGTTTATACTACAGTTAATGTCATTGGAACTTGTGGGAATTGTAAACAAACTGCCATATTGATATTGTCTATGATTTGATGTATAATTTACTAGTAATTGGAAAAGTAGTTTAATAGTTTAAGAAAAAAAAGAGTATTTTGTTCTTTGGTAAACGAAGGTTTTCTTTTGAAGGGTGTACAAATTCTAATATGTCTAATTTTATGATGCCCAAGCACAATATTATGTAAGGCGAAGGTATTTTAAATTACGCAAACAAAAAAAAAATTTTTTTTTGTAGTACTTAAGTAGTTCACAGATAGAAATTATCTTAGAAGGAGTAAAGGCATCGACACTTTTCGTCAATTAATCAATCAATCAATCAATCACTTTATTGTTGACGATACTTTATTGCACCGTAATCAGATCAACATAAACATATCAAATTTGGAAACAATCTGACTACAGCAAAAGAGCCAAAATAATTTACAATTCAACTTTTATTAAAATAAATAAAATCCTTGTACGATATACAAGCGGAAAATGTAGTCGTTAGGCTACCAAAAACTCGAAGTTAATTTATTTAAAGTCAACGCGAAAAGCGTCGCACATAAATTATGCTTCATACATAAGAACATAATAATTAGTGTTCTAAACGCCAATGTCACGTATAAATTAAGTCCACTTTTTGTGCTTCAATGATATACGGACTTCCAGTCCGTTTGCTCTCTTGCGCCTGTCAGGTGCTCACGTTCTATTAATAATAATGATGCACAAGTAATTATTACCATGTGTTAATATGAAAACTGTGTACTGACTTTGGAATGTATATCATTAATTACTTTGAAAAATTACAAGTTCAACCTAACGACCTTCATTTGACTTTGCTAAGTTTTAGTATAAAAGATTTCAACGTGTGCATTTATTTGATAAATAGTCATTTCATCACTTAATATTTAACATTTTAACTCTTGTAGGTGCAGTTTCTTCTCTCTAAACGTGACATTGTTCTGTCTCGCTCGTATATTTAAAGGCGATAGCGTGAGCAAGCGAGATAGCACACTTCCTCAACGACAAGCTCACAGCTGTCTCACTTAGAGAATCATTCTCTAGTATTTTCTGTTTAACGCAAGTTCTTTCATCCTCTATTACGACACTATGTCTATATTTATTTATTTTATTTGGTCTAAATAACTATTTTAATTTTATCCTAACTCTGCCGTAACCTAATTTTTTTGAATAAACCGTTATACGTAGGTTGCGTAATTTTCTACTAACGTCGATAAGCCAAATGCTATACTACATATTGACTAAAACCAATAAGTCGTCCATGGAAAATTCGTTGCGATTTTACAACAAAAATTTCAAATCATATTACTGAAAAAACAATTGCTTAAAAAATGTAATTATTTACCTTTATTTTTAATATTCTCATTTAAGTGATTTTTTTAAAATATATTTTTAAAATATTTTTTTATAATCCTAAACGATCATAATTCAAAACTACCGGTAACACGATATCAATTTCTCAAGCGGCTAGCGAAAAAGATCCCGACTTGCTGTCAAGACCAAAAAATTTTAAACGATGAAATGCTTTTGAAAAACAGCGAATTGAAATTAATATGTAGTGTTTTGTTATCTGTCCGTCCATTACGCGCAGCTCAGAATTGTCACGGCATAACAAATAGGTAAAATTAATAGCAAAATGGCGGGATCTAAGCTCACTGCGCCATTAGTGTTATCTCATTATTCCGAGGGCGGGATAAATCTCGCTAATGCTTCCATATCTTATAAATCTCCGACCGCTGCTTAATTAGACGATGCGCAAGCGCAAGAAATATGGATGCGGTTGTTTTGAATCATCTTTCGATGTAAAAGTATTGAAAACTAGAAAAGAAGTATTGTTTTTGACGACCGGATAGCCTAGTGGTTTGTGATACTGACTATGAAGCTAGAGGTTCCGGGTTCGATTCCCGGGAGGGGCAAATGTTTGTATGATGAATATGAATGTTTGTAACCGGGTCTTGGATGTTATATATATTTAAGTATGTATTTCCGTTGTCTAGTACCCATAGTACAAGCTTTGCTTAGTCTGGGAGTAGGTCAATTGGTGAAAATTGTCGGGAGATATTTATTTATTTATTTCATTAAATTAAATTAATATGAAACTAATAATTAAGTAATTCATTAATTATTAATGCATTTTTTTTAAATAATTAATTAAATAATGTAATGACCGTAAGACGAAGCACACTGAAAAATTCGCAGGGTAGGGCAGCGGCAGTGTGGCGAAACTGGAAAACGCAATTCACGGAATGCTGATGTTGCAGGTTCAAGTCCTGCCATTGCCCTAATTTTTCTTTGTGTTGTCATTACAATTTTAATTTAATAATTTGAACGTTAAAAACATTTAAAATAAAAATCGAAAGAAATTTCGGTTACAAAATTTATTTTATTTTATTATAAAAGACATTAGGGGATGAACTATGACGCCTCCATAGTTTTGTTACACAGGAAGGAGGGTAATAATTTAGCGTTTTGAGTGGTATTTAAGGGCAGAGTAAGATAGTAACAAGACAGTTGATATAGAAATCATGTTGATTTTATATGATATATCAGTATCCAGATCATATTTAAAAAATCCGACACCCCGCTGGTGTGGTTATTTTTGTTCATAAATTTGACGGGTAAAAGTCAATTTTTTTTCTTTTAGTCTAAATATTACAACGCAATTTTTTTATAATATCAATTTCTGGGCTCAATTTCTAACAAGAAACGATTTTTTGCTATTTTGTTTTGTTTTTCATATTTTTTCCATAATAATACTCAAAATAAAACTCAATTTTTCTCACTAAAACAAAAATATAAAATATGTATGTTCCATAACGTATTTTTATAGTAGTGTTTGATTAATTGTTTATACATGAAATTTATAAAATAAAAACCTACTTTCAAGACGTGTATTAGTAGAAATTCATATTTAATTTTAAATTTAAATTTTATTGAGAAAGGTCAAGTGGGCTATTTTATGTTGTATATTTATTTTAACAAAAAATTACGGTTAAAAAGGCGGTAGTTCTCGATAAGCTATTTTTTTTAATAATCATCAGTTTCAACAATGAAATATTCGTAGTTTTCGGCTTACCAAACTTCATACTACGTGGCTTAGTCTTTGCTATTTGCCTCGTCCGTGTTCACTCCACCTACCGCTATTGAAACCGCGCGGTATGAAAGATGGCGGGTGCGCAGACGCCGGTATACGTGCGTCTAATACTTGCGTAAGGTTGGAGGCACACTTGGCATAAACACGCGAATTTGAACACTTTTAAGTTCGTCTTCGTTTGTTTAGTTCAAATGTAGCAATGTAAGGTTTACCGAGGTTGCTCGTTGAATGATTTCATCGGGCAACGTAAGGTGTTTTGTTTGTTTGTATTTATAAAGAATAGTGTTAATCAAATTTTTATTTCTGGAAGGAAACAATATTTAGTCCGAAATTTGTGGCGCTTTTTTAACAATTTCGTAAACCACTTTCATAAATTGTCAGAATACGTTTTGTATATTTAAATATAGGAATTACAACAATGTTTTCCTAGCTTATTGCCACTGGTAAAAAAGACAACTTTACCATAATATATCTAGTTTAAAACATGATTTTTACATTATAGGTTTAAGACATAGCTAAAGGGAGAAGACAGATATTTTGTAAATGTTTTTAATGAAATATATTGTCCGAAAAATTAGCCTGGGTGTATTTTTAAGTAGCTGCAGCAAAGCAACCGCTAGAAGGACGATTTGGAGAAGGACTTGGGTGCTCTAAGTGCTGGAATTTAGAAGGAAGGTGCCCAACGGGGCAATTCTGGTGTCAGTACAGATGAAGTTACACTCGAGATAAGCCAAAAAAAGCTGTCAAATCCCTTCAAAATCTGTCATATTTTGACACATCTCGAACGTGAGATTAATCTCGACGAGCGCCAGAATTGGGGGCCAGAGTACAGTGGCGCTGTTTTATATCGGAGGGCGAGCTCCACTTCGGGTCGCTGTGCTAACGAAATAAGTAAGTAACTAAGCAAAGACACAAATTCTAAGGATATTAAATTTAGTCGTGCTTGGTTTAGGTGTGTCCCCAGCCTAAACCAGTGCAATGCTATACAGTGTAAGGGATAAGATATGTGTAATTAATCGATTCGTTAAATGTCTAGGGTTGATTGTGAGTTACTAGCTTTACTGTGGTTTTGTAATCGTCTGTACTAATTAAAGAAAGGACATACTGTGTTGAATCAGAATCAGTATGTGCTGTATATGCCTGTACGTGTGTGAGTGGCTGAATACTTTATTGCACATAAAACACGCTACATGACATTGCGATGTCTTCCAGCTAACCTATGAAACATTTACACATATTTTAAGAAGTATAGGACAAGCACTCGGCAGTTCTAGAAACAAGTAATCCGTAGCTTTATTTAGCACTAGCTACTTGCCCCGGCTTCGTACAGGTACAATCGGGATGTAATGTATAGTTGACCAAGTAATTGCTTGATCACTTTTCAACCCTATTCCTTTGTAATACAGTCGAAAAGTGGTCAAGCAATTTCTTGGTCGACTATGCTAAAAAACTTTCCGTTAAAAATTCTCTAAATGCCAGTGAAAACCGCATCAAAATCCATTGCGTGGTTTAGAAGGAAAAGGCGGCCGAACATACACTATAAGGATGTAGGAAAGACAGTAATGGATAGCGACTTTACTTCATACTACGAAGTAATTCAGTGAAGTATTTATTAGTATTATTATTATTTTAAACGAAAATTTGGTCATTTCTACCAAAACTATGATATTTTAGGTTTTAGCTATAACACTACAGCGATATAACCACTATGTTGGATGTCTTAAAAATCAAAGAAAAAGAAGTCTTTGCGGTGGTAGGACCTTGTGCAAGGTCCGGCCGGATCGCTACCACCATCTTGCTCGCTAATCCTGCCGCTAAGCAGCAGTGCTTGCACTGTTGTGTTCCGGCGTGGAGGGCAAGACAGCCGGTGTAATTACTGGCACAAGAGGTATTCCATCTTAGCCCTCTGGGTTGGCAACGCATCTGTACTCTCTTTGTTGTTGCAGGTGTCTATAGGCGGTGGTGATCACTTACCATCAGGTGACCCACTTGCTTGTTTGCCTTCCTATATTGTATAAAAAAAAAATAGCGAACAAAATGTGATCTTACAAAGTACTTTATTTGATAAACATGGCAACCATAATCAATAGTCATACTTATAATGTAAAACAGTAATAACAACATAATTATTTTTATTTACCAAGATGGCAACTTGATACATAATTATTTATTACATACTGACCATTTTAGTGAGTTTTTTTACATAATAAATAAAATACACTTATTAAGCCATAAGCAATAGCGAAACATTTATGGCGTTGTCATAAATAAAGTCTAGTTATGACATGCGAAATTATATCAACTAATGTTTCACGCCCACAGACTTAACTCGGTTGTTTGTCAGTGACGCAATTTTAAAAACCTACTTGTGTCACAGTTAAAACAGTAGTTACAGTAGCTAGGGTACAAATAAAAAAAAATAAAATAATAAATAAATATCTTGGGACAATTTACACCAATTGACCTAGTCCCAAACTAAGCAAAGCTTGTACTATGGCTACTAGACAACGGATATACATACTTATATGGATAAATACATACTTAAATACAAATAACATCCATGACTCAGGTACAAACATTCGTATTCGTCACACAAATATTTGCCCATACCAGGATTTGAACCCGGGACCTCTTGCACAGTAAGCAGACACATGTGCCACTGCGCCATACAGGTCGTCGTACAGTACTAGTACTTGAACTTTGACTTTCAACATTTGTCGGAAAATATCGTTTTTGATTTACTTTGCTTCTTTGGACCATTAATTATGTTACTAATATGGAACTAATTGTTCTGGATTAAATAATTTTCATTTCATTTTCATTTCATTTTTTCATTTCATTTCATTACATGATGTTCGACTTTCTATGTAAACGCAGCAATGTACTTTGCTTAATTTAATTTACTACGGCATTTTGAATGACAACCAAAGTTACTTCTTGAAATAATTGTATTGTAGCAAAGTTTAAATTAAAAATAAAAGTACGTGTGTTTTTTTTTAATACAACATAGGAAGGCAAACAAGCAAGTGGGTCACCTGATCGTAAGTGATCATCACCGCCTATAGACGCAACAACAAAGAGAGTGCAGATGCGTTGCCAACCCAGAGGGCTAAGATGGAATACCTCTTGTGCCAGTAATTACACCGGCTGTCTTGCTCTCCACGCCGGAACACAACGGTGCAAGCACTGCTGCTTAGCGGCAGGATTAGCGAGCAAGATGGTGGTAGCGATCCGGACGGACCTTGCACAAGGTCCTACCACCCGCAAAAAATGTCAAAAAAAAGTAAAATATAATTTGATAATTTTAGCGAAATTTTTTAAAGTTTTGTATGAAGCGCGATAAAGCTTCTTCGCGAAGCTTCTTTACTGTTATAATAATATATATTATGATGCAAAAAAATTGAAAAAGAACAGTTTTTCTCCCTTTGAAGAAAAATTCAAAAAATTTAAATGTATGTTTTTGAAAAATAATGTAGGTTTTTCTAGACACACATATAAACTACTGGTATTTTTATAATCACTACGGCTGTTATATCTTATTCATAGAGCTGTTAGTCATGAGATAATGGCATTCAATAATGTTTGTATTGCGATAATATGAATAATAATGTTAACTTCCATTCATTGTTGAAATCACAAACAGTAGCAGCTTACAAAGTAATTTGAGAACCAATTTCAGTTGATAATATTATACATGGTCGTTAAAAAAAACTAAAAGACAAAGTGTCACATGTGTCAACTATGTCACATTCAATCGAAAAAAATTTATAAAAATCATATTCAATCAATCAATATATTTTATTTGCATAGAACATACATCAATGTGTGCAAATACACGTTGAAAGGAAAAAAAAAATATCGAAGCAAACATATCCACAATTAAAATAAAGAAAGTTATATAATATAGTCAATTAATCCAGATGAAATTTCCAATTTAATAATTATACAATGTAATAAATAAAAAGGTCAAAATGTCACAGATAAATTGGGTCACTTAAATACCAAATATGTCATTATAAAACAGGCAAACACGATACAGCCTAATCTAGAGCACTAGCGTAGTACTCTTTGATGGAATAATACGGTCGGTTAACAAAAAAATCTTTTAGTAGCCTTTCAAATGACCTCGATTCCTGGCAATCCTTTATAGTATCATCAGTATTAACAGACTATAGACCTGTAATTTTAATGAATATTATCAACTTAAGACTCGCCCCTTTGCACTGATACAATTAAGATGATGCACAAAAACCTTCTTTGAAATATTTTTTAAATGACAGTGAAAACCGGATCAAAATCCGTTGCGTGGTTTAGAAGGAGAAGCCAGCCGAACACGCGCTACAAGGATGAGAAATAGACAGGAACGGACTTTAAGGAAGGAACTGTTAAGAGGAGTGTGAACCCACCGCTCTCCATACAAAAGGCGATAACGTTTTCCACCCTCGAAACCTTGACCTAGAGCCATGTTTTTTTTGTATGTTGTCGCTATACCTTAGAACTAGATTTGTATGTTTTGATTTTTTTAATATTCTTAATTAAATTTAAAAAAAATATTGACGCTTTTTTTTGTATGAAACTATTAAAATGCAAATATTGTCAAATCTATGAAGAATATTTAAAAAACTCATTGCCATAGGTTAAGGTTTAGAGAGTGGAAAACGTTATCGCCGTTTGTATGGGGAGCGCTTTTTGGGGCTAGGTTCACACTCCTCTTAATGAAATGTCGTAGAAGGATATTTTTAGAAGTTAGCTATGACAAATATAGAAGACTAGTATAAATAAAATCAAAGTCTATATTTCAACTTTTTGATAGTTAAGCAGGTATTTAAACAATTTAAATAAATCAGAGCAGAAAACAAAAATGACCAAATATTGTCAATTGTTAAACAATCTTAAGCATTTATCAAGTAAATTATGACACTCCGTAGCTATTCAAAATTATATATATTTCAAATTTCTAAAATTATTTACTACTCAAAATTAAATAATAAGTGTATAAGAAGTCCCTAATTAAATATTTTATCATACCTTTCACACGTTATAGCTACATTTTGTTCCCCAGTGTGGACGACCAGTGGCCCGTTTCACGAAGCTACAAGTTACAATTGTACAAGTCTACACCGGCGACATTGGTCAATAATGACCAATGGCAATGGGCATAATGATCAATGTTGCCGGTTTAGACTTGTAAAATTCTAACTTGTAGCTTCGTCAAACAGGCCACTGGCAAGTGGCTATCTTTTTCTGGTTGTCATTGCATTGCGTATGCATATATCTTTTAAATCTAACACTTTTCCTTAACACAGTTATAAAGCACCTACAACGCCACCCGATTTCCAAACGAGGCTAAAACAAGTACTAAGCTTTAACCTAGGAATTATGTATAACGTGAAAGTCTAGATTTATGGGCGGTTTAATCTAGGTTTAGCGTAATGTTGTGTCGTTTGTGAGCTTCCGCGAACAAATGACGGGAGTGATACGTCAAGATTATGATCGTGTGAGACGTAGGATGCCGCCTTGCTTTCAATAGTTTAATGTTTATTTTCTTTATCATCATCATCATTTACATCTCATAAAGTTAAGTCGCTATTTTTGCTGTCTGTCCGAATTTTTAATAGCTTATCTTCGGCTACTCTTCCTTCTATACCACGCAAAGGAGTTTGATACAGTTTCCACTGTCATTTTGCCAACCCAGACGGCTAAGATGGAATACCTCATGTGCGAGTAATTACACCGGCTGTCTTGCTGTCCACGCCGGAACACAACAGTGCAAGCACTGCTGCTTAGCGGCAGGATCGGCGAGCAAGATGGTGGTAGCGATCCGGACGGACCTTGCATAAGGTCCTACTACCCACAATATTCTATACCACTATGCAATGATAACACAAAGAATGTGTTATCATTGCATAGCAGTTTAATTTAATAATTTGAATGTTAAACATTAAAAAAAAATCTAAGGAAATTTCGGTTACAAACATTTTATAATTTAAAGTAGTTAACACTTCGCAAGTAAATGGTTTTGAAATTGTACTTTTTCTTAAATGTGCATGTGTGATGTTCAACAAAGACTTTTTGTGTTTGCGTTGTATTTACATAAACAAAGGTGTGAAATTAAACAAAAAAATTAAAATCAATAACGTGCCAATTTCTTATGGGAATTGACACAGATATAGAAACAATGTAAGAAGCCGTGTGAATAATGTATTACGTGCTCAGTACAGTTCGCAGCAGAAGTGGATACACTTGAAAAACTTGAAAAGATTTACAAAAGCTCTTACTCCCTTGACAATAAAGTCGGGTGCTGTGATGTCTTCGACTGTGTAGAAATATCTGTAGCTGACTATACGTATTGTTTTTATGGATTGATTTAAATATTGTGCAGTAAAACACAATTAAAACTCATATAAGTAGTTACTGGTTCATTTAACTTTTCTCAAAAATACTCAGTTAATTATTTGGCAATATGTGCTCTTACAAGAATAGTAAATAATATAATTACGGACTCGAATTTATTCGTAAAATAGACCAGTGTTCCTTATCTTTTTTTTCCACGGACCCCTTAGGACATCAAGCACCCCCATACATATGCTCGCGGACCCCCAGGGATCCGCGGACCACAGGTTAAGAAACACTGAAAAAGACTATAAATTATAAAATAAAATGACGACAAACAGGAAATTATTTTAACTACACAAACACTACTGTATACACAATACATTTTCAGTGATTAGATATTGAGATTAAATTCACATTTAAATGTATGTAGCTTTCAAGTTACCCTCTAATAGTCCTATGGGTACTTAATTATTATCTTAAACCTAGACATTAAAATTATTTAATATTTCCGCTACGAGAGTTACTACCTCTAAGATAAGTAATAATAATTTTAAGAGATATTTCATTTAAAAGGCAAAATACTACTCACCATAAACATAACGAGTTAACTTTCTTTACCTTTACAGATAAAGTAACTTATGAAGATCGGTCAATAAAAGTTCGTAGTGTTCCAAACTACTGTCACTACACCATACCATGCGAATATCTCAATGTGTTTCGTTAATGGTAATTTGGCGAAATTGGCAAACGCAAGGCACGCAATGCTGATGTTGCAGGTTCGAGTCCTGCCATTACCCTAATTTTATTTTTAATTTATTTGAATGATTAAAAAAAATTAAATCCAATAAATCCAATAATTAAATTGCGGTATGAGCTATACGCAACAACACACAATCAAATTTTATTTTGAATGGGTGAATACTCTTGCGCCGTTTGAGCCCCTTGAAGTTGAAGCGCTGGGACCTTGAAGTCCGGCGCAATTTCATAAACGCGACAGGCGATAGGAGACAAGTGACAATTTGGTTTACATTACTTGCCCAATATGATTAAGCCTATAAGTATGTAGCGCTACTAAATGACACAGTAATGCACGGGGAATTGTCGGGGAATTGGGCCCAGGGCGCCTGGTCGAGGCGACATGTGACCAAAACACTGGCTTTTATTTGGCACAAAGTAATGCCATAGCCGTTCAACGAGCTAAAAAAAGTCCTGTATAGCAACGGGCTTAGGACGTTCTTAAGACTGCCTCGATACTACAGTGCATTAAGGATGTTGGTGAATGCACACATGGACAACTTCTCTGCCATATTACCCAAAGGATACACCCTCGTGCACAGAGTCGGAGGCTCTAAAAGCGGCCTGAACACCATTCAATCAATCAATCAATCAACCAATCTCTTTGTTGTGGAGAGGGGAGAGATTCCAAGGCACTTTTTAACAGAAACGAGTCATGAATCATGAAACAGTTGTAGCTTTGTAATATGAATTAACTGCGACAAATTGAGGAATTCATTGCGCTATCAATTTTACTTGAAGCACGGTGTCTTCAGGTAATCTGTATAATAGCAGACCCTAAAAGAACAGTAGGAAAATACCGTTTCTGTCATTTATTATTAATATGCTAGGCAGGATACTTCTGCTCGGCGCAACTTTGTTTAATATACACAGTAATTTCTGAGATTTATTGATTTAATGGTTAATAGGTGAGCATGTGTGATGTGTGTTATTACATATGAAAATAGAGGGTGAGCTTTGCATGAAAATCAGATATGTTGCACAGATGCAGCTGTTTTGAACGTGAGAACGTGGATTTGCGGAGTAGCAAAGTAATTTGTTTTAATTTGTTGTAGAATACTATTTTTGTTTAACTTACGAGTACGACCATTACCTTAGCACTGTAGTAACCAACGCTTTTACAGGTTATTATATGGCAGTCGATGCAATATAATAACCTGACCAGCCAAATGGTCAAATCATGGTCAACGCGTACTTCGAACTAAGAAACGGGAAACAACGCTAAGAGGATGATGAATGCATAGGCAACGTAACAAGAGTGGATATGAAAAATTACACACACAATTACACAGCGTCATACAAAACAAAAAGTTTAAATTTCGAACCCTCTCCTGTACACACAGGACTTGCAGCAGTGTGCGTGACGTCAAGTCTGAGGCTCGTTCCTATACTGTTCTTTTCTGTGTGCTATAGTTTATCTAGACCCGTTTCCCGCCGGGGGCTGAACTAAAGGTCTGTGGGACGCGTATCTAGGACGACCGCTGTTGAAACGTTATTAATAAACTCTAACTGCGATAACACCCGGGGCCGTGCTAGGGAAATTGATTTGTTTTCATTTGGTTCTATAAGAACAGCTAGTAGGGAAGCAGGGCAAGCACACGCAATGGATCTAGCTCGACGGTTGTTGGCTAAATGCTATTTATGCTGTACTGCATTTGCACTGTTCTTAAAAAGGAGATATTGTTTTCGGAAATATCATAGAATCTGTATGTAAGTAACTAGTAAAATCTGGTTTATATCGCATTTTAATTCAATTAGCGTTTACATTAATACAATTAAGTTTTATAGACGTTATAAAACATACATAAAAATGGTTTTACATTTTATAATGAGCTGATGTTACTCCCGGAAGCTAATGACATATGGAACAAAAAAAAACAGTTTTTTAAGCTTTTTAGAGCTTTTCGTAGCTTAACTGGTTTTTTGCGGGTGGTTGTAATAAGTCAATCGTCATGGTCTTGGGTTTATGAACAGATGATAAAAAAAAAATTGCGTTAAAATTGAATAGATCTAAAAAAACTAAGATGAATGAAATTCAAATTAGTAATATTATAGTATATTGGAAATCGCGACTTAGACGCGACAAAATAATTATTAGGGTTCGTTACCTCGAAAGGAAATCCGAACCCTTAAAAGATTACTATGTTGTCCGTCTGTTTGTCAGTCAAGTTTTTTATTTGCTCCTAAGCTTCATTATTTTTGTAGACGAAAAAATTACGGACGAACATGCAAACGTTTTTCAATAAATTGAAGATTTCAGAATTCCAGGGAACTGGAAAGGCGAGTGTAGAGCCTGAGAAAGGACATCGGCTATTTCATGAATATTACAGACGCTGGCTAAAACCGTACTAAACTTCAGTCAATTGGCGACTATATTCCCAATACATAGTTGCAAAGCAAATCCAGAGCACGTCCCGATCATTTAGCCTAGCTACAAAAAAGGCAGAATCCCACATCATTAGTGAAGCCAGAGAGACGTCTCACTCAGCGCATAAACAAGATGCGCCGGTGAAATATTAGATGCAAAGGAACAGGCAAAAATGTCGCGCGATTAACATAGGGATATGGCGCTGCGCGGGCGCATGGGAGGCGGCTGCGGAAGGCCGTAGTATGGATTTACCAAAGCAAGTTAATATATCTCGAATTTCAACCGTTTTAGTACAGTGGAGTGTAAAAATATGGGTACACGTCTCAAAAATATATACCTAAAGCTATTATGACGTAACAAGGCTACTGCTACATTTTTTTTATGAAATAAGAAGAGAAACAAGCAAGTGGGCCACCTGATGGTAAGTGATCACCACCGTTTATAAACATCCGCAACACCAAAGAGATTGCAGATGCGTTGCCAACCCAGAGGGCTAAGATGGAATACCTCTTGTGCCAGTAATTACACCAGCTGTCTTGCTTTCTACGCTGGAACACAAAAGTGCAAACACTGCTGCTTAGCGGCAGGGGCAAAAATGTTTTTTAATCAATATCCAATATCAGAGTAAATTAATGATAAAATGAAAACAACAATAAATCAAATGCAAGTGTGTTATTACAAACAATTAAGAGCTAATATTTTAATTGAAATCGGCGGTGCTAAATCATTGGGTTTAAATTAATACCGAGTTCTAGATATAAATCACGACCACGGTTTCCTTCAAAATATAACACCTACCTGTAAATAAAACTTCATTCACAGTGAACGCAACTTTGGTATACTAAATATGCTCAGTAGATTCTGAGACTTTATTCGTCTAATAAGTATACAGTATAGTCTTTCTTTCTATATTATTATTATCATTATAAGCTCACGCTTTGGGGTATGCAGAGACAACTGAACGCCATTTGCCCCGGTCTTGGCATACTACTCTCACTTGCTCCACACACATTCCTCTCTTTATACATGCTCGGCGGTTCCGGGTTTGCTTTCATTTGGGTACTTTCGGGGTTTGCATTCGTTCTTTCTAATCTGTACTTATTATATCTCATATATATCCTTACGGAACCCATCTTAATCTAACTTTTACGAGTAACAAGAACTCTCAAAATGGCTAGGAACGTGGGACCCCTAATCCGCTGTGATTGGTGAGATCGTCGAACTCAAAATCGAAGTCTAAATATATGTATTAAAATTAAGCTTGCAAGATGCACTTATAAATATCAGAAAATGACTGGCCCGGAAAAACCTTTGATGAGAAGATACTGGCAGGAAAATCAAAGAGGGCTCATAAAAAAAATTCAAGATTAGAAACATTGACAAATCTGAGATTAAATTGATCATACTAAAACTGTTTAATAGTATATTTAACAAATAGCAAAACTAAAGTATTTTTTAGATGTAATCCATTAATATTTCAACTCAAATTGATAAAAAATAACAACAACAACAACAAATACTCTTTATTGATTCACACAAGTAAACAAAAATAAAGAAACACAAACAGGGAAATTTCGCGGTCTTATCGCTAAGCAGCGATTTCTTCCAGACAACCTTTGGAAAGAGATACGGTGAGAAATAGCCAAAGTACAACGGGCAGTGCCAATTAAAAGAACCAAACACACTCACAATAAACGTACATAACAGTTTACATAGATAATAATAAATAAATAAAATAAAAAGGTATAAACATACATACAAATAATTACATACAATAAATAAATGTACAGCGCACATCTGCATTGCCAAAAAAGTAGCCGAAAGAAGAAGGTACCGGAGGAACGTACCTACAGAGAAAGTAATTGAAAGAGAAACATGACGGAAGTGACAGCTAGTGTTCAAGAAGAAGTCTTTTGAAGATGGGAAGAGATTTCGCTCGCCTTAGATCCAGGGGTAGTCAACTCTACTTTTTATTTGGCGCACAATAAAGAATGTTATTTCCTGTTGTTCAGTCATTGTAATTTGAATTCAAATATCAATATTCAAATTTCACATGAATAAATATTAAATGGTGTATCCTTTATATTGCTCGTCAGTGGACTCATTGGATTGATAGTGGCAAGGCTCGCAGCGAAATGCCTTTTCTGGAATAAAATCGAATTTTCTAGATAATTTACATATTACATTGTAAAAATTTACGATTCTGTTTATTTATACGTGTAGTTTTTAAATAACTGTACTAACTTAGACTTATTTTTACTTAATAATAAGAATGTATTACGAGTACCTATAACTAGCGACTCGGAGCGGTTACGCATGGTTCATTCGTGATGTTATAAACATTAAAAAAATCCGTAAAAAATCTCTAAATGACAGCTAAAACTGTATCAAAATCCGTTGCGTGGTTTAGAAGGAGTTAGCGGACGAAGATGTGCGGACAAACAGAAAAAGATAGTGACTTTATTTTATACTATGAAAAGATAATATAAGCGTACACTATATATCTCTCTATATAGTTTTAATTTCAATCTCTATCCAAAGGTTGTCTGGAAGAGATCGCTTTCAAGCGGTAAGACCGCCTTTTGGATGCCTATATTTAAGATTTATCTGTAATTCCGTCAAATTGTAATGGTATTCAATATTGTATTGTATTGTCATGTATATCTACATACCTACCCCACTTAGGTTAACTGTAGCAAGCATAACTTAGGTTAACTGTAGAACAACGGTCCAGGTCAGGTTACACTGGTAGTTAGTAGATCCCACTAGTGAGCACAATTATTAATTGGAACCCATTATTTGTGGAGAAAGTGGGCCGACGATGGCAGTAGTTGGTTTGAGATCGTTTGTAGGGTGGCTATGATTAAGGGTATTTTTAATTTAATCGTACTTTTGTGAGTAAACCATAAATATCATGAAAAAAAAGACCATTTGCCTCGTATACCTTTAATATTGTTTAACCTAATGTACAGTTATGTGAAATCATCGTTTGTCCTATTTTTTGTAACTATTTATATCATTTAGCATTAATTTTATTGTTAAACTGATACCAATTAAATTAAAATGCTATGTACTGACCACACAAAGAAAAATTAGGATGATGGCAGGACTCAACCCTGCAACTTTAGCATTCTGTGCCTTGCGTTTTGCCAGTTTTGCCACATCACACATTACATTAAGAAATTTCGGTTACAAAAATTTGATATTAATTATTTTTAGTTACGGTAGAGTTTTTGATTTTAACCCAAAATGTGACATCATGGACAGAGACTATATGGGGTTGATTTTAGATTCAAATAAGCATGGTGACCCTACACCCTGTACGCTGCATCACTTTTGCCCTGCATAGTTACGAACTGTAACTATTAAATAGGCACCATCCATTCACTCTTTCCAGGGACACCAAGCCTCGTTCCATTAAATCCGGACATTCCCTCATTGCAAGATAACTAGTAATTTGAGATAACATTTTCAATGGCGTCTGTTTAATTTCTCTCTATACTTAACGGTTTGGTAGAAGCCGGGAGTCACTTTGGTGGTATGTGCTTCCATTTCTAACTCATGTACAGTCAGCAACAAAATAAATTCGACTCTATTACCAAGTAAGGTATAATTTTTTTTTATGAAATAGGAAAGCAAACAAGCAAGTGGGTCACCTGATGGTTAGTGAACACCACCGCCTTTAGACACCCGTGACACCAAAGAGATTGCATTGACACCAGAGTAATTACACCGGCTGTCTTGCTCTCCACGCCGGAACACAACAGTGCAAGCACTGCTGCTTAGCGGCAGGATTAGCGAGCAAGATGGTGGTAGCGATCCGGACGGACCTTGCACAAGGTCCTACCACCCGCAAAAGTGAGTGACGAATACGGTGGTAGAGCGAAGACATCGCCAGTTACTAGTGCGAATAAGCCGGCCTGACTGGGGTAGAACTACACTCCCAGAACACCAGAAGTAGTAGCTTGTAACTGCCTTTCGCACGGTGAGTGGGAGATCCAAAGCGAAGGGGGGGAGCGGACATAAATAACGCTAACGGATCAGCGATTTTCTTGGGGTTAATAGTTACCATAGGCGGCAGTTATCACTTCCTATCAGATGAAAAAAAGCAGATAATTTTTCTACCAAATTCGGGTTACCTTGGAAAGAAAACAATCGTCTACATAAACAAGAAAACTTATTTACAAGATATTAACGGAAAAAGTAATTCAGCAACAGGTCAGGATAAATTAATTCAACTTGTGACAACCCTACGCCTTAATTAACCAGCCGAAACCGGTTCGAGGCGGTTTCTAATATCCTTAAGTTACAATGTAATCGACTGCATAGATCAATTTGATGTGAACTGACGCCTTTTTAAAAGGATGTTTAACCACTTCAGAATAATGACAGCTGATTGGGTAGGGGTGTCAAAAAGATTATTTAATTTACCCGACTTTGCGTACAAAGGCGGTTAATGTTTGTTAAAAAAATTAAATACCTATTGTTTTAGGTGTTGCATCCGCTATGTTAATTTTATTAAATCACCATCTTAATATCAAATCGGATCATAATAACATATTGATTGACACCTCATTCATCCAAATCGGTTTAACTAATTTCATTGCAATATACGCAAATATATAATAACTAGCGGACGCCCGCGACTTCGTTCGCGTGAAATTAGTAGATAGGTAACTATCTGTGAAAGAATTTTTAATATCGGTTCAGTAGTTCCAGAGATTACCCCCTAAATAAAAACAAACATACAAAGTTTACCTCTTTATTTTATTATAGCATAGATTCGTGTAGATAGATAATAAAGAATCAATTGTATAATAAACCGTAATATTTATTATTTTAATGTAAACAAGTCGGGAAAACGTTACGGATTCATGTTAAACTTTAACCTCATATCCAGACGTTAGTTAAATTCGTTGCAATATACACGATATTCACCGTTAAAAATGTTTTATTTCAAAGTAAATTTTATGCAAATTTTAAATAAAACAATTACAAATTATAATTACCTCCCGTATCACTTAACAAATCGCGTCTAATCCTTAATGAAAAATCTCACTTTAAAATAGTCTCACCAGCGAGATCATAATCTCAACAAACACACATAAATAACAATATCTCATATCTGAAACCACCCCTTTATTAAAAATCATTCAATTTTCAACCTTATTCTGTAACCTTACAATTCAAACCCGTTTGTGGTGCAGCAAACTGTAAAGTCTGTAAATACACGAGCAGTTAATTATGGAACCTATTATTGGGAAAATAAAGAGGGGTTTAGCTTACCGTTGTATTAAGTTACTCGGTTTTTAATGTTCTAACTGAACTAAGTGGTATTTCTTTCTACTGTTTCTAGTACGAGTGGTGGCGAGAAATTTCCATACTCGTCAGGTATTTTTAGATCATACATAAAAAATAATAGCAAGAAAATAAGAAGTTTGAATCAAAATTTATTAATATCACAAAACATGTTAACAATTCATTATTAAAATTAAAATTCAAAATTGCAAGATTATTATAAAATTAAAGAGTCACAATCACAATTCACCCAAACAAAACCTTCTTCGCGTCGTAAACGGTTTTTTTTGGGAGGAGTTTCTGTTGTTATTGCTTTTAAGGATATCGCCATGGCATACAATATTGTAGTTCCTGTACAATCTGTACATTGTATTGTATATTCTTGTATATTCAAGCAACGGATCGTTTTACCTTCCAGTTACATGTGTCAGAGTTTATCCGTGGCAAGAACACTGACTCGCTCTTTGAATTTAGGAACCAGCCATTAAACATCGATATTTAAAATGTTTGCTTTAAGTTGTATTCAAAACTAACGGCTTAGTTCAACAAAAATGTACAAAATGAAGTCAAACTCAATGAGATGTAGTTTTTTACATATTGAGTATTTAACACAGTAGGTATGAGTATACACTATTTGGAGCCAGGAATCGCCAATGGGACTCGGTATCATTTATTTATTTACTTATTTTATCATGTCCAGACATCCCTGGAATTATGACAACTATCGCATAAACTGCAGTGGGGGCTCGCACTACACGATATTACGGCTGATGACAGCAGAGCGAAGTTATGGCCGACAGAGCAGGCTGTTTCAATTAAGCCTCTCAGAGGAAAGGGGTACTTAGGCAGTAAATTGCAGAGGCCGCTAGATGGCTTGTCTGCGTATGAGGTTGTTTATTCTTTAGAGCTTCCGGCGTATAAATCTGACCGCAAATTGTTGAGAATTCGTTTTAGGGAATAGTTTTATTGTTGTTTGACTCAGTCGAGAGGTCAATAGCTCCTGATGATGCCTCGTGGAGGGGTGAAACACTTGCCGTGTATTTTTGGTGTTGGTGGTTGCGCTATGGTCGCGTTTTGTGTTGTTTGATTTATTTCTTTATTAAAGTATTCAGCACGTCTTTTTTACGATTGGTGATACTGGGTTCGCGGATTAGCGAAGCAATTGATTCCATAAATATAAATATGGACTTCCGCAAAGTAACACCTTAATCTATTAACTAATAGTTTTATTGAAGACTAGTTGTATCCCGCGAGTGTGCCATCATGGAGGTATTGAATTGATTTCAAAAGTAGACTTAGAAAGTGGCTTTTAGAAAAGACATTCTACGATAGGCATGAGATAATTAATTTGCTATTAACTTGAGAGCTAGAAGTAGTCAGAAATGTATGCTAATAACATAAAATTCAAATGATAAAAAGAGATTCAGCGCTGTACAGAGGTGAACTTATCGCTTTACAGTTGTAAATCTCTTCATGTAAAGTAATTTTTAAAACTAATAGCGGATACTATCAATAACGGCTCAAGATCCAATAAAAAACCCCGCTCAGATGTAAAGACGAATAACTGCAGATTTTATTAAATTCATTGCGCAGGATTTTATGTCAAATGATATATTATTAAGCTATACAAAACTAATTGATTTGAAAACGATAATAACACAGAACCGGGGGGTAGATTAATCTCGCCATCTCTTAGAGATGGTTAGGGTCGAGTGAGATAGAATGATAAATATTAATAAGCAGTTTTGTGGTGGATGCCATTTGTTATTTTTCATAACGGTTGTTGGTATGGTGGACGAAACAGTTGCTCCACTCGTATCGTGAAATAAGGGACGAAGGTTCAAAATGGTTGAACAATTACTTGACTGTACTTTTTTCATTAAATAGGAAGGCAAACAAGCAAGTTAGTCAACTGATGGTAAGTGATCACCATCGCCTATAGACACCCGCAACATCGAAGAGATTGCAGATGCGTTGCCAACCCAGAGGGCTAAAATGTAAAGTACTTTTTGTTAATAATGTAACAAAATTACTTTTGTGCATAGTGCTGCCATCTATTATGACAGTTGTCTAGTTCTTTTATTTTTTAAATAAAGCGTCAGTCGGTTTGCAACTGTTACACGAGTTTTATTAGGTTATGGCCCAGCAGTGCTTAAAATTGTGATAAAAGTGTTAAAACTGTTTTAAAATGGCTGGGAACTACATTGTGAATGTGCCAAAACTGAAAGGACGCGAAAACTATGACGAGTGGGCGTTCGCGGCAGAAAATTTCTTGCTTTTGGAAGGAATCGACATCAACAAGGAACCTACCGAGAAAAAAGATGTCGATACCGCCGCGGTCGCGGACATTCAAAAAGCTAAGGCAAAATTAGTGATGACGATTGATTCATCATTATATGTACACGTTAAAAGTGAATCGACGTTACATGGAGTGTGGAAAAAACTCAAGACACTTTTCGATGACACCGGGTTTACGCGCAGAATAGCATTACTTAGAAATTTGATTTCAATAAGATTGGCAGAATCAGATTCCATGACGGCGTATGTGACCCAGATTGTTGATACGTCGAATAAGTTAAGAAGCACAGGATTCCAGATTAATGATGAGTGGATTGGGTCATTGCTTTTAGCCGGTCTACCCGAAAAGTTCGGTCCTATGATAATGGCAATCGAACATTCCGGAATTGTCATTAGTGCAGACAGTATTAAAACAAAATTATTGGATATGAGTGCTGAGGTTGGCAGCAGTGCTTCGGAATGTGCATTTACGTCAAAAGGAACGCAGCGTTTTAAGAAGGACAACACTAAGGTCGGCCATTTTAGACAAACGTCAGAAATGTCAACGTCAACATCGAAAACCGGCAAAATTATTAAATGTTATCGATGTAAACAGACTGGCCACTACAAAAATCAGTGTCCGAATGTGGAAATAAAACGAAAAACGTCGAATGCATTCAGTGCGATATTCCTTAGCGGCAAGTTTAACCAGAAAGAGTGGTATATAGACTCGGGCGCAAGCGCTCATATGACGTCCAATAAAAACTTTATCACGAATCCATCGTACGATCATCAAACGAAAGAAATCGTTGTTGCAAACCAGTCCTGTGTTCCAGTGTTGTGTTCTGGTGATGTGAGCATCGTGACAGTTGTAGATGATGCAGAGTATGACATCACAGTTTCAAATGTTTTGTGCATACCAGAATTAACTACTAACTTACTGTCTGTGAGCCAGTTGATAGAAAACGGAAATAATGTGGCCTTTAAGGCAGACACATGTTATATCTATAATCAACAGAAGGAGCTCGTCGGTAAAGCAGATTTAGTAGAGGGAGTGTACCGATTAAACATAAAGACTTCAGAACAACTGTTGGCAGCTACGGCAGTTGTGTCCAGTGAGTTGTGGCATAGGCGCCTAGGACACATCAACAGTGACAGTTTAAATAAAATGAAGAATGGCGCTGTAGAAGGTGTATCTTTCCAAGATAAAGGAGATATAGGTAAGTCAACATGTATCACCTGCTGTGAAGGAAAGCAGTCTAGATTACCATTTTCTGCGAGTAATACTAAAACAGAGAACGTGTTAGAACTGATACATGCTGACGTGTGTGGACCTATGGAGGTAAAATCCTTAGGCAACTCAAGATATTACCTACTGCTTGTGGATGACTACAGCAGGATGTCATTTGTTTATTTTCTGAAAGAAAAGAGTGAAGTTTTTAAGAACTTTAAAGATTTCAAGACACTTGTAGAAAATCAGAGAAATAAGAAGATCAAAATGCTTCGAACTGACAATGGTGGAGAATTTTGTAGTCAAGAATTTGAGTCTTATTTGACCTCGCAAGGTATAGTTCATCAAAAGACAAATGCCTATACACCCCAACAAAACGGTTTATGTGAACGTCTTAACAGGTCGATAGTTGAAAAGGCCAGATGTTTAAATTATGATGCAAAACTTGATAAAAGTTTCTGGGCAGAAGCAGTGCATACTGCAGTATACTTAAGGAATAGGTCCATAGTGTCAGGCCTAAGAGATAAGACTCCATATGAAGTGTGGACAGGCCTTAAACCAGATTTGAGCCATTTACGCGTGTTTGGGAGTACCGTGATGGTACATGTACCAAAAGAAAAACGTCTGAAGTGGGATAAGAAGGCCAAGAAACTTATACTCATTGGTTACTCTGAGAATGTTAAAGGGTATAGGGTATATGACCCTAATACTAACTCTATAACTATGAGCAGAGATGTAGTTATTATGGAAGCTCCTGCCAACAATGTCAGTACCCCCATTACTGTTGCTGAAAGCCAGCAAGTAAGCGATTGTCCAGATCAGATTAAAATGGAGGAAGAAAGTTCATGTTTAGAGGAAGATAATGGAGACACTACACTAACCTGTAGAGAAAGTCTAGAAACATCTTCGTCATGCACCTCGGAGGACAATTACTTTGAATCAATATCTGAAGAAGAAGCACAAATAACAAAGGATGTAGAAGAAAACATCCCCAAGAGGACTAGAAAGAAACCTGACAGATATGGATATTCAAATATGTGTGTGGAGATGCATCCAAGTACAGGTGACAGTGGAATTACTCTTGAAGATGCTTTGCATGGTCCAGAAAGCACATTTTGGAAGGCAGCCATGAAGGAAGAGTTGAATTCTTTTGAGGAGAATAATGCTTGGGAACTGGTTGACTACCCAGAGGACAGCACAGTGGTTCAGTGTAAGTGGGTTTTCAAAAAGAAAATAGACTTGGAAAACAAAGTTCGATACCGTGCACGCTTAGTGGCAAAGGGCTTCACCCAGAAAGAAGGTATTGATTTCCACGAGACATTTTCACCAGTGCTAAGGTATTCCACTCTTAGACTATTATTTGCTCTAGCTGTGAAACTAAATTTAGATGTAAGTCACCTGGATGTAACTACTGCCTTTTTGAACGGTTTTTTGAATGAGACTGTGTATATGAAACAGCCTGTAACAGATGAGTGTAGTAGTAATAATAAAAAGGTTTTGAAGTTAAAGAGGGCAATATACGGGCTCAAGCAGTCATCTCGTGCTTGGTATCAAAGAGTAGATGATTATTTGCAGGGTCTTGGTTATAAAAAATCTAAATTTGAACCTTGTTTATTTACAAAGTTTGAAGGAAGTACAAAAATCATCATTGCTCTGTTTGTCGATGACTTCTTTGTATTTTCAAACAGTAAAACAGCTACTGATCAGCTTGTAGAAGAATTGAGTACTAATTTCAAAATAAAGAATTTGGGCCAGTTAAAACAGTGTTTAGGTATGCGAGTTAAAATAGGAAATGGTGTCATTACTGTTGATCAGGAGCAATATCTAAATGAGATATTAAAGAGATTCAATATGTCAGATTGTAAATCAACTGACACTCCAATGGAGGTAAATTTGAAATGTGTAAAATCTGAAAATAACTGTAATGATAGAAAATACCCATATCAACAGTTGTTAGGCAGCTTGATGTACCTATCGGTTTTAACTAGACCTGATATATCATACAGTGTCAGTTTTTTGAGTCAATTCAATAATTGTCATGATGAAAGTCACTGGAAGCATGCTAAAAGAGTGCTCAGATATTTAAAAAAAACTAAGAATTTTGGTCTTGTTTATTCTAATGATAATATGCCTATAGTTGGTTTTGTAGATGCAGACTGGGGTTCAGATCTAAATGACCGGAAATCCTATTCTGGTTTTTGCTTTAAGTTGTCAAATTGTGTAATTTCTTATGAATGTAGAAAACAGCGAACCTTTGAGTATTTAACATTGAGATGCCAAGCCGTATTATTACCTAACAATTTTTTCTGCCAATTTTAGCGGGGGAGACGGGTCTAGTGTTGCCAGATGGCTGGGAAATTCGGGATTGTCCTGGAATTACGTGTCTTGTCCCGTGTCCAGGAATTACACTTTATTGTCCCGGACTTCGAGTGTTACTATATTTTCAGAGTTCCTTACCTCAAAAGGAAAAATCCGAAAACTGTAAACAGTATCGGAAGTCTCCAGATGAGATATCCGAATAAAATCACAACATGCTGTCGGCAACACTGCCACGAATTCCATGATGTCAAATTTTGAAATGTTTACGTTATGTCTGTCAAAAAGCTTATCCATTTAAAATGTTTTTGGTGTTATAAATAATCAATTAATTGTAAAGGAAATTATTTACGTGTGATAAAAAAATCCGTCTTTAGTGAAATTTGAAGTTTTTGATAGCCGTTTGAAGGTAAATACAGCACGATTAACCATTTTTGCAGAGATCGCTTTCGCGATACGGACTACAGCAAAATGACACACGATATCGCGGCGAACTGGTTTTTATAAACCGTTATGATTTAACTCACGGTTTTAGGTCATATGCATTGGCAGAGGGGAATGCGTGCCTTGCGAGGTCCAGTGGCTAAATTGTCTAAGCAGCGAACAGTTGCACTTTCAAGCACTGAGGCTGAATATGTAGCAATGTCTGAGGCTTGTAAAGAAGCAATTTATTTAAAGAACCTTATCACTGAGATTCTAGGAAAATGTGATTCTATTGTGTTATATAACGATAACCAAAGCGCACAAAAAATGGCCAATAATCCTATGTTCCACAGGAGGTCTAAACATATAGACATACGCTCTCATTTTGTGCGTGAAGCTATCGCTAATAACTTTGTTAAAATTAAATATTTGCAAACATCTGAAATGCCAGCAGATATTTTGACTAAAAGTTTGGGTAGTGTCAAACACTATGCTTTTGTCAAGAAACTAGGTGTTTCAAATGTTTTATAGTTTTAGGATTATTTTTTTATTTTGTTATGTGGTGGTGTTAATAATGTAACAAAATTACTTTTGTGCATAGTGCTGCCATCTATTATGACAGTTGTCTAGTTCTTTTATTTTTTAAATAAAGCGTCAGTCGGTTTGCAACTGTTACACGAGTTTTATTACTTTTGCGGGTGGTAGGACCTTGTGCAAGGTCCGTCCGGATCGCTACCACCATCTTGCTCGCTAATCCTGCCGCTAAGCAGCAGTGCTTGCACTGTTGTGTTCCGGCGTGGAGAACAAGACAGCCGGTGTAATTACTGGCACAAGAGGTATTCCATCTTAGCCCTCTGGGTTGGCAACGCATCTGCACTCTCTTTGTTGTTGCAGGTGTCTATCGGCGGTGGTGATCACTTACCATCAGGTGACCCACTTGCTTGTTTGCCGTCCTATGTTGTATTAAAAAAAAAATATCTTCATTTTTTTTACTTAGTAAAATCGTTTGGCCGCCTTCTCCTTCTAAACCACATAACGGATGTTAATATGGTTTTCACTGTCATTTAGAGATTTTTTACAAAGGGTTTTAATACATCATCACCTGATTACCCGTGTGAAGCCAGGGCGGATTGCTAGTATAATTATAATTACTTTAACTTATTAGTCTAGTTTATTTATTAAGTCAATATAAAATTGCATAGAATGTCAAATTACACGTTAGTGATATAATAATTAGTAATATAACTATGCTGATAGAGCTAGTTATAATTGAACATTCACTGTTCGACATGATTTTGAGATAACATCAACTTAATCTGCGTAACAAACAGACTGACGTCACACTTTTTTATATTAGATACTTAACTTTTCAACAGGTCGTAAATCAACTGCTTTTAAACTTCTAATTAAGACTCTACATCTTAAAACTAAGGATTAAATTTGATTACAACCAAGGTGAATTAAATCCTTTTGAATTTAACGTATTATTCCAACTGTGGATTTCCAAAACAGCCTATCGTCATTTTCGATATGCTTGTAATTTAGACTCAATTTTCAGTTAGTTGAAGTTTAAATTTGAATGGTGGTCTTAGCTTTATACGTGAGGGTATTAACTATCAGAACTCATTTAATAAGTGTGGGCTTTAATTAACTTCTCAATACGCTAAGGGCGAGAAAGTGAGAGTTGTTATGAGTAATATAATCACGACTTTACCACTAGTAAGAGAGAGTGTGCTTGTGTGTGAGGACCTTGTGCAAGGTCCGTTCGGATCGCTACCACCATCTTGCTCGCTAATCCAGCCGCTTAGCAGCAGTGCTTGCACTGTTCTATTCCGGCGTGGAGAGCAAGACAGCCGGTGTAATTACTGGCACAAGAGGTATTCCATCTTAGCCCTCTGGGTTGGCAACGCATCTGCAATCTCTTTGGTGTTGCGGATGTCTATAGGCGGTGGTGAACGCTCACCATCAGGTGACCTACTTGCTTGTTTGCCTTCCTATTTCATAAAATCAAATTGTAAAGGAAGTAAGTACCAGTAAAGGAAACACCAGTAAAGAAAGTTTGAGTATTTTCATTGCATCGCACTGAAATGAAAACGAAAAATTCATTGTGCAAGTAGGCCAAATAGGCTCTTAAGAAGGATATCTTAATTAAAGTAATGTCAAATTCTACAGAGAATTATAACTACAGATATTTGGCCTTTACTAAAAAAGGACAGTCGAATTGAAAAAAATGAAATTTGAAGTCGTTTAAATACAGATAGGTACTTGTGTTGATGATGGTTTAAACGCACGTAAACCTACGTTTAATCGCAAAACGCACGGTCCAGTGAGACCACAGCCTAAGCTACAAACAGTTCAATACTTTTTTTAATAACCTCGACCCGAGCTAAGACAATGATGTCATGACGCATAAAGCTTGATTCATATATTCATAATTACTAAATTATTCATCGTATATTTGAATAAACAATGAGTATTCGGGGATTAGAAAGTATTGGAGGGTACAGTCTGCATCAGATAAAGATATAATATGAAAGGAACAAATGAATAATTAAACCCACATCGCTTTAAATGTTACTAAAGTCGTTATAATCTTATAAAAGTTAACAAAAATAAATTAAGAAATTGATTTAATTTAATTTATGAAATAGGAAGGCAAACAAGCAAGTGGTCACCTGATGGTAAGTGTACACCACCGCCTAACATCCGCAACTCCAAGGAGGTTGCAGATGCGTTGCCAACCAAGAGGGCTTATATGGAATACCTCTTGTGCCAATTTTAAACCTAGGTACTTAAAAGATATAAGGAATCTTAAAAAAACAAACGTTTCACAACATTGTCTATGTACATTTTTTTTAATTTCGAACCGCAAGTTCGTTAGTTCAACAGCGTTTGACATTTCTCCAAAACAAGTCCGAAAGAAACATTTCGACGATTGAGTAATTACTTATAATGGCGATCGCGTTCGGAAATCTCCGGCGGCCGTCGGGCATTTTCGGCACTCGCCGCCGTTTTTTGCGCGGGCGCAGCGAGCAATTTTCAATTAAAATTTAGCGCTTTATTATGAAAACTATGTGGCCAAGCGGTATTCCAGTGTTATGGGATTTTTTAAGAGCTTGGGAATGGGTGCACGTTTTTAAGGTTCCATAAGAACAAATTCAGAGTCGGTTCCATTGTTATAAACTTGACAAGTGATTAAAAAAAAATCAACTAACATTTTGACATAATTGTCAATTTCTATACGATAAAGGAAGTTTGTATAAGCTTGTCATAGCTATAATTATTAAGTTTTTGAAGAGGTAAGCTATTATAATGTATTTTTATTTTGATTGACGTCTTTATTATTAAGAAAACACAGCTATAATTGTATAGTTTATTTCGTGTTTTTTTGGTTTTTATTTATTCAGCTTATTTTAACTAAATTTGAAATTACGATAATATCTGACTAGCATGCAATTAAGTTTTTTTTTATAGTAGAGGGGGCAAACGAGCAGACGGGTCACGTGAAGGTAAGCAATCTCCGCCGTCCATAGACATCTGCAATATCAAGAGAATCGCAAGCGCGTTGCCGGCCTTTAAGAAAGGAATAGGCTCGTTTCTTGAAGGTCCCGAAGTTCAATAATACTCTGCTTTTTTTTTTACTTTGTCATGATTTTTCAGCCATTTCTATAGCTGTATATGGTTTTGTCTTGGTCTTAAAAAAAAAAAAATAGCGGTCTTGGATACAGGGTCCGATATAAAATTGTTATTAAATAATTGTTTTCTTTTTTTATGAAATAGGAAGGCAAACATGCAAGTGGGTCACCTGATGGTAAGTGATCACCACCGCCTATAGACATCCGCAACACCAAAGATTTTGCAGATGCGTTGCCAACCCAGAGGGCTAAGATGAAATACCTCTTGTGCCAGTAATTACACCGGCTGCCTTGCTCTCCACGCCGGAACAGAACAGGGCAAGCACTACTGCTTAGCGGCAGGATTATCGAGCAAGATGGTGGTAGCGATCCGGACGGACTTTGCACAAGGTCCTACCCGCAAGTGGAGTGTATTGTTTATAGTACGGGCTACGGAAGCCTACACTGCGCAAGGCCCGACATGCTCTTGCATTTATAGATCAGGGACCAATTTCATAAACGCGACAGGCGACAGGTGACAAAGACAATTTGCCGTACATTACTGCTTCGACCAGTAACGCTACAGGCTTACAGACTTAATAACATCATAGTGGGCAAGCATTGTATGGCGAATTGTCATTGTCACCTGTCGCCTATCACGTTTATGAAATTGGGCCCAGTTTTAAGTTAGCGGTAACCTCAGCCCCAAAACGCTAGTCGCGCTCGCGCTTGTCCATTTTTTGTTAATTACTTGTTTAATTAAATCGGTGGTAATGTCGAGTTTATAATTATAAATTATCAAATTAGTTTAATGCTAATAAGTTAAATTGTGGTGTTTGCAAATAATACGGATAGTGAGAAGTTGGTTCTTATACCTGATTATCTGAGAATCTTTGCAATTTTTTCACAATAAAGATAATTATGTATTAATTTTCTCTAAAGTATTGCATAGCTTTTAAAAAAAACTAATACCCAATTTAAGATTACAATGCATTTATAAATACGTCAAATTAAAACGCCGTGGGCAAGTCCAATGCCGCCATATTGTCGCACAGTTAAATTTATGTAGTATGCACAGTGGCACATGTGTCTGCTTACTGTGCAAGAGGTCCCGGGTTTAAATCCTGGTATGGGCAAATATTTGTGTGACGAACACGAATGTTTGTACCTGAGTCATGGATGTTATGTGTATTTAAGTATGTATTTATCTATATAAGTATGTTTATCCGTTGTCTAGTATCCATAACACAAGCTTTGCTTAGTTTGGGACTAAGTCAATTGGTGTAAATTGTCCCAAGATATTTATTTTATTTATTTATTAATTTTAGTTAAAAATACAAAATCCAGAAACAATCGACAGCATTTCAAATTAACGGCAAGGTCACCGTTCCAAATTCGAATTCCGAACCGGAGCCATGTCGCCTAACTTAATAAAAAGAAAAAAACTCGTTTAAAAAGACATCATTTCTCACCAGCCAGTTCACCCCTCATTGTTTCAACTTTTTAATTTCAAACTTTGATTGATCAGCGTTCATAAGCTGAGATAACGCGACACGGCCGCCCGACACCTTGGTCTCACCTTTTTTTTCATTTTCTGGGTTCCGTAGTCATAATTATGAAACCATTAATTACTATGTTGATATTCTAATAATGTGTTAAATTCTAATCACATACGATCACAGAAGAAATGGGATTTTTATTCTCGCCTTAAGTGTATGAGAAGAGAGCCATCTTGATAAATGAAACGTCTTAACTAGTTTATTACACTTACGTAAGTTTCGTTGGAGATTTTGTAGTTTTCATTTATGCAGTTTTCATAAGGCATGGTGGGGCATGGCTAGACCCAAGCTACCAATCGACCGACAAACTGTCTGAAATTGACTATATACATCGAATATAATAATTATTCATAATATTTCCTTATAATTTCCCGTGTTTTAGGTAAACTACATTCAAGCGTCTTTAACTTATTACTCATTTGGGGTCAATTATCAATTTAAATTGAGTAACCTTTATAAATCACTAAATTTTATCACAGAACCCTCATAACAGCGTCGACAGCCGCGCTTGTCCTCGTTTTATTTGTTTACCCGCCGATGTCACCGCCCCACGCGGGTTTTATCAAGATTTTCTTTTTTTTTCTTTTTCATATTTGGAATGTTCCGATGTCGGCGACGTTTATGCCAGTAATCTGTTCCTGATTATTGGATTATGAATTGACTTGGCTGTTTTATAAGCTGTTGTAATTTTGATTGTGTGCTTGTTTGAATTATAAACTTAGCGTGCATTGGCGTATAGATGAACAATGTTGACGCGCCGTTTTCATACAAAAACGTCATTAATAGTTCCTCCTTGCGCCACCAACATCGACGAAGCGCTGAGGTCGCATAAACCTCGCCTTGTCGATGTTTCGACGGTCTTAGAGAATACCAATTTGTGTTTTCATCGTTGAAATTATTGATGTTACTAAGATGTTCCTTGGAGAATCACACTCGTGTACTCGTACTGTAAGCCTATTTTGATCTGTCAAAGTGTGCTATAAAGCTATTGCGATTGTTAAACATATTGTATACTAAAACAAAAGCTTAATCGCGCCAATTATTTTTTTATACCGAACTTAGCGTTGGGCTTAGAACGTTAACTTAAGTTATTAGGTGAACAAGTCATTTGGGATTCATTTGACACTTGTAGAAAACATACGTCACGTTAACCCCCCATGAAAGAAAGCCTAAATATCTATAGTTGTCCCAATCCAATCAATTCAAGAGTCTCTTACTTTTCACGTATAATCCCAACTAATATTATAAATGCGGAAGTATGATGTTTGGATGTTTGTTCCGTAATCTACCAGAGATGTGCGAGGATGCGTAGCGAGGGATGTGTTTGTAAGAACCAATAGAATCGCTTCATTTACCTCGCCTCGGTCAGCACAGCTCTAGTAGAAACGGCTCATTGGTTCTTCACAAACACATCCCTCGCTACGCATCCTCGCACTTCTCTGGTGGAAACGCAGCCTAACGGTTAGACGGATTTAGATAAAATTTGGTAGATATACAGGGTGTCCCAAAACCCTTCAAAAAAACATATACAGCGAGATAGAGTGAGTGATTACGAACAACCCTGTATTTTTCTTTTTTGATTATTTTAATTTTTGACGACGTGGGATCAAAAAAACGAATGCACTGAAACACGTTTGCTCCCTGTGCCTCCCAGCTTTACAAGGGATTACCTCTAACGTCATTTCTACAGTTCTTCGAAGTCGGCCACAATTTTAGACCTTCAGCTTTCAACACTAATCATATTGAAATAGGATTCTAAAATGAATGTTAGGAAATCTAAATCATTCGTTCGTTCAAACGTCAATAACCATAAACAAACGTGCTGACGTTTAAAAACTACTTGCTGCTCACTTGTCTCAAACTGCATGATTAGCACTCATACTCGTAGCTACGATGAGCTTGCGTCTCGTTCTAACTAAGCCGAGGTGAAAGAGGCGCATGACTGATGGGGGACAAATTTTGAGGCGCATATTAGCCTTTCTGATACATTTCACCATTTTGCTATCCCTTTTTAACTTCTACCTTAAGTTCCTTCTTCCTTAACTTTCCCTTCCTTTCCCGATAATCAAAACGGAAAAGTACGTTCAATATGAATATTGCAAGGGAGGTTAAAAGTTCAACAAGCTATTAAAAAGATTGTGTACGCAATTTATTGTTTAAAGCGGACATCAAGTAAGATCTAGCCTCCTTTGCATACGCTAAACAGTTATAGACAAGGATATACGCTGGATGTCCACGATAAAAACTAGCGCGTTTAACGCGTACAGCTGCATACTTACCGGAAATATTCGCGCGCATTGTAACATGTAGAGGTAATACAGCAATCAGCTGTTACTAAAATTGATTATGTGGCTTACCCCAAACTTAATTGTGCGTTTCAAGGCACTGGCCCAGGTTTGACTGCAAAGAGTGCCAACAAACGAACACGCTTCCAATGCAGTAAGCATGCAAGCACGAAAAATGCACTTATGCGTTTGAGACTAATGTGTTGACCAGAACACCAAAAACATTTTTAAAATTGTTTATTCATACTCTCAAACGGTAGTCTAAGGTTGAATAAAATTGTTTTATTTTATAAACGTGTCAATGTTGAGTTCACAGCGACACGTTCCGAACTTATTACGCACTGCACTGTACGGCTAATTACGGTTATTTGTTAAAAAAGTGCACCCACAAATGCGCAGGGAATTGCCCCGTGTCAGTTTTAGGAAGAATGCCATCAGCGGCGACATTGGGTGGGGCCATGGGGCCTCGTATGCGCCACTAAGTAACAATTGTGACCTACGGCATGTAGAGAAATTCTTTTAGATGGGCAGCTGCGTCTTGCTTGAGCGGAAAAGATATAAAATATGCACCCAGGTTGCCCTGATGGCTACGCACTAGGGTAGGGTGGGGCTTATAGGTCCGTGGGTAAGAAGGTCCACCACAGCTGCAATCAAAACTAAGCGCTTCTTAAAATGTGGAGTTATTGCAGTAGGATAGGGCTGCATAGTCAGTACGCATGCCACTTCGAGAAGTTTGCTATCTTGCACCAGTGCGAGTGTACGCAGTCGCGGTGCCAAAAACACACGAAAGTAACTTTTTACACGGAACTGATTTCCTGTCAGGTAATTTTATTTGTAACATTACTAAGTTAAACTTCTTTTAGAGTACGGTTTAAAGTACTTATACAGTTTTACATACAAAAGTCTGATTTTGGATACATTGTTTAATTTTTTTTGCATGATTTAATATCTATTCGACCTACCTCTGGGGCAAAAAGGATCACAGAAGGTGGGACAAAAAGGATCGGATTTTAACAATCAGAAAAAGAAGATTGAGTTCCAGTGAGGAATTTTGGTATTTAATTTACTGCGAAACATATGCAGATAATGTTCCACCTAGGACATGAGTAGATACAATGTTCCTATTGGAAATAATGGCCACATGAAAGATGCTCTCGTCACAGCTCATCAACTTCAATCGTCTTCAGCTCCTATGTCGTAATTAGATTTTGTTAGTCTTCATAGATTTGTCAATTTTTACATTTTATGAGTTTTGTTTTCAATAAACCGTGAATTTTTTTGAAACTATTAAGAATATTTTAAAAATCAAAACATACAAACCAAGTTACAGGGCATAATGACATTATATCAAAAAATCGTGGCTATAAGTTAAGTTTTAAAGGGTGGAAAACGTTATCACTGTTTGTATGGAGAGCGCTGGGTTCACACTCCACTTAAAGTAAAGTAGCCCGACGGGCGACGCATACTAGAATTGCCTTCAGTGATGAATATAAGCGCAGCGGTGTTGGAGGCCGTAGACCAGCTGCAGCAACTTTTATCGGCGCACAGTTTTATGATGTAGCCAGTGAGTAAAGGCAGTACATGGGCACGGGAGCACCCAAAATAAGCGTGAACGACTCGTGAGGCTCAGCCGACCTGCGGGCAACAACGTCTACAACGTTAGGTCTGGTTTAAAACGTCGCGCGACTGGTGACCGCGATAGCTCTCTAGCCACCGCGGCCACCAGTCGCCGAGCCTCCGCCCGATGTCGATGGCGAGGGCCAAGGTTGCACAGACGCCTCCGCAACGCTATATGTTAGTAAAAGAACTATCACACAATACTAAACCCTGCTTTTACCATTAAACCTGTGGCATTTTTTTGCCACTGCACCTGATTTGTAATATTGGCTAAGCACGAAAAGAACAGTTGCCCTTAAGCAGTAAATTATGTTAAATAAATGGTGCAGAACAGTGTTTTATCGCCCCCTTTTACCTCCTCTTAAACTTAACCAATTTTGAGAATACTTTCAGAATCAAAAACAAGGATATGATTTGTGTCCGTATGTTTTAATATTTCACGGGATATACACCGATTCTAACCAATAAATGTGTTTTCCGGAAAATTAAAGATATTATAATAATATTTCTGTATTTTGAAAAGTCATTAAAAACAAAGATAGAGGGCCAGCTTTTGATAAACATCTCTAGCATATCTAATACTTATTGCCCTTGCAACAAAATGCTGTGACAAAATTTAAATTTTAAGAGAGTTATGGCAGACATATTATGATCACGAGAGTTTTTAAACTTTGTTAGTTAGCTAGCGTTATATTATTATAACGGCATTAAAACTGACTTATTTAATTGGGCCTAGGCTGCCTTTCGACCAGAGATATACTATGCAGCTATGCTGCGAAGACGTGAAAGCTACGCTACGAAACTGTGTGACCGTTTCCACCAATACTAAGCTGTGCGAGGAAGATGTGCAGCTCGAGCTATGCGATGTATCGACAGGGGCTCGCGGAGCGGTAGCGCGGTGAGGGGGAGACGCTGGCATCACTACATGACTCGCGACCATCCATAGCACGCATCCTTAGCACGCATCCATAGCACGCATCCATAGCACGCATCTTTCCATATAAAAGTCATAGCTTATTTGAACCCGTTTCCACCAGTGCTATGCTATGTGGACCAATGAACATGATTGGTGGATATCAGACGCATCCATAACAACGTAGCGTAGCACATTTCTGGTGGAAAGGCAGCCTCACGAAGCTACAAACTCAAAAGCATACTTACAAAAAGACAGCAAACGTGTTCTTTTCTTACAATACTCTACTTCAGATATTTACCAATTGCATGTGAATAAAATTGAAACTTAGACTTTATTCATTTAATTATACATACAAATATTTTCGTTTACAATAAAATGCACATATAACGCTCAGCTAATACTGGTAATGCGGTTAAATAGTTCCTGATAATTACAACTTTGTAGCCATCTTCCCATGGTGGCATCTGTCTTTGGAATGAAGTTACGGGAGATGTGCACCGGACCTAGTTGCTCGAGGCTTCCACCATGCGCACTTTCTTCACTCCCTACAATAGGACCACGAACTGGTTCGAAACATGTCGGGCATTTCTCGACGTAAAAATACGTGAGTGATCCGTTTTATTAATATTTCCCTACAATGTCTAATTAATCCCTTCCAACAGTGTCTGCAAGTATGATAAGGCGTTCTTAGCTTTGGTTTCTACGTAGTCACTATTTAAAGACTTATTAGCTTTTCGTTCTTGTCTACCAGCCGCCCTTTTACTCTCATCTTCGTTTCGAAATATCCCTGAACAAAAAAACGTCTAGATCGCCAGGTTCTCTCATCGACAGGTAAGCTCTGTGGTGCTCGCACCTCGGTATGGTTTTCGTAGCAGTATGATTATGATACGGCAGCCCGTGTCTGAGACCTCAGAAGGGTATTTTTTTCTGCGTACGTATGGATACAATAACGCTGATTATCATACAGCTGCAACGAAAGTCAGAATTGCCACGCTCGTTCAACAAAACATGATTAAACCGGCATTGGATTGACGCCAACTGACGAGACATCTTTTCGACACCGTTTAATGATAACTTATGGAGTACTGAAACAACCATTGGCCAATGTATAATAGGTACTCAAAATCCTTAAGGACAAGAGAAACTGAAGATTAAAGCACCGCCAATTCTACCGATTTAATCTACATAAAACTTGCTTATTTTAGGTATTGTAAGTGACTTCCATGCAAAGCAAATAAAAACACTTAAATTATTTTGTTTTTAACAAAGTCACCAATTCGTAAAGTAGCAATATTCACGCAAAATTTAAACCAACAATAATAGCAAAATATTTTGATGTGAATCCGCTTGACAGCGGCTTGACAATAGACGATAAGAGTTTGTCTTTGTTAGGTCTTTGTTCATTCGTTCACTCTATGTTTAATTTTTTTTGCTCCGAATGACACTATGCTTGCTGTTGCAAGGAGGTACGTAATACAATGATGACATTTTACATGCATCTGTTATATTTAGGTGGAGAGGCACTAAGAGCAAGTAAAATTTATTAATTTTAATCGAAATTTTCAAACACAACGAAACAGAAAACAAAATACATAGGGTTGTTCGCAATCGCTCACTCTATCACGCTGTATATGTTTTTTTGAAGGGTTTTGGGACACCCTGTATAGACCACGTCCTGAATTAAAACATAGAATACTTTTATCCCGTAAAAAAAAACGTAAAATGCATGCATTATCTCATACAGGCAAAGCCGTGGGTAAACGCTCGTAGATAATAATAAAGAGCAATAATACAAAAATTACCGACATAAATCATATCAGCCATAAAAGACTCCAATTGTCAATAAATCATTCGTATGTACTAATTGAAAGAAATTTACAAGAAATCGACAACGCTTAAAAGATGCGCCAACATTTGGCCAAACATTGGAACCATACGTCTCCCTTTCATTTCTCATAGTTGCGAGAAGGATAGAGTCAGCGTTGACCCAATGAATTATTGGCTTAAGGTGCGCTTCGGAGTAATAATTCATACAGCACGTGAGAATGAGAAAGGTTGATGAAGGAAAGGGATGGCAATTCTATATTTAACTTGTAAGTGTGAGCGTTTATAGCCTAGCCTACTGATTTAGGGTGAGATTGTGGAATAAGCGATAGCGGATAAAGTTTAATTGCCTAGATTTTTTTTATGAATTATAAAGGCAAACAAGCAAGTGTGTCACCTGATGGTAAGTGATCACCACCGCCTATAGACACCCGCAACATCAAAGAGATTGCAGTAGCGTTGCCAACCCAGAAGGCTAAGATGGAATATCTCTTGTGCCAGTAATTACACCGGCTGTCTTGTTCTCCACGCCGGAACACAACAGTGCAAGCACTGCTGCTTAGTGGCAGGATTAGCGAGCAAGATGGTGAATGCGATCCGATGATCGCAAGATCCGCAGATGCAAAAAAACAAAAAAATATTTTGACTCCTAGTTGACAACTATTACCGCTTTTGCTGTTACAGTGATTAGTGCTTTTAGACAGGGAAGACGAAGAAGGAAGAAAAAAGAAGAAATCTTAAATATTCCGAATAAAACTTTTTCTTGTACAGTCAAGGAACTTAATTCCCTACCCATTTCGTTGAAATGTCGTCTGACATTCGCAATGCATTAAGGTCGATACGTCAAACTAACGTCTTGCTCTATAGCTCTTATGGTGACAGTTTGCTATATGATATTGAACCTTAGGTGGGTTGGAAATTTAATTCCTTGACTGTACCTGTATATTGCGTTGCTAAAATAAAGTTTTAATAGGGAACATTTTGGTCTGGAGCATTTGGAGACAAAAAAAACTTAATTTCTGATGAGGATAATGGTATGCTATCCCTTATACACCATGTATGCGAAGATGAGAAAGCGATTATTTTAGCCTCCTGTCACTTAGCCCATAGCCCAAGTTGACATTGGCTTTGCGAAATAGCCCGTTGGCACTCAAACTTAGCAAGCCCATCATTATACACCGGGCAAAGGACATTCCTTGTATATTTTATGCCTTTTTCTTTTGTCGGAGCTAAAGGATTTGCAAACATGAGTTCATGGGTTCACCAGTACCCTTACCATGAGTTGACAGTGACAGTACCACAGAATAAATAATTCCAAATTTATTAACACGTATTAAAAGTTCTTATTACTTCATACACATTCGCCAGGCGGCTCGCGTCAAAAGTAACGCGCCACCCGCATCCGCCTTCCCTCCGCAACTCCCGGCGACACGTTAGGGTTGCGCTGCATTCGTTTTCAATTACACTGACACAGCGTGGACCAACGAGCGGGCGCACGGCGAGCTGACAACCTACTGCGATTTGCCTACGATGTAGGCAAGGCGGCCGAGCGTAACTACAGTGACGAGTGGAACCCCCCTGACAGTACTCGCTAGCGACGGCGTAAACTATTTGTATGGAACAGTATGGTACAGCGCCTCTAGCGGTCACTTATAGAACTAAAGATCGCTAGTATGAGTCCAACGGTAAATTTCCTAGCGATATCTAAGCGCCAGCGACTGACGTTTTGTAGCTGTTGTCGTAGAACGCCATAGAATGCGTCACAACTTTGACAAATAGTATTGAAAAATACCGTATTGACTGTAGTTAGTCTTTCACTAGCAAATAGAAGCGTGTTTACTCGCTTTAAAAAAAAACGGAGGAGGTTCTCAATTCGACCCCTATATTTGTTTTTTTTTAGATTAAAGTAAATCAAATATCTCAATCAAGTAACTCAAAATAAAGTTACATTCTAAATTGCACAGAATGTCAAATTACACGTTTTTAAATTAATATAACATGCTTTTATTTATGTGATATTTTGTAGTGACAATATAATGAGTTTCCGATAGCTCATGGTAGCGGTAGGTTGACCATCGGAGTTTAACGGCTGAGCCTTGTGGAACCTTCTCGTAGTTGTAAATTGCTTGTGACTGTTTACAAGCATGTTGCTTGCGATAGGCGATGTTAATATGACAGCGTCCCATGTTGTCAACTATTTATGCACTGACATTAATAGTTGACAACATGGGACGCTTCTACTACTACTACTACGCGATTGGTCAGTTTTAAATTCAAATAAGGATTTTTTTCGTCTAAGAAATAATAATTGGTATTTTTACAAATTTAGAAAAGAGATTTCAGATTTAAGAAAAATACTTTAGACCTAGTCTATTTAGTGTTATAATTACTTTCCGTTTTCTTCTTACATAGGCCTTAGAACTATTTCTTAGCGGAAATCTAACCTTTTAGTGAGAAGGTCGCCTTTGTACACCACTATAATATATCTTTATGTCATTTATGTTTTTTGTGCAATAAAGAATTAACATACATACCTGCACACATCATAATTTTCATATGTGTATTTGATTAAAAGCATACTTTTTGGTTAAGTAGCGTCTTCGTAGGACTATGTATTTTTATCCTATACATAAAATTGTATAATTACAAAACCTATTTAATTAAAACTCGAGTAATAACCAATTAAGCCTACCTTTAACTTTGTCTGCATAGAATGCTTTGCCGTACATCGTTTAGCATACACGGCGGTGACCATCAATTCATTAATTCAAAAATTAATGTGATTTAATAAGTTTATTGTAAGAAAAACTTTTTTTTCTGAAATGGGAAGACAAACAAGCAAGTGGGTTGCCTGATAGCAAATGATCGCCACCGCCCAACACCAAGAAGATTGCAGATGCGTTCAGTGTGGCCAACTTAGTTTCGTAGAAGTCGCTAGGAATGTAGAAAAGCAAATAAGTTCACGTAAAATTGGACCCAAATGTCACTAAATGTATGGAGTACTGGCCATAGGATGTCGCTATTACGTATGAAACACTTGCAAAATTTGTCGCTAACGTAGTCCCAATCAGCCAGATGTAGCGACAAAGTGGCTAAATTGGCAACAGTGGATGCGTTGCCAGCCAGTGGCCCTAACATGACTGGCCAAGTTTAGTTTATCTCTATCTGTGTCCCTTTCTTATGACACTAGTTAGACAGAGACACAGGGAGGGTTCAAAGTAAACCTGGGCTGTCATATATGCCGTGTTGTGTGTATTTTGTTTGTTTTATGTTGAATAGTTTTAAATAAATGTTTTTTCTTTCTTTCTTTCTTTTATGTTAGGGCCACTGAGGGCTAAGATGGAATACTTCTCGTGCCAGTAATTTTACCGGCTGTCTTGCTCTCCACGCCGGAATGCAGGAGGAAATCATCAAATTTTCCAAGGCAATACACCCTTGGAAATTTCAACAGAGCGAAATAAAGCAACGAATAAAAAAGTAAATTCACGAGATAAATAGGTAAGTAACTCTACTATTAGCAGGTTATTCAATAAATATTAGAATACAAAACGTACAATTTGCGAGAAGGTGAAACATAAAGTTGGGCTGTCGAATATGAAAAAGGTTGCAAAATTCCTTAATGGTCTTATTTTTAACCATGCGTTTTTTATCAAAAGTCAAACAGTGCAGCGTCATATTAAACGACAAAAAAAAACGTTTACAGTACCACTACCATGATTTTCTATCGAAAATCCATGTCACGTTGCTACAGTCGATAGCGGTTAAATACGCCCCAATTTGTCAGTGAAAGAGTTAACCATAGTCGATACAGTATTTTTCGATGGCATGTGTCAAATTTGTGACTAAAGATGTTCTACGACAACAGCTACAAAACTTTAGTCACTAGCGCTTAGATTACGATAGGTAATTTACCGTTGAACTCATACTAGCGATCTTTAGTTCTCTAAGTGAGCGCTAGAGGCGCTGTACCATTCCCCATAGAAATCGTTTACGCCGTCGCTAGCGAGTACGGCTAGATGCACTGTACTCATGGTAAGGGTACAGTCCTATCAAATGGGGTATAAAAACAAGTTACGTACAATCGACTACAAAGTTTTTTTTTAATTTCAAGTATCTTTTTTAAAACATTTAAGTCACTAGTATCGCAAACAGCGAGAAGCCTTGTCACTACACTATTTCAACTTTCGATATCGATCAGAGCTTAAACGGCTACCTGCGCCCGCGCAGCTATAGACGAGCTTTTGTTTGTTTTAACTTAACCAGTTAACTCGGAGTTGACAAACGAATACATTATGTTAATACGTTAGCGAAGAATTTGTGTAAGGACATACGAGTTTTTACATACACAACGTCGCTCAGTAATACTTTAGCTTTTAGGCGTAAACATGTCTATAGAAATTATAGCAAATGGTTTGCTTTAAAAAATATATACTCATTTTGATAAATCATCAGTATCAAGCACGAGCAACCTTACCAAATACCTACGTATAAAAACGTCTTACTATTTCAAAGATCAACAGACATACTAATTGTTCATAAGTACAGTCAAGGTAATTGAAACACGTACCACCGTAGAACCTAGTCGAAGAGACTTACGCATGACATTTGTATGACATAGCCTGGCGTTTAACGCGTCGCGTCATTGCGATAGAGTTCTAAGATGGTACGTGAATTTATTTCCCTTACTGTATATTGAATCTGTTGTCGTGCAAGAGAATCGTTTTTAAGGTTTTGCCAAATAGGGATTTAAGTCTATTACTAAGTCTCCACTATCCGTCCACAGAACTGTATCCTTTGAATAGTGAGAGTGTCTGATTACTATTTTCGTAACAAATAAGTTAAATACTTAATAAATACTATAGAGGGTTCTCATACAAGAAACGTGTTGTAGTCGTGGTATATTGTACGGTGGTACGGAACCCCTTGTGCCGGTCCGACTCGCACTTGACTGGTTTTTTATTATAGTTATTTGTATTTACTCACTTGACAGGCCGTAGTCGTTGTTATATTACGAAAAATAAGTACCTGAAACAGAAAAACAATAATTAGAGAATTATACTTTTTTGGAAAAAAGGGGGGTTAGAGGATGCGGGTCTCCAAATGGGAAGTGGTGCGAGGATGCGTAGCGAGGGAACCAATAGAATCGCTTCATTTACATCGCCTCGGTCAGCGCAGCTCTGGTGGAAACGGCTCATTGGTTCTTTACAAACATCCCTCGCTACGCATCCTCGCACATTTCTGGTGGAAACGCAGCCGAACCGTAAGAAACGCAGTACAGTCAGCCTCAGAACTAGCTTAAGCACTTAAGAACCTTGTCGTAGTAACGTATGAAATGAGAGTGCTCGAATTTTTCACATTACTGACAGCGACAAGGTACTAAAATGTTCAGCTGCTTCTAATCCCGACCGAACCAAGACGGTTCACGTTAGTATTTTGTTAGAGTGTCGTTTTAGTTATTGCTGGTCTATAAAATATTACAAATATGAAATAAAATAAAATATATTTGAAATAAAAAATTTCCATTTCACTATTCAATAAAGTCTCCGTTTCCTATAGTGGTTAACGAAATCTAAACACTATACCGACGGGTCAAAGTGCATTTTAAGTATTAAATCTGGAGCACAATTGTACTAAACAAAAAACATACTAATGTACAATATGGTTCACGGTTGAAAATAAAAAAAGCAAAAAACGACTCTGTTCATTTAAAATAAAGTCGGTTTTACAATTTGCAAATTTGTAAAACTGAGCTTTATGCGCACGCGCACGTACCGATACTCGAATTTCACGCCAATATGAGTTTAGAGTAAACCTTGGTAAGGGTGGGGCCGTATTTGTAGCGGAAAGCAATATATTAAAAACATACCTATTTCGCTTAACCTATTGTTTTCTCAATCTAAAATAAAAAGAATAACAATATACAATATAAAGATGACAATAAAAATATTTTACAAGTATTTTTTTATAGCTATCGAATTTAAATAGTATGATAACGCGAGACTTTTATGAACTTTTGCAAAATTTTTTTTATAAAATAGGATAGCAAACAAGCAAGTGGGTCACATGATGGTAAGTGATCACCACCGCCTATAGACACCCGCAACTCCAAGAAGATTGCAAATGCGTTGCCAACCCAGAGGGCTAAGATGGAATACCTCTTATGCCAGTAATTGCACTGGCTGTCTTGCTCTCCACGCCGGAACACAACAGTGTAAGCACTGCTGCTTAGCGGCAGGATTAACGAGCAAGATGATGGTAGCTACTTTGTTCGCTTTTAGAACTTTATGAGACAATTGTAAGCAGTATCGAAGTTGCTTAAGTTAAAGGGTTGTTGGATAAATCAAAAGTCTTCCACGCAAGCAAAGCATTTTAAATATCTTGAGTGCAAGTCCAAAATGCCGAAGCACCTGCTATGGTTTTTCGAAATTTTCACTTTTTTTCTAAAAAACATAATATTATACTCATTATGAGAGTGAACGCAAAAACATGGAATACTAACTTCGAATAAATCTTTTGTCAAATATACACGTGTACATAAACAAAGAAAACAATTGGAATTTTCTTTAATCATATAAAAAGTAAATCATTATTTGTATGGGTAAATTTTGGCCACGACATTTTTCATCCAGCAGGAATTTTTTTTACGTTGAGTGCAAAATTATAAAAACATATTTATGTCGTTTACTATAACTTACCAATAATTTGCTTTTTACAAAAAATTACAATATAAAAGTATATTACATTTATAAAACAATAAAACATCTGTTTTATTTTCACCGCTGCCGCACATAAAATTTAACATGAAAGTATGAGTGATATTTTGTTTATTTCTCCATCTTATTGCTGATGCCTTGCCAACAAATTTATATATTTTAAATAAAAAATAAAGCTGCTTCACACGTTGTTATGCCAATTATTACCTTGCTTAGCTCACAGCACACTTTGTCGTATGGTGTAAGATATAAGTAACAATGAAATAAACTTGAAAAAAAAAAACCTTTTTTTCGTTTTTTTTTTTGCGTGCGACGTCGATTGCGTAGATCTGGAATGACATACTAACTTTCATCCCCCTTATACTCACTGAATGAGGGTATTTCTTAATGTTTTAACAAAGTGCACATTCATATAGACTGTAAACGTTTCAAACGTTATGTTCCTATCTTCAGCGACTAAGGTTGTGCGGTTTGTATGTCAGTCAGTCAGTGTAAGAACTTTCAAATGTACGTCATTAAGGATATAAGAGGTATTTGTATTGTTTTATGCTGCACTGTTTATACAACAAACACCTTACTAAATGAAAAATGCACGATTGAAATTTAGTGAAGTTTTGAGTATTCTTAAATAAGAATTTTTGGATGCATAAAAATGTGTAACGTAGCCTGACTGGTACAAGTATAAGTTGCTTTATTCTTCCGTTTCCGCTGCCGCTTGTAACTCATTGCCACAAGCGGAATGCGTTTTATATTTACAACTTGCATACAGATTAAATTATTTCCTTAGATATTTATATAACTGTTTTAAAATAAATCTAGTAAAGCAACTCGTTAAGGGCCTATGCAAGTGGTAAACGACGGCTGTATTTTTGCGCAAATTGCTCTATAAAACGGAATAGGCGAGGCTGGTGCTAAAAACTACTACGATTCTCTGTTTGACGGCATTTTTTATTGTGAAATGAGAAAAAAAATACATGGCCACCGCAGCAAAGATGGCGAGATGTATTAAGTATATTATTGTTATGTTATATGCAAATGCATGTCTTGCAAATCGATAGGAATATGGTGTTGAGGAATAAGAAAATAGGGTTGATAAAAGTTTAGTAAAATTTTTTTGCCATGAAGGTTTGTACCAATTTGAAGAGATTAGAGAAGAAAGAACTGAAATCCTGAAAGAATCTCTTACCGTTTAGGTATGCAAAGACAAATTTACAGAGAAAAAGAATTCGAAACATCAACATAAGCTCTTACTTTCTATACAATAGAACCGTGTCTATGTCTCCCTAGCCTATAGACAAAAAATATACTAGACAGCATAGACTTGTTAGAAAAATCTTTTTTTTATCTCAAATTGAAAAACAACTTTGTCATAGCATGACCTGAGAAGTAGTATTACACAGGTGTTTATAGGCTAGGGACACGTTGAGTATTTTGAGCTATATTTCTATGTAAGTAAATTTTCTGCTGACTGTATACGGTCTAGAATAATCTAATTGTAATTGTACGGACTCTTGGAATGACAGGTCGCACGGCTTTTTCATCCATTGGTGGTCAGCAGACTTGGCAAAAAATAATTAATTAAAGCCCTAATATGGTACGATTTGTTATCTTCGGTCACTTTAAGTAGAATTTTCATAAAGTTTAGTGTACAATTTTCACATTTAACTATAAGGAACACCAAATTACACAATACACTTGCAAGTAAAAGCGTTGAACAAAAGGCCAATGCTGTTTTACGACTTTACACAATACCTGGTGAACAAGACATTAATATGAATTATCGTTTAACTCATATTTGGCCTATGTTACCTCCACCCTAAATGACGTAAGCCCTTAAGCCTTTAATGCGTATACGCCATTTTGGTTTCGTGGCAGTGTGTGTGGGGTCTTGACTCGCTAGTATATTTGAAATTAAAGGCCAGACCCCTTTCATCCTTAATCAAACAAAAACAACATTTTGAGGGTCGGGTCTAAGTGTGCGCGTGAGTTGAAATATATGTGAGCGGTCGGCTCACTTCTTCGGGTGATGACGCTTAAACCAACTGCGGAACGTTAGGAAGAATAATTAAACTTTAGTTCTAATTTTATGCGATGCTGATTTTTACGTGTAATAAATAAGTAGCATTTTACTGACATTGGCAATAGTTTAATTAGCAAAAATATTGTAAATTTAGTGTAGAACAGGTTTTTTTTTATCTAACGTACCAAAATACCTAGAAAAAAGAAGTCCTTCTGCTGTGACTTCGTTCGTTCGTTATCTACTACTAATTAAAAATGTATTGAAATTTGAAATATTATTAACCAATGATTATTGAAACGTATAGCAAAAAAAAACAGTTTTTTTGCAAACATAGCCAAAAAGAGGGATCGAAATTTCAAATGGTATTTAATGGAAAGGCTGCTTTTACACTCTCACTCTTTCTCTTTCTTTCTATGTCTTATTATACTTTACATAGTACAAAAAATCGCTATCCAATGCTGTCTGTCCTTGTTGTGTCTTCGGCGACTTACACCTTTTAAACCACGCAACGAATTTTGATACGGTTTGCACTATCATCTAAAGATTTTTTTACAGAAGGTTTTTATAAAATTTACAAACACATTGTACTCGTGCGGTCGGGGCAATTCGCTAGTTACAGACAAAAAATAAGATAGTATCACATCTTAATTTTTTAAATCTCAAATCGAAATCGCTTTCCGCTTACACTGGGCTCTACCCCGCAGAAATACCGCGTTCGTGCTTTCCACAAATGCCGACACAGTACAGCCGCGACCGACCCAATCGCGATGTGTTAATATTATTTACTGCGGAACCATTTCGCAACAAAATTGTTCCGTAGAAATAATTGCAATTGTTTGAAATGTTGAACAGTGTCAGTGGGAAACGGGCGTGTTTGATAGGGGAGACAATACCGTCCAACTCTCCGCTGTCATGTATAACTGTACTATGTATGCAAGTAAATTCTTCATTGTATAGTCGACCAAGAAATTGCTTGACCACTTTGCGACCGTATTAATAATAATAGTCAGGAGATTCCTCACTCTGCAGCCCTAACCACCGGTAGCTTGAGCCCTGCCCCGCTGCCGGCGGCACTCTAGGTTAGGTTTTTAGAATGTTTGTATATTTTGTATTGATATTGTTTTATTACTTTTTATAGAAATATTGTAAAAAGTTGACCTAAGATTTTAAATAAATATACAATAATTATACAATTTTTTTATTCAGACAACTACATGATCCATGTGTTAGTAACAATAATAATGTATTACAAAGGGATAAGGTGTAAAAGTGGTCAAGAAATTACTTGGTCGACTGTACAAAAAATATAAATGATAAAAAGAAGGATACAGTGATGTCGATAGGCTAACTTATCTTCTAGTTAAGAAACTGTTTATTTTTCAGATTATCTTAAAGTTAGCTGCAGATAGACTTCGCTCAGATACAAATATCATTAAAAACCTGTTTGTTTTATTCTAATAAAATAAAGATTTTTAGACATAAAATCTTGAGGATCATTCGCACCTTTAGAATTAAAGCGTCTCAATTCTGAAAATGACATTTCCCAAAATTAAACCCTATGTCCTTTAATTATGGTGAAATTTTGGGACGTGTATTATTCAGAAATGGGTCGTTTTAATTCTAAAGGTGCGATATATTTTCTAAAGATTTGTCAAACAGACGGACTCGGCATGTCGCATCGTAAGAATATTTTTTTAAACTACATAATTAAGTGCGAAACCCTACACAATACAAATCTTTGCCCGTAGGAAAAGCCACCATCACTAGGGTTCCTCATATATTTCGACCTATAATTAAAACCACAGTAATTTGAATTAATAATTAAAATCCGCTATATATTCATCGTTTACCGAGGAAGAACCCTCGACAAGGAAAGGGCTGTACCGCATGACATATCGATAATTAGTCGACTAGATCGATTAATTATAATATCGATCCGCAGGTGCATCCCTAGCGGTTAGGTAAAGGTAAGACGCCCAACACTGGTGTATTGAATATCGATAAATAATCATGTATAGTCGACCAAGTCATTGCTTGACCACTTTTGAACTTAACTCTTTGTAACACGGTCGAAAAGTGGTCAAGCAATTTGTTGGTCGACTATACTTACCCTAAACATCAGTAGAGATCTAATCATGAATATTGCTGTATAATGCCCTACAAAGCTATTTAAATGCAAATATAAGGACTTTAGAGTCTTAATAAGTATTTTTACAAGTCATTTACTAATCAGCTTAAACGGTCTTAGTGTTTGTAATGGGTCTGTAATGTATAAAATCAAATCTGGATCATCAATTGTTAATAACCTAGTTATTTAAACCCTGACTATAAAACTAGAGGTTGCGAGTTATAGTCCCGCGAGTGGCATATATTTTGTATGATGAATTCAAATCAATTGCACATTAATTACGCATACCTATTTAAGTCGCATAGAAATGCAATTTTAAAGTACTCTTAGTAAAAAAGATTATATTAAAATTCAGTCTTGCTTAGTCTGAGACTAGACCATTTTTTTATAATGAAAAAGGAAGGCAAACAAGCAAGTGGTCACCTGATGGTAAGTGATCACCACCGCCTATAGACACCCGCAACATCAAGAAGATTGCAGACGTTGCCAACCCAGAGGCCTAAGATGGAATACCTCTTGTGCCTGTAATTGCACAGGCTGTCTTGCTCTCCACGCCGGAACACAACAGTGCAAGCACTGCTGCTAAGCGACATAGCGAGCTATAGCGGTTATAGCGAGGAAGATGGTGATAGCGATCCGGATGGACCTCACAGAATGTCTTACCACCCGCAATCAATAAATTTTTGAAATTGTTCCTAAATATTTATTTATTGTGTTCAACACATTTGAAATTTATGTGTACAGTCAAAGAATTTAATTCCCTACCCATTTCGCTGAAATGTCGTCTGACATTCGCAATGCATTAAGGTCGATATGTCAAACTAACGTCTTGCTCTATAGCTCTTATGGTGACAGTTTGCTATATGATATTGAACCTTAGGTGGGTTGGAAATTAAATTCCTTGACTGTACCACAAATAACAAGGAACTTTCTAACCTCAAAACGACTTCTATCGATAAAATTAGCCAAGCCACGTAGGAACGGCCAAACAAACGTCATAACAAGACCTGACATTTGCAATACACCTCACATTATTCATCGGATTCATTGTCTAAGGCCGCTTACAAGGGTGCAATTGTAGATACGACCTTAACGGTAAGACCCACGCGGCTTAGGGCGGCTACACAGTGATGGGCCTAAACAAAATACTAGACGCTTTAAGAATGTACTAGACGTCCTGCGCGTGTAAACGACAAAGTAAACAAACTGCAACAAATTACCTTGCTACTCCGCGAAACCAGTGCCGGGCTCGTGCAAAATAGCTGCGTCTGTGCGACATATATATGTTCATGCAAAAACCCACCCTCCTCCGCTTCCATACAAAACAACATTTATCACACAGACTCAACTTCACACCACCACCACTAAACACTAAAACTACACGATCGACGCGCGTTTCGCCTCTATACGAGGCATCTAACAGTACAACCGTTCTCGTAATTTTTGCACTGGTTTCGCGGAGTAGCAAGGTAATTTGTTCCAGTTTGTTGATATGGACCTCCGCAAAGTAACGCCTGAATCTATTAATTATTTAATGAGAAAGTAATTTATTACAGCAGTTGTACAGGTAAGAAAAAAACAGCGCTATTTTTAACTCATTTTGAATAATAGTTAAGGTCCGTGTAAGCCCGTTTTAGTACGAAATTTATCATTATTTTGGACCTTATGCACAATTTGACATTTAAAAAAATAGTTCCACGCCAATACTGAGTTTATGTATTAAACTAAAGTATAATGGCCAATGCAGAACAATGAAAGCGCTACTGTTTTAGATTCATCCGTTGTTAAAATTACTGTGTAAATTATTAACAATCTGGAACAAATTACCTTGCTACTCCGCGAAACCAGTGCCGTGCTCGTGCAATTTAGCTGTGTCTGTGCGACGTATATATAAGTTTATGCAAAAACCCAACCGCCTCTGCTTCCACACGAAACAAGGTAATTTGTTCCAGTTTGTTGAAATGGACAAAATAACGTCTGAATCTATTAATTACTGTGTAAATTATTCTCTATTAATATTGTGTTACTTTAAAATGATACAAAGTAGTATTTCAAAGGTTATTTAATGTTAAAAAGAACACAAACAAACTACTTAAAAACTTTTATCGTCAATATAATATAGCAATATGTCATGTCTGTAAAATAGCCTGGACTGGAATTTTGCGGGTGGTAGGACCTTGTGGAAGGTCCGTCCGGATCGCTACCACCATCTTGCTCGCTAATCCTGCCGCTAAGCAGCAGTGCTTGCACCGTTGTGTTCCGGCGTGGAGAGCTAGACAGCCGGTGTAATTACTGGCACAAGAGGTATTCCATCTTAGCCCTCTGGGTTGGCAACGCATCTGCACTCTCTTTGTTGTTGCAGGTGTCTATAGGCGGTGGTGATCACTTACCATCAGGTGACCCACTTGCTTGTTTGCCTTCCTATGTTGTTGTATAAAAAAAATAGGTTAGCTTTTAAAATAAGTCGAGATTTACGAAGTTTTCTTTGGTTAGGTTGTTCGGGATGTTCCAAATAATAATTGTAGCTAATCATAAACACATGCGACTTTTGTACGCTCGTGTGCAGTAGCCTTTAGCCAGCTGTGCGGGCTTGTCGCGCCGCGGACGGCCATTTGTGCTATATTATCACACTTTGAGGAAGCTTTCCTATCCTGTAACAAGCTCAATTCTTGTGATGAGCTTTTATTATACAGTGTGTTTGGATTTCATATACAAAATATATGAATAAATTTTAACATAAAACTATCGTGAGACTCAGACATATTAATAAAACGGATCACTCGCGTATTTTTAAGTCGAGGAATGCGCGATATGTTTCGGACCACGGACTAAATACGTGAGTGACCCATTTTATTAATATATGAGAACAAGATGAAATTATTAAACATTAAAAGAAACATACGTAATTTAAAATGTAATTAACAATAAAGGAGACAACAGTAAAAAAAGTCACAATTTTTTTAAATTCCCATCAGTGTCAATGAATACCTTGATTTCATAGTTTTTAGAATAGTAATTTCGACTTGCCCATTAATAATTATTTATAACAACCGCAATAAATATTAAACCTTTAATTACAGACATCAAAACGTATTTCATGACATTTCATTAAGTAATTTAATTTTGTATTTCATTACTACACAGACGTTTCGCCGCGGGTTCGAATCCCGTTAAACAGACTTAGGTATTATTATTATTAATGTGTTACTAAAGTCATGGTTATGGACGTTGTTATTTATTTAATCTTATTTCACAAAGAAATACACTTAAATGTACAAAAGGCGGACTTAATACCTTTAGGACTTCTCTACCAGTCAACCTTTAGGCAAAACAGAAATCGTTGTAGGTGGTGCAACACAATGTAATACACAGAATATAATATAATTGTTAACGTTTTATATTTATCTATATATAAATAAGTTTAGTACCCATAGCACAAGCCGCTTTAATTGCTTAATTTGAATTAGAATTTTTTAAATGAATAAAATTTTGTCAAAATTATTTTTATATATTTTGTCATTTCAGCCTGTTTTGTAACGTCTTGTTTGCTAAAAACGATGTTTACTGACAATCATCGGGCAGTGCCGGACGACGGGGCAACCACCGATCATGGCGACGACCAATGACAATCATCAGACGACGTTGTAATCAGACACTTTCGCGATCACGTCTGATGTCTATCACGTTGTTTGACAATGTTTTGTAAATTTTTTGATTGTATTTAAAAAAAATATCTTGGGACAGTTAACACCAATTGGCATATAGGCGTTGTTGATCACTTACCATCAGGTGACCCACTTGCTTGTTTTGCCTTCCTATTTCATAAAAAAAATACTCTTTATGGTGAGAACGGCAGTTAAAAGTGCTTTAATAGAGATGATGGAAGTGCGTACAGAAATACGATTAAAAGCTATCTCTTAAGCTTTGTGTTTAACTCAATTAAACTTTATTATAATTACTACTATTAAGCTCTAATGGATCTACCGAAGCTATACTTTAATGCTCGACGACTCAATTCTGCGATTATCTTGCCTAACATTAGTAAATTTTAGTGCGCATTTTAATAGCTTGCGAAAATCGCAGGCGATTGCGATTTCGGACGATTGTTTAGAGTCTAATAACAAGTGCGAGTGGGATTTGTGTACCGAAGGTTCCGTACTACGGGATGAATTCCTTCTTCTTTTTTGTAAGTCTCTCACTGTTTTACTTTTTATGTAAATTTGAAACGATTCCGTAGAGTCAGGGTTCCATTTTGCTGATTAGTAAATTGCCAGTTACAATTTTATTACACCTATTTTGTGTTTTTATTATGAAATAGGAAGGCAAACCAGCAAGTGGGTCTGGGTGGGGGGGACCGCCTATAGACACCCGCAACACCAAAAAGATTGCAGATGCGTCGCCAAACCAGAGGGCTAAGATAGAATACCTATTGTGCAGTAATTACACCGGCTGTCTTGCTCTCCACGCCGGAACACAACAGTGCAAGCATTGCTGCTTAGCGGCAGGATTAGCGAGCAAGATGGTGGTAGCGATCCGGACGGACCTTGCACAAGGTCCTACCACCCGCATAAAATGTGGATTAACTTTCAAGAGTTAATAATTACTGCAGACCAAGCCTCTCTATTGTGTGCTATTTCTAGTACTAAACGCTTTTATTTGAACCTTTGAATAGCAAACGGTAACTTAACTTTGTCGTAAAACGGAAAACAAATCAAAGTTCAGCCATAGACTTCGATACGTCAAACTATCAGACACCTAGCAATCACAAATACAGCTGGTTATGCCTTCACGAGCAAATTTGAACTCTAGTTCTTTAGTAAACGGTTGCTAGTAAACATGAGTCTGTATCGAGCCGCAAATGTAATTTGCTTGATGTAAGATTGACGTCTAAGACCGTTATAGTTCTAGTAGCAATGCGGGTCGATCATTTAAAATTCAACCCTAACTTGAGAGTGTTTAGGGTGTTGTTACACGCATTGGGAGAACTATAGAAGTCGGTTAGTTCAGTGCACTCGACATTAAAAGCGAGCGTTGTCGATATTACGCACAACACTACGCCATGCGTCAATCGTTGTTTTAAAAATGGAATGCGGTTTTGAAATTGGAAGACGTGTTCGTTCGTTTTAAAAAGTTAAAATTGGGCTTTTTGTGCCAGTGTTGAATACGAATGTTCGGATAAATTCGAATGCGCGTTGGAAAAATTGTGTATGTCTCTTTTTGGAATTCGGTAAAAAAAAACTTTATTATTTTAAGTGACTGTAACCCGTAAACCACAACTCAAGAAAGTACAAAATTGTACTAAAAGCGACCGACAATATCTTTGGTCAACATAACAAAAAAAAAATATTTCCAAGTAGTTATTTCTAACGCACGCCACCAAAATCGCACAGGAAACCTTATAATAATGTTATTGTCCCAGTCAATGACAGTGACCTTATAATTGACGTGTTGATATGAAAACATACGATTAAAAAAAGATAGACAATGATGTCAACTATTCGTAAATACATAGATTGCTAAAAACATAACCCTTCCTTTTGGCTTTGCCGTAGTCGGGTAAAAATAGTCCTTCGCATGTCAAGTATTACCTTTTATAGGACTTAATGGTATTTTTTTTATGTTTCCGTGACTTGATTGTTAACAATGAAATAAGTTGTACTGTAAACAATAGAAAAGGCTTATAAATTTAAAAAAAAAACCATGTATTAAGAAAATATAAATCTTGGGTATCTAGCAGGACTTGATCTGCAACTTTGTTATCAGTGTAAGATTTTTTGTTTTGTCAATACATACAGGTAAATTAAAATTAAAATATAAAAATTTGAAGGTTCTATGTACATTAAAAATTTAAATGGAAAGAAATTCAGTTTTTTCTCCTTTTTATTAAATCCGTCACAATACACTCGATATAAACCGTTATTTTTATATTTCAAGACTTAATACTACTTTTTTATTATTTTTTGCGATAATTCGCTCTTCAAACTTCATTTCGATATTTCGCTTTCCAAATCCCATACATTCTCAAAACCATTCTCGCATACGAAACCCACGGCCTATCACCAGATTCAATAACCCGGCTTATTTTAAGCGACCAACATAATAATTACACCTTCTCAAACCCTAACACCATCGCAGCAAGATTGATTATGACACTTTCGAATTCTTTTGGCATTTGCTTTAAAACTAATTTAACTTTGCACTAAGAGACTGTCTTAAGTTGTGGTGTTAGGATTGTTTTTGGCGTGATAGAGCGGTATTAACTGAAGTCGTAAACTGTCGAGTCATACACAATTTGTAGGCTTGTGATCGACGCGACGGGGTGGCCAAATAGTGAAGTCGAAAATAAATCGATAATTGCCATATTATTAAATTATAATGTCACAAAAAATCTACTTTTGACCTTTGCGACTTTGACTTATAAAAAAGTTAGACATACTTATCTAAGTTTTTAAAGGTATAAAATAGACTAAAATGCGGGTGAATGAAGATTTAAAATATAAGTGAAGCAAATCTTTTATATCAAAATGTCCACCCTTTCCCCCTAGCTACACCATATACCTTATAAGGAAGAAAACAAGCAAGTGAGTAACCCGCTAGTAAGTGATCACCCGTGCTCTTAGACACCCATAGAATACCAAAGAGATTACAGATGCGTCGTGAACCCAGTGGAATATTATAAAATACTTACCTCCAGTTATTTCACCACCTGTTTTGCACTCCACGCCGAAACACAACAATGCAAGCACTGCTGCTTAGCGTCTGGATTAGCGAGCAAGATGGTGCTAGCGATTAGGACGGACCTCGCACAAGGACCTACTACTAATGATGTTATCTTCTCAGTTATTTTAACAAGACTGCGAGACAGAGTCACAAAACGGTTTTATGGTAAACATTGCTTGAACCTCCACTTGAGCTAGTTTATCCAATATACATAAGTAACACACTCACTAAGTCAAACTAGAACCCTTTGAACCGTATTTGGTATAAATATCTTTATTCAGACGTATTTTTCGTCATCATATCATATAAAGCTGAGTTTTGTCTTCAATGAGAGTTAGCGATAAAGGAAATATACGCGGACGAAGTCCCAGGCAACAGCTAGTATTAGAATAAACAATATGGCCTATTGAATTCGCTGATGAATCGAACAATGAGAGGCGTATCGATGTTTCATTACTTCATTCCCATCACTAGTTCCGTAATATTTCAATTTTGCACCTTATTGCGTTGGAATAAGGTACAAAACGGAAACATCATTTTATTTGACTGTACAGTCAGCAACGAAAGTCTAACTATTGTCTATATTTACCCGACTTCAAAAAAGGAGGAAATACCGATGAAATTACTAGCTTTGTATGTATACTGCAGTCTTGTTAAAATTACTGAGAAGATAGCGTAATTTGCTGGTGACAGGATCGTGTGCAAAGTCAAAGTCGCTAATCCAGCCGCTAAGCAGCAATGCTTGCACTGTTGTGTTCCAGCATGGAGAGCAAGACAGCCGGTGACATTACTGGCACAAGCATTATCCATCTTAGCCTTCTGGATTGGCAGCGCATCTGCAGTCTCCATGATGGGTGGTGGGTATAACTTACCGTCAGATTACACAGTTGCTTGTTTGTTTGCCATCTTATTATAAAAAAATAGCAGCAGTACTTTAAATCATACTTAGTGATTTTATCGAAAATCGATTTAAACATAAACAAAAACAACTTTTAACAATCACTATTTGTGGAGTTCCCTCAAGTCTTCAGGAATCCTAGCATTAGAATTGAATTCCGACAAAAATGGGACCAATCTGGATTTTTTCAAACACAAAAATAATTTTCCAAATCGGTCTAAAAATGAGAAAGTTCTAAGGTAACAACCATTTTTTTTTAATCGATTGTTTATTCACTTTTGTAGCTAACTGTACCACTTTAACTGTAAATGAATCATGAATTGCATGCATACGTCTATAATTAGTAATTCCCCTGGAGTTGCAAGTTTATTTAGGCGGCAGTAATGGCTTACCACCAGGCGAGCCGCATGCCTGTTTGCTACCGATATGGTACAAATTATTGATTAGCCCGTTCAGAAATATTATAACTATGAGGATATGTAACACTAGCGGACGCGCGCGACTTCGTCGTTCGCGTAAACTTAGTAGCCTATGCTTATTACGTTTATCGAGACTTAAACGCGATAGTAAACTGTTTATTTATTTACCTCAACGTTTCGACCGCGTTGCAGCGGCCGTGGTCACGAGCAGACTGAAGTGGAGCGTGTCACCGCTGTTTAGCCGCGCGAGTTTTACGAACTACCCGCACTTGGTCTTGTTTATTTTTAATCGTCATATCACCACACCGACATACAATGCTCACAGTATTCGAAGATTTATCCGAGGATACATCCCGACGCTTGCACTTGCTGATTACCGGATTCCATGAAGAAGAAAGCTTGTATCCGTCTTCCCGGTTGAAATTCCTGTACTTTTTAATTTCAACCGCTTCACGTACCATCCTTGGATAATAATGACGTTCCGTGGAGAGGATTTTGGGTTTATGAAGTTCGATCCAATGGTTTGGTCCTGAGTAGCCTATGTCCGTCGGGGATGATAGTGTAGCTTTCTATTAGTGAAATAATTTTTGAAATCGGTTTAGTAGTTCCAGAGATTACCCCCTATATACAAACAAACAAAGTTTATCTCTTTATTATATTAGTGTAGATTAAAGGCCGGCAAAAAATTTGACTAAAAGGAAAATTGAGAAAGATAAATATTAAATAAAATTAATCAAACACAAAATATTATTATAGTTCAAACACGTGATATGTCACCGCGATGCTGCCTTCAAAAGATAGGAAATAAAATTTTAAGTAAAACAAGTTATTTTCTGTGATCTGATAAATTAGGGGGCTAAAGGCAGGCAACGGATCAGCGATTCTCTTGAAACATCCGGTTCCCACAGGGGACGATAATCACTTCCTATCGGGGGCCCCACCCATTTTCCATTATAAAAGTAACATTCTTGCAAACCTTTAGACATTTATTTATAATTTACTACATGATTGTACAGACATCTGTTACCAGGGCCCGTTCGTCTGAAGCGGTAACTCCCTCTCCATAGAATGACCTCAATGGACTACATTTCTTCGACACCGCACCGATCCATATCTGTACACACTGACCTTTAGCTGTTGAGAAGGCATTTATTCACAAATGGAACATGATAATTTCGATTAACGAACTGGCATGTTCGAATATTTCGAATTTGGAAGCCTAAATGCTTTGTGCTATCTTAAAGAGCCAATGGCGTAGAAGAAAAAACAACATGGCGGTGCGGTTGACCAATTAGAAGTGCTTTACTAAATAATACAGTATTTAAACTGACTAACGTAGGTATAGAAATAATATGAGAAATTCCCATGCCTTCATTCATAAGGAATTCTGAAAGCAATGAAATAAAAAGTTTTTTTTATGGCTCTAGATACATTAGTCAATATGAAAATCAAATCGATTTTTGCTTTATGCTTCCTTTTATGTTCTTTTAATTACTCTTAATTTAAAAAGTTAGGTGTGACCGGCCAGTAACGAATATTAAAAAAGAACATCGCTTTTTTTTCTGAAGACGTGTCATTGCAGGCAGCCAAATTTAAATGCAGAACACAAAAATATGACGCCATTTTTTGTCAAAATGTCCGGATTAAAATCGCTGTGTGTGACAAAAAATAAACATGACAGTCTTTGCTCGAGCTAATGACACTAAATGACTAGGTAAAGTATAATTCAAAATTAATTTAGCATTGGTCATACTTCATAAGAGTATAATAATAATTTGGCTGGCTGGAGTTTTTTTTTTATTTTTTTAAGGCTGCGTTCATTCGGTGGAGTACAATCAAAGAAATTGAAACACGTACCACCGTAGAACCTAGTCGAAGAGACATACGCATGACGTTTGTATGACATAGCCTGGCGTTTAACGCGTCGCGTCAATTCGATAGGGTTCTAAGGTTGTTCGTGAATATATTTCCCCTACTGTACATGTCAGTTTCATAGGAACATCAGTCTTCAATGGACGACTATTTATCAATCACTTTACTTTAATAATCATTACATTATTTACGTTTTAGTGAATTAGTTTGTGTTTTTGTCTAAAAAACAGCCCGAGGCTACAAGTCGCATTAAATAAATATCTTGGGACAATTTACACAAATTGACCTAGTCCCAAACTAAGCAAAGCTTGTGTTATGGATACTAGATAACGGATAAACATACTTATATATAGATAAAAACATACTAGATACAAATAACATCCATGACTCAAGTACAAACATTCGTATTCGTCACACAAATATTTGCCCATACCAGGATTTGAACCCGGAATCTCTTGCACAGTAAGCAGACACATGTGCCAATGTGCCATACAGGTCGTCGATCACCACTATATTGTTGCCTGTGATATGAATATTTGTTTTTATATTGTGTTGGATAGTTTTTCTATGCGTGTACATCTATTTCTGATGTATTACTAGGGATTCACTAAGCAGCGAGATCTATTTGTGCCAGCCGCTAGCTGTCTTTATAAACGAACCAAAAACACCAATAGGTTAATTTCCCTTCAGTACGGAACTCAACAAAGCGAAAGCTCAGCTAATAAAAATAAATAACAACAGTTCACATACGTGTTTCTGAGAAAGAATTTTATCATTGTGGGACTACAGTTAGGTCGTGTAGCGATTTTTATCAAACTGTTTAGATACAAGCATGACGAAGACGGACAGCGAAAGCAAGTGTACAACAACACAAGTTGCTAACGGAACCATCCCATTTTATTATCAAACCGCGATTAGAATTGGAGAGTAACGTTAGCCCACTGACATTTCATATACATAGGACTGAAGCTTGACGCAAGTCTATGAAATGACAGTGTGCTGATGTTACTCTCAAATTATATTCTAATCGCGGTTTGATAATATATTTTCACGGTAGCGACAGTTGACGTGAACGATTACCCATACAACTACACAGCGCCATACAAAACCCTCACGGTCGAGCGATTTGAGTCCCGCCACAACGTCAATTTTACGTCCTTTGTAGTGCGGGTGCCGAACTATCATCTGTCGACCTTCATGAAGCAGGAATTCTGGCCGAAGGGAGTCGCTTTCCGTCGTTTTCGCGGATGGTTGCTGGACACCCTGAAACTAAGTCACACGTCGCCGAAGTGAAGTCTTTAAAGTACTTTTTCTACGGGCCTATGCAGCCTGAAATAAATGGTTCTATTCTATTCTGTTCTAAAACAAAACAAACATTTTAAAATTCGAACAAAACTCTCTGACACACACACAGGACATGCAACAGTGTGCGTGGGCTCATCTCTCGTTACTTATAGCACAACTTATAGGCTGTTTTTTATAAGAAATCAGTTAGTTGGTAACCCATTCATTGACGCACTGGCACCTAGGATGGGATATTTACTACTGTCAGGGGGGTTCCACTCCGCACTGTAGGTACGATCGGCTGCCTAGCCTACAGAGTAGGCAAATCGCAGTAGGTTGTCGGCTCGCTCGCCCTTGCTGTGTCAATGTATAATTCAAAATGCAGCGCAACTCTAACGTGTCGCCAGGGACTTGCGGGGGAAGGTAGGCGCGGGCGACGCGTTCCTTTTGACGCGAGCCGCCTAGAGAATGTATTTAAAGTAATAGGATTTTTTTGTGCGTGTCAATAAAGTTGGAATTGTTTTTATTGCGGTCGAAAAACAGAAGTTTTTGTACGTCAGTTCTATATTTATTATGTGCTACTGTGATAAAATAATAGCAGTCTTGCAAAGTGGTGTCTTAACATATCTATCAGAAAATTCAAATTCAAAAAATTACAAATGACTTACCTCCTTATTCATAAAAACTTAACAGTATTTTTAAGCTAACAAATGTTTTGTCCCTTTCATTTAAGGGTAAACGTCACAATGACAGATAAAGACATAAAACATGTTAACTAACAAACGCTTACGAAGCGTTTATGAAAAAAAGGGTTAATGTTTTATTTTTCGCATCAAAACTGGCAGTTTAGACAGTTTTTAAATGTAATAAACCTTAGGTTAACTAGACAATTCTATATACGAATATTTAAATACCAAGTTTTAAAAAAACCTTTAAAAAGCGTTAACTACTAAACTTGCGTTGTAACATTAATTATAGTTTACCTACCATCTCAAAATGACCCATAATTATCGGGATAGGAAATTGTTTCCGAAATGATGCGAAAAAAATTGATGACGGCCCATGCCCGTGATGATGATTATACCAAAAAGCGTGAAACTAAGAGCTCAGTAATCGAGATGAGAATATTAAATTATCAAGGTTTTCTTTGGCTTAAGAAAAGTGTGAACCCAGCCCCAAAAAGCGCTCCCCATACAAACGGCGATAACGTTTTCCACTCTCTAAACCTTAACCTATGGCAATGATTTTTCGGTATGTTGTCATTATGCCTTGGAACTAGATTTGTATGTTTTGATTTTTTAAATATTCTTCATAGATTTGACAATATTTGCATTTTAGTAGTTTCATACAAAACAAAAAAGCGTCCATATTTTTGAAACTATTAAGAATATTAAAAAATCAAAACATACAAACCTAGTTCTAAGGTATAGCGACAACATACAAAAAAAAACATGGATCTAGGTCAAGGTTTAGAGGGTGGAAAACGTTATCGCCTTTTGTATCGAGAGCGGTGGGTTCACAGTCCTCTTAAAACCTAATCGCTATTTAAATCTTTAACTTCACTTGCGTGTAAATTTTGCTAGCGCATCTATTACGGGTGGTAGGACCTTGTGCAAGGTCCGTCCAGATCGCTACCACCATCTTGCTCGCTAGTCCTGCCGCTAAGCAGCAGTGCTTGCACTGTTGTGTTCCGGCGAGGAGAGCAAGATAGCCGGTGTAATTACTGGCACAAGAGATATTCCATCTTAGCCCTCTGGGTTGGCAACGCATCTGCAATCTCTTTGGTGTTGCGGGTGTCTATAGGCGGTGATGATGACTTACCATCAGGTGACCCACTTGCTTGTTTTCCTTCCTATTTCATAAAAAAATTCGCAATTTTGTCCTAAAGTAGAAATAATTCATATATTTGTTACTGCATATTTCCTATGTTTTGCAAACGAATTAATGGTCAAGCGTGAGCCTTTCATGTATACATTTTTTTAAATCTCAATAAGTCCAAAAATTAATAAATACAGTAGCTAAAATCGAGAAAAGTGCCATATAAAATTTTTCCACTATAAAGAAGAATATTCTGCGATTTTTTTTTAAAACTAGATGGAAATTATTTTAAACAAGATGTTGAACATATGTATATTAATTATTGGAATCGAAATTTACTTCCGAGTTTATTTTATTTTTGTTTTTTAGTTGGTAACGTGGCGAAACTGGCAAACGCAAGGCACGGAATGCTGATGTTGCAGTTTCGAGTCCTGCCAGTACCCTATTTTTTCTTTGTGTTGTCATTATCATTTAAATTTATTTGAATATATTAATTAATCAAATATTAGGAATTTTCAGTTACGAAAAAACTCCTTTTTTGCTTCCTAAATGATCTTAAACTCGGTAGTTTTTCTTTTTTTTATAAAATAGGGGGAAACGAGCAGACGGGTAACGTGATGGTCAACAACGCCGCCCGTAGACACCTACATTCACAGAAGAATCACAAGTGCATCGCCGGCATTTAAGAAAGGATTACGAGTAAGTTGTTTCTTGAAGATCTTCTAAGAAAGCATATCTATTTGGAAACACTGATAAATTAATTCCTCATTGCTGACTTACGAGTCGATGTTTTATTATCATACACAACAAAACCGGATCGCTGTCCAAGTTAAAACGTATAAAAAGAACTAGCCTTATTTATTTTTTCTGTAAACAGTTAAAAACCAACTTACGAGGTCAGTCGTAATCAAACTCATTAAAAATACTATAAACCTTGTTTATTTAAAAATACCTATTTAATTAAACATTAACTACGCTGACTTCGTTAACGCAAACAAAACTTAACCCCTCTTCATTTTGTTTTTTTTTAACAAGCAAGTATGAGCAAATTGATTAACTTGGCAGTCCTCGAGAAGGGTCAGAATCTGGTAACCAAAAGATTAATTGTTGTGATCCCACCCGGTTGAGTTTTGACGGACAGCTTTTAAAAAAATATCGATATCGATACTTTGGTACCGCACTATTTATCCATAAAGTTTGCTTCTCAGCATTAGTCGATAACGATTGTTTTTGATTTTCATTACTTTTTTGGACTATTACATGATACTTTTGACTTTCTAGCTAAAGACAGCAATGTACTTCGCTTAATTTTTCCAATTTTCGATAACAGTCGAAGTCATTCTTTGATATAGTTGTACTGTATTAAATATTTTCGCCCAATTAACATAGTACGTTTTACTAAAGTATGTCATGCATAAGGCAGTAAAGTTGCTATGAATTGTACTCACAAAACATCGATAAACAATTATCAACAAAAATCACACATGACGCCATCAACTGAGACACACAGACCCAACGTTATACACATATCTATGTACAGAAATAGGCTTATATAGAACTTGTTAACATCCTTTCTTCAGTGGCTAAATACAGGATAAAGACGTTCAACGCCCTCGTTCTACGCTGTTTCAAAAAATAAAAGTTTATCGAAAAAGTATTCGCCAAAGCACTGTTCAACTGTAAAGTTAAACAGTTTATCGATATCGATGGACGGAACATCAAGCGGTGCAGCCGACATGATAAATGACTGGCCGAAAATTGCATGTCAGGAGGTAACTGGCTGTCTGGGCATTTTTACATTTTAATACAGGAGAATGATTCTCTAAACTCCGCAGCGACGAACTCGACGCTGGTGCAGCATCCTGTCTTGCTCTAGCGCTAGCTATAGTGAGCGAGACAGACCGATGCTTCGACGGCGAGCTCGACTCTAATGCGCTAAAGAATAAGGGGACAGCACGTCAACGGGAGGATGCCGTTTAGCAAGATTTCGAAAAAGGAAACATTTTATCTGATTAATTTTAGTACCTGACTATATTTTAATTATTTTGCCATGAAAACGTTATTTCACCTTGCTAATATTAAATACCGAAGTGGGCTTTGTTTATTGTCACACTGCACTTTTTTTAGGGTTCCGTACCTCAAAAGGAAAAACGGAACCCTTATATAGGATCAATTTGTCGTCTGTCAGTCGGTCTGTCAAGACATGTTTTCTCAAGAACGAGTAAAGGTATCGAGTTAAAATTAATATCAAATACTCAAATTTGAAGTCCCTTGAAGTTGTGAAAAAATCAAACTTCTACGTCAATGCAATCAAAAGATACGGCCGTTAATGCCGCATATTTTATACAACCGCAAGGGAATCAAAAATCTATAGGGCGCTTCCCGTTGACCTAGAATCATGAAATTTGGCAAGAAGCAAGGTCTTACAGCACAAATAAAGGAAAAAATGCGACAACCGTAAATTTGTCCCAAAATACATCACATTTTTTTTATTATTACACTTAATATTTGTATGTATGAGGTCAAGAGTTTTCCAATGGCAAAGTTAAGCTTGTCCCTCAATTCAGATTATCTTTTCGTTAGAGCAATGCTCGGTGCTTATTAAGTTTGTACGGAACCCGCGGTCCTAGAGTCCGCCTCGCATTTGTCTAAAATTTTTTCAAGATATTGGTTTTTTTACTAGCTAATAAATATGCTATCACTATCATGAAAAACTGAAATCGCCTCACACAGCCATAACAAACGTTGTGATTGAAAAAACAATCAGACCGTCATCGTGTGAATTGTACCGTTTTTGCATTTCGCATACCGTTTTTTAATTAAATGCAGTACGCGCGTCAGGAAGCGTCAGGTACTTTGCGAGACCACTGGATCACTCACACAAACGGTCTGGTTTTGCAAAAAAACATTGTTCGAAATAAAAACCTATATTTTAGGAAAAATATAAACCTACGGGTACAGATTTGTTTTTCTAAAGTGTTACAGAATTGTTTAATTTTAAAGAGGAATTGGGAAAAGGTAAGTTCACCTTGAACTATTTTACTGATAACATTTACCGCTTAAAATGGAATTAACTTGTTATCTACACTAATATAATAAAGAGGTAAACTTTGTTTGTTTGTTAGTTTGTTTGTATGTAGGAGGTAATCTCTGGACCTACTGAAACGATTTCAAAAATTCTTTCACAGATAGAAAGCTACACTATTCCTGACAGACATAGGCTACTAATTTTACGTGAACAAAGTCGCGCGCGTCCGCTAGTTAACAATAAATAAACATAATATACTTACGAGCTTTTAACCGCGGTTTTGCCCGTACTGTCTTATTCATGGATTTTACGGGATTTTTACGGGACAAAAAGTGTGAAGTATATATTAATCCAAAACATGATCTACCTGTCTTCCAATTTTCATACAAATCTGTTAAGCCGTTAAAGAGTGATTGAGGAACAAACATACAGATATCCGAACATCATTACTTTCACACTTATATTAGTAGAAAGTAAGATTCGAGGCGACAAAATCTCAGAAACAAACTCTTCTACTTAACGTGACGTATAAAGATGCATTAATTAAAAAATCTTTAGAAGAAGCAAAAAGGAATCAATTTTTGTAACAAATTTTTTTTCTTCGATTTTTATTTTTAAATTTTTAACATTCAAATTATTAAATTAAAATGCTATGTAATGACAACACAAAAAAAAGGGTATGGTAGCGGTAATGTGGCGAAACTGGCAAACTCAAGGCACGGAATGCTGATGTTGCAGGTTCAAGTCCTGCCATTACCCTAATTTTTCTTTGTGTTGTCATTACATAGCATTTTAAAAAGGAATAATCTTTTTGTATGGAAGCCGGACACACGCACATCGTATGTCAAGTAAATTGCTCTTCCTTGGTACATTCTCGGAACAGGATAAAATACAAGGCAAAGTAAGCAAACCTAAGACGTCAAACATACCTTACCGCCATAGACATAAAGTCGGTTACACAAAACAACGGTTGTAATAATCCGTTTTTGTAATAACAACTTTGTTGTCATTCACCTTAAGGCACAAATTGGTATAATATAAAACCATCTGTCATCGCCTGGTCTCCTCACTATGTATTTATATTAACTCGATATTAAACGAGATACTTGATCGATAACATTTTTTTTAACACTTTGCGGAAATTGATCTTTGTAATGGAAATGATGTTTTAATTAATTTTCGTTAACAAGTGCGCATGCAAGGGGTTAAACTAACAAGTTAACAGGTTATCTCAGGCACCTAATATCTAAAAATTAGCATTCAAAGAAAAATTAGGGCAATGGCAGGACCTGCCATAGCCCTAATTTTTCTTTGTGTTGTCATTACAATTTTAATAATTTAATAATTTGAATGTTAAAACATTTAAAAAAATATCGAAAGAAATTTCGGTTACAAAAATTTAATAAAAAATAGCAGTGCGGTAATTACACCGGCTGTCTTGCTCTCCACGCCGGAACACAACAGTGCAAGCATTGCTGCTTAGCGGCAAGATTAGCGAGCAAGATGGTGGTAGCAATCCGGACGGACCTTGCACAAGGTCCTACCACCGGAAACTACAGATTTTGATAAGGTTTCACTGTCTTTTAGAGTCTTTAACGAATATTTTTATGTAATTTACATCCCGATTGTATAGATAGAGACTAAAGAAGCCGCCAATCTACACTAATCTACATCTACACTAAAACTTTGTTTGTTTTTTTGTTTGTATGTAGCGGGTAATCTCTGGAACTACTGAACCGATTTCAAAAATTCTTTCTTCAATAGAAAGCTGCACTATCCCTGACGGACATAGGCTACTAATTCCGCGCGAACAAAGTCGCGGGCATCCGCTAGTAAGCAATAAACAGAAACGATTTCTGCATTTATGTTAATAATATTATGAAAACGAATTTGGCGTGACATTTTGTTAATGCGACTGTTTATTTGAACTTTGAGAAGGCAAATTATTTCGCTGATAACATTGATGCAGTTATTCCAATGTATTCAATGATATTCAATTTATTATTGCAAATATTGTTCTAACCTCTGACAATCCTTATTTGGCATTTAAATCATAAGTTTACATTACAAGTATTATTGTTAAAGGTTACCGAGTTTTGTAATCGTGTGAAACATGCAAAAAAAATCTTTTTATACATAACATTACTATTTCTGTATATTTATTTAAAATCTTAGGCTAGGCTTTTGCAATATAAAAAGTAATAAAACAATATCAATACATAAAATAGAAACATTATAAAAACCTAACCTAGAGTGCCGCCGGCAGCGGAGCAGGGCTCAAGCTACCGGTAGTTAGGGCTGCAGTGTGAGGGATGTCCTGACTTATCGTAACGTGTCCAGGAGTACCGCCTTCTGTATCTGACCCTTGATCCAACCTTCTAGCGAGATTCTCTTGAGGTGTTGGTCGAGACTCGTCGCTATAAGACCGACATTATTATTATTATTAGACTTTAGCTGCTGAACTTTTCTGTTAACAGTGTTATTTAAATCCAAAATTGTAGTTTTTTCGTTCCTTTCTGGGAATTGTATTGTATTGTTCACATGTCATGTCATCTTTTATTATATTTATCGATGTCCAGTACGCCCTTTGGACGAAGGCCTCCTCCCGTCCTCTCTATTCCTTCATCTCTTGTGCTGTCCTACTCCATGTAAGTCCCAAAATTGCTTGGCAATCATCATCCATCCATTCATCTCCATATTCATTTTGATCTGCCTTTCGATCTCTTCCCATCCGTCCTCCCGTCCGTCTTCGACCATCTGTTACCTTTTCTGCGGTAAAAATGACCGACCTCCTTCCATTTTTGCTTGCGTACTGTAACAGTCACATCTCTTACTCTCGTCTTTTTTTTATAAAAAAGGGAGGCAAGCAAGCAAGTGGGTCTTCTGATGGTAAGTGATCACCACCGTCTACAGACATCCGCAAAATCAAGAAGATAGCAAATGCGTTGCCAACCCAGAGGGCTAAGATGGAAAACCTCTCGTGCCAGTAATTGCACCGGCCGTCTTGCTCTCCACGCCGGAACACAATAGTGCAAGCACTGCTGGTTAGCGGCAGAATTAGCGAGCAAGATGGTGGTTGCGATCGGGACCTTGCACAAGATCCAACCACCCGCAAAACCCGTCTGGAATGAAACATTAGCATTAGAGATAATGCTAGCGTTTTATTCTCTGATCATAATGCGTTAAAGCCACCAAGCGTTAAATGTCAGAACATCGTAGTTTTCAACATTCAAGTATTAACAAAATATCAATAAAGTATTGTCACGACAAAAGCAAATCTTCCCAGAGCCGTCTCGATATGATCTTGCATACATTTGGCACCGAACGAGGAGTATCTAACAGGCTATTTTTTTTAGCTTCTTTTGCGTCACGACTGTAGACTTTGTATGCTAATAGTTGCATACTTTTTCTTTTGGTGTGAGTGTTTTCACATATATCGACGGTTTTCTGACCCAACCTCGTATAGTTTGTTAGTTGGTCGTAAGGTTGACTTGTGCCTGGAAGCATTAAGTTTACTTATTGCATATTTTTGGAGAATGTCTTTGCGCACTCATGCATATATAGCCTCTATTTTTACTCAGATATGAGGCCTAGACTACCAAAGAGTGACTCCGGAAACGTATAGGAGCATTTTAAAATGGCCTATAGACGCATGTTGGCTATTAGCTGGACACATCGGGTGATCAACGTTGAGGTGCCTCGCCGTGCTGGAAGGAAAGGCCAATTAGTGTAGGCTCAAAAGATGGAAAGTTGCCTATTTGGGCCAAGTGCTTAGGCACCTTAGATATGAGCTCTTGCAACTTATAATGATGGGCAAAGTGGCAAGCAAAACAGCAGTGAGCTGTAGGAAGAAATCATGTTTGTGCAATATTTGGGAATGGACCGGGATCTTAAGTGTCGCCGAGCTTTTCAACCTCGCGAAAGACCGGGGGAAATACGCAAAACTGACTGCGAACCTTCACTAGTTGGAGAAGCACTAAAAGAAGAAGATTGTAAATTGAAATATTCTTTTTTGTGCAAGAGATTAAAATATGTAAATAGTAGTGTATCACTGAAAATAGCCGTAACTCAATGCGTCAATGTTTCTGTACCGTACAGCGAGTCTAATGTATACATAGAAGTCTATGATTAAAGGAGTCAAAAGACAGAGTAAGTTATAGCCTAAGAAGTAGCTAAACGCTTAAGAACCTTGTCGTAGTAACGTATGAAATGAGACTTGCTCGAATTTGTTACATCACTGGCAGCGACAAGGTACTAAAATGTTCAGCTACTTACTTCTGAGTCTGAACATACGTTGTTCAAAATGTATGCGGACGAACTCGTAGGCTAAAGCTAGTTCATCATAGACACACAAAGCGCTAATTATTCTCTCTTGATATTGCTGCTACTGACATTAGGTTTCAGCATAATCATCAACCTCAGAACAATCAATTCCATTCATCTATTATTCCTAACTTTACTATCACATTTCCGTACGCAATAAAATACTTTCCCATGTTCCCATTGATGTTTCATTCTCCGTTTCAGCTCATTTACTACTTTATCTCTAATGATGATGACAATCATGACATGACACTGATGATTACTAGATTCAGGGTGTTTAGAGGTCCATATCAACAAACTGCACGAGCACGGCACTGGTTTCACGGAGTAGCAAGGAAATGTTCCAGTTTGATGAAAATGATGATTTTCTGTTGTCCCTCAACAGAGACATAGAGCTCGTAAAATAGGTAATGATTAGAATTAAGAAAATAATTAAACTAACTTATTATTATATTCTCCTTTTTTGTTAAGGATATTTTTTAAAATCAAAGTTGCATATAAAATTCTCATGATCATCACACATTAGTTCTTAATTGACTCCGGAATTCCTCGCTTTGAACTGAGCACTAATTAACCAACTGAGTTTACTGCCCTTACCATAGAAGTTAGTTAGTCATTAAGCTTAGAATTGAACACTAAAACTGTTAAAGTACATTTGGTATTGCCTAAGAATAGACAGTACTATTGTAGTTTTGTTTTATTTAACACTAGCTTTTGCCCGCGACTTCGTCCGCGTAGATTTGTTTTATTGAAACATGCAGTCTGCAATATTTCCTGGACAAATTAATGAGAATTAGTTGCTTTGCTGTTCATGACGTCACGGCGGCGTATAACTCACTTATCAGTGTCCCGTGGGAACTGTGCATTTTTACGAGATAAAAAGTATCCTATATGTTAATCCAGGTTATAAACTATATGTGTGCCAAATTTCATTCAAATCCATTCAGTTGTTTTTGCGTGATCGAGTAACAAACATCCAAACATCCAAACATCCAAACATACAAACTTTCACATTTATAATATTAGTAGGATTGTGGAACCTATATAACTCTATTATCTTGAAGTTGATGTTATCAGTGTTAATCCTCTCGCCAAGCAGCAATGCTTGCACTGTTGTGTTCCGGCGTGGAGAGCAAGACAGCCGGTGTAATTACTGGCACAAGACATATTCCATCTTAGCCCTCTGGGTTGGCAACGCATCTGCAATCTTCTTGGTGTTGCGGGTGTCTATAGGCGGTGGTGATCAGTTACCATCAGGTGACCCACTTGCTTGTTTGCCTTCCTATTTTATTAAACAAAAATATGATTCGAAGTAATAGGTTGCCGCCATAAAAAAAAACCGCGACAAAAGTAACTTTTGACAATTTTCGACCTATATGACTGTACCATAAATGACATACATACAAATGTATCCCATAATATAAGGCATGTATAAGGCCCTACATTCAGGTTTATAGCTTTAATGGTATTAATTGAAGCTTCTCCATTTGATTCTCATAAAGCCAGACCATAGGGTAAAAAAACGTATCTCTTCCTTTTAGCTTTGCTGCAGTCGGGTAAAAAGGAGTCATATTAGCATAAACAATTTAAATGCACTTGATTGCAAACTTTATGATAATCTTAGAGAGGTACTAAAATTTCAAAATAGATTTTATATGATATCTGCAGTTGAATACCTACCTATGTAAGAGACATATTCAGTAGTGGACGTCTACATAAGAGGATTAAAGTTTATGTACAGAAGGGTAAATATATTCACGTACCACCTTAGAACCCTATCGCAATGACGCGACGCGTTAAACGCCAGGCTATGTCATACAAATGTCATGCTTATGTCTCTTCGACTAGGTTCTACCGTGGTAAGTGTTTCATTTCCTTGACTGTACATGTTAGTGACAAATTCAAAGTCAAAATATCTTTATTCATAGGAAGCATTTATGAATGTCATAAAATTTACCACCGGTGCGAAAAAACCTCTGATGAGACGTCACCAGCAAGAAACTCAACGAGTTCTGTACATCTGAAATGTTTAACACAGCAGCGGCCCTAACATGACAGCCCAGGTTTAGCTTAACCCCTCCCTGTGTCATAAGAAAGGGACGCATATAGAGATAAACTAAACTTGGCCGGTCATGTTAGAGCCACAGGTGTCCACTATTTGGTGCCAGGGATCGCCAATGCATGTCGGGATCATTTCCTGATGTCCTTATCCAAGAATAGTTCATTTTATAATACGCCCAAGAATTAATGTCATCTTGACAATAGATTTGAATATTGTATCAATTTGTTCCGTAATGTCTTTTTGGTTTTTTTTTGTAAAATCTTATGCAATTTCCCATGAACGACTTCCCGGTCGGGAAATTGCATATATTTTCCTGACGTAAATGATTGTTTCAAAAATATATAGTGTATTTTATTATAATAGCTATCATTGTAAAGTCAAATTATGTGACCGTTACACTCAATTCAGTCAAAGCGCCCATCGAACAAGATCCATCGACATTTCTGAGAAAAGTTTAAAAACAAATAAGTGTAATGTATCCGAATCAATAAAAAGGGTCATTTAATAGGTGTTTGACGTCCAGAAATCCGATACAGGCACATTCCGTCGGTAATTTACCGGTTGCCTCGACGATTTGTCAATCATGCTATCCAAAGCACCATAAGTTTAGTATTAACGAACGAAGAGCTCGTCGGCGTGTTATCATTTTTGATGTATATTGTAATTTGCGGGTGGTAGGACCTTGTGCAAGGTCAGTCCGGATCGCTACCACCATTTTGCTCGCTAATCCTGCCGCTAATCAGCAGTGGCTGCACTGTTGTGTTCAAACGTGGAAAGCAAGACAGCCGGTGCAATTACTGGCACAAGAGGTATTCCATCTTAGCTCTCTGAGTAACCTTCCTATTTCATAAAAAAAACATAGTTTACTATAAGCAGGGGCGTAGCTACCGTCGTATCAAGGATACGAGGCCCCCGAGTTACAGGGGCCTCGATTTGTGGAACCATAAAATCATCACCCTCCATTTGGGATTCACCACATTTGGGAAGAAGTACCCCTCGACAAATTCTGATACTGGGCCCATCCAGGGCGAGCTCCCACACTAGCTATAAGTAAATAATCGATTCTGGCGTTGCTTTGCGGAGGTCTATACTAACAAGTTGGAACAAATTACCTTGGTAGTCTGCGAAACCAGTGTGGTATTCCCACGTGCAAAACAACTGCGTCTGTGTGACATATTTCTATGCAAAATCCTCCCATCATTCGCTTCCACACAGTCATACTAGATAACACACTAGACTCTACTACCACTAAATACTTAAACTGCACGATCTACGCATGTTTCGCCTCCATACGTGGCATCATCGGGATCTTAAATCGTACGACCGTTCGCTAACTTAACAATCGACTTACAAATTCTTAATTATTGACCATTTGGTTTATTATAATTGATGTTTTAATGCAAGATTTTAAATAATTTTAGAAACCGGAAGAATCACTGTAGCTCAATAAGTAACGAGGCATGCAATGCAGAGATTGCAGGTTCGACTCCTATCAGACGATTAATATTTTCCTTTGTGTTATAATGATAAAAGTTACTCTACCAATAGGTCGTTACTATTAATGCCAGACAAATTAGCAAGTACTTGAACGGCACTATAAATTTTAGTTAGACATTAACTGTTTGAACTAGATTCTGAGTTATAAATCGAATTAGCGCTAAGCTTAGCTTTAAAGCTAACAATAATTTTATAACTTGTCCATATCTTATAAGGAAGCCTGATAGTGCTAATAGAGGCCTGTCCAAAGATACCATAATGTACTTAGGTCTTATACGGGATATTACACAAGGTCTAGACTCAGATATCTAATCAATCTTGCAAGAGTTTTAATATCTATGAGTAAGTGTCAATTGTTTACAATAATTAGTCCTGGAGAGCCGGCGAAGCGTGTGATACTTTTTTTATGAAATAGAAATGCAAACAAGCAAGTGGGTCACCGGATGGTAAGTGATCACCACCGCCTATAGACACCCGAAACACCAAGGAGATTGCAGATGCGTTGCCAACCCAGAGGGCTAAGATGGAATACCTCTTGTGCCAGTAATTGCACCGGCTGTCTAGCTCTCCACGCCGGAACACAACAGTGCTAACACTGCTGCTTAGCTTGTGTGATACTTTTTGTGTTTTACCAAAAGAAAGGAAAGGAGCTCTTGTTAGTTCCAGACTGCAACTGTTCTGATTTCGCTCTCTGCTCTAGTCTGTAGTCTAATGAAGTCTACCTTTATTCTAGACGAGTTTCTTTATATTATTAGACGTGTAGATAATCGAGCTGTGCATCTTCACGACACGCTTCAACTCTCTACGTAACTCTAAAATCAGACTTATGTTATTTTATTCATATGTGTTCCTTTATTTTTGTTTATTTCTGTGAATCAATAAAGAGTAGGTATTTGTTGTTATTGCTGTTGTTTATTACAGGCTGCAGAGGCCCAATCGAAAAAAAGTACAAATGCATTTGCATAATTATACATCTTAAAAAATAGAGATATGCACGAGCCCGGCACTGGTTTTGCGGAGTAGCAAGGTAATTTGTTCCAGTTTGTTGATATGGACCTCCGCAAAGAAACGGCTTAATCTATTAATTAAATAGAGATATATTTATTCATTACTAAATTACAAAAATTAACACCTAACTTATAACATAGAAAGCCGGTAATTATTTATTGCTTTATAGAGAAAAGGTGGTTTTGGTTTATTTTGGAAACAAAATGGCTTCTTTCTTTACTACTGCCGTAATAATCATACGGACAGACCATCATCTAATAAGTAATCCTAATTCACGTTTGATTATATAATAACTTATCGTAACCGAAATTATATATTTCTAAATTTTTTTCGATTTTTCTTTTTGTATTTTTTTTACATTCAAATTAAATTTAAAATGCTATATAATGAATGACAACACAAAGAAAAATTAGGGTAATGGCAGGATTCGAAACTGCAACATCAGCATTCCGTTCCTTGCGTATTCCAGTTTCCGCTACATTACCGCTGCCATACCCTGCGAATTTTTCAATGTGTTTCGTCTTTACGGTCATTACATTATTGATATTTTTTTCTACGGAATACGCAAGGCACGGAATACTGATGTTGCAGGTTCGAATCCTGCCATTACCCTAATTTTTCTTTGTGTTGTCATTCATTATATAGCATTTTATATATAATAAACTGTTTATGTTTCAATTATTGAGAATATTACTGAGGAAGAATTCAAACCTGAATACTAAACAAATACTTGGTAATAAATTAGCCTGGCTTGTCATAGTTTCACCATTAACACTTGCCAACGTCCTCCAGCAGTTGCGCAAGAGCATTGCGCACAAACAAGATCAATTTCCTGGATCAGATAGCTTCTCTATAATTATTGAAATTATTTGCTGTTTAGTTTTACTTGCATTTGTAACGGTATAGCAAATAACTATTGAATACATTATGATCTCAAACAAAATTGCACGAAAGTGTCAAATTGTTGTAGATCATCATTCAAAATATAATGTCCAAAGCAGAAAAACAAAAATATTTCAGAAACTACAGCAAAAGTAAAAATAAATATTAATATTTATTAAAATTAAATTAAAATTAAAATTAAAGTAGAAATATTTTAGTCTTTATCCAAAATCATGTTCATTAGAATCTAGACAAAAATATAGAAAGTTTTAGAGCATGAGCATTTAAATTATGAGAGCAATGATTTCAAAGTACACAGTACTAAATGTACACACACAAACCTAGTTCTAAGACATAATAACATTATACCAAAAAACCATCGCTATAGGTTAAGGTTTAGAAGATGGAAAATGTTACCTTCGTTTGTATGGAATGCGCTTTTTGAGGCTGGGTACACACGGGTCTCTTAAGATTATTTTGTTATCATAATGTACTAGCAAAAAAATGAAACAGGAAGGCAAACAAGCAAGTGGATCACCTGACGGGAAGTGATCACCACCGCCCACAGACACTCGCAATACCAAGAAGATTGCAAATGCGTTGCCAACCCAGAGGGCTAAGATGGAATATGTCTTGTGCCAGTAATTGCACCGGTTGTCTTGCTTTCCACGCTGGAACACAACAGTGCAAGCACTGCAGCTTAGCGGCAGGATTAGCGAGCAAGATGGTGGTAGCGATCCGGACGGACCTTCCACCCGTCTATGGTATACCCGTGTACATTTTAAACTTAGTAAACATCTAACTCTATCGTTTCGAAACATAGCCAGCAGCAATTTTACTTTCCAAGTCGACGAACTGACAACCAGCCCTATCAATTTAGTTGCGTGCTCAGGAAATTCCGCAAATGCTGGGGACCAGTGAATTTTATGTTAATTTTTTGTCAGAACTGTCCAATAAATCCAATCAGAAACTTAGCTACCAAGTAATTAATCATGATTTACGAGATTTCGATGTTAATTTTATTTAATTAAAGGTGATAAAATTAACTAATGAATCCTGTCATTGCAAATTTACGTCACAAGTATTTACCAACATACATACAGTTATTCCAAAGAAGTTCAATGTCATATTGGCCAGGTCATTTCATTATATTAATCTGTCTGTTTTTGCAAGTTATTGTGATTAATAAGTATAAATTTTCATTAATGTGCATTATTGACAATTAGTAGTTATCAAAAATTTAAATGTCACGTCAATTCCGCGATTCTAAACAAACGCTACTCTGTAGTAGTTAAACAATAGTTCATTGTAGTAGAAACAGAAAAATAATTAATAGATGGACGGATGAACGCGTAAATTACAAGCTGAGCCGAAGGTGAGGCTCTTTGATATATAAGTCCATCTATTGCACCTCCAGCCAAGACATTACACTACAATTTATGTAACTATTGCAAGAAAAGAAAAAAGAAATTAAGTATTATGAAGGCTAATGCAAAGAGTGCTCAAAACTAAATAGAGTCGCTTCAAGGAAAAATAAAGGGTAGTGCTCAAAGTCCATAATGTTATGGCTATTCTAATTAAAATTCTACTTAATTACCTTAAAAGGTCTCACAGTATAGCAAAAAAGATTAAAATCCCACAAAAACGGAATACATCCTTCAATTTCTGAGATGAATTTCATGTTGACATTCCAATTTTCATTTAGTTTTAGTTATACTCGTAGTGTTTTTACTTTATTTTTACTATGGATGTTTTATAATAATTATTATGTAATTTTGACGATCTCAATATAAAAAAAATGTTATTTGACATTTCATACAATTAATAATGTACAGTCACGAGCACCAACATGTATACAGCCAATCCTTCCCAACCTGTCAAAAATATGTAAACATCAACCTTATTGTTAGAGGCATAAGAACACCAACACATACATAGGAATAAGATTTACTAACAATGTGGACCTCTTTGTTGTCTGAATAAAGATATTTATTATTATTATTATTATAAGGTCTGTGTATACATATTTATGGAAGATTGGCTGTATAGATGTTGGCGCTTGTGACTGTACATAATTTTATATTTACAGAATTAATGAACTAAACTGAACAATAACTTTTAGAACCTGGTGTGCAATTTTTGAATCTCAACGGGTGACTGAAGCTCACCAAAATGGCCGTTTTTCATTAGTTTTGTTGAGCTTTAGTCATCTGGTGGGATTCAAAAATTTCACACCTGAATGTCGACTACCATTAAACAAGTTGCTACAATGCTAGAACAAATTTCCCTAAGCAAAAAAAAAGATATTGTCTCTGAAAACAGAATGCGACTCTCAATTAGCCTGGTATTCTTCGGCGGGCACCTGACGCGGTTGACCCACATTCTGGACAGATTTATTGCGCCCGCGCCGCCTCGGGACTCGGAACAGCGTACGCGCAACTAGCGATCAACCGCACTTACGTCTTTTTAGTCGCACAACTGAAACGCATAGGGCTACCGTTCTGAGAAACTACAGCATGGTCACATTCTTACGGCAGTAAAATATGGAATGAAATGTTGTATAAAAAGTATATTTAAATGGTTTGCCGTAGAGTTTTGTTTTTAGAGCGACCATAATATTATACATATCAGGGTCGTATAATTCTAGACTGAGCACTCTGTATAAGTTTAATATTCCTGCAGGCTTCATAATAAACAAAATCCTAACCTAAAATTTCAGTTTGGTCACCCAAAAATCGTATATAGCATAAATAAGAAGAAATCGAGGTTGTAAACAGAAGTGGGAATTTATAATGTATTGCTTTTTTTATGAAATAGGAAGGAAAACAAGCAAGTGGGTCACCTGATGGTAAGTGATCACCACCGCCTATAAACACCCGGAACACCAAAGAGATTGCAGATCCGTTGTCAATTCAGAGGGCTAAGATGGAATACCTTTTCTACCAATAATTGCACCGGCTGTCTTGCTCTCCAAGCCGGAACACAACAGTGCAAGCACTGCTGCTTAGCGGCAGGATTAGCGACCAAGATGGTGGTAGCGATCCGGACGGACCTTGCACAAGGTCCTACCACCCTCAAAACCCACTTTAGAATGTGTTTTTTGAAAAAGTGAAATTTTAGATTAGAATGTTTACTGCTTAAGCCAAGGACGGCATATGGTTTAGATTCCGTTACAAGAATTTGACGATTGGCAACCCTACTCGATCCAATACACATTGGTATTGGTCTAGGACATTCAGTTGCTTGCGAACTAATGCGCTGGCGCAAGAAGAGATACAACTTCCTATTCAGTGATTTATTCACACACTACGGTTAATGCATACACAAGGAACAGTTAAGGTTATTAATTATATCACCTTCATTCGGTTAGCGGTTTCTTGAGTTGCTAAGTCTAGAAATCTAGTTCCGTGATTCCCAAAGATTCCCAAAGTAATTTTCAGCGAATATTTATTGCATTTTATTTGGAACATTTTTTACGGGTGGAAGGACCTTGTGCAAGGTCCGTCCGGATCGCTGCCACCATCTTGCTCGCTAATCCTACCGCTAAGCAGCAGTGCTTGCACTGTTGTGTTCCGGCGAGGAGAGCAAGATAGCCGGTGTAATTAATGGCACAAGAGGTATTCCCTCTTAGCCCTTGGGGTTGGCAACGCATCTGCAATCTCTTTGGTGTTGCGGGTGTGTATAGGCGGTGGTGATCAATTACCATCAGGTGACCCACTTGCTTAATTGCCTTCCTATTTCATAAAAAAAAACACATTATGTGTGATTGTGATGCTTTCGCCAAAACGAGAATGAAACTCCTTGGCAACGGATACCCCGAACCAGGAGAAGTCAAGGCACTACCACTGCTCCACATCTTCCACTTTATGGAGGAAGTGGAAAAAGCGATGGAATAAGTGCGAAGGAGGGGTAATTACACAAAAGGTCCCATTGGGTCGAAGTGTATCCGTAAGGACCCGTAATAGATAAGATAAGATAATATTGTACTAGATTTGCTTTGATAGTTGTAGTTATATTAAGTATTTGAGTTAATTTATGAAGTCATTCAATTTGCTAACCTATCTTTTTTAGTTGACGTTAGTAAGTTCCTGGGGTGCAAATTTTGAAACTTACCAGGTGACTAAAGCTCACCAAAATGGCCGAATTTGTACGAAACACGGCCATTTTGGTGAGCTTTAGTCACCCGGTGAGATTCAAACATCGAACTCCTGAACACTAGAAAATATGGACATTGCTTGAATTTAACTTTTGTAACATTCAACTTAACGTTTAAGATGGCGTTTTAATAAAAGATTATAAATATATCCTTGGCGACTCTTTGCATGGTCCATGCAAGACTAAGAAAACAATAAACCTTTTTTTTATTTCAGTTAAGAAATGTACTACCCCGAATTCATGCAACGGTTCCAATCGACGCATTCTCAAGCAGTATGACGTCATTTTAAAAGTAAAATGGCGGATATTGTGCAAAATATCAAGAGCAAAAACATGTTCCCTCAGGCATTTAGTTCTTTATCATGTAAAAGATATGTAGATATGGTTGGTAGTATCATAAAGAGCAAAGGAAATGGGTTCTAATTTACATCTTACATAGCGTTTATGCGATCTTGGCCCGTTTATAATTTTGAGGTTAAGAGGTTAAAAACTGACCGCCGCCATTTTGTATTCCTAGATTGAAATCCTGTTCGTAATCCAATTTATTAACCGTTGGTGAGATGACATTGCATTTACGCGTTCACTGCCGGCAACGCATACATGCGTTATGGATAGTTTCAACCGTCGCTGTTACAATTTTGTAGTTATTTCAACGCACATTTATGTGTTTCGCACAATTTTCAATTACATTTGGATTTGTTCTATTCTGAACTGTTATTTAGCCTGTGTGGAATCTTCCCATGTGATAGTTGCTTGTAGTTGCTTACAAACACGTGTTGTTGCTAGGTATTGGCAACTTTAATTACGATAGCGTCCCATAGTTGGTCAACAATAATTAATTTTGTAGCAACCGTTCACATTTTGTTTCGGCGCTGTAAATGCATTTACGAAATAAATAAAATTTAGAATTATGAAGACGATTTTGGATGCATTATTATATTAGCTTTTTTAAAAATTGTAATACATAGGTGGTCTACATAGTGGTAAAAAAAATTTCGTCAATTATCGCCGCCGATAAATCCTAAAGCTCCATTGCAAAAACAAATCATATTTTTTAAGGTTATTTCAATCACCAAGTCTGAAAAAATGTCTTCAAACTTATAAGGTTGGTGCAAAATATTGAAGGAATTTTATGTTTATTTTAAGTATAAAAAATACATCACGTAATATTTTGAAACTTATACAGTTCTAGGTTAATACTCGATAAAAGTGCACCTATCCTTAGTTCAGTATTATGTATCACAAGATTTTTTATACAGATCTTGTACTAATGGTGGCAGTAAGATATTTAACTAAAGTAGACATATTTCTTTACATCCGCATCCTAATTAGAAGTTCCGTTCCCGTTCAACGTATTCTGCATCGATTTCTTTGCATTCTATCAATGCATTATTATTATTATAAGCACACGCCTGTTTTCCTTTGGGATGGGCAGAGACCACAGAACGCCATTTGCCCGGTCCTGGCATTCTTCTCCTGCTTCTTCCAGACACATTCCTCTCTTCATACTTACATGCTCAGCGGTTACGGGTACTTCTAATCTTGCCTGTCTTTAGGACGATACGATTTATAATTATGCGATTTTCTTTACTGACAACTAACCGCAATAAATAAACTCGGAATATTTTTACAGCTTCCATATCAGCAATAAAATGTAAATAGTCCATATCAAGTATGTCACACTGCATTTTAAGTATCGCGTTTACTATGCCGACCAGTCGATCAACTTTTTACGCCCATGTTCGCGATAATAGGTGCAATGATCTACGGCATTAATCAAATAGGTAAGTGAGTGATTTATTTGGATTTTATCGATAAACACTGGTTAATGTTGTCGCCGTAAGTTCTGGATTTATACAGGAGATAGTAGCGAAAGTTGGATTAATGATAGAGTGATGAAAACGGTTAATCAATGCGGCCGAGTTAATGGAAAGATTAAACTGTTGTTACGGTTGTTTATAACGGTGACATTGATATCGCCGGTGATATTAATGTTAAGGTTCAGGTATTAACTACTGTGTAGAAACTTAACAAATTGGAACAAACTAGATACTCTGCGAAACCAGTGTCATGTCGGAAACCAGCCCTACAACTACAACAATCAACATGGATCAAACAGACTCAACTATTAACCACCAACGCAAACACTGAATCTACACAATCTACGCGCGTTTCGGGTCTATACGAAGCATCATCGAGATTTTATTGGGTACAACCGTTTGCTACTTAAACGAGCATGCCCATTCGTACGAGTATGTGCCATAAAGTGACGCCTAAATCTATTAATTATTTAGAGTTAATTAAATAGAATGTATAGAGTTTTTTTTTAATTATTGGCAGGCAAAAAGATCAAGCTGGTGACCTGGTGGGAAGCCACTACGATCCATGAGAACCAGTAACAAAGACCCAAGAAAAACCGATTGCAATAAATGCGAAGGAGGGGTATATGTACATAAAAGATCCCATTATGTCTTAGTGTATCCGAAAAGATCCCTAGTAGATAAAATAATAGGACATTAACCAAGGTGGCAAAAGACTCAGGTTCAATGAACGCTGCAACTTGGAGCTTGCAATGCTGATTGCCAGCTTACACCTGTCCCGCAGTGGGCCAATTCGACTGATCTATAGCCAGGTAAGGAACTTTATAACATAATTGGTCACACCTTACAACACATTAATACAAATAATAATCTGACCGTAAGGTTGTCTGGTAATAAGACAGGTCTATCAGCTATAAATCAGCACAGAACAAAGCATTAACACGTGTTAAAGACCTAAAGTCACTAAATCTAATCTCAAAATTAAACGATACGCTCGTAAATTCAGTACACTGGTGAAAAACAGCTGTTTTAACTGAGTACAGGTTACAAGCGCAAATAATTTGCTGAAGTGAAGATGGGCTGGGTATATGAGCAGTATGCTACCGAGTGGAAATCTCGAATGGGAGGGACATCGGAACGTGGAATAAAATCCTGGTGGACATCACCTGGGCGATTAGGACAGTGTAGATCTAACTTGCCAAAGATGGAGAGTTGTGACAGAGGCGCAAGAAGGTCTTCATCCAGCAATGGATGGTTGAAGGCTAAGTGGTTTAGGAGAAGGCAGTCGACGATACACTGTAAGAATTTCGGACAGACAGGAAAAAATAGCTACTTTACTTTATACTATGTAAAGATACAGAAGATAAAAAAGATACCAATAAAATGAAGGACTTAGAAATCCCAGTGCAGTGTACTCGACGCTAAATATTGAACATTCACTTAGCATTCTTAGTGGACCTAATTCGAAACAATTTCGATCTTATTATTCATAGTTAGGGCATTGAATTGCAAATGAGCTGGATAAATAGGTTCCCTCAAAGCCTAAGGCATCTGTATAATTAAATGAAGTGAGGCATGCGATCTTATTCAGGACAGTAGGGCTTGGATGCGGAACTTAGAATTCAAGGACTTGAAGTTGAGTTGTGCGAGAATTGAGTTAGTTACATGCAATTGTATGCCGCAAAACGGGACAAAATTTCATAAAGCGCATGTTTTATTAGCCATGACGCTAAAGTCTTTTGCAATGGGTCCTGTGGTCAGGAAAAGGTAGATAACAAAGCAAAATAAATTTCAATTGTAGACGCAATGACAACACAATGTAAAGTCTTCGGCATGTGGCAGGACTCGAACCGACATCCTCGACATTCCCAGCCTTAATTCTTGGTCTTAAGCTAACGAAGACATGCAATCATTTTTGATTTAATTATGTGACGGAAATGAAAATACATTATACATAATTATCATTAAGGTTAAATTATAAAGATCAATCAATTGAGTTTGGTTTCGCAGAGTAAAGAAGTAAATTGTTCTTATTCATTTGTTGATATGGAAGTCTGCAAAGTTTTAAGGGAATGGTCCTAGTTATTGCCAGTGACCCAGTAGTAGACGAGAAGATACGGAAACATACGAAAAAACGAGACACAATGATGTCAACTACTGGTAAACGCTTGTCAAAAACTGGGACGGTTACCATAATTGTGGAGCGTTTTGGATGAAGCAGCTTCAAGGTAATTTTCAAACCACAATCTTCTCCTGTATGAACAATAGAAACCCAAACATTAAATTTTTGTACATAGTTTCCACTGTAGGAAGTTTTATATGAAAATAAAGTCAAAGACAAAGTCAGAATGTCTTTAAAATTGTATGTGCCTCTCAGAGGCAGTGTGGCGAAACTGGCAAACGCAAGGCACGGAATGCTGATGTTGCAGGTTGAAGTCCTGCCGTTGCCCTAATTTTTCTTTGTGTTGTCCTAATTTGCCATTGCCCTAATTTTTCTGTGTTTAATAATTTGAATGTAAAAACATTTAAAAAATAAAATCGAAAGAAATGTCGGTTACAAAAATTCAGAATGTCTTTATTTAGATTCGGCTTACAGGAAGAGCTTACGAATGTCAAATAATTTACCACCGGTTCGGAATAAACCTCTGATAAGGAGATACCGGCCAGAACTCAAGGTATTGCGATACAACGTCCATGTGTAACGATACAATTTCGCAGAACATTTCACAGCGTCATACGATAATCTGACGCAGTATTACTTGAGCTTAATTGAAAAGCGTCAAGTGCCTAGATATTTAGGGCATACCAGTTCAGGTTATAGTGACGGGTTTAATCTACGTTAACTGATTAGTTTAATTCGATTACTGTTAACTTGTTAACGTCAATACGTTTTCAAACATTGATAATCGATACTGTGTCAGTTTCCACTTGACCAATGGCCGCCACTTAGTGTTTTTACCCGATTGCGCGACGCAAAGGAAAACTGAAAAGACTAAAACAAGACCAGTAGTCTGAAGTTCTGTTAAGTAATGTTGAATACAATTGCAATAGTTTCATGAAGTTTAACAGTCGGGACCCATTAAAAATGTAGACCGGCTCACATCTTCCCAGGAATGGCTCCCGACTGTTGAAGTTCATGAAACTATTGCAATGGTGTAGGTATTCAACATTAATTACTTAACAGAACTTCAGACTACTGGTCTTGTTTTAGTCTTTTCAGTTTTGATTTACTTTTTACGCAGTTGGGTTTTTAATTTTTTTAATTTTTTATACCTTACCAACCTTAGATAGCAACGAAGTGATAGGAGCTCCTGATGTTTACGAGGTAGGTATGCAAGATAGGATGATGAGGAGAATGGCGTGAAGTAGTAGCTTGCCATTGCGTTTCGTACTTGAATTGGAGATCCGGCTGCCCGTTATCTAAATGGTTTTTAATATGCAATGCATGTTTGTGTTCTCCAAGCATAATTATATCGCTGTCAAACGAAGGGGATTAAGATCAAATAGGGTTACAAATTTCTGTCTTTATCGAGATTCGAACCCGCAACCTCTAGCTTCGCCACTTCTTATCCACGTTGTTTAGATTATTTTAAACGTCGGCCTACGATTCTAGACACATTAAAACATAAAACATTAGACATATTAAATTCTATAATTAAATCAGAAAATAACTGTCGTAATGGTATATCGCAATGCCGCCAATTTGCAAGACTAACTAAATTTATATCTACGGCGCTTAATTAAATACATCAAAGCCGCTTCCTTTAAACCTTTAATGTTCGATAAATAACGTTAAATCCTACATTAATTTTCACCTAATTACCCTATTTCGTAATGTACCTGTTAGCATTTAGCTTGCCAATTAAACGGGTACCGACCAACCGCACAGGGTAGAGTCGTCGGTCCTACTAGCTGTGTCAGTTGTGCTATAAGAATATCGAAATTGCGAATGGGACTGTCCCTGGCTGCACAGCTGGCATGAATTTTGTGCTGTTTTTTTATACAACATAGGAATGCAAACGACCAAGTGGCTCACCTGATGGTAAGTGAACACCACCGCCCATAGACACTCGCAACAATAAGGATTTTGTTAAGTGATGCAATATTCTAGTGAGTATGTGTACTTCTATATAAAAAAGAAGGCTTATGCCCAGCAGTGGACATTTTCAGGCTAAATGTAATGGAGTGGGATGTTTAAAACGAAAAAGTTTTCAAATTCACCAAAGACACTGGTGTAAAAAATCTGCTTTTAAATTGTAAGTTCCATAAAAAAAACATCGTGTATTCTTTTATTGCCTTTCATTTCACTTAACGCCCGAGTCTCATTAAATACGAGAGCACGCTGTAACCACGCGTTTTTCCTTGAAAGAAAAACCTCTGTCGTGTATGGTTGGTGCAGACCCGACTCCCCGGTCCAAATGAGGTAAGAATATTCGAGCAAAATCAATCAATAGAGCCGCGGGAAATTATAGTTAAATGTCCGAAGGGCGTGTTAGGATTTATAGTCAATTAGGGCTTCCAAGAACAGTCACTAAACCTATTTCTTAGTCTGCCTTTCCACTGCGGCGGAGCGGAACGAAACGGAGTCTAGCGGAGATGTGCGACGTTTTCATACATGTGAAACACCGCTTGACTTCGCTTGGAGTGTGAAATGTGCGGATATGCCGCACATCTCCACTTCGCTCCGCCGCAGTGGAAGGACAACCTTAGCCTGCTTTTCCACCAGAGGATGCGTAGCGAGGGATGTGTTTGTAAGAACCAATAGAATCGCTTCATTTAGGTACCTTGCCTCGGTCTGCACAGCTCTGGTGGAAACGGCTCATTGGTTCTTTACAAACACATCCCTCGCTACGCATCCTCGCACATCTCTAGTGAAAAAGCAGCTTTAAAGTAGGCAGATGTTAAATTATAAATTAAGATAGTTAAAAATGCCTTGCATCAGTTTTCAGCGTCTAAGATTATTCAAGTAGCGACTGGGCTCGCACAAGTACAATAACGGTTTCTGAAATTCTAGTTTAGAAGGAGGAAGGTAAAAGATACGATGTGAACAGACAGGAACGGACAGCCGCTTTTTCGTACTATGTAAAAAAAGATAAAAAAGATAAAGGAAAAAGTTACAGGAATACCTAAATGAAATTGTTTCTCGATACCTATGTAAGTAATTAATTGTAACTACATAAGGCAACGGGCCCAGTTATAGATAGGGACCCAATGATTGCCAAGGATACGATATACTTCTGTATTATAATAACTCTACTGGTAAAAACAATGTCCTACGCATGCCAAACACTGGTACACCTTACATGTATTATTTATATTAACATTAAACTCGATTCGACCACCAAACGTGGGTGGAAACAGTTGTCAATCTTTCGATTTTGTCACTAGATCTGGCGCGACTTGGCAATACATTAGCGACTATTTTGGCAGATGTTTCATACATTTTAGTAACATTTTGTGATCAGTTTTCCATACATTTAGCGACATTTGAGCCCAATTTCATATAAACTGGTAACTTTTCAAAATTTTAAGCTACTTCTACAAAACTAAGTTGGCGATACTAGTTGGAAATCAACTTACAAGATTTGACCCAAACATGGGAACAGGTCAAGCTAAATACAAGCTCCTTAAAGCACCAGATAGCAAAAACTTATACATGTAGAAATCATTGAAAAAAAACAGTTCCAACTTGTCGCTAAAACAGCCCACTAATGCCAATTACGCTAATTAAGAAAAAATAATTCCAATCCCATAGATCCATTCACAAATGCCTTGACGATTGGATCTCGTAAGGCAACTGTGGCAACAGGCTCGTATGAAGGTCGATAGAATGTTTCTAATTATTACCATTTAAGGGACTATTTCAAATATCTGTATATAAGAACTGATCAATGGAAGGTTGAAGCTTTTTGTGTGCGGATTTTAAAGATCTCGCTGTACTAGTTTTTTGGATAAGTCGATAACAAACTGGTTTGTCTGATCATAAGCAATAACTGATGCTTGATACACAACAAGACAATACTACCGGTATTTTTCGATTTTTGGTTTATAATCTCTTCTCCTCCTCCATTTGCAATCTCATCGGTGTAACGGGTGTCTAAGGGCATTGGTGATCACTTACCATCAGTTGACCCATTTGCTCGTTTGCCTTCCTATGTAGTATCAAAAAAAAATTTACACAGTACTAACAATATTGCAGTTTAGTTGAGTTGCGTAACCAATGCAAACGCACGTTTTCATTACGGCACGGTAACGCATTGCGCAACGCGGAACTTCACCGAACATCACTTTCGCGGCCAGATCTAGTTACAGGAGGTAGGCATGTTCAAAATGAGCTGAGATTTTGCTCAACAATTTATGAGTATTGTGTACCAAGCCTTAAAAAGCACTCTCCATACAAACGGAGACAGTTTGGAGAGCAAGGCAGCGGGGTGTAACTACTGGCACAAGAGGTATTCCATCTTAGCCTTCTGGGTTGGCAACGCAACTGCAATCTTCTTGGTGTTGCGGGAGTCTACAGGGGGTGATAATCACTTACCATGAGGTGACCCACTTGCTTGTTTGCCTTCCTATGTCATAAAAAAAAAACTACGGAAACATCTTCCACCCTCTTAACCTTAACACATAATCCTGGTATTTAGTGTTGTATGTTACAAAATGTGTGTAAGTGTGTGTGTGTGTGTTAAGCGTGTGTGTGTAAGATTTATCTCTAATTCTGTTGAATTGTTCATGTTGTATCAGTGCGGTATTCAATAAAGCATGTATTGTATTGTTTGTTCTTATTATGCCTTAGAGCTAGGTTTGTATATTTTGTTTTTTTTTGTCATTAATTGCTTTTACAACGATTAAAATTGACCCTAAACGTTTTTTGATTCTGTTCAACATAATGTTTTTTTTAAACTGTCCATGTTGTGTGTATTTGTATGTTGTATGTTGAATAGTTTTAATTAAATAAATGTGTTTTTCTTTCTTTCTTTTAAACGTAAAGTAGCAAGACATTATCATTAAGATTGTTGCAATTTCAATTACTCTGTATTCTTATTAAAATAGTGACTTTATACCATATAAAGGAGTATGGATTTACAACCTAACTACAGCAACACTGCTTTACATAACAATTTGCATGGTCCGTTGGTCACCGTACTTCAATAAACCATTCCCAGTGATCAGAACTAAAGAGAGTGCCACACGAGCCTACGCTTATAGCAAATTAGCTGGACCTATCCCCCATTACTTCCTACCTGACCCCGGCTTTCACCGTGTGGGAACAGCGCTACAATTCTCGCTTTCTATTGGCACGCACGTCATAACGAGGTGCTTTATAGCAAAAATACATCGATGTAAAGTGTCATACTAAATGACAGCAGAAAAACGGCCCAAATCCCAGATAGTCTCAACTTCCACTAATAAGTTATTTTTAGTGCATTAGCGAAATAAAAATGGACCACAAGGTTTTGAAAATTATTTTTCAATACTGTTGCTCAAATAGTGCCCTTTTTTGGCTGTTGTGCGTGCGCAAAGTTCATTACAAATTTCCACTGCTAAAGTTTGTACTTACTTTACTTCAATTAAGAGCTTCAGTGAAAGTCGCAAATTTATTGTAGTATTTTTTTTCGCAACTGTATTGAAAAACGTCGTTCGATACACGCGCGGAAATGTCATTCTTCACTCGTGCGAGTCTTGCCACTCGCCTGCGGCTCGTGGCAAGATATCTCGGAACTCGTAAAGTGTTGACATACGTTACACACTAGCATCGAAATGTACTATTGTTGTTCTTTTTACGTAATACTTTAACAAAAACATACATTTTACATAATATTTTAGCAAAATGTTACCAAGCTAAAAAGTTTTTATAGACGAGTACTGGCACCACTGGCACTTAATTTAGTATAACGTTTGTATCATGACTAAATGTACATTTGCTCTAACAACTTTTGATCGCTACCTATGTTTTTTTTTATGAAATGGCACAAAACATTAAAGATTAACAGTGAGTGAGCTGTTTGACATCTTTGACATTCCATACAAATCGATTATGAAGAACATCTTCATCTTTAAATGCTAACTTCTCTCCTGGCAACACCACGATCAACGTTCCATTTTAAAATAATAAAAATACAGTTTCATATCTGTTCCAAATTCAAATTATTATCTTCAAACGCTTCATCGCCTGCCAGCGATTCAAATTTGGATTGGAAATCCAAATACCACCATGCTCTTTCGTGCACTCTGATTGGTTGATCGAACGTAAACATACTATCACAGAGCATTAAATACGTTGTGATTGAAATTTTAGTGACTAGCTTAACATACGATTACGTGCCGTTGATGCTCAATAATTTTAACTATTTTTTATTACTTTTAAATTAGCTCCTACAGACATTAATTCGAGTCTTCAGCCAGTTACAATTACAGGTTATTCGTTATGTTTTTATTACAATATTAATAATTTATAATTTTGATTTCATTGTTGTATTTATACCTTAGGCATAATTCAGTTCCTTTTTGATGTTAATCTCGCAGTTTATACAGCAATTTAATGTTAGGCAAAAACTTTAACTTCGGTCTAGAAACGAGAAATTATACTTAGGATAAGCGAAGAAGGATAAAGAAGAAGAATTGGACTCATTTACGCCAAATTCCATGCCACTCCGGTCACAAACAAAAACGATTTCCTAGGTTTCTTAAGATGAAATTAAATTAAATTTATTACGTATGAATATTTTGGTTAGATTACAAGGAAGGCATTGTTAAATAATCGTCAGTTGTTTCACCAAATGGTGTACACACATGATAAAACATTAAAAATACATCAACATCCCAAGCAACTTAGTATATAGATTCGTTTGTAGCTAGTTAGATACAAGCAAGCAAAGCTAAAATAAAAACCTTAACTATACAGTACCTAATAGACAAACGACAGACAGCAAGTCGTGCTAACCGTGCGGTTTCACTCAACGAGCGAGTAATGGTTAGAAAACACGACTGATTCAATGAGAGAGGCTTCATCAGTTTTCTTTGAACTCTTAGCAACGAACGCGATTTACTCCGATCACGAAATGAAACTTAAGGCGTCAGGCCAATAGACAACATCTGAATTACGAACGTTTGTTAGTGATAAAATATTATTATCAATACTCAACAAACGGTCTCTTCTTATCAGAGGTTTTTCCGAACCGACAAGACAAGACAAGACAAATACTTTTTAATGAAAACCACACGAGAAACTACAAAAGAACCACTTGCATAATTTACAAGGTAGAGAATTAGCGGTCTTATGGTTTAAAAGTGTCATCTTCCAGACAACCATTTGGAATGAGAAATCCTGACCGTGTGTAGGAAGAAACTGAGAACTTTGAGCCAACTCACGATCAGTTTTAACTGTTCAGCAAAAACTGATCGTCTCTTTGTGTTATAAAGTACTATTTCCTACAAGCATCAAAGCCTGGGTATCTTCGACGCGTACGCAAGCTTGACGCGCAACTAAATACCACATTCTCAGATGCAAATGAACAGGCCTTTGCGGCGAACGCTGATGGCTCAAAGCTCATATTGTCCGTAAAAAGACAAATTATGCAATAACACGCACTTAGCAATGAATGCTGAATATGTAATGGAGTTTATTAAAATCTTCTACCATTTGCTTTACTAAAAGTTTTCCTATTATCCCGTGGGAACTTTGCTATTATAATAATACGGCTTGAGTCTTGGGAATATTTTATATCCCACCGCTGGAGACTTACCTGTTATCATGATAATTACGAAAAATAGACGAAAAAATCAAAAACAAAGAAAATGACAATGCTGATGATGAAAGGGACCACTCAGCATATGCTGCTGGAAGCAGCAACGCTGGTTTGCTGCAGGGGCCTAAACTAAAAACTGGAGAAAACGAATTCAAAACTAAAATAACTAAAATCTACCAGATGACGTCACGTAACCAACTAACGCCAGCAACGCTTAAACCTTACAACACTAATTATTTGTAACATAAATCCAAAATAGCTAACTGTTTTTTAAATTATATGACAATTGGTTAACGCATGAAATAAGCATCTTTACATAGTACAAAAAAAAAGTCGCTATTTTCTCCTGTCTGTCCTATCATAGTCTATCTACGGCTGCCTTCCCCTCCTAAACCAGGCAACGGATTTTGATACAGGTTTCGCTGTCAGTTAGAGATTATTTTTTGAAATTTGAAAATTATAAAACAAAAAATATTGTTTAAGGAGTTAGATAGTAAGAAATAGAATTACGGGTGAAGTGGTCGGGAATTTGAGTCATTGCAATATTAACCGTTTAAATTGTCTTATTTCGATGAACTAATAGTATTTTATGCAACTGTTGCATAATGAGGAGTCTTAAAACACGAGTGTGGTTTTATGAAACGAGCGTCAGCGAGTTTCATAATAGGATCACACGAGTGTTTTAAGACCTAATTATGTACAGTTGCATACATTACTTTATCTACACACATATCATAAGTACTCTATGATGGGTTCAGAAGCCATAGGGCAATGACCTGCATTGCTACTAGTGCTAGGTCCCTATTAAATATCTATAGACTGTACACATTAAAATAATGTAATAAAAATGAATTCGAACAAATATAGAAACAAATTAGAAAAATTCTTATAATAATATTGGTTGTTATAATGCTGGTCATTACCTACGGTTTCTGAACGCATTATAGAGCATTTATGATATATGTGTAGATAAAGTTATTTTAAAAACTTTAATGTCTATTAGGTAGTCCGTCCACGGATCAACATTCCGCTATTGGCATTGGAATTGCCAAGAATTGCTATTGGAAGTTGACGTATTACACTCGGCGTTGAGCCAAACGTAAATTAAATAACTTTATTCCAGAACCAGGTTCTACGGGACATGGAATTCTAATAAACATACAACGTATACGTTACGTAAGTATCTTTCAGACCCTTGATTTAATTTTGCCACCCACATTATAAATATTACAGAGAAACCATGGCCAAAGTATGGTTAGCATTTATTCAAAATTGTACAAACTCGTACATATCCGAAAGAGCGCCCTCTATGATGTTGAAATGAAACGACTTGTAGGTTGCTAGTTGTGTATCAGTGTGACCAACTTCAAATTAGAGATTCTGCCCTACTTAGGCTAGAAAACTGACAAATCCTGCCAAAGCCAAACTCTTATGGCTAAGCTCCTTTAAGACTGGGTTTACAATCAGAGTTTATGAGCGATAAAAACGGAAAAACGCGGCAATGACTGTCTCTGGTTGGGCAATGGCCACGTTTTTGCGTTTTTATCGCTCGCAAATGCTTACTGTGAACCCAGTCTAAGGCTATACTGCCAAACGTGCCAGCTTATATTGCAATCCTGCCACAAACTGCCAGATTTTGAAAACTTCAACCGATCCTGCCAGAAGCCAAAATGAAGGGCTAAACCTGCCACATATGGTCACACTGTTGTGTATTGAAATCAAATTAATTTAAGTACTTATAAAAGCTACGTCAGACAAACGTTAGCATGTTTGAGAAACAAACAGCGACATCTGTCGGAAAACAAAATAAACATATCTTTTGTGCATTCAACAAAATTCAAATGTAATAATAAAAATTTATTGTTTTTTTTTACTTTTATTAGTACTTACTATTGTGATGATTATGTATATTGCTCCTCTGTAATCTTGTTTTTTCAAGAGAAGAATAACAGATAAACTGCTGAGTTTCTTGCGGCGTTTCTTCTCAGCAGAAACTTCAATTTTCCGAAGCGCTAGTAGATTCAGATATGTAAAAGAGCCTATATGGCCTAATTGCAAAATAAATTTTTGATTTTCGTTTTCCTTTTGTAATTTTTATTTTTCCCCGCCGGCAATATCTTGCAACTTTGCAGGCATATTTGAAAGGCTTGCTAGGTGTTTGTGGGCCAAAGTTCTTTTTGATGCCTATAAAAATGTCCCTTGTACATTTTAACGCATATTTTTTATTTATCCTGATATTCTTAAAATAATATGTTATCTTTAAATTCGGAATGACATACGCATACCCGAATGATGACTGTTATAAAAATATTTGGGGTCAGAATAAGAAAAAAACTATTGTTTGGTAACGCAGTGGACACTATTCTTGAGGAGCCATGGGGACTGGTAACGCAGTGGTAATTTGGGTACCAAATGAGAATTTTCTGTAATAAAAAACCCAGGATGGTGGGAAAATTCATAATAAAAATTGGGGCCCGGTTGAGAACTAACGTAATATTACTAGGAAAATATTTCAAGACACCTACAATTTTGTAAAAGTGCTTATACATTTTCAATTTTTTTAGGCACTAAAAAGAATTTTGGCCCTTGTATCAACATTGCCCAAACTTTTGGTTTACAGGGCTTGTTCCCACTTTTAGGTCACCTATTTATCTTCGAAACAGGCAGGGTTTGTTTTCATTAATAATTTATTTGGTTCATTTTATTGCTAAGCTAAGCTTACAACGCAGCCTAACTCATGAATGCCTAGTTAGCTGAATAATTGTTAGTCTCATTGGACCTAACATTAGTACAATACTACATTGTTGAAAGCATAAGATAAGCACAATCACACAGCCTCATGCATTATTATGATAGGTAAAGTCGGGATATAATCTAACTTTACTTAGTATGGTTTGGTCCTAAAAACCGTTAAGTTCTTGAAATTATATTGAAATCATACTTAGAATCTAATGTGCACAAAGATCTGGAACTTCCATCAGTACTAGAGGTACAACATAGTGCGGGTGGTAGGATCTTGTGCAAGGTCCGTCCGGATCGCTACCACCATCTTGCTCGCTAATCCTGCCGCTAAGCAGCAGTGCTTGCACTGTTGTGTTCTGGCGTGGAGAGCAAGACAGCCGGTGTAATTACTGGCACAAGAGGTATTCCATCTTAGCCCTCTGGGTTGGCAACGCATCTGCACTCTCTTTGTTGTTGCAGGTGTCTATAGGCGGTGGTGATCACTTACCATCAGGTGACCCACTTGCTTGTTTGCCTTCCTATGTTGTATAAAAAAAAAATAGTGTAAATAAATTCAACATCTATTGCTAATAGCGTCATTGAAAAAATAAACAAAAGATCAAACTTCGGGGTAGTACAGTCAAGGAACTTAATTCCCTACCCATTTCGTTAAAATGTCGTCTGACATTCGCAATGCATTAAGGTCGATATGTCAAACTAACGTCTTGCTCTATAGCTCTTATGGTGACAGTTTGCTATATGCTATTGAACCTTAGGTGGGTTGGAAATTTAATTCCTTGACTGTACGATCAGCCTCAAAAGTAGCTGAACATTTTAGTACCTTGTCGCTGTCAGTAATGTAACAAATTTCAGCAACTCTCATTTCATACGTTACTACGAAAAGGTTCTTAAGTGTTTAGTAACTTCAGAGGCTGACTGTACCAACACCACAACTTCCAGAATTACGGGGTTACTACTGCATTGAGTACGGTAAGTGCCATTTTTTGGAGGCCCAGGAGCAGGGACACTAAAATTCCAGAGGTAATTACTCCCCATTAGCTAACACGCATACTGGTTTCTTCCCCTTTCCATAAAAAAACTGCAGTTATGTTTTTAATGAAATAGGAAGGCAAACAAGCTAGTAGGTCACCTGATGGTAAGTGTACACTGCCTATAGACACCCGCAACATCGAAAAGATTGCAGATGCGTTGCCAACCCAGAGGATTAAGATGGAATACCTCTTGTGCCAGTAATTACTCCGGCTGTCTTGCTCTCCACGCCGGAACACAACAGTGCAAGGACTGCAGCTTAGCGGCAGGATTAGCGAGCAAGATGGTGGTAGCGATCCGGACGGACCTTGCACAAGGTCCTACCACCCGCTGAAATGACCAATGAATGATTATGTAGAGTTGACCAACAGTTAAACGTAAAAATTTTGAGGTCGAAATTTTTTTTTTTCCATGCCTGTGGGGTAATTTTTGACTTTAACATGGTTCTTGATAGTCAACATAATCTTTAGGGATCAATTTTGTAATGAATTCTTTTTATTTTTAACTTCTACCTCTATAGACTGGGAATACCGCTAAGTTGACGATATTGCAACATTCTAAATTACCTGAATTATACTTCGACTTCGCACATGCGCAAGGCGGCCGGCGACGCATACATTATTATTAGCATATCTTAATGCGCACGCATGCGCTCTGCCTTTGAATTATTGCTCAAAATTTGAAACACAATGGTTTCAAAGACCAAAGACGAGTTTGAATTTAGAATTTATTCGTCTTTCGGTTTTCGTTACTCTTCAATCGGTAACCTCGCTATGATATAGAAATTTCATTTTTTTTTAAGATGAGAAAGGTTTGCTACATTTCTTAAATGTTTATTTCATTTTCAGTCTTGGTATATCTTTTTTGCAAAGTACCTACTAATTTAAAATAAATAAGAGCTGCTAACAAAGACATTACAAATAAATGTTATTTCAGTATAATCAGTTAGAAAAAGGCTAATTGTATTTAATTGTAGCACTTTTGCAAAAAAAAGAGTTATCAAGATTGTTTACAACATTTCAGATCTTTAAAAAAAAGAGATTTAGTCAGACATTTTACAAAACTGAAACGAATGCAATAATATTATGTTCTTCCGTAGTTAATAGATAACCAATTGTTCTTTGATATTGTTTTTGCGATTTTCAGAAAGCATTAGCGAATCGAATCGACATCATGGTTGAAACAATAATCTATAGTAACAATTCATACATAATTTGCATCTTTTTCACAGATTGGAAAACAAACAATTTAGAATATATAGGCTTCAATCAAAACTTACTACATAACGGGATAATACAGATGATGGTTTACCTGAAACAAAAAAATAGAAAGTAAATACACATATTGATGAACACAAACATGATATAGACACTGGAGAATTAATCAATCAAAGACATTATAGACAGCCAAGGGAGGTCATTTTTGTTGATATATATAAAGCTGATAATATACAATAGCTAAAACAATTAACGTGATTTTTTAAAAGCTTTCGTCTTTTCATTCCTGCAAATATTGTCAAGGCATGCAGAAACGGCGACGGATGTTGGAATTACCAACGAGATGCATCTACAATTCATATTGGCTAATTAATCTTTGTGCCGAGAACGCCTTTGTGCAACGTGAGGATGGCGATGTCAGTCAAAAGCTGAAGCGTTCACTGTAAAGTATAGAATATTCAAATTTATTGTAATATTTATAACTATTGAAAACCTTTCTAAAAATTTTCTAAATGACAATGAGAAGAATGAGAACCGTATCAAAATCCATTGCGTGGTTTGGAAGGAGTAAGCAGCTGAAGATACGATAAGGACAGACAGGAACGGATGGCGTCTTTACTTTAAACTATGTAAAGATAACGATAAGAAAAGGATAAGGAAGATGTATAAAAGATAAAACTTAAAAAACCTAAAAGTGGTCTTGTGGAGTCATCGGAACCAAAGACGCAGCATAGGTGGGTAAATCTTGAAAATATTGATTCCGTTGGCGTTTTTTTGCTAGACATTTACAAGATTTGTTATGTAAATATTAGGTAAATGTGCCATAAGATAAACTGACAGATAGGCTCTAAAATGTTGTCGGATTCTTCTGTCGAAAGATAGTTTTCTTCAAAACATTGCGGCACACACTTCATCTGCAAATCTAATAGAGCACCACGCAGGGGCGGCGCTTGCGCACCGGATGTCAAATACTAAATGTTTTTACCCAACTGCCGTCATAGTAAGGTTATGTTTATCAAGTGTATGATTTACACTTAGGCCTGTAGTTATAAATAAATAAACATGCCGGTGAACGCCAACGTAGGACTTTGTGAAAGGTCCGTCCGGATCGCTACCGCTATAAGCAGCAATGCTCGCATTGTTGTGTTTTGGCGTGGAGAGCAAGACAACCGGTGTAATTACTGGCACAAGAGGTATTCTATCTTAGCCCTCTGGGTTGGCAACGCATCTGCAATCTCCTTGGTGTTACAGGTGTTCATGGGCGGCGGTGATCACTTACCATCAGGTGAACCACTTGCTCGTTTGCCTTCCTACGTTGTTTAAAAATAAAATGTATAAAAAATCTTGGCACAATGAATAGCTAACCAACTTGACAGTTTTTTGCCAATAAATATTAGCACTAAATCATTATGTCAGATTAAAACAATAGCTAAAAACCTTAAGCATGTCACGTCCCAAAGGCGAGAAGAACGTTTATTTTTAAAACATGACTATTTGTGTTATAGCAAACGAGAATTCTGGGTAACATCGGGCTGCCATGATCCGAGGCGAAGCGAATAGCCCTTAACAGAATGCGGTGGCAGAGCGCTGTGAACGCCCTCTGCCTCATCTATATGCCACAGGATATTAAGTTAAGTAAGTCAAATTACCACTAAAGAACACTTTGTTTTGTTGTTTTGTTTCACTTTTGTTAGTTTGTTTTTGTTTGCTGTTGTTTTGCTTGTTTTTGTTTTGTTTATCTTAGCTCTCTGGGTTGGCAACGCATTTGCAATCTCCTTAGTGTTGCGGGTGTCTATAGGCGGTGGTGATCCACTTGCTTATTTACCTTTCTATTTTTTAACTGCGTACATACTTTGTAGTTAACCCTAAAATGTAGATTTTTTTACTAATTCTAAATTAAATTAAATATTAGAATAAAAATTCTTCATCGAGAAATTCTACCTATAATGCCATTTATGGTCTTTATCTAGTACTGATTATTATTCCGTATATGAGTTGGGACCCCATGGTTGCAAATGCAATAAACACGTTCCCCGCAACTGTACGTAGCAGTATTATACCCAGCTCAGCGCATTACGATTAATGCCGTCCATAGAATCAATGAGGCAGACTCACGCGCAGCTTGTTACGCGTTACGCCAGCCAATAACAACGCGCCGCGGACCATAATAACAATAATATCCATATTTCCTAACAAATAAGGGAATAATGCGCGCTGAGACGCGAATTAGGATGGGGCCATGCAAAAGGTGTTAACGGCGGATTTCAATAGAACAAGTATTTTAAATGTTGATTTAGTGTTTTTAAGGGATGGTTCGCTTAAAAATTAAGTCATAGGGACTTTCTTTAGTGAAAATTTGCATTAAAATGACAAAAATAATTTATTAATTTGGATGGTACATTCAGTGATTGATAGTCTAAATAAAAACGTATTGTTTTATTTTTGTAGTAATAAGTAGTCATAGTAGTAAATTCGTTATACGCGTAGGTACCTCAAATGTATAAATTGCTTAGGAAAAAACAAATACCTGGAGATAATTTAAATGCTTCTATTAAAATTATTTAATCTTATTGAAGTTTTCAGGCTTTGGACTGTCCATTTAATTCTCAAGTTTTCTTCCAGCTTTCATCCCACGTTCATTTATATCGACAGTATTCACAATTGAAAATTAAAGTGAGTACCAACATTAATTTTAAAACCTTCTTAATTTCTAACGACCTTTTTTACAAATACATTTGCACAGTGGAAATCTCAAATGTGGTAAGAGACGCGTCGCTTACGGCATTTGAGATTTCACTGTCAATTAATTACCATTGGAAAACTCGGAAATTCACAGCTAATCCGCCATTTTTAAGGCCCCGTACCTAAACTTTGTCGGTGCGCGGTGATTATCATACAATACCCACTTGCGATGCGGCCGCGGTGACAGATACGCGTTTCCTGTACCGAACCGAAATGGGCGCCGCCATTTTGTTGAGGATTTCGCGCTTACGCGAAATGGGGGGGCGTGCGCGCGCACAGTTATTGCGGTTTTTAACGAAATTAAACATTAATTTTCATTGGATAATTGTCGTTTGAGACACTGAGTAGTATTTACGCCAGTAGAAGCTAGGTATCGGATTTGTTAATTTTGTAGGAGCGTAAAACCGCACCTTAATTAGAAATTAGGTGTAGTTGTAGGTGATATATTATTTATACAAACGTAGTTCCCGTTTTTTCCTGAATTTTAGAAATAGATAAATAATTTTTGGATATGCTAAAGACAACTATCCTATGCTTACCCCCTGATTACGAGTATAGTTATATTTAATAAGATTTCACTATTTTGACTGTCTAAAAATCCAAAACACCAAATTTGTTTGTTATAAAAAAACCTATAGAATTAGCATCTATTTGAGAAAAATAAAAAGTAACATCAGAATTTAACAGAATTATCAGAATTCAGATTCATTCATTCGGATTCGGATTCATTTTTTTTTTATTTTATTTATCAGAATTTGTTAGGGCTTGAGATGCAAATTTTCTTTTCATAGCGAATTGCTTTTCAGTCAAGTGCAACGGAAAAAAAATACACCGTCAAAACCTTAAGTGTTAAAAAGGGGATTTCTTAACGTTACCGTATGCTCTTAAGGAGTAAGTAACTGGTTTAAACGCATTATCATTTAATTAAAGGATTTGTTAAATTCTGAACAACTTCTCTCCGAATAAAGTCCCTAGGACTTTCTAGCAAAAGGATAGATCAAACCATACAAGAAGCATCAAATAAGTCATCATTTCCACAGGTGTTCAGTTTAAAATATTGTAGTTTTATTTAATTAACTACAAAATAACCTGCCGTATAATTGGAAAGACGGACCTATTGAATTTAAGTTTGTACTTTCATTGAATAAATTGCACTTAATTATCTTGCAATTAAACTTTTAAAAAAAGAATGCTGTTTAATTGGAGTTGCTTTTTCTGTCCCGTAGGTAAGTATCAAAATACCGGTTTATTACCTTAAAAATCTTACTATATTGTTGAATGAATTAAAATTTTAATTAATTTAATTACTTGCCTTCATTATAAGAGGAAAGTTGGTTCCTTGTTGTCCTCTACGCACCTGCCGTCGTCAGGTTGTTACAAAAATGATATTACATTTTTTGGATTGACAATTTACAAAAAAGTATGGGTTACTTCGCAATTACAGCATTTTTTAACTATAGAAGTCTAATTGAGTGGTTAGTGACAACAAAACGGAATGTTCATGTAATATTTTTTTGTTAAAAAATATTTAATGTAAGCTTTTTGCTGGCGTTAATTTACTATTGTATTGGCATCAGATGGACATTTCATACAAATATCAAGTTTCAAGTCGCTCAAACGGCTGGAAGTGGATTCAAAGCTTAAATAATTTCACCCCAAAAAATTTCATTAGTAATAAATAGTTATTCTCTTTTTATGTTAACTGTGGCCCTAACATAGCTGACAAAGGTTTGACCTACGTTTCTCTCAAACTAGCGTCATAAGCTCATAAGAAAGGGACGCCAAAAAAAAAACTACATAATTAATAGATTCAGGCGTTACTTTGCGGTGGTCCATTTTAACAAACTGGAACAAATTTCCTTGCTACTCCGCGAAACCAGTGCCGTGCTCGTGTAAGTTAATGTCTGTGTGATATATGTTGTTTCGTGTGTAAGCGGAGGAGGGTGGGTTTTTGCATGAATATATATATGTCGCACAGACGCAGCTAACTTGCACGAGCGCGGCACTGGTTTTGCGGAGTAGCAAAGTAATTTGTTCCAGTTTATTAAAATAAACTAAATTTGACCGGTCATTATAGGACATTTTCAAACCTACTCTTATTTAGGCAATGTTGTGAGAAATTATGCTTTTTGTTCGTGGAATCGTTTAAACACTTGAATGGGATACTAACTCACCCCTTTTCGGCATTGCCGTTGAGAAAAGTAAAAGCGATAACCGTGTTGTGGACGCGTGCAGCGATGCGCGTGCGCAGCCGTTGGCTAATAAGCTGCGGCGAATCGGATTGTGCTGGTAATAGTTCTGAAGCAGGGTTCCCAACACCGGTATTTTTAGTACCTATACCGATACCGGGATTGGTCATACTTGAAATACCGGTATAGGAAGCCCTGACCTGAAGTGCGAGGAGTAAAGAAACATGACATGTATTCCTTAGGGGTTGTCTCTACAACTGTACTAAAGATTTTTGGAAATCCCATTCATCATCGTCATATCAGCTGGAAGGCGGCCACTGCTGCTCATAGGGCTTTCCCAAGAATCTCCACGACCACTTGCTCGCTAATCCTGCCGCTAAGCCGCTGCTTGCACTGTTGTGCTCCGGCGTGGAGAGCAAGACAGCCGGTGCAACTACTGGCACAAGAGGTATTCCATCTTAGCCTTCTGGGTTGGCAACACATCTGCAATCCCTTTGTGTTGCGAGTGTCTATGGGCCGTGGTGTTCACTTACCATCACGTGACCCAGTTGCTCGATTACCTTGTTATGTCGCATATAAAAAAAACGACGGTCGGTCTTGTGCTGCTCGCATCCACCGGTTTCCAGCGAGCCTCACCAAATCGTCGGTCCACCTTATGGGAGGCCGACCAACATTTCGTCTTCCAGGACATGGTCTCCAGTCGAGAACCTTTCTGCCCCAATGGCCTTCAGATCTAGGGCCAATGTGCCCCGTCCACTGCTACTTAAGAATTGTAATTCCACCATTAAGACTATTGCGTATCCAGCGCTTTCCATACAAACGGCGATTACGTTTTCCACCCTCTAAACCTTAACCCATAGCCATGATTTTTTTGTATGCTGTCATTATGCCAACCATATTTACGATTTATTATTTTATATGAAACTCTTTAAATGCAAACTTAGTCAAATCTATGAAGAATATAAAAAAAACAAGACATACAAATCTACTTCTAAGGCATAATGACAACATACCAAAAAATCATTGCCATAGGTTAAGGTTTAGAGGGTGGAAAACATTATCGCCGTTTGTATGGGGAGCGCTTTTTGGGGCTGGGTTCACACTCCTCTTAAGCAGGTTAAATGTATGGTTGGAGTTATGGTACAATCCAAAATCTTTACGGACAAAGTCGCGGACAAAGGCTAGTTTAACCACAAACAACCTGTGGTTATACTGACGCAAGCAACGGTCACGAGGGTACTATAATCTATAGTGGCACGTATCATCTCAAAGCACGCGGGTAATTTCATAAGGCACATGTTGCGCAGACGCCGACCGTTCACACCTGCGGGGCGATTCTCAGTTTATGCGAGATTCATCTCGTATGAAAACAACTGTCAAATGCCTTGAAAATCTGTCATTTTTTGACGTATCTCGCACGTGAGATGCATCTCGAGTGAACCGAGGATTGGGGTCTGAGGAATATGCACTTAATTCGAAGATTATTAATACCACGTCAGTATGGCGAAGTGAGTACTTGAGTTGGGGCACTGACTGTACTGTATTATAGTGGTGGCGGATATCACCCAAAAATCGCATAAGTTTTGATCATTAGAACCAACTACACGTTTTATTCCGAGAAAATTACAAGTCTCCGAATCACTGGAGTCAGAAAAAGCAAACCGCATCGCGTTTTAGTATCATTTCGAAACCGAAGCCGTTTTTATCGCACGACCAAGCGTCATGAGAAAAACTCACAGAAGTATTATCACAGAAATTACACCGGAACATCAAAAAGCTACATAGAGTAGGCAGAGATCGCGGCCCGTTCAGTATGAAATTTTGACGCCGAGAACGAATTGGTATCTCATGCGCTGCATGGAATGAAAATCTTTATTAATTGCAGAAAATGTGAGTGGAACGTAGCGACGGAATCAAGTAGCACATGAGGGAAACAGTGCCAGTATTATACTTAGGCCATGTGGACTCGGCTATTTAAAATTTGTATGTCCAAAGTTAAGAGGGAAAGGTCTAAAGATGACGCCATTAATTTTGTTATTTAGCTAAAATATTGCATAGATTTTGTCCACTGTATTCATTTACTCTAGTTTGCTAATAATGGTTAAACTATATTTTTACGTTTATCACTCATGTAGGTACTTAATCCATTCAAGTATAAAATGCAGTAGATTTTATGAGCCGTTTATAGTACCATTCTAATCTACTTAATGTATTTGAAAGCCCTCCCAGTTACTGGTGATCAGCATAATCAATTATGAAGTTTATGCACGAGAAATACTTAAAATCCATACATTGTACAAGCAAAAGTATATAGAACATAGTAGCTCTATTAAATATGCCACTCTGTAAAATAAATTTATCTACACAGCTATTTCTTTTAACGATTAACTTAATCACAACCACTGTAATGACAACATGATAAAATCATAACATTAATTTAGAATCAATCTGCAATGTAATTTGCGGGTGGTAGGACCTTGTGCAAGGTCCGTCCGGATCGCTACCACCATCTTGCTCGCTAATCCTGCCGCTTGCACTGTTGTGTTCCGGCGTGGAGAGCAAGACAGCCGGTGTAATTACTGGCACAAGAGGTATTCCATCTTAGCCCTCTGGGTTCTCTTCTTGGCCCTCGGGGCATCTGCAATCTCTTTGGTGTTTCGGATGTCTATAGGCGGTGGTGATCACTTACCCCACTGACCCACTTGCTTGTTTTCTTTCCTATTTCATAAAAAAAAAATCTGCGTTTGCATACACGTTACGGCTCAGTTGTTATATAAAACCGCGCGTTTAATACCAAGTGAATGGGCTTCCTGGCCAGGGTGAATTGTCGAAATGTTCTACGTTTGATTATCCCAAACCTTTATTCACCACTTATAAGATCGTTAAAAAGCAATGTCTTGCTTTAAACATGGTAGATGCGGCTAAGTAATCTTTTTGCGGCGAGCATCTCGGTTTCTTAATGCGCGGTAGGAGGTATTTTAGTTAATATTTCGATTAATGCTTAATGCATATAAAATAATACCTTGTGTTGTTAATCGTATTAAGAAATCAATGCTTGAACCACAGACTTTACTTAGATAATGTCCTTTTTTTTGGTCCCCAAATTGACAAATTGGTCAGCAAGATGACATTATTGAAGAACAAGAAAAGGGAACATAAATGTAGTATATATGCTTTGAACAAAAAATTAACAAAATTTGAAATTTTAAGTTATCTCCACAAGCTATGCGTATTAAAGTACTACACGTCCCAAAATTTCACCTTAACTAAAACACATAGGGTTTAATTTTGGGAAATGTCATATTCAGAATTGAGTCGCTTTTTTTATTTATTTTTTATTTTATTGAAATCATTACTTAACAGTATCATTACAGGTAAATACACCTAAAGCGATACAGAAGCACATACACATTTTATGGTCCGTAACATATTTCATGCAAGGCAACTCTTCTGAATTCACTCAGAGTACAGTTAAATAAATCAATTGAATTAGCTATTCGATTGAGAGTAGCGAGGGCGCGCGGAACTTTAATTCTAAAGGTGCGACAATTAAAACACTTGACTAATAAATACTTCAGTACTAAAACTAAACAAGTTTTCAAACAAATACCGATTACAAATCTAAGCTTGGTAATATGACCAAACAATGAAAACAAATTCGGTATCCAATCCTATCTGTCCTTATATCTTTGGTCTCTTACTCCTAAACCATGCAACGGGTTTTGCGGGTGGTAGGACCTTGTGCAAGGTCCGTCCGGATCGCTACCACCATCTTGCTCGCTAATCCTGCCGCTAAGCAACAGTGCTTGCACTGTTGTGTTCCGGCGTGGAGAGCAAGACAGCCGGTGTAATTACTGGCACAAGAGGTATTCCATCTTAGCCCTCTGGGTCGGCAACGCATCTGCACTCTCTTTGTTGTTGCAGGTGTCTATAGGCGGTGGTGATCACTTACCATCAGGTGACCCACTTGCTTGTTTGCCGTCCTATGTTGTATAAAAAAAAAAAACGGATTTTGATACGGTTTTTACTGACATTTAAATTTTTTTGCGGTTAATTTACATTCACACATTCGCTAGTCTACACTTCTACATCTACACTAATATAATAAAGAGGTTAACTTTAATTGTTTGTGTGTAGGGGATAATCTCTGAAACTACTGCACCGATTTCAAAAATTCATTCACAGACACAAAGCTACTATCTCTGACGGACATAAGCTTCTAATTCCACGAGAACGTAGTCGCGAGCGGCCGCCAGTGTTAAATAAAACTGACGCAGATTTTAACACTGTAGCACAAGTATTTGTAGTGGAGTTCGTCAAAACACTGACTTTAATATACATTACGTGCCCGCATTACTGCTAAAGTTTCATAAATACAACGGTACAAGTACCCTGGGAACTCGTGTCGTGACAGTGGACAGCAGTATCGAGTATAACTTATGGATTCTGGATGCATGTGAACTCAGCGGCTGGGTCACATGTGAGATGAGTTTGATGCATCGCTGGGTTTAGAACAGGCTGACCTGATACAAAGGTGGGTTGAGAATAAATAACAGCATAAGGTATAGTTGCAGGCAAACAACTTGAGCATTAATCGAGTGGACGGATACACATTTGTACTAGAAACGGCTACGCGCAGTCAAGGTCAATGCTCAAGCTGTTTGCTGGGAAAAGTTGAACGATTGCGCACGAGCATTTTCAAAAACCCTTTTTTCAGTAAGAGTATTTTATGGTTTTTAATACTCGGGATCGTTTTGATTGCCAGGATTCACCGAAAAAAACTGTCCCGTTTTATGAAAACTATGGCATTTGTTATTTTGTCCATCTTTATCTTTTTATGCGCACCATACGTTTTTATCTAATAAACGATTGGTAGAGAAAATTATTTTTTTAAATGTAAATTGCCTCAATAACTGATAATAATGATATTTTGTTTTAGCAACACATGAGCCGAGCTCAGCGCCACAAAAAAAACTGAATGTTCTAGGAATTAAAGCTCATTTTTACTTATGAGCTTTTAAGCTGACCGTCCCAGTGCTTGACACGTTTGGAACATTGTTTTTACCAGTAGTTGACATCATTGTCTCTCGTTTTTATCTCATGCGTTTCCATATCTTCCGTCACTGTCAATGACTAAGACCATTACCTTACGATACCTTCAAATCTTTATTATCAAACCCTGATTAGAATAAAATTGGAGGGTAACGTCAGCACACTGTCATTTCATAGAGATATAGGAATAAAGCTTGACGCAAGTCTATGAAATGAGAGTGTGCTAACTATACCCTCCAATTGTATTCTAGTCACGGTTTGATAATACATCGTCCAGTTTGTAAACGCACAAACCGACAGTCGCAATTCTTATTCACGCAAAGCCCTAGGACAACTAACAAACCCTATAAACTATAGGCAGAAAGGAAAGTGCGTAAATAATTACCCTCAACGGTACAGCACTGTTATTCTATAAGCGCACCAGCGTTGGACTCGACGTCGAAGCATCAGCCTGTCTCGCTCAATCGCGCTAGCGCTAGAGCAAGACAGGCTGCGCTCAGCGTCGAGCTCGTCGCTGTTAGAGAATATTTCTACAGACTAGAAGGCATTTAATATTTCAAAATAAGGCTAAGGGGCCACTCGCCGACATCAGATCATAACCGTTCAATACATCGACGCGGTAACATTCTACCAACAATATACAGTGCCGGGTTGGTAATAAAGAGATATAGTCACTGTACCACTCTTTTCAGGGTTCCGTACCTCAAAAAGAAAAAAATAATCTCATAGACGTTTTTTTCTCAAGTGCGTTAAAGAATCGAATCGAAATTAATATCAAATACTCAAGTCTGCAGTTTATTGGACCAGTGAAAAAATCAAACTTCAAGTCGACGGAATCAATTTTTATGGCCGTTTATGCCGCATATTTCAGACATTTGCAAGGGAGTCAAAAATCTATAGGGTGCGTCCCGCTGACCTAGTATCTTAAAATTTGGCAAGCAAGGTCTCAGAGCTCAAATAAAGGAAAAAAAATCCGAAAACCGTAAAGTTGTTACATCCTAATTTTTGTTTGCGATTACAAACTTATATTTGCACTTGGTTGGGGACAACAGTTATCCAATGACAAAGTTACACACTACACACTACAGTGTACACAAAGGTACACTTGGGCGCTTTTTACCCGACTACGGCAAAGCCAAAAGGAAGGGTTATGTTTTAAGCAGTCTATGTTTGTTTGTATTTACGTATGTCCCATTGTAGTGCCTAAACGACAGAGCCGATTTTAATGAATGAGGTATCAATCGGTTCGTAATTGTAGTTTGGGTGACATAGGCTATATTTTTTGTGAACAAAATGAAAATGACAAATGTTATTTTAAAGGATGCTCCTAAAATGACCGGCCAAGTTTAGTTTATCCGAGTTTATCTCTATGTGCGTCCCTTTCTTATGGCACTAGTTTGACAGAGACGCCACGAGTGATAAATAAAACCAGGGCCCTATTTCGTAAACAAGACATACGACAGGTGACAGTGACAATGCGGTGTACATTGCTTGCCCACTATGACGTTAAGTCTGTAAGTCTGTAGCGTTATTTGTTGACACAGTAATGTACGGCAATATGTCACTGTCACCTGTCGCTTATCGCGTTTTTAAAATTGGACCCAGGGCCAGTAAGGCCAATGGACTTGAGAACGAAATTAAGAAGTGTATGTTTTTTTCACTCTTACAACTATTTTTAGAAATACCTTAGACAATCGTGATTCCCATACATTTCTGAACGTAAAAACAGTCAGTGTCTGCGTCAAATCGGGCAGTGTGCAGCCCACTTTACCAATATGAAGTTTTCAATGTAACATTTTCTTAGCAATATATCTTAGTGTGAAGACAGATCTCACGGAGTACCGGAATCACGACTTTTTGCCCGCCAATATACAATATATACAATATAATATAATGTAGAAGAGATGAGGTGAAGATTCGTACAGGTATACGAGTAGGTATAATTATTAGTCAGTGGCCCTAACACGATAGCCTAGGTTTAGTTTAACCCCTCCCTGCGTCTCTAACTAGTGTCATAAGAAAGGGACGCAGATAGAGATAAACTAAACTTGGCCAGTCATGTTAGGGCCACAGATTTTCCATAGTAATACGTAACATAGACTTGAAAAGGTCTAAACGATATTTCACTCATAAGCAATTTTTCACTCATAAGCGATTTGCAACAATTTTACACTTAAAAATGTCGTATTTATTTTTAAGTGTAAAATTGTTGCAAATCGTCATTAAAATAAAAAATACCGAAAAAACTGAACCTATTTTAAAAGTTACACTATGATGAATACAAAATAAGTTTAAAGAAATTGTTTCCATTAAATACGTTCATGACGATTGAGTTAATACATGTAGAAAGTTTTATTATAAGAACAAAGATTTTAAAGCTGACTGTAATGTAATCATACATTTACATAAAAGTGACATCATAATTGCTGTATGGAAAACGGCGGACTTTTCGCTAGGCTTAAGAGGAGTGTCAACCCAGCCCGAAAAAGCGCTCCCCATACAAACGGCAATAACGTTTTCCACCCTCTAAACCTTAACCTATGGCAATGATTTTTTGATACGTTGTCATTATGTCTTGGAACTAGGTTTGTATGTTTTAATTTTTGAAATATTCTTCATACATTTAACGATATTTGCATTTTAGCAGTTTCATACAAAACAAAAAAGCGTCAATAATTTTGAAACTATTAAGAATATTTAAAAAATCAAAACATACAAACCTAGTTCTGGGGCATAATGAACACATACAAAAATATCATGGCTATAAGTTGAGGTTTAGAGGGTGGAAAACATTATCGCCGTTTGTATGGAGAGCGCTAGGTTCACACTCCTCTTAACCATGCACTGCCATTTCATTGCTCGTGATATAAAAAAAAAGCGTAGTAAAAACTAAGAAACTTTCTTCCTTTAACAAATTCCTCCACTTTTGGAATCATAAAACTATAATAATTAATAATACTTTATGACACAAGGTAAAAAAATATAAAGTGAACTGGTACGGTCGCCTCAGAAGTAGCTGAACATTTTAGTACCTCGTCGCTGTCAGCAATGTGGCAAATTCGAGCAACTCTCATTTCATACGTCACTACGACAAGGTTAAACTACTTCTCAGGCTGACTGTACTGTTACCATTCGCACCGATTTTGATGTAAAAATTAAAAAAAACAGTGATGTCACAAAAAGGTAAGCAAAGTCAATTTAGAAAACCCTTGTTTTTCTAATGAGAATTTTTCTAAACACTTAAATTTAAGTTAATTTGATTCATAAAATTGTCAACTTGCTACAGATGAACTTTCTGATCTTTGCAATTATACTGTTATAGATATTGTGGCGGGTGGTGCAGCTTGACGGGGATCCTTCTACTATTTGCAGGCAGTAAAACAATAACTTTCACTCTTTAGTTTATTATTAGAAACACGTGTTGTCTCTCAGGCTTCTGCCTCGAGACTCTTGTTTGGAACCGTCCTGTCTACCTTCCTTAATAAATTCAAAATTAAACATTTATAATAACGGACAGTGTTCCAAACCGTTACCGTGAAGGCCCTATTAAAATATATATACATTCAGTATATACAGCGCCTCACGATAATCATGGCTGCCATGATGGATTATTAACTCATCCAGACTGGGCCACACTGGTTATAATAATTATAATCTGCCATAATTATCGTCAGAATAAATGTTGGCAACTTCTGACATATTTGGATGTGAAAACAAAGGTTGCACCCAACGATGTTTAACCATAAACTTAGCAAAGTCGACATCCATACAAGTCCTATTATGTCAACAAAATTATAACCTAAAATTTAACCTTTTCTCTACTTTAATGTCGTTTACGGCGGCCTAATTTGTACAAATTGAAACCGTACCTAGAAAAATTGATTTATAATTTTTTGGCTTTAGAAAGTTATTTAAACAATTAAAGCAGCAGTGCTTGCACTGTTCAGTTGTATTCCGGCGTGGAGAGCAAGACAGCCGGTGTAATTACTGGCACAAGAGGCATACCATCTTAGCCCTCTGGGTAGGCAACGCATCTGCAATCCCTTTGGTGTTGCGGGTGTCTATAGGCGGCGGTGATCACTTACCACCAGGTGACCCACTTGCTTGTTTGTCTTCCTATTTCATTAAAAGAAATTAAAGTATATTGATGCCAAAAACTAAAATTTGAAGCTTGAAATCGGTTAAATAGGCTTAAACTTCAACAATTTTAACACACTGGCAACATTTAAACACTTAGCCAAACAAGCATTTATCTAAATCAACTTAACAAATAGTTAAACAGATAACCCTTACTGGCCATAAAGAATTTATCTAAGTCATAATTTATCCCTGAAAAATGTAAGCCACTCAGTTCGCAGAATAGTCCAACTATAAACGTGTACGTCTTATTTCCAACTTTGCTGTCACTTGGGCGTGCAATAGCTCTTATCCAGTGTTGTTAAGGTCGGTTGTGGCACGTTCAGTGTTTTAGGGATTGGATTAGCAAGTTAGCAAATGCTAGCGGCAAAAATTCTTAGCCTCTTTGACTGATGTTAGTAATATGTTAGTTAGGTAAAGTGACAGGTGAAATAACAGCATTGTGCTACTGATGTTCGTTTGTGTGGATTGAAACAATGAGATATTGAAGTTAAAAGTTCAAATGAGTTTGCAAAAGCGTCTAGTCGACGTGACAGGTGATCAAAAGGCTGGCAGCTACCTATCGCAACGGATTAGCATTGCGATACAACGTGGGAACGCTGCCAGCCTTTTGGGCACCATGCCAATCTAGATCAATATTTAGATCTAAGTTAGCTTTTATTTTAGTTTTATTTAGATTTTAAGTGTGTTTTCTTTAGTTTTATTTGTATACATATATTGTATTTATTTTAGTTTAGTTATTATTGTTTGTTTTGTTTTTGTTCATAATTAAGAATTATATAATTGTAAATAGAAGTGTTAATTAGAAAACTTAAGTAAATGAGTTTAGACTTTTGTACTTTATTCTTCTTTAGGCTTTAGGGTAGGCTTTTGCAACATACCTACTTACTTCTATTTGGTTTCAAATAGTGACAGGAAAATAGAATAGAATAGAACAGAATAGAACCATTTTGTTTGGCTGCATGGGCTCATAGAAAAAATACCTTAAAGACTAACATACATATTTATAAAACTAAACATTAAAATTAGCAATTTACTTCTAAAAAATTTTTTTTTTTAATTAGTGTTTTTGGTTTGAAGCATTATTTTGGCCGTATGTGTTGGTTTATGATAACCAGTCACATAAACGGATAAACTAACGCAGAATAAAAGTTTCGTTGTTGGTGAATATTGTCATCGGAGAAACGATAAAGATACGCACATTTTCCGACACGTAGAATTCGATCAAAACTTCTGGAGACTGCGATCTGACTACTGTCTGCACTAATAAGAATTTAAAATCGCCTTCTTATTAGATATAGTCGCAGGCAAACGTCTTGAGCATAAATCGAGTGGAGGAGGTACGTTTGCGCATACACATTAGTACTAGAAACAGCTACTGCGCAGTCAAGGTCAAAGCTCAAGATGTTTGCCGAGAACTGTATCAGTGGGTAGGTGGAAAACAAGTATTAAAATCCATTTCATTTCACCATACCGCTACCACCACCTTGCTCGCTAATCCTGCCGCTAAGCAGCAGTGCTTGCACTGTTGTGTTCCGGCGTGGAGAGCAAGACAGCCGGTGCAATTACTGGCACAAGAGGTATTCCATCCTAGTCCTAGCCCTCTGGGTTGGCAATGGCATCTGCAATCTCCTTGGTATTGGGGATGTCTGATGATTACTTACCATCACGTGACCCACTTGCTTGTGCTCTCAAGAAGTTTGCCGAGAACTGTAAGCGGGTTCTAGTGAGTAAAGTTAGCAGGACGCCTAGAAAATATTTAATTGTTTTTTGTGTTACAAAAGTGGGAAAATTCTAGTACCTACCTAACTAAATGATTATAAAGCGTCATTAAACCTGAAGCGAAGGATTTTGAACCTACGTAACACTTAACATTTATCTCTGAGATATCGAAATGCAGGAAAGAGACGCGAAGACAAATTAAACGTGTGAAAGAAAGGGACAGAACATGATTACACCTATTTTTTCTCCGCACACAAAACCTCAAATACAGTATAGCGTGACTGAAGTAAAACGTAATGATAGCTGCGGTAAGGTTGTTATTAAATTCCTTCTCGCTCGCACTCGTTGCGGCGCCGTAAATTAGAACGGGACGCGAGTTATACGTGATCCCCATTACACGAGTGCGTTTCGGATTCTTTTGTTCTTTTTCGTTTTTTCGAATTCATATCTTGACTAGCGGTTTCCTGGGACTTGGCTTGCGTATGGTTTTTATAAATATATATATGTGTATATATATATAACAGGAAGGCAAACAAGCAAACGGGTCACGTGATGGTAAGTAATCATAAGACATCCGCAATACCAAGGAGATTGCAGATGCGTTGTCAACCCAGAGGGCTAAGATGAGTACCTCTTGTGCCAGTAATTACACCGGCTGTCTAGCTCTCCACGCCGGAACACAACAGTGCAAGCACTGCTGCTTAGCGGCAGGATTAGCGAGCAAGATAGTGGTAGCGATCCGAACGGACCTTGCACAAGGTCCTACCACCCGCAAAATAGTGCAAAAGCTCCAAAACGGAAGCAAGTATTTTGGAAGAGGTATCCTTAATAGTATTTTATGCAACTGCTATATAATGAGAGGCCTCAAAACACGAGTGTGGTTTTATGAAACGAGCGTCAGCGAGTTTCATAATAGTATCACACGAGTGTTTTAAGGCCTATTTATATACAGTTGCATACATTACTTTATCTACACACATATCATAACTGCAAAAAACCGTAACAGCAAAAAACCAACAAACAAGTATGGCGGCAATTCGATCTATCCGTCAAGACGAACGTTTTTTTAAATCATAGACAAAAGAATGAAGTCCTTATTGTCATGTCACTCGAGATCAAATGTCGTGCGTTTAAATTAAAAAATCATACTGAGTTGACGTTTCGTATCGATAACTGTTTTAATATCTGTGGATACTAGAATAGAGACCAACTTGAATTTTGACAGCTGTTCCAAATTTAAATTCATAACGTCACGAGATATCGGTAATGTGATCACCAATAAACACAGACTACTAAGAGATACTACCCAATAAAGAACAGATTTACCTACTACCACAGACAAGAAAATTCTTATAATAACATTGGTTGTAATAATGCTGGTCATTTTCTATGGTTTTTGAACGCGTTATTTAACAATTATGATATGTGTGTAGATAAAATAATATTATTATCAAAAGTTAAAACAAATCCCACACAATAAACCATTAAACATGACCGGAATTCTTTTGGGAATACCACATTCATTAAAATTCTGGGGGTCCTCTATACTTCGCAAATTCCATTGGATACTCGCTTAGAATACTAACATATTTTTTATTTTTTCTTATGCTTAGTACTACAGTTTTATACTTAATGGGAACTGACATGAGACGGCTTTGAAAATAAAATATATAAAATGGCGCCGTCTATTGCTATGTACAATAGGGCAAATAATATTCATATACCACCTTAGAACCCTATCGCAATGACGCGACGCGTTAAACGCCAGGCTATGTCATACGAATGTCATGCGTTTGTCTTTTTCGACTAGGTTCTACGGTGGTACGTATTTCAATTTCCTTGACTGTATCTAAGTGTCTATACTATGCAACACAATGCAAATGAAGTAGGTATAGTTTTTTTTCTTTATAAGTCCAAGAAAAATGTAGTAGGTAATATCAAACCGCGAATAGAATAGTATTGGACAGTAACGTCAGCACACAGTCATTTCACAGACTTGCGTCAAGCTTCATTCCTATATCTATGAAATGAGAGTGTGCTGACGGTACTCTCCAATCCTTTTCTAATCTCGGTTTAATAACACTTATCTACTCACTTACACTTACTAATAGGTAAGAGCTTGAAAACGACCGAAAAAAATCAAAAACAACTGCGTAAAAAAAAGTAAATCAAAACTGAAAAGACTAAAACAAGTCCAGTAGTCTGAAGTTCTGTTAAGTAATGTTGAATAGCTACACCATTGCAATAGTTTCATGAACTTCAACAGCGGGACCCATTAAAAATGTAGAAATGCTCAAATCGTCCCAGTAATGGGTCCCGACTGTTATAATTACTCTCCTTTGCGTCGCGCAGTTGGGTAATTATAATTTATCATAATTCCATTTCCATACTAACAAACCTGTATTACACGGCCCAATTTTACCGCCACAAGAACTGTCCTCAAATTAAGAAAAGGGTGGAGTTATTAAATAATTTAGCGCCGCCCCCCGGCCAATGGGGAGTCGCGGTGCCAATTAGCCACGCGACGGTTGCTCCCGCGCAGCTTTTTCGCACATCATGGCGGGTACAGTGACGTGCGAAAGTTTTGACAACTTTTTTAACCTTACTAACTTTTGTCTAAAACTCGTTTTATGAACACTCAGGTGTAATTGCAGGGATATTCAATGCGTCAGGAGTACTGTGAGGGTGTGGTACTACCCTGATGCTTATCACTACAAAAATCTATTTCAACTACCTAATTCAATCATATTTAATGACTACATTAAAATGTAATCTTGCCTCAGTTTTTGCAGACCGTTATATACATATAATTAGATGATATAGACGATCGGTATCGCCCGACCTTCACAAAACAGGAATTTTGGCCGAAAGGTGTCGTATCCCGGCGTATTCAGGACGGATGTTGAATACCGCGAAACTGGTTTACACGTCGTCAAAACTAAGTGTTAGTATTTTATATATTTTTAATTATATAATAAGTATTGTATTTTTATGTTTATAAGAATATTGTATGTTTGTTTATACAAAGTTTATTTTATTACTTACCTATTAATAAATATATTAATAAATAATATAACTTTAGTCTACCACTTTTCGTAGTCTGTTGTAAAAACAATACACCGAATCCTTTACTAATCAACGTCGGGGTAACAAGCTAAATCGATTCAATCGATACCATATCGATATCGATCTTTTATCGATCGAATCACTCAATCGGTGGTCTTTGTCAACATTGAAGCGACGGATAAACGCAAAACGCATTTGAAAATCAACCGAAATACACAAGCTTTTAAGTCGATTTTTATTCAAGAGATACTATATCAATGGCGCAATGAGACTGGACCGTAAAAGCGAGTTGATGTCATTCGAAATCGACTCTAAGTGTCGTTGGTATAAAGTGTAAATTTGAATATGTTTCGTGATACAAAGCCACACGAGACCCTTAATGAATGTCATGTAGGCATGTGTCACTTTGACGCCTGTTTTTTGTCAAAGTGAATAAAAAAAACGTGTTAAGTACAAAAGTGTGTGGGAATAAATGAACAATTAAAAGTTTAACAAGGAGATATCATTATTAACTTTTTTTTATACAACATAGAAGGAAAACGAGCAAGTGGGTCAGCTGATGGTAAGTGATCACCACCGCCCATAAACACCCGCTACACCAAGGAGATGGCAGATGCGTTGACAACCCAGAGGAATACCTTGTGCGCCAGTAATTGCACCGGTTGTCTTGTTCTCCACGCCGGAACACAACAGCGCAAGCACTGCTGCTTAGCGGCAGGATTAGCGAGCAAGATGATGGTAGCGATCCGGACGAACCTTGCACAAGGTTCTACCACCCGCAAAACTAACTTTGGTCATCATATGGGTTCAAAGAAGCAATGTAAATTAAAAACGATTGTGAACTAATACCAAAGACTTTTATGTATACACTAGACTGTATATACGGAACAAAAACATTGTCGCACTGAGTTGCGGTACATAGCCGCAACACATGTCCGCAAACGTAAGAAGGTAACGCACTTTTATGTAGCATACTTAACGAAATATGTGAAAAATTCTTCAACAACATAGCATTTCCAGGTTCAAAAGGCAGCAGCTGTCTTTTGAAGCCGCAAATGCAGTGTTGAGTTGCGGCCATGTACCGTAAGTCAGTGTGACAATATTTCTGAGCGTAAAGCGTGTCTAGCATAAACATAGAAGTCATTGACTAATGCCCATAGCTTTAAGTAATCGTACTCAACAGTGACATGTCAACATCTGTCATATAAAGAAAACGACAACTTTATTTTATGGTAAAGGTGGGTTCTACTAGCTAGTAATTACTCCTAAAAACTAGTAGTAGTAGTTCAACAAGATGGCGGATGCATTGAACGATTGCCGTGATTACCTGATCAAAGTGCCGGTTAGTACTGTTAGGGTTGTCAAAAAAATGGCTGAGACAATTATGATACTGTTAGGGTTGTCAGATTTTTTTTTATGAAAACCAGGAACATAAGTAAGGATAAACTAGCTTTTACCCGCGGCTTTCCTCACTATTCCGAGGGAACATTGTGTTTTTGTGGAATAAAAAGTGTGCTATAAGCTATCTCCGTTCCAAATTTCATGACACAAATAAATGAAAAATCATTTATTGTCACCAGAAAAAAACACATATAAGATACTTTTATCTCGTAAAATATATATAATAATATCACATAGCCCTAAAAGGTTGTTTTCATCTACACTCCTACATCTACACTAGTCTAAACTAAACTACACAAATATAATAAAAAGATAAACTTCGTTCGTTTGTTTGTATGTAGAGGGTAATCTCAGGAATTAAATTCTTTCACTAATATAAAGCTACACTGTCCCTGACGGACATAGGCCAATAATTTCAAGCGAACGAAGTCGCACGCCTCCGCTAGTAAAAGGTAAACTTTGTAAGTTATAATGTCTTTGTAGTTTAGAAGCTAGGTATGTTAAAATCGCGTAAAGATAGTCTTAACTTAATGTCCAAAGCCTGTGGTCTAATGGGTAGCAAGAGCTGATGATTTCAGACCAAGATGGCGGCGGAAATGAGAGGATCGCGGATGCTGGGATCAGATCAAAGCAACCGATGGACGCGTTCCGAGACAGGGTTGTCGACGATTTGGAAAATATACAAAAAAGTTAAAGCTTTACCAAGCTGGTTTTTTTTTGCTTAATATTTAAGTTGATTTTCTAAGTTGAGTGAAGAAAGTCTTTTAAAGGGATAAGTTCCCTTTAGTATATTACTGCACTTGTGATTGACAAGTATTTTCTATTTATTTTTGGACAATAAATAAACTGTAGAACCTTTTCACAATACATGTGATAATGACTTTTCAATAATTGTTATAAAATTTCAGTGAAGACATATTGCGATAACGGTTTCCAGTGGCATATGAATAAAATTGGCTGTAATAAAAGAATGCATTTGTCGCACAAATACAAAAAATTCGTCGAAAATGTCGTATAAATATTTTTAATCGGTTTTAATTTTCATAATTATACAATTGTGACGATCTCAGTATAAATTCGTGTAATTTGACATGCTACGCAATTTATGATGTAACTTTATAATGACTGAATAAACGAAATAAATAAATAAAACTGAAACTTTTATGGAATACTTCAAGAAATGAGTTGCTTCCTGTTACAAGCAAACGCTCGAGTCTAACAGCACCTTTATACTGAGAATAAATATTGAACATTGAGAGAAATTTACTATTGGTTCACAGATTTACCCCCTTATTCATAAAAACTTAACAATCTTTTTAAGCTAACAAATGTTTTGTCCCTCTCATTCGAGGGTAAACGTCACAATGACAGATAAAGACATAAAACATGTTAACAAACGGTTACGAAGCGTTTATGAATATGGGGGTAAGAATACCTTTAGACCTTAACCTTTTGTTCATTTTTTTTGCACCTTTAATTAAAGTATTTCAAGTTTATCTTTAAAGGGTGGGAACCCTATTTCATCTAGTCTGTGGAAACGTGTTTCATATTAGTGACTACACTCATTATGTGTGAGTTACTTAAACTTTCGATATTTTATATTGATCATCATCATCATCATCTCAGCCACAAGAAGTCCACTGTTGGACATAGGCCTCCTCCATGGATTTCCAAAGTGGCCGGTTGGAAGCGGCATGCAACCAGCGCCTTCCTGCCACCTGTATGAGGTCATCGGACCATCTTGTGGCTGGTCGTCCTACGCTGCGCTTGCCAATACGCGGCCGCCATTCGAGAACTTTCCGACCAATATTGATACCAACTGCAATTGGTTCGCCATGTAATGGTACAATACAGGGTGTTTACAAGGTATAGTCGACCAAGAAATTCCTTGACCACTTTTCGACCGTATTACAAAGGGGTAGGGTTCAAAAGTGGTCAAGCAATTACTTGGTCGACTATACATGAGTAAGACAAACTCGGAGATCTAAAGGCGGGCAACTGTTCAGCGATTCACTTGAGATCGCTGGTTCCTATAGGCGGCGATTACTTTGCATCAGGCGACCCGTACGCTTGTTTGCCTCCCTACTGTATAGAAAGCTTTTATTTAGCTTAAAATGTATGTAAGTCAGTATGATTATTTTATATCTTGCAAGCCAAATTTAAACCATTTTTAGTGGTCGCATTCGCGTGAACTTTGATAAGTGTGTGCATAAAGATAATGCAATAATAAAGAACCAACTACGAAAAAGCTTTTTTATGATTGTTAACATAAATCTTATAGATCTTTAAAAGATTTAAAGATAAATTGCTTAAAAACACACCAATTATCTTATATTATCTCCTTGCTAGTTAGAACATCCTAACACCCTGAAGATATAATTTACTATCGACTCCTGCGCAACGCTTGTATAATCGATTAAAACAAGTTAAGGCGAAAGTGACGCCCGCGCAATGTATCGTCGCGCCGCTGCCGTAAATAAGTGTCACGTCTTGCTTTAAATGAGTTAGCTGCACGGTGGGACATAGGGCCGGTACGCCTGGCGAACTTTAAAAACAGTACAACACGAACATAATGAAAGGCAAATTAATAGATTCAGGCGTTACTTTGCGGAGGTCCATTTCAACAAATTACCTTGCTACTTCGCGAAACCTAAGCAAGCAAGTGTTCGCGGAGCAGCAAGGTAAATTTTATTTTATTTTATTAAACAAACGGTTACATTTTAGCGTGATAACAGTTGTATAAATTTAATATAAAACAACAGTTGCATTATTTGTAAACTTAACATTAGAATGTAATTTGTTGCAGTTTGTTATAATTAAAACCTAAGCTTTTATTTACTATATAAAAGTATTAAAGTTAAGTTTATCTAAATTTCCCCTTTTTGTCGTGATAATTAATGTTTTTATATACGAGTACTAATGACCCACCCCGGCTTAACATGGGTACAGTTTAGATTAAAAACCTTCCTCGGAAAATTCTCTAAACGACTTTTTTTAAATGACATTCATTTTTACTATTTTGAGTCATCATTCGTATATGCGTATGCCATTACGAATTAGAAAATAATACGTTTTTGAAAAGTATCCGAATAAGTAAAAAAAAATGAATTAAGGGACGTTTTTTAGGCCTCAAAAATTATTTACGCGCAAGATTTCTCCTCCGTTACGTCCGTATGTCACACCGTTAGGAGCAATTAACTCGTTACACTGATATCTCTGAAGCACTTATCGGGTACCTAATAAAGACGACCAACGTTTTGTTTAAAAAAAATGGCAGATTAATAACGGCATCGTCGCAATTTATTTAGTCTGGACTTACTGGTTTGATACTTACGGTTTATTTCTGTTTGTAACGGTTCTGAAGTTTTAGTATGCTAGTAGAGTTCATTTACTTAAAATGTTCATCACGTTAAAAGTTATAAGTCAAATTAAAATTGTAATGACAAGTGCCTTGCGTTTGCCAGTTTCGCCACACTGCAGGGTATGGCAGCGGCAGTGTGGCGAAACTGGCAAACGCAAGGCACGGAATGCTGATGTTGCAGGTTCAAGTCCTGCCATTGCCCTAATTTTTCTTTGTGTTGTCATTACAATTTTAATTTAATAATTTGAATGTAAAAACATTTAAAAATAAAATCGAAAGAAATTTCGGTTACAAATAAAGTTATAAGTCAAGTTTAGTGTGTATTTCGAAGATATTACAGACCCTGTAACCTTTTTAAGCAATATATATTTAAATCCATTTTTAGTAAGGTTAGGAACGAAGGCACGTACCAAAACTATAAAATAAAGTTTAATAAAGTTGTTGTTAAACGAAACCACTTTGTCACCGAGTAGAAACACAATAATGACACAAACACAATATTGAAAATTAATTGAAATTGTAACCTACGACCGTCTATTTGATGGGCAGTAGGTCACTAACGTGTCTTTAATTCAAAATTTACAAAGAACTTCTCTCTAAAGGAAAAATTGTGAGGAGATCTGCATACACTTGTAGACTACAGAGAAATTTAAGGTGTAATGCCTAATTCTCACTGTGCCCATGTGTGAACGCCTAATCCAAATTGTAAAGGGAGATCTGCGCCCAGCAATGGCTTTACTATCAGATATCATGATAAAATTTCATTCCTACTCCATAACAGTCGTATAAAGAAATAAAATAAGTATCCAAAGATTGTCTACAATTTGTACAACACCCATAAAACACCTTTTTTATAATCGAAAATTACTTCCGATTTATTTTTTTAAACATTCTAATAAATTTAAATGATAATGACAACACAAAGAAAAATGAGGGTAATGGCAGGACTCAAACCTTGCGTTTGCCAGTTTCGCCACATTACCAACTACCATACCCTGCGAATTTTTCAATGTGTTTCGTACTTACGGTCATTACATTATTGGATTTTTTTTTGGGTATAATTACCCGCGGTGTCATCTATGAAAAACTTATTCAAGTTATCTCATTCAACTTGGCCATTTATGAATGCCCGTTAGCTGACGAGAGATGACGCCATTTGTTGTTAAATTTTTCATAATCAAAAAAATGACGATTTAAAATTTTTGCAGAAATGCTGATGTTGCAGGTTCGAGTCCTGCCTTTAACCTATTTTGTTTGTGTTGTTATTATCATTTAAATTTACATAAAACACCTATTCATTCAGAAAATAACTAGCTCCAGCCGATGCCATGGATAAACGAAACATTCCCTACGCGATCCTAATCCATTTTCGGTGTGCATCGTGCATCAACCTGTTACACTTGAGTCCACATATTTATGCATATTAACTTAGCATTGCCTAACCTATTTGGTGCTAGGACCAGGAAGTGAAACACCATTACACTGTCAGTAGCCCACAAGATAATCCCGTACTGTTATTATTCATCCTGTAGCCACTTCCCTTAACTGCCCGTGACAACAAATCTTATGGAAATCCGATACCAAATGGCGCTACCGGAATTTAACATTAAAAGATAGTAAGCCCGACTCTGCATACTTGCGCCGGCGCAGTCGCGTTCTGTTAATCCACGAATAGAAGAAACGTGTTATTTGAAAGCGATGCGGAGGGAAAAACTCTTATTGTGATTATGTTTTAAGTTTCCAAATTTTAAATTTAAATGCTATGCAATGACAACAAAAAGAAAAATTAATCGTTCCGTGCCAAGCGTTTGCCAGCTTCACCACATTATCTTATCTTATCTTATCTATGCGGGGTCTTTTCGGATACACTTCGACCCAGCGGGATCTTTTGTGTATTTACCCCTCCTTCGCACTTAGTCCACCACATTACCAACTACCATATATCGTAACGAAGAAACGTGCTAATTTTAATGTTTTAATGTTTTTGTTTTATAAATATATATGTTAGTCTTTAAGGTATTTTTCTATGGGCTTATGCAGCCTGAAATAAATGGTTCTATTCTATTCTACATCCTGCAAATTTTTTAATGTGCTTCGTTTTTATGGTCAACAGTCACATTAGATTTTCTTGGGATTGTTGGTTCCTTTGATAGTTTACTACAGGGATATGTGAAAAAGTGATCAAATATGCGCAATTCGTTTTAGAAACACAAATTTACATTAAACTCGAATTCTTTTAAGTTTGAATTCCAATCAGCATGACATGCATACATAATTTTGTCTTTGTGAGTGATGATCACTTCACTAGGATATATCTTTATCTCTACACAGTTTAAATTAAAGTCGCTTTTTTCCTGACTGTCCTTAATTTTTATAGTGTAGCGGCCGCCTTCTCCTTCTAAACCACGCAACGGATTTTGTTACAATTTTCATTGTAATTTAGAGATTTTTTTATTGTACCTGTGAAAAACCGGGCGGAGTATATGTTGATGATAGTATGCCTTAAATGTGTATATGTATATTTAATTTTGATTATTAAAATTTATAGATTACTTTTTCTACCTAATTTGACTCGTAGAAGGATATGTGCATCTACTAAATAATATATGTTATAATAATAATAATAAATCATTTATTATTAAGCTCACAAAAGGCTGACGCACATAATGATTTAAACACAAATATTAAACTAATTTATTTTGGTGACGGCATGGTCGCGTCGTCGATTCTGGTGACAAGATGGTAAAACTACATAATTTATTCTCTGTAAATTAGGTTTGCAAATAAAATTATTTATATTCATAACGGAAAAACTTCAGCATTACAGTTTCCATAACATCCTTCTACACGTCACCTAAGTACGGAGGTACTCCATCAGAGCCCCGGCTAAATGCAAATGGGGCTTATCTAGCCCCCCGCCTCGGTTTATGACGTACATGCGCGTGCGCAACGCGATACATCGGTGATGTTTATGTTATTGCCGGCTCTGTGGGCCGTGGTCTATGCACTCTGTGGTGCGTTATGACGTTTGTCTCATAGTCTAATAAATACTTCTAGTCTTATAGTAAATAGGTATCAACCAAATGGAACCCTAACGTATCTTAGAACCATGTCAAATTGACATAACAAGACAATTAGTAAGGGACTTATATCTTAATTTAAGTTTCATTGTACAGTTTACAAAAGCAATGTAATTGGCGGACTTAATGCTAGAAGGCATTCTCTATCAGTCAACCACACTTTAAATAAGAAAGTTACAAACATGGGTCCACAAAAAAGAAAAAGTAAAAATTAACTGAGAAACAATAAGCTACCTATTAAGTACCTACTAACTAACATTAATAGATATACTGTATTAATAGACTAAACAGATATTGATAGATTTCCTAATTAACAGATATACTGTAGAAAATTAATAGACTAAACAAACATTAATAGACTTCCTACGATTTTTTATGACGTCATTTTTACCATAATTCTCGGTGGGTTCGAGTGCCTTTATTGTAGCACGAAACGCTGAAAACTAGCTGGCCGCAAAGAAAAGCGCAACGGCTATTTAAAAAAAAACACAGCCACGCTTAAGCTTCACGCTAGTCCCTGCCCCCGCACGCGTCCCAGGAAAAGGGGAAGTCGTAAGAGCGTTGACTAATACTGAGACTGTAAGAAAAAGGATTACGTCTAAACAATATATTAACAGCTATATTCATCCTAATGAAAAGGAGGTTAGGTCTAAATTAGATCTTAAGCTTTTCTAGACTTAATCCCTTTTTCATTAGGGCCCTAGAGTCCACCGATACTTTCATTTATATTCCGACAAACTGAAGTCAAAGTGTAATATACATTAAAACTATTACTAAGTTGATAAAACCAAATTTAACATACAAACAAACAAAGCTTAAAATTTAACCACTCCTATTTTTCTTTTGAAGGTATTGTTACCCTACTGCCACCACTGGAGGGTTATGTTCTTCAAGTATGTACGTATTTTAAATGTCGTGTCTTTTTAAATTACGACGACATCCAACCACGTTTTAACAAACCATACATACATTATTAACATCCCGTACCACAGAATAAATAATAGTACTAACGTACAGAAACTTCTCTTTTTCGACCACCATTAAACGCATTCCAACTTTATGATCAAGCACAAAAAGTTCGTATTACTTCATAAACATTCGCCAGGCGGCATGTGTCAAAAGGAAGGCGCCGCCCGCGCCCGCCTTCCACCCGCAATGCCCTGGCGCACCGCTAGGGTTGGACTGCTTACTGTAATACTATCACAACGCGCGACACAGAGTGAGCGAGCGCGCGCGCGGCAAGCCGGCAACCTACTGCGATTAACCTACGCCATAGGTAATGCGGCGAGCGCACCTGCAGTGCGGAGTGGAACCCCCCTGCCCATACATCCATTAAATCGGCTAATTACAAGCAATTCCGTAGTATTAGCTATGAAGCTTGTAAATCATTTATTGTGTGGATCTTGTCACTGTAGAACGCATATCTACTACACTAATATAAAAAAGAGGTAAACTTTGTTTGTTTGTATGTAGGGGGTAATCTCTGGAACTACTGAACCGATTTCGAAAATTCTTTCACTAATAGAAAGCTACACTATTCCTGACGGACTTAGGCTACTGGTTTTACGCGAACGAAGTCGCGCGCGTCCGCTAGTCATAACATAAACTTGTGTGGGATTGGTATGTTTAATGATATACGTTTATAATTTATACAATAAAAATATTTAATGTTTAAAACGTGTAATAGAAATAAATCTTGAAGCTTTTTGATTAAACGTGTAATTTTAAAATAATGGGTAAGTTGTACTGTTGTTTTAGTTTAGCTGTTAAACAATTTAATTTAATAATAACAATACATTACGCATGACGATTAAAAACTTGCCTACACACTAACATTTGAAAATTAAAATTAAAATTAGAAAAATATTTTCCAAGTAAATTCTACCAACTATTCGGAAAGTGAAAGATTTTACTGAGAAGAAGTGCTCTGAGAAGAAACTCAGCAGCTTTTTTTATATTTTCAAAACCAAATTATAGACTCATATTATATTGTTTGTCGTTTCAGTGGAATAATAGTTAAATGGTTAAAATAATTCAGTCACTAAAAAAAACAGACAGACAGACAGACGAACAACGAAGTGTTCCTATAAGGGTTCCGTTTTTTCTTTTTTAAGTACACGGAACCCTAAAAAATGTTTCAAGTAACTAAAACTCATTTACAAGATATAACGAGCAGCAAGCAATGCTTGCATGGTTGTATTCCGGCGTGGAGAGCAAGACAGCCGGTGTAATTACTGGCACAGGAGGTGTTCCATCTTAGTCCACCAGGATGACAACCCCTGTGCAGTCTCCTTGATGTTTCGGGTGTCTTTGGTCGTTGGTGATCACTTACCATCAGGAGACTCACTTGCTCGTTTTCCTTCCTATTTTATATATTAAAAGCAATTTGAATTGACAATTGATGAATAAAGTATATTCCATTCAGTGTTTTATATAAAACTTTTCACACACTGCATCATCTCTGAGCCTCATAAAGTCGGGTTCACACAACCCCATTACCGCACGACACAGGGTGTGATCATAACATTATCCGCAATATTTCTTGACGCTTAACCTCCTTTCGTCGGTCGTTTCCTTAAGCTGGTCGATTTAAAACGTGCTGTATACGTCTAATGGCGCGTTTCTGCTTAAAATAATAAAGGTTTTCCGACACTACCTACAGGATTAGGTATGTGAACAGTCTGTAGCCAGCTTTATGAATGTGACACATGTCATACTTTGACATAACTGTCAACTTTTTACATTACATTGCTGTGCTTGTACATTACGATTACTGGTTGACATTTTAATGTCCGCCGTCGTACTAACCGTATTTGTAATTAATTATACTTTTTTTTAGATGTCAGTTTTGGGAATATTGCTAACGTGTACTTTTCTCTGTGAAATGAACATTCTAATGAGATTCTGCTACCTAATTATTGAATTTAATTGCATTTCATGTAAATAAGCCATTATTTGCCCACATGAGTCATATAATTAAAATTCAAGGTGCTTCACAAATGAATATCGACTTACCAATTTGTTGTCCTTTTCTTGCATTTTCTTAGCCAATGTTATAGTTTAACTAATCTTACCTGTAATCAAGAAACATAAAATATAATCATATTTTTATTCACAAACAAAGAAATTCAGACCCCACGTAATAAATAGAAAATCTACAGAGTCGTTATTTAGTAAAAAAAAATTCAAACTCAAAGTATACTTTGAAAAATATGTGTAACAAAAAGCAACTGCATGTATTCTAGAACCCCGATATCCTATCAAAAGTCCTAGCCCTAATAATAAGATACAATTTCAATCCTTTCATAAAATTGCGACATCCGTATCCATTATCCCCCTCGTTTAAAAATTAGTCCCGGTTTATAATCCGGATTTTTGTCCGCCAGTGTATATACAGCTTTAAAGCGAGATGCTGTATAAAACTTTATTCCACTTAGCACCAATACAATGAATTTATTTTACTTTAAGAAAAGTTTAAGCTTCTGTCACCCCAAAACTATTGATAAAAGTTTTAGCTGTCAATTTTTTTTATAACAGTAATTTCTTCCGATTTGTATTTTTAAACATGAAAATTATTAAATTTAAATGCTATGTAATCAAAAATCTATGCATTTACGCAACGCACGCAAAGCACAAAATGCTGAGGTTGCAGATTCAAGTCTTGCCATTACCCAAGATTATACTTCGCGTTTTCATTACATAGGATTTAAAGTTTAGATATCCTTCAGTGCAGTCGAAGTGAGGGGATGAGAACTTTTTAGAAACCCCCGCATATTAGATTTCTTAGTTGGTCTTTAAGATGTTCTCTCTAAGTAAACGTTTAGTCAGCCTGTATAATAGTTCAAATCATGTTCAAACGCAAATTTTAGTATTGCAAAACTCAAGGGAGGATTATTATCGCTACAGGTATGAAATACGAAATAAACATATTCAATTTCAATAATTAATAAACAAACAATTGTAGTTCGCAAACCTGTAAACTGCTTGAAATAAAGATTCGAAAAAGCTATGTAATAATCTTGTTCTTTCTTTATCCCTACCATTATACTCCTTCAATCCACTCAAATGTTAACTGGAAGAGATACCTTAAAGGGATAAGTTGTCTTTGTACATCACTGTATCTGTTTTTGTCATTTATGTTTATTGTACAATAAAGAATTTGCATACATAATAAGTATTTCGTTAAAAAACAAGGTTGCTCTTAAAAAAGATTGCAGTAGCTACCTGCCAGTGCAAAGCCGAGCAACCTGCGCGCACGCAGCGCTGATGAAGTTTTCGTGTCGGCAACGCCGCACAATTCCGCTAAACGACGCACCGTGTAAGAATTTCAGGCTGTATACAGATAATTTTTAATAGTATTTACGGTGTGCTCTGCCGTGTGGCCTGACGTGTAACGGTGTGCGCAAGAGTTACGACCTGCGCATAATTTTTTCACCCGACTGCCGCCAGAAGCGGGGGTAATGTTTTCATTGGATTATTAAAAATATTTCTAATTTTATCTATATCTAAATAAGTCTTTATGAAAAAGTCTGAAGCTGTAAGGGGGGATTTTTTTCTAAGTAACCATTATTGAATTTAGAGCTAAGTCTAGGCTAGTCTAAGACTATTATACAACATAAAGATGATTTGATTTGATTTTTTTAATTCCCTTGGAAAAATAATAGGCAGAGCGACAGGCAAAAAATATACGCTTAAACCTGTCATAATTAAATACTTATCACCAATGCCACAGACGGAAATCGTTCTATATAAGAAAGATGCGATACGCCCAGATATGAAATAACTGGCGTAATTAAACTTCTCATCGGTAATGATACATCTCATTGCGGCATTTTTCCATTTACGTTGCAACTTGTTTCGAAGATCATCTCGGTTTAACAGTAAACATGTTGAAAGCAGTATGTCCACTGGGAACTGGGAACATTTAAAATTGCAAAACTTTATGATTTGTTTATGTATTTAAACCTTATTGCACAAAAAAAATTGAAAAGCGGAAAAGGGAAAAATGTTTTTTGTAGATGGTACGACCTTGTGCAGGGTCCGTCTGGACCACTAGAACTATCTTGCTTGCTTATCCGGTTGCTAAGCAGTAGTGTTTGCACTGTCGTGTTTCAGCGTAGAGAGCAAGACAGCCGATGAAATTAATGGCACGAAGTATTCCATCTTAGCCGTTTTGGGTTGGCAATGCATCTGCTCATCAGCATCATCAGGGTTCATCTTCAGGTGATCCATTTGCTTGTTTGCCATCCTATATTATTAAAAAAACCTTTTCAAGAACTATCTGCAATTTCGCCCCACTGATATGCAAGACGGCGACATTCCGATTGTGAGAAAGTTTCCATAATATTCTTTTTTTTAACTTTCTACAACTTGTTTTCTCCTAAATATAATCCTAATAATTACAGTCATGACTTTTTTCCTGCTATATAAAGAAAATAGTTACATTAAGCTTATGTTCTTACTGTTGTTTTAAATTTACTGTGCATCGAGTTTCATAGATTATCTTGGTGCGTAATAATAACATAGGATCGTCCGCTCACACCTGGTACAGCCAGCCTGGAATGAATATTATCCTGGATTTCTTAGTTTTGTTACAGGGAAAAAGTTATCGTAACTAAGAAATAGTTTTAAAATACGTCACGTATTTTATGAAAAACTTCTAACGCAATATTTTTGCATAATTGACCCAAATTGTGAGGATATGAGGTAAAAAATATTGGCGATTTCTGAAAATATTTTTGTCTGAGTCATAAAAACCAAGTTTGTCGTTTTTGCACTGTATCAATTCGTAAGAATCTAAATGTGTGTAGTCACTAACCTTCGATTTCTGTATGTGTCATAGATAATTATAACAAAGTTATAAATAAATGTATGAGTGTGAGTTATCATGATACAAAAATGTGTAAACGGTTTTTAAAGCTCTTTTACCTATTATCTGTGTGGTGTGTAATAAATAAAGTATAGTTCGTTCTATATTTTATTTTAAATTTTAGATTAATATGCAAAGTCAAAGTCAAAGTGAAAATGTTTTTATTCAGATTAGGCTTACAGGCACTTATGAATGTCATAAAATGTACCATCACAATATGTATTATCTGTGCACTGTACAGCACACATTGCGTATCTAATTAATTTCTGCGGGTAGACGTCTGTCCGTCCGTCCGTGCAGACACACCCCGGTTATTAATGAACAGCTATTGTAGGTACTAATAACGAACCTAACTGTACTGGACGTATCGCTGCAAAACATAATGTTCAAGAAAACATGCGTATAAAACCCAATAAAAAAAATCCTTATATTTATTTGAATACTAGGTTTTCCCTGGGTCTTTGTTCGTGTGGATGGCGTCCTTATTTGAACCCCTTTTTAGCCTAAAACCTTTTCAAAAATATTTTGTTTTTGATAGCTCAACTGTAAGCCAGTCATATGAAGGTCTAAAATCGCAAAGCACTTTGTAAAGCTGCATTTTTGATATGTTGCTTGGAGCCTTTCGGGGACCGTCAAACTACGTTTAGTAACAAAAAAAAGAAGTACTACCTGCGTAGTACATGAAAATTGTTTGGACCTTTTAATTTTTGCAGTTCAATGAATGAATTTTATTTTATTTTATTTTATTTATTCGGGGCATCAACAGCATTACAGATCTAATCTATATTTATAAACATGACAATACAAAAAGCCAATAACAGATGTCCACCAAAATACAGTAAGTGGAACCACAGTTAATAAGAAAAACAAAAAATATACAAAATATTTATACTAAGCAAGCAAATGACATAAAAAAAAATAACACTAAATTTATAATATATTAACTACTGACTACTGCCGATGGACCCTTCGATCTTCATCATTACCCTTACGATGCACCGATTCATTTTACTTGCTAAGCAATCGTAGTCGCCCGTACCTCTTGCGAGGACTACGATTTGAGACATTCAGGCCACAAAAAAAAAAAAAAAACTACTTTACGTGTGTGTTAGGAGAGTGAATGTCTGTTATGTGTGTGTGTAATTACGTGTATAGTTGTGTTACTGTTTGTATCATTGTTGGAGGATGTTAAATGTATTAACACTAAGCACTTAATTATTTACCCTACTCTGTCTGAGAAATAACCGTATTCGATTTTTAAAGGTATATAGGTAGGCTATGAACTTTAATTGCAGATAAATATGGTTACATAACAGATCTTAAACAATAATATAAGTTTCACATATTTAACCATTAATGGCATGCAAAATTTGTAACGATTAATATTCGTGTGTAATTTATTTACAAATTATTATTATTATAAAATTAGGCAAAATGTCACATGCATCAATTCAACTCATAAACTTTGTTTTTTTGACATTTCAAGTCTCTAAGTACAGGGGTTTAGGAGGTGGATTGTCTGACAATTATGAAAGCCTTTTACCCAAATGCTTTTACGTATAGATTATTTATTACCAAAATTCAGTCTATATACATCCTACTAAAATACACAAGCGCTTTTTTTGTATATTATATGTTTTACTACCTACTACATTATTTCGTAGTAACAAATGATTACTTTAGAATAATTACAACAATGAATAATACAAAATAAATGAAAAAGTTACCAACAGAAATTAGAAATGCAAATGTACCACATAACACGACACCAGTAGATCAACATCGTCGTTTTGTACGAGCGAGGCTGGCGAATAATTCGTATAATCAACGGCGAGGGCGGGCCGCCTACTGGACAGTACGGACCCGCTATGATGGTAGAGATAGGCACTTCAATTATTCTACAATGTATAATAAAATATTATTACATTTATTATTTTGTAGCTTTTGCTCGCTCTATATAACATATATTTTTAATCATTATTTAATCTTGACATTCTTTAGGCTTATTTCTAGACTTTTATTGTTTAAATTTTTTTGTGAATTCCATATATTTTGACATAAATTGTGTTGCAATTTTCAATAAGAAATAAAAATATCTATCTATGCGTGGAATTTTGATATAGGTATGTAACTAGGCGGCGTATTAAGATGAAATATAAACCAGATTTGAAGTTGATCTCTAACAATAAGCAATATAACGTACGGACAAACAACCAGACAAGTTTTGGCTTTTATTGCTCTACATAATCCTCATTATTATTTTTTCTTAGACATCTCCTATGTACTGTTAGATATATTTTTATTATATACTAGAGCCTCGCCCAGGCTTCCGTTGCGTGGTTTAGAGTTAGTAAGCGGCCGAAGATAGGAAGACAAGATAGGAACGAATATAGTGACTCTGTTTTATACTGTGTAAGATAAAAAAAGATAAAGATTACGTATAGATGGTGCTTGCCTTGTCTTTCCGCCGTGATATTAATTATTTATTATTTATTTACTAATATAATAAAGAGGTAAACTTTGTTTATTTGTTTTTTTGTTAGTTTGTTTGTATGTAGGGGGTAATTTCTGGAACTACTGAACCGATTTCAAAAATTCTTTCACAGATAGAAAGCTACACTATTACTGACGGACATAGGCTACAAATTTTACGTGAACGAAGTCGCGCGCGTCCGCTAGTTTATTATAACGGTAGAATGTTTTGTATTGTGTATCTGTTGTTAATTAAAAACAATAGTGAGAGCCGTCTTATTAAGGTACTGTCAAACAATTTGATTCATAGTCCACTGTGCAACCTTTACACAATTAATATTATAATGACTTCAAAATCAATGTCAAATTATTCCAGCGCTGACACATTGCGACAACGTTCTACAGCGGACTATGAATCAAATTAGTCGACTATACCTACTGTAGTTGTGGTATAATAATATTTCGCGGTATGAAATAAGTAATGCTAAACCGTCTAGTAACGGAAAAACTAAATTTCCCATCAAACACACTCATAAAACCATTATCCTTTAAAAGAGCACAATTTTAATGTGAACATTAACTTTAACGCAATCAAAAGATAGCAAATTATGGCAATTTGAAAGGCTAATATTTTTAATAAATCATCCTGTAAATAAGGACCTTTATTACCTTGGGGTCAATTAATTATTAAATTAACAGAGGGGCTATAAAATATAGGTTACAATGTAGGTTTTCAGTTTTATTAACCGGCGTTTCCAACCAATTTTATCTGTTAATAAATTAATATAATAACTATACAGGGTGACTTGAAAAGTTACTCGTTGGGTCGAACTTTACCGACCGTTTACATGGTTAAGAAAGAATCATCCAAACACCTTCTTGAAGAAAAAAATCAATAATGTAATGACTCTAAAAACGAAGCACATTGAAAAATTCGCAGGGTATGACAGTGGTAGTGTGGCGAAATTGGTAACACACGGCACGAAATGCTGAAGTTGCAGGTTCATAGTTCTGCCATTGCCGTGGCTTTTTATTTCTGTTGTCATTACATAGTATTGTAATTTCATAAAATTTTTGGCTTGTTTTCTTTACTTGTGTTTACTGATCGTATTGCTGCGACCTTGTGCTTGCTAGTTTTTAAGTTTATATACTTTGTTGCTACTTGTGAGATCCTGTAATTGGCTTTGTAAATGTTATTAAAGATGTTTATGTGCATCTGTAAGCTGTGGGTTCTCCGAAAATATATAAATATAAATATAATAAATTTAAATTGAATGATAACATTGAAAAATCAAAATCAAAAGAAAAATTAGTTACAAACATCTTCGTGAAGATACATTTCTATATTAACATACGTTTATAATTTTAGGACTGATGTCACGGTGGAAACTTTTTTATTTTAATTTTTCGAAGATGAAAAATGTCCAAGAATATTGCCACTTTTTCAGCAACTTTCTGCAATTTTTCCAACTCTATGATGTGCACGTAGACGCTTTAGAAATTCCGAACATTTCCAAGGTAATGAATTTTCAAGAATTTTTGAGAACTTTCTGCAACTCATCCATATAGTGAGTCGGTGAAAACTTTCAAAATTCCGAATTTTTCGAAGGTGAAAAATTGTCGAGAATATTTCCACCTTTTCGAGAACTTTCTGCAACTTGTCTATCTATACCTAAATAGCCTAATTTCACCAACCACACTTTTCAGTACTGTCGCTTAGGTAATTTGGCTAAATCCTTTGCTATGAAGTAGTGTTCTCACGGGCACTAGTTCCTCGCCATCATTATAACTGCGCTTTCACGATGGATCATTGTCATCGATCAACATCAGTTGCGTTTAAATTCGACGTCAATGTCGCGAAGCGTTATAAAAAGCTCGACAAAAAGGTTTTTGTTTAATGGATAATGTATTAATTTGTTAATTTGCTATTAAAGCGTTTGTTAGTAATATAATTCTTCAAAAAACTGAGTTTATAGAAATTAATATATTTTTAAAGTTATTTGTTATTAAAGAAAGAAAGAAAGCAAATACGAGCCAAACAAATACGCGAGCGGGTATTTAAGCCGGCACTCATCGGCGCGCGGCTGGCGAGTGTGGAGCTATCGGATCGATAGTTCTTTTAGTTCCAGTGGTCATTGGAAAAGTACAAAAATTTATATATAGGCGAAGATGGGCAGTGTTTCACGTTAATATCAGACTTCGCCTAGATTTAAGTGACGAAATGTAGGTATAATGTTGCCATGGAAGAAAAAAAACGGGGGAAGTGGTTTAAAGCATTATTTGTACCAGTACCGGTGTCGCCACACGCACACACTTGTGGTTATCGTCTTATACTACACTACTAAAATAACATAATCTTGATTGGTTAAAATTGTCAAACGATATAAGACAAATGGTACACAAGTTTTCGTAAGTAAAACATACCTTATGAGTAACGTGTAAGGTTTACTTTTTATTAACATCGAACTGATTATATGACATTTTAATATGTAAACGTCAAATGAAAATTTGGCTTCGTAGTTCCGCTACTCAACACTAGATGTCACTTAAAACAACTTCACTTCAATAGTAGAAGAGCCGACCGCAGAATTTTGTACCTACTTGATACCGCCATGAAATGCACAATGGTTTCTCATTAAAAAAGATGCTAAGTCTGAATGTAATAATTTGCCAATTCTGGACTTGCAAAAGTTGTAAAGTGCCACTTTCGGTGCAAAAATTGGGGCGTATTTTACCCAAGTGACTACCCTGAAATGACTATCACATCATCAGAAAACAAATTCATCGTCAGAAATTTACTGGTAGATACAAAAAAGTAAAACAGATTGTGGATTTCTAAGCGGATATCGCGGTATCAAGTAGGTAAGAAATTTTGCGGCCGGCTTTCGTACTAAAAATTCAAAGTGACACATGGTTTTGGTTCGTTTTGACAGACCGAGTAGACGGGTTGTAGCCATGCTAGCTATCTATCGATATCGATGTCTTTCATCGCACACAAAATATTGTACCAGACATCGGTGTTGTTCATTTTGAATTATTAATTATATTCTATTCTATGACATTATAGACAGACATGTTAAGATGTTTCGACTTCAAACCCGCCTGCCTTTGCCTTCACATAAAACAGCATGAAGTCTATTCAGCCTTACTTGTATTAGGTTATGTATAAAAGGTCTACCATGACCTAAAGTTACAAATTTAGGCTATAATTAAAAAAAGTAAGCGATAAATAAATACTTTTTTGACGGCAAAAAGTGCAATTTTAAGTTAAATGCTTGTTACCCACCACTATTCACACTTCACACGTTTATACTTCTAGAAAGTGAAACACGACACGTGTAAAGGTGTGTATACTTTGTAGTAAAACTTATTTTATATACAAACATATCATAAGTGCTCTATAATGCGTTCAGAAAGACGGTGCAAGGAGGTAGGCAATGACCAGCATTATTACAACCAATTTTATTATGAGAAATTTCTTGTCTGTGGTAGTAGGTAAATCTGAACTTTAATTGGCATTGTATACCGATTTCTGTAACGATATGAGTTTAAATTTGGAACAGCTGTCAAAATTCAAGTGGGTCTCTATTTTAGTATCCATAGATATTAAAACAGTTATTGATACGAGAAGTCAATCCAATATGTTTTTTTTAAATATAAACGCACGATATTTGATCTCGAGTGACATGAAAATAGGGACTTCATTCGTTTGTCTAAGATTAAAAAAAAAAGTATCTCTTAGTAGTCTGTGTTTATTGGGATCACATTGCCGATATCTCGTGACGATATGAATTTAAATTTGGAACAGCTGTCAAAATTTAAGTTGGTCTCTATTCTAGTATCCACAGATATTAAAACAGTTATCGATACGAAACGTATCATTTTACGTATTGGGTTATAGTAAAACGCGCTTTGTTTCATTTTAATTTTTTATGCATTGTCCCTGAAATAAAACGTATTTGTTAAAGAACTGGCGTTTCGAAAGTCTTAATTTTAATTTCAACAAATGATGTATGCGAACATTTATATATTTTTCAACTATCGCCTTCATCAAATCTGTGACGTGATTAGACGCAAAACAAACGCACAGACAAACAGATAATAATTCTAAAAATCGTAGTTTTGGGTTCTATTGCGCTTATAAATAGCCCTAGTAATAGTTTTTCTCAAAAAAAAATATGTACAGACACGGACTTGTTACAGATATATTATTATGTATATAAATGAATAGATGATTACATAATAAAGATTACTTAATTTCTTTCATCGATACATGTATCGATAAAAACAGTGTCCCGACCCAACATTGTTGTACCAACTGTAACGCAGAACTTTCTAGAGCGAAATAGTAATTGCAATCAATCAATAATAAATTTTATTGTAATGAAGTACGGTTCAATTTTGACAAAATGTTCTGTTAAATTATTAGTAGAATGAAAATAACTAAGATTTTTTATGGAATATCATTAAAATCGTACTTACCGGTGGTACGAAACACCCCCATTTTGAAGATTTTTACTCCTACTATGGTTCTTGCACTCTAAAACTGAACAATACGGCATGGCTAGGGAAAAATAAGGTATTTCGCGAGACTAACACCTCCGCGGGATGACAGAACACGACTGGGAGCGGTTTAGCGGAGGTTACGTACAACAGTACGTAATGTTGGCACGGGCATTACGCGTACATTGCATTTCCCCCGTTTTTTTTCTTCCGTGAATGTTGCCAATATCTGTTCTTCTCACTTAGATCAAATTGTCTGGTGTGATCGCATTCAACGTCAAATTAAAAAAGTTTAATCACATCATTAATATTATACGCGAAACTAATCAAAACTGGCAAACATTTAATCGCTTCGTATAAACTGAAGTCAATGGCTCGCATTAAGGCCTGGATCAGGAGTAATTATTTAAAAGAATTAAAATCAGATAAAAGGGAATTGCCAGTTTATCACTTTTCGAGGCTGCGCCTGCGACTGTTCATTTGGTTTGGCTTTTGTGGGATAGGTTGGGAGATTACAGCGTTTTTGTACTTTTAAACTGTGAATCGATTAATAATGTTTCAAATATAATTTAGGTAGCACACAAGCACTATAAAAGTTGTATAGAAGCGATCGCCAGTATTATCAAATTGCGATTAGAATATAATTGGAGAGTACCGTCAGCACACTGTCATTGCATAGACTTGCGTCAAGCTTTAGTCCTATGTGTATGAAATAACAGTGGGCTGACGTTAATCTCCAATTATATTCTCATCGCGGTTTGATAATATACATAAGTGCAGAAAAAGCTGTAAGTAATTAAGTAACTCAAGATGTTTGTAATATAGGTATATACTTATATAGGTAAATACATACCTTAAATAACGTGTATAATATCAATGACCGGAGTACAAAAAATAATATTCATCATATAATTGTTGGCCCCTACCGGGATTCTAAACAGAAATAAAACGATCTTAAAATACTTCTTTTAACCATTCCTGATATTGGTAATATTTTAACATATATCTAGTTCAAAGGAAATACTTAACTATCTTTAAAAAAAAGGCATGGCTTTAAAGAAACAAAAGTTTTCAAGACATCTCGATCGGGTAAATTATGTTTTGATTTTAGCCAATAGGATAGAGCAATATTCAGATAAACAATTTACATACGTATTATATATATTTGCAAGCATTATACAAACATTTTATTAAGATGTTTATTTGTTTTAATAAGGTACATTTGTTGAAAAATATGTAAAAGCCTTCGGTTAACTGAACGCAATTTTTGAAATGCACCCTTTTAACCTTTTAACTGCACACTTCTACACAACCTTCTGTATTCTATTCTTTCTCTATTCTACACAACCTGTATTTTTCTGTGTATTTATAAATCCTTTTGTACAATAAAGAGTTTACATACATACATACTTCTACCTAACATCATGTTGTCAAGTAGAATAAGTTTCTAAAGAAATAAACAATTTTTCATTTTCATTTTTTCATTTTCATTTTTTCAACATCTTATCGCCCTCTCTTGCACCTTGGACCACACTTCGATTTTTTCAAGGGCCAGCCAATAAGTTCCCGAACACTCGCATTATAGCAATCTTTAATCGCAGTACGATGGTTTTAATTACCGGCTAACCAGGCCTTAAGTCCGACTTGGGGTCCTGTTTCAATTCCTTTTCACATTGATGTCAGTAAAGTGTCGATAAGCCTTGCTTAAGCCTTGTTTAAAAGATTTTCAGTTCCTACTTAAATGATTCACAAAACAATTTTTTTAATACAATCTTTTTTTTTACTGTAATTTTATGTCTTGTGAAAAGAAAAAAACAAGTAGGCCACTTATAGATTGAAAATACACATCTAGCTCTAAGGCATAACAATAACACCAAAAAACCATCATTATAAGTTAAGGTCTAGAACAAAGAAATTGTATTATTTTTAGAAATTTTTAGAAATAATTTTATTTTAAACACATTTATAACGTTAACGGAACTTTAACGCGACAAAATCACTGTTAATTTAGTAGTTAGAAAGAATTTAAAAAATTAAAGCGATATTTTTGTGACGACCGGATAGCCTAGTAATGACCCTAACTATGAAGCTAGAGGTTCCGGGTTCGATTCCCAGGAAAGGCAAATGTTTGTATGATGAATATGAATATTTGTACCCGAGTCTTGGATGTCATAAATATGTATTTAAGTATGTATCTATCTGTTTAAGTATGTATATCCGTTGTCTAGTACCCATAACACAAGGTTTACTTAGCTTGGGACTAGGTCAATTAGTGTGAATTGTCCTGAGATATTTATTTATTTAGTAGCTGATCTCTTTACTTAAAATGGCAATACAATGTAGAAACTCTGTAGTTGGACTCATATGACGTAGACGCTAGGGCAGTGCAGTGTAATCTAGCCGTAACCGTACTCGCTAGCGACGAAGTAAACGATTTGTATGGGAAATTGTGCAGCGCCTCTAGCGCTCACTTAAAGAACTAAAAATCCCTAGTATGAGTCCAACGGTAAATTACCTATCGTAATCAAAGCGCTAGTGACTAAAGTTTTGTAGCTGTTGCCGTAGAGCATTGGTACTAAGAGTCACAAATTTGACACATGTCATCGAAAAATACAGTATCGACTATGGTTAACTCTTTCACTGACAAATGGGAGCATATTTAACCGCTATCGACTGTAGTAACATAATACGAATTTTCGGTAGAAACTCATGGTAAGGGTACCGGACAGTGCTGCTCGCCGTTCGCACTGGTTGACTGATCTAAATTTGAAAGCCAACTGTCTTCCTCACTTTATTCGAATATTCTACCTCAGTTCTGCCCCCGTGTGAAATCAGCAATATTTCTACTATTGTACTCAAAAAGAGTCGCGGGCGCAGCTAGTCATCCAAATAAATTTAATGACAAAGGTCGTGATGACAGTTTATTATAATCGGTCCGTTGAACTCTTGTTTAACATACAACAGACATTTCAAAGGGTATAAAGGACTCTATTTTTCATTCACAACCGCGTCTCCAATAATTTGCATACTTACTTATTCGCATACAAATCAATAGTAACGTCAGCAAAAAGAGCGTCATAAAAACTGGGGGTTAGCAAAAAAATTACGGTCTCGTATAATAAATTTGGAATGGTTCTGTAGATTTTTTGTGGTCATCAAGGTTTTTATAAGGTAATGAATAAAAAAAAGTCAAATCTTATTTATATAAGCTTATATATAACAAGCTTTCGTTACATCCTCACCACCTGGATGGTTGGCGTTCAACCACTGTGCGTTTTAAACGTACCTTTTTACTACGTACGTCGGCTCTGTGGAATCAGATTTCGGCTTCGGTGTTTCCAAATAGATACGACTTAGGGACCTTCAAGAAACGAGCCTATTCCTTTCTTAAAGGCCGGTAACGCGCTTGCGATTCTCTTGATATTGCAGGTGTCTATGGGCGGCGGTGATTGCTTACCATCACGTGACCCGTCTGCTCGTTTGCCCCCTATACTAAAAAAAAAATTGTAAACGATGGTCATTGTTTTGCTTTCTTGTTTTGTTATGGATGTATAGGACGTTCCAAATGCAAGTATACTTAAGGACTGAATTGAAGGAACATTAACATAGGTGCTGCCTTATAATTGGTCCTCTAATATTGTCGTTAAGTGCAAAAAATTAGTAGAAATTGCCAATTCCTAATGATTATGAATTTTTGCACCGGAGTCGCGAATATTTATAACCTTATATAGATATATTATGTATATCCGCTTTATATACTAAAAGTATAAGCTTTGCTCAGTTGTGGACTAGGTAAATATGTTTAAGTGATCCCAAATCATTTTTATTTGTCATAATTCAACTTGATATAATTATGAAATCGATTTAAATAAATACGGACTCCTAAAAAAGATACAGGCTAATAAATGATTTTTAATATGGCCAATGACAGGTGCATATATGCCCATTTGATTTATAGCATATGCTTAATTCTCTATACCTACCTTCATAAAGAAACAACACAATCACATAGAAGAAAGATCATATTAGTAATACTTTTGGCATTAAAACAAATTCTGCATACAGACATAGTTATGTAGGTATTTTTTTTTAATTAAATATAATATTTTCATACTATGAAATGTACAAATTCGTCTTATTAAGACGTACAATGATTCGTGACGTGACAAAAAATGATTTAATAAGTGTCAATTCGTTTTTTTGCTGCCAGTCATTTTCTTTTGACGTTTGAAAGCCGCCATTTTGCATTTTGTCTAAGATTGAAATCTAAAAGTATTTTTTTATTAAATCGGAAGGAAAACAAGCAATTGGGTCACCTGATGATGATCACCATAAGTGATCACCACCGCCTATAGACACCTGCAGCAACAAAGAGAGTGCAGATTCGTTGCCAACCCAAAGGGCTAAGATGGAGTATCTCTTGTGCCAGTAATCACACCAGCTGTCTTGCTCCTCACACTGGAACGCAACAGTGCAAGCACTGCTGCTTAGCGGCAGGATTAGCGAGCAAGATGGTGATAGCGATCCGGTCGGACCTAACCGCATTTTTAATAAATTAGATATAATCCACCTACTTGTTTTCCTTCCTATGTTGTAATATTTTGTTTTGTAATTAAGTACTAATTGTAAATGATGAATGATTTTGCCATGGGCCTAGTTGTCTGAATTGAATAAAATCGCGATTGTGATGCCATGTGACTTCACAGGAATAGTTTTCAATTTAAGTAACAATATCGAAAACCATACGTTTAAATTGCGTTTGAATGAAAGTAAAATCTGGTGCGATTGGTAATTAATTTAATGCTTAATGACGTGCTACCATAGTAGAATTACATTGAATTTTTCATCACACTTTCTCGTAAATAGCAGTTTATCCCGCAACTTAAGCGGGCGGTATTTTTCCATATCGGCTTAAGGGCGGTAAGTCATTTACTATCCCGCCATCCACCTCCGAACGACAAACTCGCCTCGCGGCCTCAAACATCAGAATACTTTTTTCTAATACACTTCTACGCATGTGTGATGAATAGCATTATATCTTTCAGGACTAGTACAGTTACAAACTTTCAGTGTACTAAAGCCCTCGCCTACAGCTCGGGGTTCGAATTGCTCTATTTCATACTTAACAGATGTCAACGGTAGCAGTCAAAATGTGCAGTGAGAAAAGGAAGCAAAACTGATTGTACTAAAATGACAAGGTACTTAAATCACTATCATCTGTATTTCTACTTCAAAATATTGTGTTAAAATTATTAAAAACAAAATTAATTATTAAAGTGTTATTTTAATATCTAACATAGTATTAATGTATCGTTATTGTAATAATTTGACATTTACATGTGACCGGTTAACATGTGATAGTTTCACTGTGCTTTAGTGTTTTTTTACATAAAATTAAAGCGTGGATTTATTGGAATAAAAAATCACTTTAAAAGCCATAAAAACTAAGGTTGACAATGAATTTCGGGAAATCAATAATATCTCGATACATGTCTGTAGGGTCACCACCAAAAATCTTAAAAATGTTGTCCCTTAAAATATCTCAAGACGCCTCTATGACAAGGGGCACAAGGGCGTGTTTTTGTTACAGCGAATGCTCCGATATTTTTATGCTTACCGTATTAATCGACCATAAAAATTGTTTGAGTATTTTACGACCTTTTTACTGCATTAAAAACTTTAATAAATTTTCATATCAAGTTGCCGTTACGCAAAGGTCGTACTGATAACCAAAATAACGTTTTTATTGAAAAAAAAAACCTTTAAAATACATGTATTTTTATGAAAAAAATCTTTGAAAAAATTTAGTTACATAAGTTTTTTTTTCCATATAATTTTCTAAGTAACATAATGCAATTATAAAAACAGGGTGTTCCCATTCAGGGGTAAATTATGTTCTTAATATTAAATAACCGCTCTTTATTATCTTTACAAAGTGTACCGGTTTGCTTTGCTCTTGAGTGTAGATTGAAAAATTCACTTTTTGCCTACATTAATGCAAGTCTCGTAGCTAAAGGGAAGAAACTATTAAAATAACTGCAAATACTTCCATTCGTCTACAGACGAATGTCAACTCCGCAAAGCGCGTTAACATAGTGCGTTATTAAAAAAAAGCTTTTATCGACTTTGCTACTTTACAAGTGGCCAGTATTAATTTGGTTATCTCGACGCCGCGGCCATAAAACTTTACAATCCATTACAAACCGAACCTCTAAGCATAGGGCGTTTGCGTTAAAAAATACACGCTGTACATACAAAAAGCGTTAAGAAAGTCGTAACCGCCAGATGGCGCTTAGTCTATTTTGGGTAAACAACGCGTTTATGGATGAAAATATGGAATAGTTTAATGGAATCAAACGGGCCACTGTAACGATAAGTTTCATATTAAAACGTTCGTAATCGAACCGCTTAGATATTGTGTAAGCATTTAAAAGGCATAAAAATATGGTATGCCGTGAACATTGAAGACACTGTGCGTAAAGACACTGACACAAAAATAACAACCACACCTACAACAACCTACAAAACTATTACATAGTCATTTGTTCTACTTTGTAGATATGAACCTGAATATATTAATTACGATAATATATGTTTTTCTTAGTAGCCTGTTGATGTCTCCCACTGCTGGGCAAAGCACGCTTTTCTTGACCTCCACAACTCCCTGTCTTTGGCAGTATCAGGCAAGCACCCATACGTGTCTAAATCATCCCGCCATCGCCTTCTAATAATATATCATAAGAATACTCACAATTATAAGAAGGCAACACGTAACACCTAGCCCTTGATAAATACTACAAAAAATACACGCTACACGCTGTATCTACGATTTTAAGAGGAGTGTGAACCCAGCCCCAAAAAGCGCTCCCCATACAAACGGCGATAACGTTTTCCACCCTCTAAACCTTAACCTATGGTGATGATTTTTTGGTATGTTATCATGTTCCCGTGAGCTAGGTTTGGATGTATTGATTTTTTAAATATTCTCCACACATTTGAAAATATTTGCATTTTAGGGGTTTCATACAAAACAAAAAAGCGTCAATATCTTCGAAACTATTAAGAATATTTAAAAAATCTAAACATAGGAATCTAGTTCTTGGACATAATGACAACATACAAAAAAATCATGACTGTAGGTTAAGGTTTAGAAGGTTGAAAACGTTATCGCCGTTTGTATGGAGAGAGGTGGGTTCACACTTCTCTTAACGTAATGCTGTACAGTTACGAGTGTACAGCACTTAGCATAGGAAGCGACCAAATTCATTAATCCTGCACCCCGTCAACTTGAGTGACGGACCAATAAGCGGCATCGGCCTAAGTGGCCGATTGTGCGTTTAATTGGCTGTAATACAACCGTTATGTGACCATTGCCACAATGCTGCGATAATTGCTGTTATGTCACTTCATTCAAGCTATAAGTGGTGTTTATTGCATGAATAAAAAACGTGTGTTAGACGGACTCGACATATGAATAAAGACCTTATGGCAGCGGCGTTTTATCCCCTCCGTGTGGTGTGTCATTCATCGGTCCTGTGTGTGCTAATGCACGCTAAACTCATAATAATTATGAACAATAGTAGATTGTTGCACTAAGCAGAAAGTGAACATAAACTGCTTTTTTCCAACCACTGCGAAGGTGTCACTTTCTTTGGGGAAACTTTATCTACACTGATATAATACAGAGGTAAACTTTGCTTTTTGATAATTCTTTCTACAAGCTACATTATCCCTGACGCACAAAGACTACTAATTCCACACGAACGAAGTCGCAGGCATCCACTAGTGTCATATAATTTTGTACGCATAGTACGCGTAACTTAAATGTGGCGGAAACTGGAATCCTGCCATTACCCTAATTTTTCTTTGTGTTGTCATTCATTATATAGCATTTTAAATTTAATTTGAATGTAAAAAAAAATACAAAAAGAAAAATTGAAAAAAAATTTAGAAATAAATAATTTCGGTTACAATGATGTATTAAACAGTTTTTTCTTAATTATATCTAATCCAAACTTTTCTGTAAACACGTATTATTCCAAACGACGTAGCGTAGAATATAGATTTTGCGTTGCATTGCGTAGATTTCCATATTGTTCACGAAGGAGTTCATGATCGACATGGCCTTGCTGGAGATACCGGTGTCGGGATGGACCTGCTTCAGCACCTTGTAGATGTAGATGGCGTAGCTCTCCTTCCTCTTGTGCTTCTTCTTTTTCTTATCGGACTTGGAGATGTTCTTTTGAGCCTTGCTAGATTTCTTTCCGCTGGTCTTCGGTGGCATTGTTCAACGATCAAGTTCCACTACCCAAGAGGTGCTGCCTGAGCGACAAATCTCTTTCTTAAAGATAGAATAGCTGTATAATTATGTCAGGACATTTTTATACGAGTATAAAGGTGCATCACGAAAAGATTTTTGGTAATTTCCATTGATGGGGTTACAGTAGGGATGGAAGTTAGTCCAATCCAAAATCTACGTAGATGAAGTCACGGTCAAATTGACAGTTGACAGTTTCAATGCACTCTTTAGGTTGAGTGAAACACCTCCTCATGGAGAAAAGTTAAAATATTTTAACAGTTAATAAATCTGAGTATTTAAAACTTACGCATTGGGTGTCTGTGTGAAATGATTCAGCTTGAAACCTTTAAGGCCCAAATTTAAATGGTTGCCAAAAATAATTTATAGCAGCAATGCAGATTATTCACGCTTATGACAAGTTGGGGCGAGAGGACTATATTTCACGGATTTGTGATTTGCCTAAAGTTATTTTTTAATTCCGGGCGAGAGGGACGGACAGTGGCCAATAAAGTACCACGGGTATTGTGTTTCTAAAGTACATTACAGCTGTGCTCTGGCGAATATTTTGTTGGTTAAAAAGAAATTAAAAGAACTTAAAGTGTATTGTTAATTTACCTCGACGTTTCGGCCATGTTTCAACGGCCGTGGTCACGAGTAGACCGAAGAAAGTTCGGGTAGTCCGTAAAACTCGCGCGGCTAAACAGAAGTAATACCCTCCTCTTCAATCTACTCGTGACCACGGCCGTTGAAACATGGCCGAAACGTCGAGGTAAAATAACAATTTACTTTTATCGTGTTAAAGTCCCGATAACGTTATAAATATGTGTGAAAATCGCAAAAGGTTAAAACAATTGAATGTTAAAAGAAGTCATCTTGAAAGCTCTTCAAGTAAACCATGCTGAAACTGGCTACAGCATGGCTCTACCACAACAAAATTTATTTACATACCTACTCTTAACCCATAATTACACAGAATTAAAAACATATACTTAATCTGTTGGATTTTATGTCAAAAAAAGCAACCATAAGCTATGTATACCCTAAAAAAAGTAACCATGAACTATGCATACCATGGTATACATTTTGAAACGAAAGGATCCTTTAAGTTTTACTTGAAATATTCTCTTAAATCTCCAATATCAAGATTGTTTATGGTATTACCATCCATGAATCACAAACGCCTTAAAAACAGTTGATAGTTGCAAAAAGAGAATCGATTCAAACCTCAATCATAGCGCAAGTACAAAAACTTAGCTATCAAATTAACAGGAATTAATTAAAAGCAGTTGTCAACATCTAATGGACGAGTTCACTCTGATTGAAGGTACATAGACGACTTTTTGAATTCATGCGACTAGCCCATCCATTGCGTGTCACATTTTTTGAAATGTTTGGTACTTGAATAAACAATTTTAAGCTTTAGATACACTGGAATGAAAGCATAAAGCAATAATATAAAAAAAGAGCAAGTTACTTTGTTACTCCGTGATACCAAAGCAAAGTACTTTGCGCCAATTTGCTCATATTGACCTCCGTAGAGTAACGCCTAAATCTACTATTATTTCAATAATATTCGCTTTCTTCAAAAAAATACAAGTATACGTATTATTATTATTATCATAATTTGTTTTCTATAATTTCTGTTTCACGAAATAATTTATCTCGTAACACGGAATCCTGTATTAAGAAATCTTAGCTCAAGATTCAAAATTACTTTGGCAAGAAGCAAAGCACTGCACAAGTAAAAAAACAAGCAAAATCTTCTAAAGAAAATTTTTTTGATTGACGAAATATCTATATTATGTATTCGATTGATTTATAGAAGCTGTCACCGATTTTCTATGAAATTTATGACAGTTGTACTCTTATTGAATCGACCTATACATTTTTTTTATGAAATAGGAAGGCAAACAAGTAAGTGGGTCACCGGATGGCAAGTGATCACCACCGCCTATAGAAATCCGCAACACTAAAGAGATGCAGTTTATACGAAAGCCTTAATGCGCGATTCAGTCTCCATTTCTTTTACGAACATCTCAAAATTTTTTTTTAGTATTGTTTGTTTGGTTTTACGCACAGTGTTCAATGTACAGTGTGTAGAGATTGTGGTCGCGGCGAGAATGAGATGAGACCGCTAATTATGTTTCTATGGCGAGCGCGCGGGGGGGCGGCATTCCAACGGTGCGTTGACCTGCGTGTGTAGAATTATGAAGTGTTTAGAATTTATTTTTATTTTTTGTCATTAAAAAAAAATGTAGTACTTGTTTTAGTTTTCCTAGTAGTTTAATAGAAGTTGTTTTGTTTGTACTTTTTTAAGTTTTTAATCAAAATGTAGTGGACTAGTGGTATTATTAATCTACTTGTTTTACTTGTTACAGTAGGTACGATAATTGTACCAAACGGAAACATACTAAATTGTGAAATTTTCCCGCTAAAACGTTCTTGGTAACTTCAAAAAAAAATTTTTTTTTAATGAACTTATTTTTAGAACGTATACATTTAGAATTTTATATTTGACATAAAAATTATTGTGCCTAAGCAATTTAAATACAATCAGGCTTAAGTAAAAAACTGCCAACTTAATAATAATTTAACTACGTACTTATTTCATATAAGTTCATTTATGCTATTTCAGTACTCGAGTTTTAATGTCCCGCTTTTTAGGGTTCCCTACCTAAAGGGTAAAACGGGACCCTATTACTAAAACTCCGCTGTCCGCCCGTCCGTCCGTCCGTCTGTCACCAGGGGCCTGTACCACAAAACTTACCAGTGCTACAATTTAACACATTTGTCACATTTTTGTATTAAATTCTTTACAATTATGTAAAATTGTAGGACTTGTAAATTTTGTGGGATCTAGGCCAGGCTGTATCTCATGAACCGTGATAGTTAGACAGTTGAAATTTTCACAGATGATGTATTTCTGTTGCCGCTATAACAACAAAAACTAAAAAAAAGAATAAAATTAATATTTATTATAGATAATGGTACGGGACCCTTCGTGCTCAAATCCGACTCGCACTTGGCCGGTTTTTTACTTAACCATGGTTCAAAAGGCTGATTTCTACTAGGTAATGATAATGACTTGATGACTTGCCATTTATTAAATTGCCACGCGTTATCTGGAGCAATAACGATTTTAGTCTAGTTTTTTAGTCGTTGCCTTTTTTAAATATTAAAATACACACAAAATAAGAATTACAAGTCATATGAATTTTATTTTTTTCATACTGTAAGATTGTCTGCCTTCATCATTTTAAAACATCTGATTAAGACTTTTCAGGATATCTCATTTATGTATGTGTCGTGTAGCTTAAGTTAGGGTAGCAGTTTATGCATAAAAAATTAAAAATATCCTTGCGAAATATACCTCTTAATGAAATAAAATGATGATCCGATGATTCGTTGGTTGATATTTCAAGAGTAATCCACTTAAATACCTATTTCAAAAACGGCCATTCACATTTCGATCGAACATCGAACCAACTTAGAAATTCATGACTAAATGGTCCTTCGAACCGGATCCGTGACCCCTCTGTGCCATTCACAACTCTATGGTGGGCAGATGATATACAGTATCACGGTGTGCGGCGCAAATGTGCTATCGCGCCCATTCTATTCCAGAGACAATCACTAACCGTTTTCAATGTAAGTTCCTTTTTTAAACGCAAATGGAAGCCGATCGCTTTTTTTGATGCCAGATTGAATATTTAACCGCTTTGTTACGATAAAGAACCTCTATTTGAGGTTACGGACACATTAAAAAAAAGTCGAGAATGCTGTACACTCAAAGACGCCAATGCAAACGCCAACCGTTAAATTCAAATTCAAATTCAAAATTCAAAATCATTTATTAACAGGCAACAAGGGCCCATAGATGGTTCCATGGATGGTTGGTGGATGGATGGTGGTTGGTTGGTGGTTGATGGTTGGTTGGTGGTTGGTTGATGGTTAAAGTCGGGACTGTACAGTCAAGGAATTTAATTCCCTACCCATTTTGTTGAAATGTCGTCTGACATTCGCAATGCATTAAGGTCGATATGTCAAACTAACGTCTTGCTCTATAGCTCTTATGGTGACAGTTTGCTATATGCTATTGAACCTTAGGTGGGTTGGAAATTTAATTCCTTGACTGTACAAGTGTCATTTTTCGAAAGGGAGGCGAATAATGTGCACTGCGTAGTTGATATATCTATTTCGAGCATATACAATCTCTCTCAGTTTCCTCTCTGATGGCCGGTTAAGTTTGTTTTTGTTTGTGCTTGCACTGTTGTGTTCCGGCGTGGAGAGCAAGACAGCCGGTGTAATTACTGGCACAAGAGGTATTCCATCTTAGCCCTCTGGGTCGGCAACGCATCTGCAACCTTCTTGGTGTTGCGGGTGTCTTTAGGCGGCGGTGCTCATTTACCATCAGTTGACTCACTTGCTTGTTTGCCTTCCTATTTCATAAAAAAAATCTAAGGAATGATGGATTCAGTTTCGCGCTAAAAGAAAGAGCTGAATGAAAATATTGTTTCATAGTGCTGCATATTTATTATAGTGACGTTGGTGTGACTGTGTATCCAGCGTTCTTCGTACAAACGGTGGTAATGTTGTCCACCCTCTAAACCGTAATCTATGACAATGATTTTTGGTATGTTGTCATTATTAACAAACTGGAACAAATTTCCTTGCTACTCCGCGAAAGCAGTGCCGGGCTCAGTGCATGAATATATATATGTCGCACAGACGCAGCTATTTTGCACGAGCCTGGCACTGGTTTCGCGGAGTAGCAAGGTAATTTGTTCCAGTTTGTTGATATGGACCTCCGCAAAGTAACGCCTGAATCTATTAATTATTTGTTGTCATTATTCCCTGGATCTAGGTTTGTATATTTTAATTTTTTAAATATTCTTTATAGATTTGACAAAATTTGCATTTTAGGGATTCCATACAAAACAATGAAGTGTGAATATGTTTGAAACTATAAAGAATACAAAAAAACTACATACACACCTAGTTCTAGGGCATAATGACAACATACAAAAAAAAATCTATAGATTGAGGTTAAGATGGAAAACGTTATCGCCGTTTGTATGGAGAACGCTGTTACAAAATAGTCTTGAAGTACCGGTGTATCCCTCTCAAAATACGACCGAAAGCACATACCTAATAGGCGTAGTAGCCTAATTAGTAATAAGGGCACTTTTCATCTCATTCATTAAATCTTCATCCAGACATTTGCGACGTGTCTGTTAGGATCCCAGTAGAGGCATTGAAATGTGTGAAACTAGCATTGTGATGCCACCTAATACAGAAATACAGAATTTAAGTCCATACAGCCGGAGCTCCATGGCTCCGGCTGTATGGACTTAAATTCCTTTGCCTTTTTTGGTGAGTGCCAACCTAAAAAACAACTTTTTTAAACTCTGTTTTAGCATATAGGTAAAATAGCAATACTATACTAGTGATTACTTTTATTTTTTAAGTTAGTGAAAATTGTTGTAGATATTAAAATATTAGTAGTGATAATAATACTTTCTAGAACTACCTTTACCGCTAAGGGAGGGCGTTTATTAATTACATAAGGTGATTCTGGATATTTCTACCCCTTAACCCCCTTGGTGAGATATTGTGAGATGTGTCTCAACCCTACCTAGTCTCACGTGAGATTTTTCACTATTTCTCGCAACTTTACACTTTTTCTCGCAGGAAATCACTTGATCTTTGCCGAGACTACCTCCCCACGGCTCAGGTAATAAATGAACACCCCCTGAGCTACGTTTTACTACAATAATTAGTACGATTTTATCTTTCCTAAGCAATAGATAATATGATCTAATTTACCTTCCCTAATCACAGTGGGTCTCTTCTAATTCGCTGACCCTAACCGTTGTTTTAATGTCGGTCGTAAACGATCATAAAAGGACTATTATAAAACTTCTCATTCCCCAGTCTTATTGTGTCTCTACATATTCAACTGGTTACTTTTTAGCTCGTATATGGCTTCTGGTGCATCTTTTATGGAGTTAAAAATCCATTTTGTTCCAAAATTAACATTTTTACATAGCATAAAACAAAGTCAACATCCATTCCTTTCTCTTTCATATCTTCGGCCACTTATTTGATCTAAACCACGCAATGGATTTTGATACAGTTTTCACAGTCATTTGGATTTTTTTACTGAAAGTATCCTAGCCCTCTGTGCTAGACGGATCCGCAGTATCCTTGATGTCGAGGATCCCTATGGACGTTTCTGATCACTAACCATCAAGTGAACACACTTTCCTATTTAATCAATAATTATCATCGTTAAAAAAAACATTTCCAATATAGATTTTTCCAATACAACGATTACATCACCACACCAATTCAAAAGTTAACGTCAAAACACCGCTTAACTGTGACGACAATTATAATATTTCCAATTATAATATTGCCAGGCGACTTTCGTTTTAAAACAAATTGTTTTAAAGTTTATCAATAACTGGTGTTTATTAGAGGCAATTTTGGGCAATTAAATAATAGTCCACCTAGAATTCGGCATAGAGTTTCGATAAATATATGTACGTGGTGAACGAATTGGTAATAGTCGGGTATAGGTTTGAACTGCCCGCTTCGGTTAAGGCAAAGTTACTAACTTGCCCACTTTTGGTAGAGTTCACCACAATGCCCACTTTTGCCCACTATGGAATTTAAAATCTTGATCGTCACCGTTAATACTTTAAGAGTTTAGCACCACATACTTGTGGTTATTTTTACCTACTACGAATACAGGTAAATAAAAATACAGGTGCTGTTTTTGACGTGACAACGTCTTATAAATTGGTTTGCCGGGTGACACTTCAAGAAACTGCGTTACGCTCCGCTCACGTTATGCGCTCACAATGAGAGCGAGTGAGAGGCACGCGTCCCTTCCACTCGGGCATGGTTAGCCCGCCTAAGAGCGAGAGAGACAGACATAAAAAGTGAAAGGCACGCGTCCCTTCCACTCGAGCACAGTTAGCCCGCCTAAGAGCAAGAGAGACAGAGCGAGAGAGAGAGAGTGAGAGAAATAGGCATACACACCGGTTCATGTCTTGCGCTTCTATTTCGCTTAGGCGCCTGCATACAAAAATTAATGTTTTAAATATAATTCTTTGTATAAATAAATGTTTTAAATTGTTACTATTATTTCATCCTTCTTCCTACTATACGAATGAATATTCACATTAAAATTATTTTACCACTCAAAGTCGTTGTCACGTAAAACTTTCGCCCGTATACCGACTTTACAGGCAACCAGTTTTTGTAAGCAGGATTTACGTAGAGACGTATTGAAGTAGTAAAAGCCTCAATTCCGGACTTATTAAATTTTTGTAACCGAATTTTCTTTCGATTTTTATTTTTAAATGTTTAACATTTTTTTTTCTTTGGGTTGCCATTACATAGCATTTTAATGCGGACTTATTATTAAAAAAAATTGCACTTAAAATAAATCAAAATTAGCAATACTAATATCGTATATAAGACGAGTAGTCATAAGATGTCACCAACGACGATTTCATCAAAGAATCTGAAGAGTACTATCGGTCTGAATATTGACCAGGGAAACATTAAATGAAAAAAGGTACTTTGCTAATTGTACTTCTACTTCTATTTATAATATAATAATAATAATAATAAAAAGTTCTTTATTTAGGTATTCACCCATTACATAAATGTTTGTATATACAAATAAGAATAAAATAACGCAATAAAATTAACTTAGATACAAAAAGCAACACAGTGGGTACAACAGCAATCTGGTCTAAACCATTGGTCATGTTATTTTATTATTCTCAGAGCGGTGCAAGGCAGCCCAGTGTCTTTTAAATCCCTCATTGAGGTCGTCATATACCAATCTCAAAATCTCATTCTTGGTACCGCTCAGTCGATCTAGAAAGGAGGCCGATCTAGAACGCAGTATCGCGAAAAAATCCGGAACCCTCGCATCCGCAAACATGCTCTTAGCGCTGCAAAAGCGTGGGAGTCCGAGCAGTATGCGAAAAGCGTCGTTATACTGCACGCGCATCGCGCTGAGCGAGCGCTTAGTGTACTTTGTCCACAACTGACAGGTGTATAAGCATTGGCAGAATGCTCTGAACAAAGTCACTTTAACAGCACTCGAACAGCGCGAAAACCTGCGTGCAAGCATATTGCATCGCACCGCAAGGGCCCTGCGCTCCCGTCCTATGTCATCATCGTCCGTCCGTCTGTCATTAATAATATGTCCCAGATATTTGAAGCTGCCCACAACCCGTACTTCCAAACCATTTAAGTATACAGGTAAGATCCTATCCGGACCTCTTCCAGCCTTGAATACCATCATCTCTGTTTTTGTAACATTATATTTTAAACCATGTAAGCTACTATATTTTTCACAAATTGCCAACAGTTTTGTAAGTCCACTTATTGAGGGGCTGAGAAGCACCATATCGTCCGCGTAACTCAGATTGTTAACACACACGTTACCAATATGACAACCGGTCCGGGAACTTCTCAGTTCCTCAATAAGATCGTTCATGTAAAGACTAAAGAGGTCCGGAGAAGTCAACCCTCCTTGGCGCACACCGCAGTCTAATCTAAAATCATTAGACATCGAGTCGCCCCATCTTACATTGTTAGTTTGGTTTCCGTACCAATACCTCAACAGATTCACCACATCTTTGTTCGTATCAGCCTTTTCCAGTTTGCTCCAAAGTAGTTTATAATTAACTAAATCAAACGCGCGACTCAGATCGAGATAACAAGCGTATACTGAGGTGTCTCTATTAACATAATAGTCCACAGTATACTTAAGACTTAGAATTGCAGAATCCGTTGAAAGACCACTACGGAAACCAAACTGAGCATCATCTATTTTCAAGCTCTCTGCCAGCACGGGTTGTAGGAGCCTCTCAAGTATCTTACCCAGTGTGGTACCAAGCGAGACCGGGCGATAATTGTTGATACTTGATAGATCACCTGTGCGGTTTTTAACGACTGGAACCACCACAGTCTTCATCATTTCATCAGGTAAGATACCATACTTGAGGCATAGGCTGAACAGCACTGCCAACACACGAAATACCTCATCGCTCGCGTTTATCTGTGTTGCGTCCGTGTCAACTCATCAACCTTTGCCTATATTAACACTCGTAGAGTTTAGTAAGTTAGTTCATAACCCAGAACAAGTAACCATTCAATTTTTTGTTGATATATCGCTATTTAGTAAGTGCATGTGTTGTGCTCATTTAATTGGTAAGACATTTTCCATTAAGTTATTCATAACAACATCCTTTAAAGAGTGCATTTATTTTTTAAGGCACAATTAGACACGTAAACAATTAAATACAATAACTATAAGTCCCACAGCTGGGCACATTCTTGTAACAAACGTAACGTCGCCTTAACAAAAAAAAAGTCGTTGTATTTCGTTGTAAAAGAAATCAATCCGGTTGGGTACCGCTAGATGTTTGATTGCAGTCAATTTGGTTCTGTTCCCATGAAAACCATTAGTTTATACAAAAATATTTAAGTAAATGCCGTAACTAAATATGTAATTTTGTGTTTGTTAAATTAATTGTACAATAACAAGTATTTATAGAAAAGTATTACATTTGGATATTTTAGATTCGTTTATAAGCAATTACGGTAAAAAAATTAAGCTAAAACTTTTTTTAAACGTTTTTATTCGTTTTGTCTGTCCGTATGTCAGTTTGTGCTAATGTCTAAAGTAACACAGTGCCATGGCTAAAATGGATAAAAACATCTTAGTTTAGAAATTAAATGTAAAACGGATTTTTGTAAATATTACATTTGACATTAAAATTGTTGACATTATATATTTGATTAGGCATTAGTAGGTTATAGGAATAGTATTAAATTGACATGGTAAAATAATTTGTTTGATAAAAATTTATTAATTGTATAAATTTGAATGTATTATTTCATTTTTGACATGTGCTCTTATGCAATAAAATATTTTGACTTTGACATAATATATATTTGGCATTTTTTAAGTTTATTTCTAGACTTGTAATTATTGTTACAATTTTGAAATATTTTGACCATGACAATCGTTTCACTTTTAAAATGCATTGCAATTTCCAATAAGAGAAAAATTACTACTACAAACATAATGTCTTCTTCTTTTGGAGCCTCTCCAACTAGTGGTAGTTGGCCGTCAGTCGGATTCGCAAACGGAGGGTTCCGTACCATTATCTTTCAAAATGGCAAAAAAATCATCTCTGTTGTATGGGAGTCTACTTAAACATTTATTTTATTCTGGTTTTTAGTATTTGTTGTTATAGCGGCAACAGAAATACATCATCTGTGAAAATTTCCACTGTCTAACTGTCACGGTTCATGAGATACAGCCTGGTCACAGACGGACAGCGGAGTCTTAGTAATAGACCCTTTGGGTACGAAACCTTAAACAGAAATATTAATGAACTCTTCTAATCTAAGGGTGTTTTTAAATTAATTCGAAACCAATAAACGTACAGTATTAAACGTTTTGCCAAATTCTATTATGATTAAATTCCGATACCAAAGACTAACGGATGTATAGTAAGTTATTAATATTTGGGAGGTAATAAATAAGCAAGTTGATGCCATAAAGCATACCGGTTTTGGAAAGAAGAGAACTCTTATTAAAATGTTTAATTAGCCACATTTGTCTTTGGCTGCTAAAACGTGACAGCATTATTTCTTAATGAAGAAGCCACCGGGTATTTCTATTTGAAAATGCAAAACATTTATTTCTAAGAATATCATAATGTGTCGCCATAATACCTAGAAATTTTGCTAATATAGGTAAATACTTAAAAAAATTGAAAAGCAGAAATTAATAATAATTGTTATTTACTAACCAAAGTAAAATGTTCGAGTCGCTTTTTACTTGCAATAAATTACAATTTAATTTAAGAACAACTTCATGTTCAGGCGTTACTTTGCGGAGGTCATTATCAACAAATTGGAATAAATTACCTTGGTTTTCCGCGAAACCAGTGCTACATTGCACGTCTTGGGTGTGAGAGCCTCAGTTTTCCGTAAAAAAAAATATGGCAGCATAGTGCCAGTTTTGGCAAATCAGCCTCAGTAACTCCTGTGACAGGGAAACCAGACCGATAGGAACATGGTTTTGATCATTATGAAAAAAATTATAGTCTTAAACGTTACTAACCGGTAGACTCACTCTTGTTTTTAATAGCGTCCGTAATAGAAAAAAAAGTTGATAAAATCACCCAACTCTTAATTTTTACCATTTCTTTTTTGCGTTCCAAAAACCGCGTTGCCAATACATGATCAAAGCAGTACTGACAGCAAAATTAAGTTGGTCCAAATAGACTCGACTTTGCGGCTCATTTAGTTTGCGCGTTGATTAATGCTTAACTAAACGCAATTAAATTTCGTGATTTAATGACATAATAGTAACTGGTTTTTGCTTTGATTATACGATTAATTGGGAAGTTCCTTTTCACCAACGAAAAAAAACTTGGGCCGTTTTTTTCTAGTAACTAACGGTCATTTTAAATCACTGATCAATAATAGATAAATTCGTTATCTTTACTTACCCTTACACTTTATAACAACAGCACTTAATTATTATTTTTTGGCTTCACTCATAAGAATTCCTTATAAATACCTGCAACAAAAAAAAAATTATATATAAATATGCAAATTGAAAAGTATACGAAGAATTAGAATAACGCTCTATGAATAACTCTTCATAGCATACCAGAGCTAAGTTTTCGAGGAATATTAACCATTTTCATCCTTACTTACGAGTATCTTAAGCAAACAATATTCTAACCTAAAATTTCAGTTTTGCAATCGAAATATTTTTTGAATAAAACGTTCTAAAGCAACAAATTATAAATGATCTCTTCTATGCATACATAGAACATGCACATAGTATGTATGTATAGTCGACCAAGAAATTGCTTGACCACTTTTGAACTTTATCCCTTTGAAATACGGTCGAAAAGTGGTCAAGCAATTTCTTGGTCGACTATACAGCTTCGATTTATTTTGTTTAGGCGATTTGTTTATTTAGGTGACAAAAAGTGAAATTATAGGCTAGAGTTTTGTTAACATGGTAAAAAAGTACATATACATGAACAAACTTTTGAGTGTGAATGTTAGTACAGTATGTCTCAACAAAAAAAAGACACAGTTTTACGTAGAATGAGAGCATTCGTTTAGATGTATAAGCTAAAGTAGGTTTTAACTCAAAACCGGTTATATCCAGACTAAAATTAACTAAGTTACTCCATTCGCCATCCATTCCATTCATTCCATTCTGTACGCCATTCGTTCAAGTAGCGAACGGTCGTACTGTTTCTTTGATCTTGATGATGCCTCGTATAGAGGCGAAACGCGCGTCGATCGTGTAGTTTTAGTGTTTAGTGGTGGTGGTGTGTAGTTGAGACTGTGTGATATATGTTGTTTCGTGTGAAAGCGGAGGAGGGTGGGTTTTTGCATGAACATATGTGTGTCGCACAGACGCAGCTATTTTGCACGAGCCCGGCACTGGTTTCGCGGAGTAGCAAGGTAATTTGTTCCAGTTTGTTTTTAAGTTACTCGCCCTTAACTCCTTGGAAGGTCCGATAACTATTAAATACGCAATGCGGGAACAAAATGGACATAGACTTTTTTAAAAGGGAATGCAATTGATTTAGTTTTTTCCGAATTTAAACCGGTTAGAACTGGTTATAAACGTGTGTTCCTTTTATAAACCGACTTAAAAAAAAGGAGACCGTTTTCAAGTCACTTGAATATTTTTTTAAGTATGCCCAAAATTGTGTAACTAAGGTAGCTGATATCTTAAAAAAGAATGAGGTAGGTAAAAATATTTACCTAAAGAAGCAAATTGATCTGAGATACAAGTAGGGTTGCCGAATGGTGGGGATTCGTCTGGATTATCTTGACCAATCCAGACCAGTGTCACTCCTGACTAAACACAAAATGTCGCGACAAATAGCTTCTTGTAAAGTCTTGTACAAAACAGACATTTTAAATAACCGTGTTGTTTTAATACCACTTCACTTTATAATAAAAGTATTTATTTTCTCCGGCATTATCTCAAAATCACGAATTTTTGAAATTTTGCCCAGATATTTTAGGCTTCCTATCTGGCAACCCTTAATACAAACAGTTAGAATAACCTATTTGATTTAAAATATCCAAATTTCAATGTACTGGCAACCCTACACACAAGGCGGCTTCGCTGTAAAGACTACTTGATTTTTAATTGTTTATTAAAGAAATGAAGCTCCGTTCTAATGACGTTGACATTTGACCATTTGCATGAATACGACGGTATCTTGAAATGCGCAGGAGTGCTCAATATATTTTGCATGATAATTATTAAACTTTTTGAAACAGGAGCATTTAGTATTGCTTTCCTTAGTAAACTTGAATCATTTTGATTTTCAGTTTCAATAATTATAATTATGATTGTGTCTTAGGTAGTCAATGAGTGATATTAATTATATTATTGTATTTACGATTTTAATATTTGTTTTTCTTTTGTAATTACCTACTTCAACCACCTAAAAAAATAGTGTTTTAATTTTTGTTTATTAAATTTTTACATTATATTAATGCATGTTGTTTTTGTATTATTGTTTTCTATTGTCATTGTAACATCGTAAAATAATATAAAATAAATAGTGATAAAACCTTGCTACTCCGCGGGTCGTGCTTTTTTTTTATGTGACGTACAATAAAGAATATTGTTCGTTGTTGTTCCAAACTTTGTGTCGCGACAAGTAAAATTTACAATAAGTCCTAAAGATCTGTCAAGCCGAAATTAAATAGGGTTGCGGTGTTTACCCTAACCTGACATAACATTTTTGCTAATTTTTAAAACATTATCAATGTATTATATTCTCTAAGTTTTATGTAAGTATACAGTTCTAGACAAGGAAATACTAAAGCAAAAATGTATAACAGAGATTGTATGGACAGTGCTAAAGAAACCCTTCAGGGGCACAATAAAAATCAATTGATAGCTAATTAAAAATCGCATCGAATAATAAGAAATTAATCGCACCAATTATAAAAGCGAATATTTATTTAAAATCGCCCCGCAGCCATGTTGTTTGCGTCGGGTATAATTGAAAATACAATTTGTTATCGCAATACGTTTGTGTGCGATTTGTTTTTTAAATATATTTTGATTGGGTCAAAGTGCCTGTGGGCAGTGGGTGGGTTAATTTCTCGTACTGAATGTCCTTTAAGTACTCACTCGTATTATAGTTCATACATATAGTGTTTAATTAAATATAGCCAAAAATGAAATTATATCTCGCGATTTAAAATTCATGTCTGCGGGACACTTCCGCAATCGGAGTTGTAATCCCGTAATTAAATAATTAATAAAATGCAAAACATTAAATATGCCCCGTATGTCCCACATTCGTTAACATTACCATTTGTCGTCTACCCAGAGTTATTTAACATTGCTTATTTGACTTAACCTTCATTCCATCCACGTGTTACAATTTTTTTTTTATCATTTAGTTCTTGGTCATTATTCGCGGAATAGATATGCGTGAATACAATTTCAGTTTCATAACTTTTATAATTTTCGAGAAAAAAATACTGTGACAGATCGTTTGGCTACGGAGGAATAAAAAATTGTTAAGTTTTAACAGTTACATCGGTATTATTAATAAAATTAATAAAATAAAATATTTAGTTGAAGTAACTTTTCAAGTATCTTTTAAGGTATACTCGTAGTTTTGATTACACATATCAATAGAAACAAAAAGAAATTACAATTCTGAAGAAATTTACAATATGCTAGCAATTTAAGAGCGTCAGATAGGTAACTTACGAGTATTTCAGTTATCTATCATCTATTTTATGTAATTTTTTTTTAATAATAGGCAATGCCTTAACAACAAAGTAGAGCTTAAAAAAAGCTCATGACAACGACCAAGATCATCAGACATTTCTCGATACGGCAACAATATTTATCGTCACTCACGCCATCTTGATATTATAGCAAATAATTACTAAATTACACTCTGGGATGTCACGCCATTTTGTTAAGCGGCTTGTGAATTACAAAAAATTGGATGCGAAGCAAAAAGCAAAATGATCATAATATCGTCTTGATTAAGATTAACGTAGAACAGGGAATTTAAATACGGACTAGATGTCACTACATGGCTGTGTTGTCATTCTGTTACTGCAAAGCGGTTATACACTAAGCTTTTTTTTAAAAAACTAGTCAATTTTAATTTGGACTCATAAACTTAGAGTTCTGTGCACTTGTACTACTTTCATACCATCTATAAATAGCCTTCTCGACTCATAAGTTTTAAAATGAAATGATAGATTTTTTAATGTATAGTCGACCAAGTAATTGCTTGACCACTTTTGAATCTTATCCGTTTGTATGGTCGAAATGTGGCCAAGGAATTTCTTGGTCGACGGTATACATCGGTTTTTTTTTTCAATTTTCACTAGAATTATTTAAGGCAGAGAGTCCTAGTATTCATTTTATTTTCAGATTATGATCGCATAAATATCTGAGATAAAGGGGTTAATTCCGTTCGGCAAATATCTCCTAAAGGAGTAAGTTTTAAAATCTAAAAAATATATTAAAACTACACGAACTTAAAATTTTCGAATGCATTTTTAAGCACAATGGGCCACAACCATTTTTTCCCTTGTGACTTAGTCATTTTAGTTTCTTAATTTTATTTATCTTAAATTCTAAAAAGAAAATGGAGGCTCTAGTAAATATGTTTTCTTTATTACACACCACACAATCAACCACACAGCAAAAGGTATCTAAATAAAATACGTAATCAATATTTATAAATAACTTAAACAGCGCAATATTTGACAGCTATTTGCAATGTTGCCAACTTCTTGGGGTACACCTTCGGCGAGCGCAATTAATTTTATTGCTTCTCCCTTATTCTTTAAAAAAAAAACAATAAATAGCTTAATTCAAAATATAATCTCGAAATCCTTTTGCCTTACGCCCTTATCTAAAACCAAAGTTGAAAAAAAAAACTAAATAAGTATGCTAGAGTTTTTTACCGGTTTTTTACGATGCAAAATATCTTAGACTCGGCAGTGAGCCTTCTTACTCATAATAATTAGATAAAGATTAGTGTTATTATGTTGGCACTACGTGTCCTCGTAACGATCTCGACCTTTTTGAATAAAAAACCTGTCGATCGGTCGTGGGTGCGGGTTAGGAAAAGGTTCGTTATTAACTTTTTAGTTTTATTTGTTTTAGTATAAGAGAAACAAAGTCATGAACAAAGGGATTTGTTATGTAAAGTTTTAGGTTAAGTTACTTGCTCTTTGGTAACTTATATAGGGTTTGATCATTAATGAGACACACTGGAGGTAAAGGCACAGTATGCCATACAGCCATGGTAAAGAAAACGTCTACTCATAAAGAGGTACTAAGTACAGAAAATTTTGCCGTCTATTGACTAAACAAATGCTAAACTGTTACATATTTTATATTGTGAAGTTTGTCTTGTGAGCACAGTGAAAAAAAAGATGTTTAGCAAGCCCAAGTACTTTGACAAGGTGGTAATGTAGGCTTAGTTTTGTAAAGTTGCGTGAAGTCAAATAAATGAAAACAAAAGATTTATTGAATTTTCCTTCGACATTAAGTTTTAAGGTTTTTTATGAAAAAGGGGTTTAAAATTCGAACATACTGGCAGTTAACACGAGCTTAAACAATTGACTATCCCTCATTCCAAATTCTAAACGCGAAGCCACCAAATTCAAAAATAGAACGCCGCTAGACAAAGATGGCGGCCATTTTTTATCCGTCATTATTGTCCGTTTTTTCTGGTCATTACCCGCCCGGGTCGGCCGTAATAACACCGGGCCAAATTACAAGGCTGGCTTGGGCTCTATTAAGGTGCCTAGTGGTGTATTTTGTGTATCATTTGGAATTTGGGGGAATAATGAACGTAAGTGTAGGCTTCGGAGGAAATAATCTTAGATGCGTTTTTGTTTCTAGGCTGAGGTTGGGAATTTTTTCGTGCTACGATTGAAGCAAAAGATAGAAACTAATTGACTTACCACAATCCAAGCTATCTCAAGCCAAAATAGATACTTTCATAGGTCCAATGATTACTTTAGCTTTAAGGTTTTAAAAACGTAGTGTACTACAACGTCGAACGGTGTCTTACGTTTGTATTTAATTGTATAAAACGTACAACAAAATGGTCAAGAAGAAGACATAATGACATAAGAAATTCTCTACCAAAACTTTAAATTAAAACATTTATTTCCAATGTATAACGGCATTTTCAAAAGCGTACATTTGTAAGAAGGGGTAGCCATTTTTTATCAAGAATTATTTTAACGACACCACATTACCAGCACATCATCGTGGTTTCTCAAAGAACGCCCAAAACTAATTCTTTTTTTTATGCCCATAGCCAGAGTGAGTAATGATGATTAATTCCTCGTCTAAGATTGATAAATATGATAGGCGAGAGCGAGATGGTGGTAGATTTATACTTTTTCTAGTCAGCCTAAGTTCCACTAGAAACGGCCGAATGAAAATTCTTATGTCACTTCCATGAATATTCTGTTTTATTTTTCTCAAAATCCTATACTACTCGTAAACTATATTAGAATAATGATCACTATATTACGGTTAATAGTAAGATAAAGATAAAGATAACAAACAAGAAATTTTATGAAAACAAATTACCTATTACCAAAATAAAAAACTTGAATTGGGTACTTGACACCTTAAACCAAATGGTGGGAGAGCGTAAAATCGTTGTAGATCTTCATTTTAAATTAATATGAATTAAACAATAGTTTTAAAAATGCATGGGAGCTATCGAATTAAAGGTACAAAATTTATTTAAAAAAAAGTTTAAAGTTGCTGTTTTAAGTTCATAAAAACATAAAACAAGCTTTGTTAAGGGAGGAACAATATAAACGCTCTTTTTATCATAAAAAAACTCGATTTTAATTTCCCGTTGCATGCATTTCCTAGATAAAATATCGAATTGTGTCGTCATATTGTCAGGCAATTTTGTAAGAAGCGTTTTCACGGGGCTCGCGTTGCATCGTTTTTCTACTCGCGATAATTCATGAAATAGTGATCATAGGAAAAAACTAAAAACATAGTCTTTGAACTTCTATAGCAGATTTTTTGTCTACAAGCCACCATTTGAAAACCACCCATCCTCAAACAGTTTTCGGGCGCTACGCACCATCCAGAATCGACATCATTTCTTATTAAATTTCCTTCAAAATTTAGGATTGCTCGCGAGATGCCGACAATGACACAGGCAGCTATATAATTAACCCCCCCCCCCCCCCCACACCCAAATTACTGCGCCAACCATAACCCACTATCCGCTTATAAAAACGGAGACCGTCGAAAAAAGTCGTAACTGAACTTTACAACCAATGGCAGACTCTTGTAACCTGCGAACGAATTTCAACCTCAAATTAGAACAAAATGGACTCAGTTTTGGTTGATTTTTAAGGAATGGTCAAATCATCAAGACGTTATGATAAAATGATTTTAAAGCTAAAATGACTGACTAGCTTTATAGTGGTTCTGAGTCGCAAGGATATTAAATTATTTTATTTCTGTTATTAGAGGTCAATTTACTTTTAATAGTTTTTTTATGCAGTAAAGGAATTGTGTGTATAAAGTCGGACAATTATGATTAAGAGCATGCTGAGTTGCATTTGCCACACAAACGATTTCCCCCTTTTCTTCCCTGGATTGTGTCACTAGCGTGAACATTTTTGGATAAGTAAAAGAGACATAATTGGTCGACTAGGCCGGGGTAGAACTACACTCTTAAAACTTTTTTCTATTCAGTAGTACCGGAGATTGCCAACAAATAAAGTTAACCTTTTTATTATTTGTATTAGTGAAAAAGAGTAAACTAGTGTAGATTAGTGTTGACTAGTGTCAATTAGTGTATTTAGTGTAGACTAGTGTAGATTAGAGTAGAATAGTGATGATAAATATATAAAGTGTAAATTAGTGTAGACTAGTGATGATTATTGTATTTAGTGTACTAGTGTAGATTGGTGTCGATTAGTGTAAACTAGTGTACAGTCGGAAGCGAACGAGATAGAGCGTGAGCGTTACGTTGAGAACAGCGTTTGGTGCAGCGATGTTACGTTATAGAATCGAAGCTCTGTTTCCATATTAGTCGGAGGAGTAAAGTTTTTACGGCCTGTAATATTAGACCTGCCCGCAGATGCAAGATTATGGGATAATAAAAGATAATTGTTTATTTTGGTATTTTGTATTTGTGTAGTTCATTCTCGAGTGGATTATTAAGTATTTCTTATAATCAAGGGAGACAAACGAATATGCGGAGGCCAAATGGGAAGTTCACCTTCGCCTATAGGAACCGGCGCGCTATAAGAATCGCTGATTCATTGCCGGACTTAAGGGCTCTGTGGGCTTCCAGATCTCTCTATTGTCGTATGAAACGCAGTGCCAGCTACTATATCACATCATTCTGTAAGGATGTGGTACTACTCTGGTTGAACCAACTTATTCGTACTACAACCTGCAATTAGTTACAGTGTGGCTATACCATTATTGTTTTCAGAACAGCCTTATTACAGTGAGGGTCTCAAGGTTATTAAAACTTTTTGGATAAGTCTATCTACGTCTCTTTCTAATTACTCTAATTAGACAGAGACGCGGGGATGGATAAACTGATCCTGGGCCACAGAATAAATAATAGTACTGAACATACAGAAACTTCTCTTAAGACCGCTATTTAACGAATTCCAACTTTATTAACACGCTCAAAAAGTTCGTATACTTCATACACCATGCGCCAGGCGGCATGAGTCAAAAGGAACGCGTCGCCCGCGCCCGCCTTCCCCCCGCTACTCCCGGCGACACGCAAGGGTTGCGCGGCATTCGTTTTCAATTACACTGGCACAGCGGGGGCGTACGAGCGAGCGCGCGGCGAGCCGACAGCCTTCTGCAATTTGCCTATGCCATAGGCAAGGCGGTCGAGCGTACCTACAGTGCGGAGTGGAACCCCCCTGCCTGGGCCATCAAGTTAGGGCCGCTGTATCAGCTTCAAGCGTAGAAAAAAAATTTAAGAAACTAAAACTTTTATTCGCTTGAAAATTAATGTTTCTGTGAGGAATGAATGCGGTGGCTGTTCCCAAAGTGAAGCAATTAAGCTTTAATTCATTTCTTAATAGCCAACCATATCCGCCATTTTGTTTACTTAAAAAAAACTGAATTACACAATAAAATCTTTATTTATCTTAATTGACGGTAGTTTATGCGATGATTCGTGAGTTTCATGCAAATTGTTTATTGTGGGGACCAATTGTGACGTACTCGGCTTAAAAGTGCCTAATGCCCTTAGAGCTGAGAACGTCGCATTTAGCTTTTACGACAAACAGGCGGTTATGCCGTTTTCTTATTTTCGTCATAAACGCCCTTGCCTACGCCTTGCCTTGCTTACGCCAATACCGTCACAATTACAAAAACGTTGGTTTTGTACACTGACCTATAAATAATTATAACATCATTGTGTATAATAATTGAAAATGAAAAAAAAGCAAGTAGGTCGCATAGGTTCTTTTATATGTCTGAGTCTACCAGTGCTTCGGATACGTCCATTATTTATAGGTCAGTGATTATACAGTTTTATTTGGTTAACTAGCTAGAAAAGGCGGCCATAACCATTGATCCCCAATAAAACCAAACACTTAATCTGTTAATGTGGATCGTGATACCTTTAATTGTCACCAACTGAACCGGCAAAGGATCTAACCACCACCGCCACCTAATATGGCTCCCGGCTGAGGTAGTAGTCACGCCTAAACACCCTTCCCGAGTAAAAGGACGTATGTACAATACAATGTGGGCTCTTATACCACTTTATGCCACCATTGCTAGTCTAAAACGACGCGTTGAAAACAATTTCAGCAACTTATAAACTTACTAGCGACCCGCCCCGGCTACACACGGGTACAATCAAAATGTATATATAAAAACCTTCCTTAAAAAAATCTCTAAATAACAGTGAAAAGAAGTAAAGGTTAACTGGAAGAGATCCATTAAAAGAATAAGTTCGTCTTTGTACATCATTGTATCTCTTTTTGTCATTTATGTTTTTTGAACAATAAATAATTATCTTACAGACATAAAACTGTATCAAAATCCGTTGCGTGGTTTAAGAGGATGGCCGAAGATCTGGACAGACAGAAAAAATAGAGGCTTTACTTTATACCATACGGTCTTAGTGAGCGTGGCGTAACCCCATAGGTTTGGGTTTAATGTTTTTTAGTTTTAGTTTTTCAAGTTCAGGGCCCCACTGAAAATCAGCGCTGTTGCTTGCAGCAGCATATTTTTCGAGTAGTTTTTAGATTTCCGTACCTCTAAAGGAAAAACGGAACCTTTATAGGATCACTTCGTTATCCGTCTGTCTGTCTGTCTGTTTATTCTACGCCTAAAGTGACTATCGGTAATGTAACAAAAACTTGCATAAACTCGTCCACCAATTACCAAAAAATATAGTAGAAAAACCCCCAGCACAATAGCCCTCCGCCGTATAAGGATGTAATTGGTATTTCCTGGCAATGTTTGCTATTATAGGCGCGCTATACATGCGCAGGAGCCTAATGCGACAAGTACACGCCACGGCCTCTTTAGGCGCTGCCCTTAAAGCGCTAACGGCACTATACAATTAGGGTAATTATCTATTTTGAATTCATAGACGCATGTTAAATTGGCTACGCTGTCAAAAAACTGAAATTCATCTTTATTTTATAAACTGACTGTAAACATTAAATAAACCCTTTATAGCTTTTAGTTATTCAAAAATAGGCTAAGCGACACTTCATTTGGTGGCCCTGCAAGCCAATACGAAAGCGACATGAGTAAAGCTGCGGGCAAAAGCTAGTTTTCTATAAAAAAAGTAAACAATATTAAGCATATTTTTTATACAACATAGGCAGGAAAACGAGCAAGTGGGTCACCTGTAAGTTATCACCACCGCTCATAGACACCCGCAACACCAAGGATATTGGAGATGCGTTGCCAACCCAGAGGGCTAAGAAGGAATACCTTTTGTGCCAGTAATTTCACCGGCTGTCTTGCTCTCCACACCGGAACACAACAGTGCAAGCACTGCTGCTTAGCAACAGGATAAGCGAGCAAGGTGGTAGCGAACCGGACGGACCTTGCACAAGGTTCTACCACTTGCAGAGGTAATACCTAATTATAAACCTACAGAGCTAGCAAGTCTGCCATTTTCTAGCTTGTACTCAAACATCTCTTTCCAATACTTTTGAAAAAAAAGGAACGCTCTGAGCAACAAGCTCGGAACTGTGATAGCAGACTTTGTTTCATTTACAACTTTCATACCGAGTTACAAAACTAACCAAGTCGGTTTACTCATACATTTAAATATAGACTCAAAAGGGCAATGAAACTGGTCCAGAGTCCTACAGCAAGTAGAAGGTATTAGAGGTCGAAAGAAAACAATTGGCGCGTCAAATGGTTAAGAAAGCAGCCGGTCACACGCCCGCTGGTAATAAATAATAAACACAATTTCTTACAATAGAAAAACATTAAACTGAAAAATGTCAACAAAACCTTTTAAAGGCGCATTTACCTCAACAACCGGGGTTTGAACCAATCGGAACGCTCAACGTAAGGCGGTTAAGTTCAGTTGCCTTTGAACAGTGGTGAGGTAAAGGCACCAGTAATAAAACCTACCGGTTGCGGTGTTACGTTCCTACTTTTAAATATGTTCTGGAAAATAATTTGTTCCTTGTGTTGTTGTAATGTCTTGGAAAAATAGCTTAGACTATTTTGTGCGAGTTGTTCGATACGACACGACTGAGAAGCTACCTAATTAGGTTTAAGTCAGTTTAAAGGTTGGTAATAGTTCCCAAATTCATTCATTAATTTATTCATTCGTTCATTCTCACAGTACTGTTACCCGTGTTGACCATGAACCCGAATGGCAGGTCAGGTTGCGACTGCCATCTGACCTACGTGACCTTTATGACAAGGAAACCAGACCCATAGGATCATGGTTGCACATTCCTTTACATGAATGCGCAGGTTTCCTCTGGATGTTTTCCTTCACCGTAAGACGATTCCTTCACCCAAATGAAGCTTTTAATTTCAGGACTACAAAAAGAATCAGATTTCGATGTTAAATTTAATCTAAAAGTAGTGCAAACTATGCGAAAATAACGCTCCATTCTGACAGCAGCGGGGCAATTCTCGCGTCAGTAGAGATGAAGTCACACTCGAGATAATCCAAATCTGTCATAGTTTGACCCATCTCGAACGTCAGATGAATCTCGATGAGCACCAGAATTGGGGGTCAGAGGGGGAAAAGCTGTTCCATGTATGGGGTAGTGTAGCGACTTTAGCGCCATCTAGTTTAGAATGGAGGAAGCCAACTGACATGCGCTACATCACGCTAACGAAGTTTCGTAACACGGACGAAAATATACAACTTCCAACTTTCATCCTTCGGACTTCGGTCCCCAGGCATAACACCCGCCTGGAGAGAGATCTCTCTGTTGACCTACCTCCACAGAAGCATTTCAGTTTTTTTCTTAATTTTCGTCTCAAGGCGTCCCGCAATTGGGCACAGGCCTTTAGCAATGAAAATACGAGTTATAGTCCTCACACGGACCCAATGGGGATTATTGGGGATTGGAATTGTGAACTACACGCACACTTAAAATTAGTCGCATGTGTGTGTAGCTTTCCTCATAATGTTTTCCGTATAAAAAAACGCTTTTAAAGAGACAGTTAATTTTCTTAACACATTAGATTTTAAATTGCTGCAATTACAAAAATTCTTTAGCTAATACAAAAAGGATTGACTAATGCCGTAATTTCCTTGCCACCGTTTATCACAGAGCATCAAAACAGAGCATTCACTCGAAAAAAACAGCTGCTGAGATGTCAAAACTTTATAGTGTCTTATGCTAAGTTTAGTCACGAAATCCCATCCTCATTAACATTTGAAGGAGTCAGCGTAAGATCACATTTCCAATTCATTAGCGCTATTTCAAATTTTGTCTCGAGCTCTGACAGTTAGTATAAGTATTTAACCTAGTAATTCCGTATTGAAATAGAAGTTTATGTCCTTAATAAGAAGCGTGCACAGCGCAAAGAACATTGGGTAAACGTAGTAATAATTTATTATGTATGTGACAAACTGAGTATCTCCATTTTGTATAAATTAAGAATCGGTATGAGTAAAAAACTTAAGTAAAGCCCCTTTGCATGTAGTAGTATCTATTGTCAAGAAGACATTAATTTGTCGGGCGTATTATAAAATCAATTACTATATATTGGACAAGGATGTTTGGAAATGATCCCGATCTGTATTGGTGATCCCTGGCTCCAAAGATTACACCTGCTGTGTTAAATTGTTAAATTGTAAAAATTTTAAAAATTTGAGATGTAAAATAACATTGTAATTTTGATGTATTAAAAAAAATCTTTAAATCTTCTCATCAGAGGTTTTTCCGAAACGGTGGTAAATTTTTTGACATTCATAAGTGCTACCTGTAAGCCTAATCTGAATAAAATATTTTGACTTTGACTTTTATACAAAACGGATATGGAACTTAAGTAATTTTTCGAATATGGCACTTCAACTCATCTATACGGCCACGTTACTATTACATGCGAAAACGACTTTACTTGAGCTTTTAACTACAATATCTAAATAGTTTCTCGTTTTTTTAATGTAAGTATAGTCGACTAAGAAATTGCTTGACCCCTTTTCGACCGTATTACAAAGGAATAGAGTACAAAAGTGGTCAAGCAATTACTTGGTTGACAATACACACGCAGCATTCAGCGTTAGTTTTCCATAGTGACTTCATTATCTTTCTCTATGGTTGTGTAAACAGTTTTTATTGCATTTGAAATCGTCTGTAATTTCTGAATGCGGTCAGTACAAAAACTATTCTGTTATTCACCATCGCGGTAACACTTAGATAAATGTGAGTTTTTGTTAGAAAATTGGTTTCTTGAAATTATTGCCTACAACTAACTTTGTAGGTTTCAAGGAATAATTTTAGTATATCTTTGGTCATTCTAACCTCTAACGAAAAATTAAGTGGTGTAAAGTTTTAACTCTTTTCATTGGTCTGTATAAACAACAACAACAAATACTCTTTATTGATTCACACAAGTAAACATAAATAAAGGAACACATACAGGGAAATTTAAAAATAAATAAATAATAAAGTGATTTTTTTTAACTTTACCCAAAAATAAGCGAGATTCTTAACCATCGATATTATTTCGTAGATATGAATTATTAGTTATTTTAAAATTAAAATAAATAGAGCAACATAGTTTTTGTGGTAATATTTTCGTCATCTGTTTTAGTTAAAAGTAAATCATAATCATTAATATTCGTTGCTTTCATTTGTACTTGCAATTCAAGATCTTAACGTAACATTTTCCAACATGAAAATTTGCAGTTTATTTGACCGTAATATTTAATTATAATTAAAAATTTAAAAATATCATTCAGATCTATGTATACCAAAGTTTATAGAAAAATATTCGGAAAAAAAAATCCAGAACTTAAAAAAAAATTGTGAAATATAAATGAATCCATTTCAGCCTTTCGTGGAAAACTCGCCATTACATCATCAGATAACCATATTCGAGTTCAATGCGTTTACGATCTAGGTGATAAATCTAAGGTTTACGACAATCGCAATGACTTCTGGAATCAGGCTTCTAAACGAATGACGGCTCGATAATATCTAACGATAATCGCTAACTCAAATCGATTCACGCGATTCTAAGGACTAAATTAATGTCAGTGGTGGATCTCAGACATTCCATTAGACGAATAAAAAACCTACATTTTTGAAAAATTTGAAAACAGTTACGATTATTTTATTTCTTGTTTAAAATCATCCTATACATAACTTCGTATTTTGACTAGGGACGGAAAAGTTGTAGAAAGTTCTTAAATAGGTAGAATTGTTCTGTGATTTCTGAAAGACCAACTTATTCCTCCACGGAATCTCTTCCAGTAATTTTTAAGCTGACTGGATTAGTATGAAGTTGATTATGCCTTAGTTATGTAAAAAATATTTGAAATCATTTGATTCATTGTTTGTGTATAGGCCCACCTTTGTACATCACTGTATCTCTTATTGTCGTTTTTTTATACAACAAATAATTTACATACATAATTAAGCAACTTGCTGTCGTTTTCTCTCTTAGTGGATGAAAGGATTATCATATAGGGACATACAAATAGCGAGAGTAGAGCAAAAATAATAGGAAAGGGCTCCGCTACTGACTGACTGATTGATTGACTGACAGATATCCAACAACCTAAACTTCTGAAGATAGAAACACAAATTGCTTAAGTACGAAAGACATGGTCCAAATTTTTATACAGGGGATGCAAAAGTGCATCAAAAAAGTTTTGTTATAAATTCTACCATTAAAAGAGGTAAAACGGGGTAATTAATAAGTAAGTAAATTAAAATCTACACGGAAGAAATCTCTGGTAAAAGCTAGTTTATTATTTATAAAAAAAACGTTATGTTTAAACTTGACCATTTTAAAACCACTAATCATTCATACACTCCAACCCCCTGCGTCACAAAAAATAAATGCGAAGAGTTCATCAATCATGCGACAAAGTTGTTTAGTTTTGTGGTACAGACCCCAGACTTGGCCACTTGGCCAGACATACAAAAATCCCTTCTAAATCTAAAGCCAAACAAACATTGACATTCAACTATCGGCTAGCCCATCGGTGCATACATTAGAGTTAATAAAGCGTACAAGGTGCCTTTCATTAGCGGCTCCCGGGCCATCTTGATACGCGCAGGCGCACCACAAGCGGAATCGACCGGGAGCTGATCGACATTTTCACGTTTTTTTTAGCTAATTAGTTTAATGAGGTGTTTTGTTTCGGATTTGTAAGTGACACTTGTTAGGGAATTTTTAACTTGAATTTTATAACAAAAAAAGGATAAGAAAACATATCAAATTATATTTTGGGAAGTGTTAGGTAACAGTTTTTGGCAGCATTTTTTTTTAATTAGTATTTTATAAATACTAAAACGAATAGAAGTCGTCCGAAAGCCTTTGTCCAGGATACCATTAAGAAAAAAAAATTGATACAATACAATATGCTTTATTGAATACCGCATTACAATTTGACAGAATTACAAATAAATCTTAATATAGGTATCCAAAAGGCGGTCTTATCGCTTGAAAGCGATCTCTTCCATCCACCTTTGGATAGAGATAGAAATTAAAACTAAGATGACAAGATAAATAAATTAATTAATAAATAGTCATAAATAGCATGAAATAAAAAAATCTTCGCTAAAGACAACGTCCTACATATTTAAGGCATTACCTAGTTAGTTTAACGTCTTTCCGTTTACTTAAAAAAAACATGTCCAACAAATTTAAATAAATTCATTCTCTAACTAGACGCTAATAGAAACTTTCAACAATATAAAGTAGAAGTAACTACACAGACAGACCGATAAACTATTCACCTTTAGCTACAGTCGCTACGGAAAGTCAATCCTTCGTCATCCTACTAATATTATAAATGTGAAAGTTTGTATGTTTGGATGTTTGTTACTCAATCACGCAAAAACAACTGAATGGATTTTGGCACACACATAGTTTATAACCTGGATTAACACATAGGATACTTTTTATCCCGTTAAAATGCATAGCTCCCACGGGATAGCGATAAGTCAGTTATACGTCGCCGTAACGCCATGAGCAGCAAAGCAACTAATTCTCATTAATTTGTCCAAGAAATATTGCAGATTGCATATTTCAACTAAACAAGTCTACGCGGACGAAGTCGCGGGCAAAAGCTAGTCATTATATAAGAAAACATGGTACATTATGGTTGAGAGAGAGCTTGTTTTTTACTTTGGGCACGGTACGGAACCCTAATAACGAAAATTTCGCAACACTGCCTCTAATTGGACAGATTTATTTAAATAGCAGTCTATTGCAAATTAATCCGCCATTCTGATTGGCTGCCAAACACGAACCATTCCGTTTGAAGAACTCAAGTTGCGTACATGACGCGTCGTTTTCATATCACTGTAATGAGCGAGGAAACTCATACGCATTCAAAGGTAAACCAACATCGGAACGGACTAAAACAAATTGCTGTCCTTAAAAAATACCAACAGTACAAAAAAAGGGTCAGCAACAGAAAAAAACACGGCCAAGAGCGAGTCGTAGTAGCGCACTGACGATTCCGTATCACCAATTACTAATTAATAATAATAATTGTGTTCTTGTAATGTTTACATAAACGTATATCGATAGTTTTATTTACATTACAAACATCGGAAAAAAGGTAATATTTTTTTGTAATTTTTAATTATAATACGAAAAAAATAGTTTAATTAGTGACTGAAAATATGTTTAAATTATTTTTCAAACCGGTCGTTGTGGCGATCCTTGGGAGAGGCCTATGTCCAGCAGTGGACGTCTTTCGACTGAAATGATGATGATGATGATGATTTTTCTTAAGCAATAAGGACAAGCAAGCGGTATTTAAACCTTTTCCAAGTCAACAGCATTAGTAGTTACTGAAATATGCCTATGACAGACGGACGGACGAATGGACGAAGACACCCCTATAAGTACTCCTTTTTATTACAAGTTTATTCATTTTTTTTATACAACATAGGAAGGCAAACAAGCAGGTGGGTCACCTGATGATAAGTGATCACCACCGCCTATAGACACCTGCAACAACAAAGAGAGTGCAGATGCGTTGCCAACCCAGAGGGCTAAGATGGAATACCTCTTGTGCCAGTAATTACACCGGCTGTCTTGCTCTCTACGCCGGAACACAACAGTGCAAGCACTGCTGCTTAGCGGCAGGATTAGCGAGCAAGATGGTGGTAGCGATCCGGACGGACCTTGCACAAGGTCCTACCACCCGCAATTTGACACGTTTGTAAATTTATTTTAAATATTAAAACTTTCGGTAGCCCGGTTAGTTCTCAATTTATTAGGTGTATGTACCTCTATGACAACGGGATAATAAGCTATAATACCGTCAACTAAAGTAGTGTTTTTATTTAAAATGGCAATTTTAACAAAAAAATACTTTTACGTAACCCTAAAAACAAGCTTACCGTCTGCAATGACAATAAGCGTTTAAACTCCAAATTATCTCCGCCTGAATCACGAATTTAAAAAAAAAGCCAGGCAAGAAATTATGATACTACCATACGAAGCGAAAAACTTGATCCAAAAAGTGGAACTCACTCGGCGAGCTGTGTTACAATCCAATTATTGGATTTCGAAGCGAATTGTATTTGTAAAGCAATGTTGGGAACGCGGAATACCGGTGTGAAGTGGTTACTACTGCATTTCGTACGGTGAGAACTCCCCAGGAGGAGGATCGTATAGGAACAGAATAAATAATAGTACTAACGTACAGAAACATCTGTTTTTCAACTTCGTTTAAACGAATTCCAACTTTATTGCCATGGGAAAGGAGTTCGTATTACTACATACACATTTGCCAGGCGGCGCGCGTCATAAAGAACGCACCGCCCGCGTCCGACTTCGCCCCGCAACTCCCCGGCGACACGTTAGGGTTGTGCGGCATTCCTTTTCAATTACACTGACACAGAGGGTGCGAGCGAGAAGGTTCGCGGCGAACCGACAACCTACTTCGATTTGCCTACGCTGCGGGCAAGGCGGCCGAGCGTACCTACAGTGCGGAGTGGAACCCCCCTGGTATAGGCAACGGAGGTGATTCGCTAAGCACAACTGCTTTAGCGCGCTAGCACGAGTGAGCGAGTCTTAAGTCGCGAGTCGTTAGTGTTAAAATTCAGAGGAAAAAAGGGGGGCATTGAAACCCCTATTTTCATTTTACCTCATAGTATATCCCAGGGCCGCGGGCCACGAGTTGTCCTGCCAAGACATTTGAATTTTCCCGCCAATCCCGGCCGGCCGCCACTCTGCTGTCGCGTGTTTTTTAATCAAGTACTTCTTAATGAATATGATAGAGTTACCTATAAAATTTGTAACCCGGCGACGAAACCGTGTACTGTCTGCAATTATATTATAATGCATGGATGTACAGTGTCATACTAAATGACAGCGGAAACCGACATGAGAATACAGGTTGACGCCAATGGTACAAATACAAATTATTAGTTCACCATTTATAGTCAATGGATTTACAATTTTACGTCTAACTGCATAAAATAAGAATTTATTAAGTTTCATAATAGTATTGACAGCAGCGCCGTCGGTCCGACAGACTGACAGTGCGAGCGACTGTCGATTTATTGTACTTTTTTTTCAACTTTTAAGGCCATTTTTAAACGCTGACTAGAAGTCCATTATTTATAGGTCAGTGACTGTCTGTAAAATATTTACAGCCATAGCGTCAAAATATACATACATCGACTTTATGTTTAGTAGCACAAAGGTGTATAGATATTTTTGACATTATGCTGACCTTCCAAAAAATTGCCCACTTGGAAATTCTATTGGCCGGCTTTATAATATACCAATAGAAGTCATAACTGCCCTTTTCGTGCTTTTTCAGTACCTTCAAAAATTTGGATGACAAATTGCATTAGCAAAAATTCAGTCCTGACACCAGAATTCCTTGACTGGTTGTATGCTTTTAAAAACCGTATCGTAATCCAGAATAAGTTATAAAGCTTAAAATTGCTTTATTAAAGTCACAATCAAGCATTCTCTTGCATGTATTGATCCGTCAGCACTTAATTTGCGTAAGCGCAGTCAACCAATGAAAGGTTTAGCCCTTTTAAACTTTATCCCCTTGGGACACGGTCAAAAAGTGGTTAAACAATTTCTTGGTCGACTATGCCTCCACTGGTCCGAGTTGAATGAATGCGATAGCATTATTGGAGCCAAATATTCGACCAATCAGATAAAGTACCGAGAAGGGCTACCAATGAGTACAGTGGATCAGGAAAGACAATAGCAATTTTTTTTAATTAACTTTACTCGCGGCTTCGCCCCCGCGCTATTATTTATACTTTTTACGAGATAAAAAGTATCTAATTAATAGATTCAGGCGTTACTTTGCGGAGGTCCATTTCAACAAACTGGAACAAATTACCTTGATACTCCGCGAAACCAGTGCCGTGCTGCTGCAAGCTAGCTGCGTCTTTGCGACATATTTATGTTCATGCAAAAACCCACCCTCTTCCGCTTCCACACGAAACAATATGTATCACACAGACTCAACTACACACCAATAAACACTAAACGACACGATCGACGCGTGTTTCGCCTCTGTACGAGGCATCATCGGGATCTTACAGTAGCCTATAAAACTTTTGGTAAGATAATAATAGCACCGTTGCACGCAACTGTACTTCGTGCACTCTGCGCGCGCGCACGTGATCGCAAACTCGTGAAATGAAGCCTTATTTAAAACAACTTCTTTATTTTAACATCGAAGGTGACCCAATAAGCATTCTTAGTATTTATTTTAATAACATCTCACTCTTGGCAAAATGCTTCAAAAAACCAATAAAAGGAGATTCGTCTGATATTTAAATTTATTTCATACCGAAACATATTAAATAAAAAAAAATCCGGTGGTTTTATCTTTTTAGTCTCACCATTGCGGTTATTTTTTTTAAATATTTAATTTGTAACCGTACTTAAGCAGTTAAGACGTTTTTACAACAGACAGACTGACATTTTTATATGATGCTAATAATTAATATGCAGGAACTAAACATCAAAACAGCATACTAATGAATACACACCTTAACTTAACTTCTAAGGCACTGTACCAATGCTTGACACGCTAAAACATTCAGCTAACCAGTAGTTGACATCATTGTTTCGTTTTTACTCGTATGTTTTCAATTGGCAATTATTAGGTCACTGTCAATGACTAGGACGTTACCTTTTTTAGGTAATTAAAAAAAACTAAAATAAACAGGGGCTATTCTACAACCAAAACTGATGAATTAAGACAGTGTCGTATGACAGAATCCAAGGTTTTTTTTTACTACATAATAAACTAAATTTTAATATAAATCAAGCTTGAAATAATAAAATTTAACCATAAATCAAGCAATGGCGTTTTGTTGTTATATTTCAATAAACCATTAAAACATAATATACAACGACAAGTTGGCTCATAAAAATATCATCGAAAATTCCCACTGACCAATTTGAATTGTCGTTAAAATAGCAGAGACAAACCGTTATGTATCTAAACCTATTAAAGTTTTAGTGTAGTATTGAAAATAAATTATTGTATTAGGTGTCTATGGGCAGTGGTGATCACTTACCGTCAGGTGACCCCCTTGCTCGTTTGCCTTCCTTCGTATTTATATATCTCTATACATAAAACTAAAGGACGCGCGTGACTTCGTTCAGTAAAATTAGTAGCCTATGTCCGTCAGGAATAGTATAGCTTTCTATCAGTGAAAGAATTTTTGAAATCGATTTAGTAGTTCCCAAGATTACCCCTTACATACAAACAAACTAACTAACTAACAAACAAAGTTTACCTCTTTATTATATTAGTGTAGAAGTGTAGATGTAGACGAGCGACTTCATTCACGTGATATTATTTTCGATTCATTTTACGGGAAATGAAATGAAATGATATACTGTCAGTATATGTTTTGTAACAAAGAGGCCATATTTTTTAAGTTTTTCCATACACCATCCATGATTTACTTTGCCGTAGAGTTAATAGATACAGATTCCCTAAAAACCGTTGTCTATAACAGCATCAATCATTGTCGTGCTGCACAATGCGTTCCGCCATTTTGGATATCTGACTTACAATTCGCGAATTAAATCCCGAAAACCAGGGGCCGCCTGTCACCTCCGCTTGTCTCCAAAACGATACGGCATTGTCTTTCGTAACCATATCGAGCGGTTTCAGAATAACCACCTTTACCTTTCAATGAGAATTGAATCTTAGATTTTCGACTTTAGGGTATTTTTCGTTTGGCATGTTGCAGCTTTTATCGTATTCTCTGTACCGTTAGTGTAGTATATTTATGTTGGGTACGCCAGCTTTCCGTCGGGGTCCTATTTATTGCCGGTCTCGAAAAGTATTAGCTCGAATAAATTAATGATTTAAAAATTCGGAATTTTTGTAAACGGGTTTTTCGGAGTTGAAAGATCAAATGCGATTTGGAGATTAATAACACAAGATGGCGCTTACGATTTTGCTTTAGTTGTTATATACCTGTGCCAATTTGCCTTTGCATTTTAAAAAAAGTATCCTTGTGTTTGTCAAATTGACTTTCATTTGTTTGAATGCATCTAAGCATACAATCATACACATATCAAAACCTGTTACAGCCAGCAGCACAAGTAGCTAAGCACTTGAAGAGGTCAAAAATCTGCACCAGCTCTTATTCTCTTAACAATAGAGTCGAATGCAGGTCTTATCCCTCTTCGACCGAGTCTGTCTGTTGCTGACTGTATCTGTACAACAAACATCATTCACTTCAAATTGTATAATGACTGCAATTAACCCTACAAAGTCAGTACTCTCCACAAAAATAATCTCTTCCTGCTAATCTTCCAGGGTTTATGGGTAGTGAAAGCCACACAAGTTAACAAAATGGCTGCTGATATATCACAAGAGAACGGTAGCCGGGGTCGAACCCGCTACCCGATAGTCCGAGGTCGCGCGATGCCATCTAGTCGCGTTAATTGTGCCATTTAATTGACAGTTATATGACACTTAAAAAAACAAAAGCCATGGTAGCGTAATTGGGACTTAATGTGCGAAATTTAATATGAAAATTTGCCATGAGCTTTTTGGGAAAGGAAAACATCGCGAGGAAACTTGCACTTGCGCACACATGTAGGGCAATTTAATGGTTTTTGTGAACTTCTCAATTGGTACTGGACTTATCAAGTATGTATTTATTCTTTTTTTGATACGAATGCATAGCCATAATGCTCAGACATAAACATTTAATTATAATTACCTGACATGCCCAAGTCTGGGATCATGGTCAAAACGTATGTACTCCGAACGAGGAAAAGGTTAGATGTAAATTATATCAAGATATTTATTTGTTATAAAAAAACCTTAGTAGGTACAGTCAAGGAATTTAATGTCCAACCCACCTAAGGTTCAATATCATGTAGCAAACTGTCACCATAAGAGCTAACTAGAGCAAGACGTTAGTTTGACATATCGACCTTAATGCATTGCGAATGTCTGACGACATTTCAACGAAATGGGTAGGGAATTACATGTTTACCTATACATGTTTATATGTCTTATTTTATAATTTACGAGCAAAACAGAATTTAATAAAAGCTACACTGTCTTAGTCGAGAACATTAAAAAAACCGGTCTCAAAAAATTAAACCATGTTGTAAGAATAATATGAATTACGACTAAAACAGAGATTGCTGAATATTTTTTGACACAAAAATCTATTTTTTTTCCTTTATTTTTAAGGTTTCAATGCTTAAAAGAAGCCCTTATAGGATGACTTCTACAAGTGCAAATAAATTAAAATCTATAAGGTACTACCCGTTGATTTAGAATCGTGAAATTTGACATGAAGCAAGGTCTTGTAGCAGAAGTAAGCAAAAAAATCCGAAAATGGTTAATTTGTAATTTTATCAAATAAAAAAAACAAGACATAGCCGTACCCAAGTAAATAAATAAATAAAAACCTTTGGACTATTTACACCAATTGACCTAGACCCAAACTAAGCAAAGCTCGAACTCCATAGTTCAAGCAAGCTGTGTATACACAGTTATATAGATAAATACATAGGTGTAGTCGACCAAAAAATAGCTTGACCACTTCTCGACCGTATTACAAAGGGAGAAGGTTCAAAAGTGGTCAAGCAATTACATGGTCGACTATACTTAAATACATACAGTACCCACGACGAAAAAACTTTCGTGTTCATCATACAAATATTTGCCTCTTGCCGGATTGAAACCCGCTACCTCAAGCTCAACCACTGAGCAATCTGCAATAAGAGTGATGTTGTGGGGTTAACAGGAAACCGATAAACTCATCGTAATCGATTCATCATTTAACTTAAAATGTCATTGGGAAAAATAAGTGCAGTATCTTGTATCCTTGTAACCTTGAAATTTTATGATTGTCATTATGTTAGTAATCTTGGGGCTTCAAAGTACTTCATAAAACGAGGCTTTGTTTTTTTATTGCAAACACTAATGAGAGTATATTAAGACGACTAATGAACTTTTCGGTTTTATTACCGAAGGAACGGTAAACCGTACCGTTAAGAGGAGTGTGAACCCGACAAACGGCGATAATGTTTTCCACCCCTTACACCCTAACCTATGGCAATGATTTTCCGGTACGTTGTCATAATGCCTTAGAACTACAGTGCACATAAAATAAATAAATACCTAAACGTGTTTCTAAAAAATTTACGTATACTAAGGCAACAAAATAGACAATAAGAATTAATAGATTCAGGCGTTACTTTGCGGAGGTCCATATCAACAAACTGGAACAAATTACCTTGCTACTCTGCGAAACCAGTGCCGGGCTCGTGCAAAATAGCTACGTCTGTGCGACACATATATGTTCATGCAAAAACCCACCCTCCTCCGCTTCCACACGAAACGACATCTATCACACAGACTCAACTACACACCACCACCACTAAACACTAAAACGCGCGTATCGCCTCTATACGAGGCATCATCAAGATCGAACAGTACGACCGTTCGCTACTTGAACGAATGGCGTAACGCCATTAGACAATAATGAAAAAAAAATTGTACGTGCATATGTGAGTCATGCATGATATATATTATAAAAACAGCCGATAAAAATCTAGCACCTTTTAGACAAAGCTCCAATCGGATGATTCAGAGATTATTATAATTCCTCGAAAGTTGCAGCGACCACGAAACAGTTTTAGTTCTTCGAAGATAGTAATTAAGATCATGCAAAACCAATCTTTATTATTATACCCAGCGGAGCCGGTTTTGGGTCAACGCCTCCTCGTTGGTGCCTAACATATCACTAACTTACTCTCTCGACCACATATCTGGGGCAATCAACTATTTATGACACTTTAATGTCTCTGGCGTTATCAAGATTGTCTCTAGTGTTACCAAGATCGTCTCTAGCGTTACCAAGATTGTCTCCAGCGTTATCAAGATCGTCTCTAGCGTTACCAACATTGTCTCTAGCGTTACCAAGATCGTCTCTAGCGTTACCAATATTGTCTCCAGCGTTACCGAGATTGACTCTAGCGTTATCTCAAAATCGTGTTTCCAAAAAGAGTAATTTACTGAGTACGTTTACCTCATGTAGGATAGCATAGATAAACTCCCTCCTAGCGCTTTTTCCTATTTCTCAGTTCGAAGTACGCTTTGAGCATGAGCCCAGATTTAGCAGAGTTGCAATTTTTTAATCTCACCAGGTGATTAAAGCTCATTAAAATGACCGTTTTTCATAGAGATTCGGCCATTTTGGTGAGCTTTAGTCAACCGGTGAGATTTACAAATCGCACTCCAGGTCGAGTATTATATTGGAGCGACTGCAATCCGACCTCCTTAAGTCCTGTTTCATTAAAACCACACCGATAGAATCATGGTAGGTACATTTATTTACAGTAATGTGTAGGTTTTCTCACGATATTCTCTCGTTTTATTTGGAATAATAACCAATAGTCGTATGGAAAAGAAATTTTAAAAACGATCTTGAGTAGGCCGTTGTACTAGAGAACGATCTGTAACTACAGGTCTAAGACCAAAGCGATTATAGAGCTGAAGAAGTTAAAAATAAGCGACAAATAACTCTCGTCGCCATCGCAAATAACGGCTTACCACTTTTAATAATCACAACAAAACGATTAAGAAAGCTTTAAAATGGGTTAACAACGCCGTCGAGAGAAAATGCAATATACCGCTGTTTATTTTAATGATAAAAGAGGATTAAAGAGGCTAATAAAGACTTAAAAGGCAGCTTAGACAGGAGGTAATTAAGGAGGTCGTTCCTCCATAATACCATTGGAAAACAGCTAAATAACAGTTAAGTTTCATTTACGTCAAAATTACTGACTTAAAAAAACCGAAGGAGGATGTTTTTAATTCGACGCAGATATCCTACTTTCTCCTAATGTTCCACTAATTATATTAATCCTAATTCCTACTAATCTACACTATCTACATCTATCTATCTACACTAATATAACAAAGAGGTAAACTTTGTTTTTTTGTTTGTTTGTATGTAGGGGGTAACCTCTGGTTTTACTAAACCGATTTCAAAAATTCTTTACAACAATAGAAAGCTACACTATCCCTCACGCATTGCTACTGATTCCACGCAAACGAAGTCGCGGGCGCCCGCTAGTTTATAAAAAGTAGATCATTTTGACTTTTTCGAGATTGTAGACTCCTGCTGACTGTATGATTAATTTTTTAACCGACCTCAAAAAAGAGCAATTTCTCAGTTCATCGCATTTTTTTAAATATTAAAATGCTGTGTAATGACAACACAAAGAAAAATTATGGTAATGTTAGGACTCGAACCTGCAACATCAGCCTTGCGTTTGCCAGTTTCGCCACATTACCACTACCATACCCTGCGAATTTTTCAATGTGCTTCGTCTTTACGGTCATTACATTATTGGTTTAAAGGGAAAAACTACCCTCGGCGTCATCTATGTTAAACTTTTAACAAGTTATCACATTCAACTGAGTACCTTAACAGCTACCGTCAGCTGACGATAGATGGCGCCGTTTGTTTTAAATTTCAGATGTTGCAGGTTCGAGTCGTGCCATTACCCTAATTTTTCTTGGTGTTATCATTATACGTAGCATTTTAATTTAATAATTTGAATGTTTAAAGTTTTAAAAATAAAAATCGAAAAGAAATTTCGGTTACAATTTTTTTTTATATAGTTCATTTGACATTGCATTGTGTCATCAGTTCGTTGGCATGACATTTTAACAGTAGCCTTTGGACGTAAAACTTATCTAAATCAAACTACACTAAAACATTTTATTGGCACTCTATTGCAAATCTTACTTAAGATTATCAGACTTGAGGTAATGGCCGTATTATGCCCCCGTTTTTGCGTTTTATGGCCTTCGTGTAATTAAAATCGCATGCTTTTTATTTTGGTTTATCTACTGGCTGACCCAAACCAACTGACGGATATCAAAAATAAATAAATGAAAATAAATAAATAAATGTCTTCGAACACTACACTATTATAGGTACTAGACAACGGATATGCACACTTATATAGATAAATACGTATAATATAACACCAAGACTAAAGTATAAACATTCATATTCACCATACTACATTTGCACCACTCGGGAATCGAACCCGGTACCTCTAGCTTCGTAGTCACGGTCATTAAGGTCACTAGGCTATCCGGTCGGTAAGGAAGAATACTAAAGTCATTGAAATAAAACAATTTAAACGGTTAATATCGCATTTGTATATTGCAACGTCGTGTATTTCAAAGTGACCGAATCTCACAGTATATTTCTGTTAAAAATATAACCATAACCACTAAATTCTTAATCCAACAGAAAAACCGATCCGGCATCTAGTTTCTGAGAAATACGCAGACATACCTACATACAATCATAAAATTTGCGATACCTGATCAGAAGCCTACATAGAATCACCTACGAATATTATGCATTTTCAACAATATGAAATCCATAAGTTAAATATATATAACCTCCTTTTTTAAAGTCGGCTGAAAACTAAGAAATACGTTTACGAAACCTGAAGTTAACTTTATGCTTCAGAAAAATAAGTTAAACTACTCAGCCACTGCCTTTCTTAGCAGAATTATAGTACATTATAGCATAGTTGCTATAATGTACTATAATTTATATTTTATACCTAATCGCGTCTAAACGAAAGCAACCCAAATCTTATAGCAACACGGCGATCGCAATATCAACATATCGACACAATGGCATAATAACTATAAAATTATTCCAATACGAAGCTAGCCACCAGATGAAATGTAGACCATATCACGTACACTCTAAATCTTAATATAAACAGCTCCAACCCAAAAACAACTTTATAACTTTCGACTTGAAACCAATTTTTCCACAGCAACCAGAGTTGTCTTGATTGAACTCGCTCGACGAAGTTGAAATTTATGCTCTAGAGCTTAAATCGACGTTTGCTTGTAGGTGGCCAGGTTGGTATCAAGTTTCGTTCTCACTTCGTTAGGTGTCGCTAGCGGCAGTACTTTGTTTTGCTCCCTTTTGTTCTACGGGTGTGAATTCGGTAAAAACTCGGGAGGAAGCGAGGGGCTGTGTGAGAAAAGATTTTGGACTCAATGCCCTTTTGAGCTATGAAAGGAGCCGGCATTTGGGTTTAAGTTCTTTTTTGAGTCTGGCGAAAGTTGTTTGACGCTGATAAATGCATTTGTGGGGTCAGAGTTTTGAATACTGAAGCAGGAGCTGAATGAATTAAGTTGAGTATTGTCGATATTAAAAAACCGCTGCCGTTTTTCTCTTATCGATCTGTGAAATGATCGATATAAGAAATGATTTACATAATAATCAAACAATGAAAGTGAGAATACATTGTTTTGACGACCGTATAGCCTAGTAGTCAGTGACCCTGACTACAAAGCTTGAGGTTCCGGATTCGATTCCCGGGAGGGGCAAATGTTTGTTTTCAATAAGGATTTTTACGAAAAATATATACCTATATCTGAATGAAATAATGATACAAGGTATGGAATTGGAATCTAAAGCCACTTGTAGTTAAGCAATAGAAGTAAAAAAAAACTATTATTGTTGAATCCCTTATTTTTATTTCATCGATCATTATAGTTATCTGATCTGTTATGCAACGGTGTTAAGTTGGATCCATCGTGACAGTTTTACTTAAGGTTTAATAGTACGGCCAACAAAACAATTACGTAAAAGTAAGTTATTCTTGTTTAACTTTTTTTTTATGAAATAGGAAGGCAAACAAGCAAGTGGGTCACCTGGTGGTAAGTGATCACCACCGCCTATAGACACCCGCAACACCAAGGAGATTGCAGATGCGTTGCCAACCCAGAGGCCTAAGATGGAATACCTCTTGTGCCAGTAATTACACCGGCTGTCTTGCTCTCCACGCTGGAACACAACAGTGCAAGCACTGCTGCTTAGCGGCAGGATTAGCGAGCAAGATGGTGGTAGCGATCCGGATGGACCTTGCACAAGTCCTACCATCCGCAAAACACCACCGTTTCACTTCGTCAAAAGTAAAAAATAGCATTGAATTTTATGCAAGTAACCAATTAAAAAAGCTCTAAGTATTTTATCAAATTTTACTCGATCAAGTTTAAAAAATTGTATTTGTTTTTATTAAATCAAAGAACACAATTCTGTCCGTCATTACATTAATATTAATTATTATTTAGGCCGTGTATGTACAGTCGACATCAAAGATAATAATGTCTACACTTTTAATTAGGGTGAAAAAAAAATTGTATAGGTATTTGACATAATTAATAATTACCATGATTTATTTATTGTGCATTAAATTTTGTGCGCTATTGTGACGATCCGAAATTGTGACTTTTTTTTGTAACTTTGATATTTTATTAGATTTTTCAATTTTGACGATTTCAATATAAATTCATGTAACTTGGCATTAATGCAATTTATAATATAACGTTAAATTGACTGCACAAATAATCTAAATTAAAGTAAAGTCGACCAAGAAATTGCTTGACCACTTTCGTACCTTATCCCTTTGTGATACGGTCGAAAAGTGGTCAAGCAATTTCTTGATCGACTACACATATTCTTTAATGTCGATCGTATATGCAATTCATAGTCTAAATGATATTCAATATAAATGAAGTGGCGGCAACAAAAAAAATCTTTAAGTTAAACTTCATGTGTTGTGTCATTAACACATATAATAAAAATATCTGAGAAGACTAGACTTTATTCCTAGATTAACTTTAAAGTTATGGGTTAATAACAATTTACATAATATTTAAAATATTCAAAACTGTCTAAGTATAAACAAGCATAGTTATATGATATAACAACTCATAAAAAAAATATCAAAACTTACGTCATACTTTTTTGCTGTCGCTACATTCAAGTTTTAATACAAGTCTCGTGTAAGAATTTCAACGCGGGCTCGAGCGAGAACGAGTTGCGCCCGCGCAGCGTTTTATCATCTCTCTCTATTAGCTGGATACAGGGCGTCCTAATCTTAGATGAAACCTGAATGCACTAATTTCTGCCTGCGGGTTTGTTTGTACATTATTTTTTAATAGAAATCTAATATTGGTGACATTCTGGTGAAAGGCTGGGTTAGAAGTGCCCTAAACCGACGAGCATGCATGAAGAATGTTTTGAGAGTAAGTGAAGCAAAGGTTGTATGTCAGGATCGTAGCAAGAGGGAATCCGTGGTCTCTGCCCACCCTTCTGGGAAACAGGCGTGACTTTATGTTTGTACTAGTATTTGCCTGCGACTTTGTCCGCGTAGACTTGTTTAAATGAATCAAGCAAACGTGCACCCAACATGCAATCTGCAATATTTCTGGACAAATTAATAAGAATTAGTTGCTTTGCTACTCATGACGTCACGGCGGCGTATAACTCACTTATCGCTATCCCGTGGCATCTATGCATTTTTACGGGATAAAAAGTATCCTATGTGTTAATCCAGATTATAAACTATGTGTGAGCCAAATGTTATCCAAATCCATTCAGTAGTTTTTACGTGAAAGAGTAACAAACATTCATCTATACTTACAAACTTTCGCGTTTATAATATGAGTAATATGTATAAATGTAAATATGTGTATGCCCGTCTGGATGCATGACTGTTTGTAAACGGTTCATAACTATATATTATAGGAAGAAAACGAGCTAGTGGGTTACGTCATGGTAAGCAACCACCACTGCCTAAGGACACCTGCAATTATGAGATATCGCAATAAATTGGCTAATTAATATTTATACTTGAGGCGTTCAGTAATTTGTCTGTCAAAGCGTGATACACAGTTTTACTGTTTAATTTTGGTTATATTAGTGAAACTAAACAACGTAACATAATTATTATTTAAAGAAAGAAAGAAGGAAAGCATTTATAGCAAAAAAAACAGAAAAGAAAACTAATCAATATAATTTCTTTTATTATTAGTCTCTGCTAGCATTTTCAAGAAAGTCTAGTAGTACTAGTGGTTAGTGATGTATAGGTATCTCTTCAAGCTATAAAACTTTTTGTTACGTATCCAATACTTGATATGAAAAGTCATAGATACCTACCATTGCAGGTAGGTACAGAACTCGTCAAAATTCCGCAACTTAATTTTAAAAAGTTCTAAGTCGGTAATCTCTGAGAACATTCTTATTTTGTGTACCTATCGAAAGGCAAAATTCCTGATACTTTCAATTATTCTTGGGAATATTCTCGGACATTTTTAAGAAGATTTCAAATTTTTTGGGAATTTTGAGCTACAGTGCTTGGCTTACACTATTTTGATTTGAAAGAGGAAATATAAATGCTGAATAACACAAAATTTTAAATGTTATAAATAAAATAAAATAACAATTTATGAATTAATAACCAGATACCTGATAAAGTCCAGCTAATAAAATTGAAGTACCGACCTGCAACAATAAAATACAAGATTAATATTTATGCATTTTTAAACAAGAAATTATTTTGTTAAAATTGTAAGGTTACGGGAATTAATGTCAAAATTGTGTAATAAAGGAAATATCACCCTTAAAAGTTTTTGTGTACTGTTTTTTTTTAAATGCTCCATTAAAATTTCAAATTGTGTTAAGCACTTTTGACGAAACGCTTCCTTTTTTATCGCATCGTACCGAATATTTACATTTCGGGTAACTGCAAAAATCCGTAATAAATTCTTTAATATTATCACTTACAAACTAATAACAGTTTGGTCCATCGTTAAAGCACGGTCGGAGGAAAATTATGTGAAACCTTAATCGAGATTTTTATCCTTCTCAACCGAAACTCGACCGTTTAAGCCGCCCACGTGTGCGCAGCGAGTTGTTCAACTATTATTATAGCAACGGTTCGTATAACAACGGTTATGTTATGGCATAAAATTGAGATAAAAGGTCATATTTTTTAGGGATCTTTTATAACTTTATCAGTCCATAATGCCGCTTGAGGCTGCTTTTTTAAGAGTGCTGTTACAAAAGCTGCGCTGGCAGCACCGCATTTATTTTTATGTATTATTTTTTGTGTTATGTATTCATTAATTGTGTAATAAAGTTTCTGTTGCACAGATAACAAAATATATGAAAAATGGACTTAATGCCTTAAAGCATACTCTGCCAAACAAGCTTTAGGCATAATCAAAGAAAATTGTTTTTTGTTCTTGTTTTCAGTATCATGTCAGAGAAGATAAGTTAAATTCATAAATAAATTCTAGACCTAGCATTCATCTGGTATATTTATATGTAGGGAATGCAATTTTATGTCATCAATTGTAAAACTAAGCTAAAAAATAATCCCTTCACATTTGTTCATATGTACACAAATATTAGAAGTATCATAAAAAAAAATACATTACTCAGATATTAAAACACCAGACGAATAACGTATCGAAAATACACTTTTTAGTAAAATTATTTTCTCTTAAATTGTCCTAAGATTTTTTGAAGATCTATGTAGCAGCCCTCTTAAATATAAACTTTGCCATTGAACAAATTGACAAATCAGAAACTTTTTACGGCATAAATAAATATGTCAATATTGCCATACTTTATTCATACATACATACATCATAATTCATACCGAGAGCCTTTTTACCCTATAAAAATTATCTGTAAGACCGAACGAGTTTTATAAATTGTGTTGTCACATTTCAAAACGGCAGAAGCTTGAAAAACATTCATACATTGTATTTGTAATAAAAAAATCATTATGAAGTTGTAGTAGGTCTAGCATACGGCATGAACTAGTCAATGTTACCCGTATTTAGACGCTTGAAATTCGCTTGTTAGTGCTCATGCTAACCCTTAATTTGCTGACACGTTTTACCATTCAACCAAATCAAGAAGAGTCTTAAGCTCCCTGATCTTTTCGACCAAAATGTGGCTCTATCGCATCATTAATACGATTCTGATTGCAATGAGAAAACTCAGGGTAATAAATGACATGGGATCTAAACAACATACGGAATGCTGAAGCTCGTCGAATGTTTTTGCACAGCAAGACGTTTAGAATGTGCGTCGTGTCGTGTCGTATCGTGATCGTGTCGTGACAACGTTTATGTGAATGGTCATCTCCAAATTTGGGGTCACTTTAAAACCTTTTCACGACAAATGTCATAACAATGTCTCAGTGATGACTCATTGCGGTAGGTAAGTACAGTAGCTGTCTGGACTTTTTATAGTTGAACCTAAATGAAATCTTGTCAAAGAGTTCTAATTGCTTGGGACTAAAAACAAATTACTACAAGTATGGTATTGAAAGGTGAACACAGGCAGGTTTATTAAAAAACTAGCGGACACCCGCGACTTCGTCATGGAATTAGTAGCTTATGTTCATCAGCTTACTGTAAGTGAAAGAATTTTCGAAATCGGTTCAGTAGTTCCAGAGATTACTCCCTACATACCAGTAAACAAGCGGCGGCAGCAGCGGTGGTGCCACTTTATTAAAGTCGACGACGTCGTGGAGTACGTCCGCCGGAAGTCCGGGTACAACCTGAGGGTGTTCCAGCTTCGTCCGCGCCACTACGTGCACTTCGCTTCGTTCGTGGTGCGCGTGCCGCGGCCGGTGCTGGAGAGCATCTCATGTGCGGACTTCTGGCCGAAAGGTGTCGTGTTCAGGCGGTTCAGGGGCAGCCTGCCACTGGAGAACTTGTCACCAGAATCGACAATGCGACGGAGCCACGGCGAATCGTCACCGAAATAAATAATTTAACTTTTGTGTTTTACATTTTTATGTATATATTGTTGCGTACTAACGCAATTATTTTACTCCAATGTTATTTGCTTCATCTCCGCTAGAACGTTTGTCTGGGGAAGATTGCTACGAAGCGATAAGATCGTCTTTTGTGTGCCGTGTCGCCTTAGACTGCCCAGCGTAAAAACCCAGCCATGAGCGTATGTCAATCGTCGCGGACGCATAAAACGATTGCGTTTCTCTGAACAACGATAGAAAAAACTGATTGCGGGCTCCGCGCTGCAAAGCCTCTAACTTTCAACCGTATCGCATAAGAAATACAGTTTATTCTGTGTATCACAAAAGTAATAGACTGTCTGTAAGAATGCGGGACTCGTATGGAACTCCGGTTTTTGTTGGTTTTTCTTTAATTTCACGTCACTCAAGGTGGGAGATAATTTTTGTGCCGAAAATGAAATCGGTGCAATTTTGTCAAAAAATACAGACGTCAGTCCGGTGGGTAGTGTTTTGGAACAGGTGCGTGTGATGTTTTGTTTTAATTCTTAACGTCTCAGTAATTAAGAAATTACAGTTACAGTTTTTTATGCCGTTTATCCGGGACCTTTTTTTAAAGCACTATGATGACAAATTAAATTTAAAATGCTATATAATGACAACACAAAGAAAAATTAGGGTAATGGCAGGACTCGAACCTGCAACATCAGCCTTCCGTGCCTTGCGTTTGCCAGTTTCGCAAACTTACCGCGAAACTGGCAAACGCAAAGCACGGAATGCTGATGTTGCAGGTTCGAGTCCTGCCATTACCCTAATTTTTCTTTATGTTGTCATTCATTATATAGCATTTTAAATTTAATTTGAATATATAAAACAAATACAAAAAAAAATCGAAAAAAAAATATAATTACAAAAATAAATAAAACTTAACAAAGGCTTATTTTTTTTTCTAGTTTATTATTATTTTTGATTTCGTACAAAATATTAAATATTTAACGATACGCGCACACGAAATATTAAACTATAACTTTGAAAAACTGGCCCCAGCAAATTATGCCAACTGTCAGAATTGCATGCAAACAATTTTTTGTCCCTACCAATTTTTCGTAATAAAATGTCCAAAGTAAAACACGCAAATAGCCACAGATGGGCTAAACAATTTACATAAATTAAAACCAAAAGAAAAACCAATAAAATTAATAAAACATAAAAATCGTCATTTGCATGCAATAAAACGACTACCGGTCGACGAAACAAAGATGATTGTGTTAGATAAAAACTAGTATTCAAATTTAAGCTATAAAGTCAGATTTACCTAAACTGGAGCCATTGGACGAATAAAATACTTAATTTAAAAACATGAACCTAAAGTGTGGTGAGATGAAAATATTGGAGACAGACAAACACTTTCTAATACGAAGAAATTAAAATATTTATTTATTTTAACTTAATTGCACAAAATGCACAAAAGGCGGACTTAATGCCTTAAGGTATTCTGTGCCAGCTAACTTTATATTGATTCAGCTCATGGTAAAGAAAAGAAACAACAAGAAATAGATTGCAATGCTCGCGCTGAATGAGTCTACCACTGACATGATGCTGCAAGCAGCAGCGCTGGATTGCAGTGGGGTACGGAAGTAAAGGTTTATTTTAAGTTCAACAAACTGGAACAAATTACCTTGCTACTCCACGAAACAGTTTTTGTTTCGCGGAGTAGCAAGGTAATTTGGTCCAGTTTGTTGATATGGACCTCCGTAACGCCTGAATCGATTAAGTATTATTTTAAGTTAACAAAAGTATCTGTTATTGTTCGTCTTTTTCCCACCTTAAAATAACTTTTCGTAGGTTCATATTAACAAACTGGAACAAATAACATCACCATGCCGCGACATCAGTGGCAAATCCAACAATCTTATGCAAAATGATTGCTTTTTACGCAACATAATACGTTTTAATGCAAACGGATCACTCACGTATTTTAAAGTCAAGAATTGCCTGATGTTTCGGACCAGTCTAATCGGACTGGTCCGAAACATCAGGCAATTCTTGTATTGTGTTAAAAACATTATACTTTTGTAGCTCTGTTTTCCAGAGGGTTGTTGGTTTGTTCACAGTTTTCGCAGAATAGTAAGGCAATTTATTATCCTACTCTCCTAGACTTAATGCAGCAAACTAGGACTTCCTACATCTTAGATTCGAGAGCAACAAAAAGAAACACAACCAGGCCAAGAATCAAATAGAAACAGTGATGATTAAAGTTATAAGACTCTGGTCGACTCGAATTCCCAAAAACTAGCTACAAAGTCTTTAAACTTGTAAATGTATTCAAAGTCAAAGTCAAAGTCAAAATATTTTATTCAGATTAGGCTTACAGGTAGCACTTATGAATGTCAAAAAATTTACCACTATGCCACTCTGAATGGAAGACCAAAATATTAAAGTACTCACTGCTGTTCTCACAGAATATTTATGAGAATAAGTAATTTATTTAGTTACCGTTTTCTTTTCTGTACATGTACAGAGACACTCATAACACTAGTAGCTACTAGCTAAGGTAGTTAAATAAACCATGCCAATTAAGTAGTCGAGTTATTTACAGCAATTCTAACAAAAACATATTTGTAGTATTAACGCCAAGCGTTGTAGTTGTTAAGGAGGAAAAAGTTGTGGCCGAGATGTAAAAGGCGTCAGTCCGATAATTGAATATTCATAAACCACCTTAAGAAAAATGGCCTATTTGCGTCCATACATGATATGGTACATGATACGTCCATACATATAACTCGAGAGGCTGCTGATTGATAGTTTTTTTATTATTTATAAACTACGGCCTCTGATGTCGTCCAAATAAAAAGCCGATCGAAAATCAGATGCTGTATCAATAACCTAATATTGGTTTTACTGTTTGAAGGGAGTTTCCGATAACAATACGAGAAACGGTGCTACCTATGAGCACGACGCCCAAAGATATTATAATTAATTCAAATCATAGTTATATGAACATATCCAACATAAGGAATTTGATACATGGCAAGAAGTATTTTACAGTAAGTGAGATACAGCATGTCGCTTTCGGATGGTTGCGGACTGTATGACATACCATCTTGCTCGCTGATCCTGCTGCTAAGCACCAGTGCTTGCACTGTTGTCCTCTGGCGCGGAGAGCAAGAGAGCCGGTGAAATTATTGGCACAAGAAGTATGCCATCTTGGCCCTCTGGGTTGGTATCGCATTTGCAATCTCCTTGGTGTTGCGGGTGTCTATGGGCTGGTGTAATCGCTTACCATCGAGTGACCCACTTATTCGTTTGCTTTCCTATTTTATAAAAAAGGCTATCTTGTTTGCTGAAGTGGGCAAAGGCTAGACACATTTTAAGAAGAACCATAACTTGGGACCGTGTACCGAAAAATGCGTTGAAAGACCTCCTGAAGCTTGGATCGAAGACATGGTCAAGATCGCTGGTCATGGTTGGATGCAGAAAGGCAGAGACCGGTAGTTAGTATGGGAGGCCTATACCCAACAGTAGATGCATTCTAGCAGACAATGATGATATCATTAATAGATTCAGTAGTGGAGTCAGGCTTCACATGGCGGAGGTCCATATCAACAAACAGCACCAAGCAAGGCGGAGGAGTAGCAAGGTAATTTGTTCCAGTTTGTTGATGATGATATCCCTATAAATGAATGAGCGGTAACTTCTATCCGTTTTTCTTGTATACCTCAAGTCACCACCATGAGCATACAAAGCGGCTGATAGAAAGAATAACCTTTATCTCATCTACATAACAAGTCCCTGACTGTTACACAGCATGTGCAGCACAATGAAACATACACACAACAATACCCAGTTGACATATTAGAAAATATGTAAACACCGAGCCGAATTTGGAATGTTCGGTATATTTATCAAAATGGAGAACAATGCGGTGTTCAAAAGGGTTCAAAGTGTAAAACAAGTAGTGTTACCTGTTACGTTGCAATGGCAAAATGGGTTTGATTTTTTTTTATAAAATAGGAAGGCAAACGAATGACGAATTGAATTGAGAGAAATGACACAAGTAAAAAATGTACGGGGAAATAACTGATTGTCAATGTAACGACAGCATTACACTTTAGTCTTTAGTGTTTGGGAACAGAGATATTTTTTCAATATGTTTGGTATCTTTGGCGGTTTCTGTTTATTTAATACTGACATTAGTCTTAAAATGTACGGCTAAGGAAACAAAATAAATGTTTTATTAACGTTTGTTAGCATCTATTATATTATGTTGATCTTTAATCAGTTATAACAATTTAGTTACTTAGAACACTCTGTCTTTGGACTTTTTTAGACGGTTTTGTTCCTATCTAAAAAGTATAATACACTACAAATGAAGTTTCTTGTATGCCACCTAAAAAAATATTACCATAATATAGAAATATATAAAGGAAAAAAATCAAATGGTTTGATCACATCAAAGCGATCCCTAGGAATTCATGACAATATAACCAAACCAAACCAAACCAAATGAAGTCCTCAAAAACAAAATGGTACAATCTAGTAATCGCCAGAACCGATTTTCATCCATTACATCTTGGTTCCTTTGCTGATAAAGAAAAGAATAGTTTCTTATGTACAAAAAACCGTCTCACACGGAACGAAAAATCATTATCAAACATAAATTTCAGCTGTCGTCATTATCATTTCGAAACTGATAGTTGCGTAGGATGGTAATGATCGGCGCAATCGACCATTCCGTGGACCGGTCACTGGGCTTAAAGAACTTCTTATGGGCATGGGTAGGTACGTCTTTTTGTCAGATAGGGTCAACACGGTCATATGACCGACAAAGACAACGACAAAGATCAAATTTGAAGACCAAATGCGAGGTTTGCTCAAAGTGAGGATCCACAAAGCACGTGAAGTATTTTGCAGTGATTTGTGCAGCCAATGTGTATGAGCAAATGCTCATATGTTTGTATGGTCCCGTCGTCACTATCAGCGGCAAATTAAATTTAAAATGCTATATAATGAATGACAACACAAAGAAAAATCAGGGTAATGGCAGGATTCGAACCTGCAACATCAGCATTCCGTGCCTTGCGTATTCCAGTTTCCGCGGAAACTGGAATAAAATACAAAATACAAAAAGAAAAATCTAAAAAATTTAGAAATAAATAATTTCGATTACAATACTATCAGCGGCGTTTACTTCCGTTTAAGAGATATGCGTCGGCGACAGTTCGATAGTTTACAACTCGCGGCGGAAATAGTACGTGCTAAGAGATATCTCAAGACATACTATTGCAATTAACAGTAATTTTTAGTCAAAAACAAAGAATAGGAAGCTGCTGAGTTTATTGCGGCGCTTCTTCACAGCAAAACCTTCCAATTTCCAAAGCGATGGTGGACTCAAACATGTAAGTCTTAAGCGGATTACTTGCAAAATATTTTTATCATTTTCGTTTTCATTCCTTTTTCAACCAATTATACAATTAAAGCAATTTTTGACACAAGATATCATCAACAATGGCAACAATATAAAAACATAAAACATACACGTTATACACAACAAAATGTGAAATTATTTAAAGATTCCTTTTTTTTATTAAAGCTGATAAACGGGCAAGTGGTTCACCTGATGTTAAGTGATCACCACCGACCATGGACAATTGGATACCCACAGCACCATTAGGACTGCTAGTGCGTTGCTGGCCTAAAACAACTGTAGGTACATCCGCTCTATCGATAGTTTTTGCACACCCGAGTGTTTCTCAAACGGCTTGAGTTCAAAATCATTACAAAACCAACTGCAAGGAGCCAAGGCCTATCAACAAACAACCAACAATTTCCCCTTGACCCCTGACGTTCCAACAATAGGAACACTAATACTAGAATCTTCATACACCAGCTCGTATCAGGGATCAGTTTATACTGGCGAGCATTTCTATGAGTTAACACTCGTAAGGGCATCGTAGGAAACCTTTAGCTCCAGTGTGACCCCACCCTTATAAGTAAAGGAACAAACATGCTTTCACTTTGGTGCGGGGATTTTGAATGGTTACCCATTAAAATGTACAATAGGGACACGAGTTTCTATGTTTTTGTAAGAGGCTTTAAGTAAAACATGCGTCTGTATGACGTGGCAAATATTTTTAACATGTTTTTATTTTACAAATGGAAGTTTTTTTATTATTTAAATGATACAGTAACTGTTTTGTTTTGGTATTTTTGTGGTATAAGTATTTAGTTTTAACTAGACGGGGTTTGGTGTTAAGGAAAACTTTACGCGGTTGCTTGAAATTTCCTACAGAAATGTAGTACCCGATTTGCTCACTGAATTTTGGCTATAGGTGAATGGTTTTATTATATTACTGAACCAAATGATACAAAATTTAAATCTATTGTCTAGAAGACATTAATTTCTCCGGCGTATTACAAAATCAATGACTATATCTTGGACAGGGATGTTTGGAAATGATCCCGATTTGTATTGGCGATCCCTGGCTCCAAATATTATACATCTACTGTGTTAAATTGTTAAATTTATATATATTTAAGATGTAAAATAACATAGTAATTTTGATTTATTTAAAAAATTACACCTCGTTGAGTTTCTTGCCGGTATCTTCTCGTCAGAGGTTTTTCCGGACCGGTGGAAAATTTTATGACATTCATAAGTGCTACCTGTAAGCCTAATCTGAATAAAATATTTTGACTTTGACTTTGATTATATTGGAAATGTCTTTCACAGGTATACTTGAAGGTAAATCACTTAAGGTTTGCGGTCTATGGGTAAGGTAAAGTCAACAAAAGGAAATTAAATTTATTACAAAAATAATAATAAAAAAGCCGGTGTCAGTCAAGTCGAACTTGCGCACCGAGGGTGCGAGGTACAGAATCTTAAAATGTCGGTAAATTAGGTTAATCAAGCCTCCTAAATTAAAGCAAATCAACAGCATCACATTTTAAAATTTCAGCCTTTTTCTAAAATGGCACTATTGAGACATTTTTTATTGTTAATTTGGTATAAATCATTTGCAATTACAACACAAAGAAAAATTATTGCTCATCTGGACTCAAACCTGCAACCTTAGTATTCCATGCCACGCTCTTTCCACACCACAGATCCCATCCCTGATGAACAATTTTTCTTCGTGTTCTCTTTGCGTCTATTATTTTAACATAGTATAACTCAAAATCGCTATCCGTTTCTGTCTGTCATCATCTCTTCGACCACTCATTCTAAACCAGTCTATGTCATACAAATGTCATGCGTATGTCTCTTCGACTAGGTTCTACGGTGGTACGTGTTTGGATTTCCTTGACTGTACATTACATACCAATTGTACCTAGGCGCAACCTGGATGGGTTGCTGCTTTAAAGGGGCCGTTCAAGTATTACGTAAGCAGTATAGGGGGGCGGGGGGGGGGGTACTTGCTGTGCTTATTTTTGATGACATGGGAGGTGGGGGGGGTCTAGATGGTGATTACGTCAGCAGTAGTTATTTACTTTTTTACACATATGGAACTGATGTGCATCATTCAAAATTTAGAGCACCAAGATGTTGAATGGTTCGATGGGATGAGAACGACGTAGGCATTCCAAAATCGGATAAAAGTAAGCAGACATACAACATTGAGGAGCACTTTTTAATTTTCTTATTTCTAGAATTATATCTGCTGCTCATGAATCAATAAAAAAAAGAATACATTAAAAGAAAAATGCATATCAATGTTTACGTAAGCATGGGGGGGGGGGTAAGAGCTTTGATTACTTTTGCTGACAAGGGGATGGGGGGGGGGGTAAATAATTGTAGTAAATCTGCTTACGTAATACTTGAACGGCCCCAAAGATACATGCTTTATTTAAACGCTAGCCATAGCATAGTCAGTGTAGTCGCCTATTTAAATGAAGAACGCTTGAAACAAAACATACCACGACTAGGCTTTGTTTTAGAGACACTAAGATGTTAGAGACCTAAATCACAACATTTAATACAGCAACATGGTAACTTCGGTCCCAGCACAGCACACAGAAAGCGAATCAGTATGACAATACTTGGAAAACTAATTTGATTCATGTCAAATGTTATTGAAACTAGCTTTATTTTTAAGGATCGAAACAAACCTGGTCCAGGTTAACGATAATATGTTATTGTTATTAAAAAAAGATAATAGCGTTTTTGTGATAAATTTAACTATATATAACTTTATCTTTAGCTTAGCACACCATCTTTTTTATGTCATCTTCCGCGGAACATAAGAAAGACATACTATTCTAGTTTTTATTATAAACGCTCATTGATTTCCATTTTGTTCATTATGCATACTGTCCTGGATAATATTCTAACTCGATGTCCTGTTATTTGCTGTGTTTATTGTACCTACTGATAAATGAGCCTAAATAAATAAAATAAAAATAAAATAAAATAAATCAATAAACGAACGTCTAAACGTTCGTATGTGATAAATGAACGTCTGCAAAGCAACGCGTGAATCTATTAATTAATTAATGCAGCTTGCCAAAACTTACAATCATGTTTTTAAGCTTTACTGTTTATAGAAATTAAGTAGCCATTTAATACTGACCATTATGCGCTGAGCAGAACCAAATTGCTTTATCGAATAATCAGACCTGAGTGACATCATTTATTTTCTGAAATAGGAATGCAAACGAGCACTTGAGTCACCTGATGGTAAGTGATCACCACAGCCTATAGACACCCGCAACACCAAAGAGATTGCAGATACGTTGCCAATCCAGAGGGCTAAAATGGAATACCTCTAGTGCCAGGAATTACACCGGCTGTCTTGCTCTCCACGCTGGAATGCAACAGTAGAAGCACTGCTGCTTAGCGATAGGATTAGCGAGCAAGATAGTGGTAGCGATCCGGACAGACCTTGCTCAAGGTCCTACCACCAGCAAAGCGCATTAGTATACAAGTGAGATTAAAAACTTATAGTTTCATACTGTTTCCTAAAGGTAGCCTGTGGCCGCGCTGAATTATGCGTACACGCAGCCATCGCTGATAAAGTGTGAAATAGTACTCTCGCGCCGGCGCGCCGTGCGAACACACGCCGTTAGGGAGGCCGGGGGATTAACAGGTAACTATAGTCTATACTATTATGCATACAGGGGTAAACAAATTTTGTGGAAGTTTAACGGCTCAATTCAAGTATCAAGTCGTGTTTTATTATAGTAGTAATCATGCACCTGACGAATTAAGGTAAACGAGCGATATACAGCGGGGCTATTCTCGCACCAATAGAGATGAAGACACATTCGAGATATAGCAAAAACAGCAGTCAAACCCCTACAAAATCTGTAATTTTTGACACAATTCGAACGTGAGATGCATCTCAATTTACACCAGAATCCAGAGCTTAGTCCTGTGGGGCTTTTTTAACTTTGAGCGCTTGTCACTCGCCAGCCGCGCGCCAATAATACCGGCAAAATATACGCTCGCGTATCTGATTGGCCCGCGGCTAGCGAATGTCGAGCTCTTAAAAGTCAAAAATCAACCCGCCGTTTGATATAAATACGAAATTCTGACAAAGCCTTTTTTAAAATCAAGAATGCAATAACCATAAGGCAGAACACATTGTAAAATTTGTAGCGTCGGTCAAGACCATCTGTAGCTCAATTGAATATTGAGATTGCAGGTTTAAGTGCCGCCAGACGACCAATATTTTTCTATGCGACATCACATCGTATAACAATTAGATTTACCTTTTTCAGGTTACTTCCCTGTCTACTGAAAATGTCACAAGCAAACGTAATCTCAATAGAATCCATTCTCTTCTCAATCGAATCCTGCGCAGTGTAAAATGTGACCGTAGGCGGCCAAATAACAAGGGTTCGTATTTAAACGACAACTATTGTAGGGACGCGATGGCATCAGATGTTCCTGGATCTATAGCGATCTAGGATATACCCATGGATGGAAAGGATGGAAAGCACTGAGGGTTTTCTGATCCCCACCAATGCCACATAACCAACCAAATTTAGTTTATTTCTACGTGCGTCCCTTTCTTTTGACACTAGTTTGTTTTATGAAATATGAAGGCAAACAAGCAAGTGGGTCACCTGATGGTAAGTTACCACCACCGCCTATAGACATCCGCAACACCAAAGAGATTGTAGATGCGTTGCCAACCCGGAGGGTTAAGATGGAATACCTCTTGTGCCAGTAATTACACCGGCTGTCTTGCTCTCCACGCTGGAACACAACAGTGCAAGCTCTGCTGCTTAGTACCAGGATTAGCGAGCAAGGTGGTGGTAGCGATCCGGACGGACTTTGCACAAGGTCCTACCACCCGCATGTTTGGCAGAGACGCAGGTATAAAGCTTGGGTTGCTCATGTCAGGACCACAGTGGTGTGTACAAAGTTTAACGTCTGCCCTGTTCTGCTACCACAAGTGATTTTCTCGGTTGTCGCTTAGTGCGTCTCTCTCCCTCTCGGCTAGTTAGAAAGAGATGTGCTGCTGTGTCGTGCGAGCTATTCTGATTAAGCAGTGGCATTTCTGTCCGCTTAGCGGGCGGAAAATGCCACTCACGGCCCTTGTGTCGTAATAGTATATTGCTACAGATACCAGGGAGAAAAGTTGCCGGACAAGTATGGGACATTATTTCTTTTGATTTCCTTGCATTGTTTCAGAAAAGCACTATACATACTCGTGAAATTCTATCCTATACTCGTCCGGCAACTGCTTTCTTCCTGGCCTCTGTAGTAATGTACTATTACAGTGGTTCGACGACAGTCTAGTTGCATGTACTTCTCACCCGTATGTCTCAACCACATTGGTAAATATACAGTACCACGGGCACCAACTAAACCAAAGCGACAACCCCAGAACGTGTACGCCGCGTATTAACGACGCATTCTCGCACTTATGTTTATTGTGGAACGCTACAAGTTACCTATTATAGTTGATCTTGTTCTGGAATTCTCTGGGCTTTATTGAAGAACTTAGGTTTCATACAGTAAGGTAACTACCATCTAATTTCAACCCCCGCCGCCTCCGAATGAAGGGCACAATCAAACGCAATAGCTGTGAGAATATTGCAATGCATAGATGCCAATCAAAGGGACGTTTACCCTAGTAGACAGAGGCCGTTGACCATAAAACAAAAAACCCGATCGCGTAAACCTAAACAACTGAAAAGAAACAAGCAAGCTCTATAATAAAGTTTGAACAATGTTATGTTTTAATAGAAACAATTTCAAAGTTTTTAAATATGATTTAAATGTTAATAGTAGTTTATGCAACTGCTGTATAATGAAAAGTCTTAAAACACGAGTATGGTTTTATGAAACGAGCGTCAGCGAGTTTCATAATAGGATCACACGAGTGTTTTAAGGCCTAATTATATAAGTTGCATAAATTACTGTATCTACACACATATCATAACTGCAAAATACCAAAACAGCAAAAAGCCAACAAACGAATGACAACAGTAATGGCGACAATCCGATCTATACGTCAAACAGAACGTTTTTTTTTAATCATAGACAGACGAATGAAGTCCCTATTCTCATGTCACTCGGGATCAAATGTCGTCCATTTATATTTAAAAAAAACATACTGGATTGATGTTTCGTATCGATAACTGTTTTAATATCTATGGATACTAAAATAGAGACCCCACTTTAATTTTGACAGCTGTTCCAAATTTAAATTAATAACGTTAGAGATATCGGTAATGTGATGACAATTTAAGTACAGATTTACCTACTACCACAGACAAGAAAATTCTTATTATAACATTGGTTGTAATAATGCTGGTCATTTCCTACGGTTTTTGAACGCATAATAGAGCAGTAACGATATGACATGTGTGTAGATAAAACCTATTACCAGCGGGGACAAACCAAAACCTATATTACAATTAATGTAAAAAAAACAATCTAAACAATTTTATAATATGTATTGTTTGTGAGTTACATTTTTTTTTCATGCGATGGCCAAGTCAATATTTTACCTAAACATAAAAGATTTTTAATATTAATGCAGTCACTATAAGATGTCGTTAGATTAGCTAATTACGTAATAACTTAAGACAGAAGGTCCCTTAAGTAGGGGCTGAATAAACCAACCGACTTGGTATTACATGGATCTCACAACTTTTTACGGTAGAAGAACTAAGTTGCGAGACTTTTTTTTTTGACAAGTTTTGTTTTTGATGGCATAATGTTGACGTGACTTTAACGTGATAAAATCATTGTTAATCCATGTTTCAATGGCCATGGTCACGAGAAGCCTGAACTGGAGGGTTTTACTGCTGTTTACCCCGCCAGTTTTACGAACTAGCCGCACTTGGTCATGATTATTTTCCACCGGCATATCAATGCACCGACATACAACGCTCACAATGTCTTAAAAAATATCTGAAGATGTGTTCCGTCGCTTACACCTGCTGATTTCAGGATTCCATGATATAATAAGTCAACGTAATAAATATGTAATTAATAGATTCAGGCGTTACTTTGCGGAGGTCCATTTCAACAAACTGGAACAAATTACCTTGCTACTCCGAGAAACCAGTGCAAAGCTCGTGCAAGTTAGCTGCGTCTGTGCGACATATATCTGTATATATATATATATATATATGTGTGTGTGTGTGTGTGTGTGTGTGTGTGTGTGTGTGTGTGTGTGTGTGTGTGTGTGTGTATGTTCATGCAAAAACCCACCCTCCTCCGTTTCCACACGAAACAAAATATATCACACAGACTCAACTACACACCACCACCACTAAACACTTAACAACACTATCGACGCGCGTTTCGCCTCTGTACAAGGCACGAGCACGGCACTGGTTTCGCGGAGTAGCTTGCTAATTACCTATTACCTTGGTAATTTGTTCCAGTTTAAAATTGTAATGACTACACAAAGTAAAATTATGGCAATGGCAATTTTTTTTTCTTTGTGTAGTCATTACAATTTTAATTTAATAATTTGAATGTTAAAACAATTAAAAATAAAATCGAAAGAAATTTCGGTTACAACAATTTTTTCCAGTTTGTTATAAATATTTGTGAAAATCGCGAAAGTCTAAAACCATTTATTATGACATTTATTCATAAGTCATAATGACGTCTATTGTGCAAAGTTTCTATTGTAGCAAATGAATCAAATAGGTTGACTGTACGTGTATGCTAATATGTCAAGTAGGTATAAGCATGTATAGTCGACCAAGTAATTGCTTGACCACTTTTCAACCCTATTCCTTTGTAATACGTTCGAAAAGCGGTCAAGCAATTTCTTGGTCGACAATACTCAACTAGTGATTTGTCCCTAACCGATTGTTTCAGCTGTTACTTACTCCGTAAAATAGAAGCTTAACTTGCAAGCTGCAAGTACTGTTAAGCTGCAAGTAATTTTTCTGCGACCAGTACCTGCTGTCCCCACACAATGGACAGTTACGCGCTAGTTACGCGTACCGTTAGCAATAAAGTTTAACTTCTAACTATAGTGGCGAATTCCACTTTGTGAGTAAGAACTGTTTAGCATCAATCAGGGCGTTTTACAACTAAGAAACGACTTAAAAATACTTTACAAGGTAACTACCGGATAATTGGCAAGTTGAGTAATATTTTTCAAGTATAAAAATTAAAAGAAGAAATAATGTTTTTAGCTATTTTCTATGATTGCGGGTGGTAGGAAACGGAAGGCATGCGGGTTATCTGATGGTAATTACTTCACTGCCGCTCATAGAAACTTAGCAACTCGAAGAGAGATGACGAACTCACTGCCTCCTCTAAGGCCACCCTGTGACATTCCCAATATCGACACTGCGCAACACGACCGGTATTCTGTAAAGCCGGTATTCTTGCGCGGGACCTTGTGCAAGGTCCGTCCGGATCGCTACCACCATCTTGCTCGATAATCCAGCCGCTAAGCAGCAGTGCTTACGCTGTTGTGTTCCAACGTAGGGAGATAGCCGTTAAAATTACTAGCACACGAGGTGTTCCATCTTAGCCCTCAGGTTTGGCAACGCCCTTGGTGGCGCAGGTGTCTAATGACGGTTGTGCACACTTGCTCGTTTGCCTTCCCATTAAAAAAAATATTAAATTACAATCTATTTTAATGAAATAGCAGTTTTCTCGTTTTATTTTACATTCAATGGGCTTCTTTACCGCTTTACTGCGGCGAACGCACATTTGCGTATTCCCCGTTTATTTGGTATCGCCAATTAGTGTGATCATAAAGGAGGACTATTACGGGAGGTCCCTGAACATAGGCAGATGGTGCAAAAGTTTATTGGTCTGCCTATCACTTGCTTATTATTTATATATATATTTTATTTACTATAATACAACTAGCGACCTGACCTAGCTTCGCACGGGTACAAGAATTTAATGTACAGTCAAGGAAATTGAAACACGTACCACCGTAGAACCTAGTCGAAGAGACATACGCATGACATTTGTATGACATAGCCTGGCGTTTAACGCGTCGCGTCATTGCCCTGCCAGTCATTGTCATTGTTGCCAGTTTTACCCTGAGGGCTGAGCGGTTGGAGTCCCGCCACAACGTCAATTTTACGTCCTTTGTGGTGCGGGTGCCGACCGATCATCTGTCGACCTTCATGAAGCAGGAATTCTGGCCGAAGGGAGTCGCTTTCCGTCGTTTTCGCGGACGGTTGCTGGACACCCCGAAAATAGGTCACACGTCGCCGAAGTAACGTGCTAATTTTAATTGTATTTTAGTCTAAATATTCTTATGTATGTTAGTTTGTAAGGTATTTATCTATGGGCCCTTGTTGCCTGATAATAAATGATTTTGAATTTGAATTTTGAATTGCGATAGGGTTCTAAGGTGGTACGTGAATATATTTCCCCTACTGTACCTACATAAGACCCTTATGTAAAAAAAGTGTATAAAATTACAGTGAAAAAAGTATCGAGATCCGTTGCGTGGTTTAGATGAGTAAGAAGCCGAAGATTTCAGACAGGAACGGATAGAGACTTATTTTTTATGTAAAGAAGATTTTTACGGGTGATAGGACCTTGTGCAAGGTCCGTCCGGATCGCTACCACCATCTTGCTCGCTAATCCTGCCGCTAAGCAACAGTGCTTGCACTGTTATTTTCCGGCGTGGAGAGCAAGACAGCCGGTGTAATTACTGGCACAAGAGGTATTCCATCTTAGCCCTCTGGGTTGGCAACGCATCTGCATACTCTTTGTTGTTGCAGGTGTCTATAGGCAGTGGTGATCACTTACCATCAGGTGACCCACTTGCTTGTTTGCCGTCCTATGTTGTATAAAAAAAAAAGATAGAAATAAAGCAGATACAGAAAACGAAGATAACTAGCTATTCCTACCGACGTAGTTCTGTCGAAATTTCAAACACAAAACGTCAATAATATATGACAACCAAAAGAAGTTGGTATGGAAGAGAGCAATAACTTTTTTTTAATTCTATAATAACCAAATTCTGACTATGACGAAGATTTACAGCTGTGTTCAAGTGATGCGCTTATCTATTTAGGAGTTACGATGCCACATACACACATATCCACAGGTTAAACTCACAACGCCCTTTTCTTCGGAGGAAAAAAATGTTGTACGAGACTATTTCATGAATAAAAGGGCTACCTTTCTGATTGGCCGTCGGTTTACAAGAGGACTCACTGAATCAACTCTCGCGCAGCTATCGAAGAATCTCGCGATCAATTGAGGAATAACTGTTCAATAGGGCTTATATTAATTTCTACACCTTTAATTTGCACTTTATGGGCTAGCCCATTGAATCCAAATCAGAAGTGACAGTGTGGTGGAATTACGTCGTTTCAAACGATGAAACAGTTGTTCGTTTTATTGTTTGCAACTTGCGTTTTACTGTTTAATGTATTGCTAAGTTTTGATAATATTAGTTATTTCACTATTTATCTTATTTGTGATGGTTTATGGTTGAGTCTGTGTGATGTATGTTGCACGTGGAAGCGGAGGAGGGTGGGTATTTGCATGAAAGGAAGGATAGGACGGATAAATTAAGCTTGTCCGGTCATGTTACGGCTGCATCGAGAGATAAACATGAAGACAAAACATTAAATTTAAATTTATTAACTTTATTTGTTTTTAAAAAGCTCTTACTGAGGAACAAGCTTAATATCCATATGTCTCCAGGCTCGGCAGTAAGAATTTATAGTTTGTAAATAAGCATATGGCCCCGCGCCAAAGCAAAATCAACCTTATCACGAAGCCAATAACGACTTTGACGAGGACCTTCCGCTCGTACCCCAACTGGACATTAACTGTGCGCGGAAGAGCCAAAGCCAAGTAACAGAATTCAAACAACCATTAACAGAACAAAATCCCGTTGCGTCGTCATCACGCATTGCAATTCATTAAAGGTTATAAATTATATTATTATATGTTAAATGTTGGATTCTACGATTTCCAACTCACATAAATAGTGACCCTTGCCCCTGCGCAACGGGACGGAGTAGAAATCATACGTACATTTAATTGTATTTAAGATATAAAGTTGTGTTTATGCAGTGTTACCGCAGCAATTAACGACTCCATTAACTTTATTGAATTAAGTTTTCTTTAAGATAATGTTATGGACCCTCCATGGTGGCAAGTCAGGAACAAAACTTTTTTTGGCAAAAAAGCAAACAAGCAAGTGGCTCACCTGATGGTAAGTGATCGCCACCGCCTATAGACACCCGCAACATCAAAAAGATTGCAGATGCACATTTTAAGCTAAAAAATGATTTTATAAATTCAAACCAAACTGCAAAACTATGCAATAAGGAATTAAATAATCACAAAAAAAATTAAGATAACAAAGTGGCATTTTTTTAACACTTATTATTATAAGGTTTTTGTTAGTAAACAATGAGACTTTCAATTGTTTGGAACTTTTAACTTATTCCTAAATAAATAAACAGCACTCAATACGCAAAATAATTTGTTTCTGAAGTCATTGAACTCAATAAAAACATCATATTTTAATATTTCCTATTCCAGATAGACATTAAAAGTTAAAGCACACCCTGTCTTTTTCACTGACACACACAAGAACGAGACAAAAAGTCGGAAGCATGGTGATATGTAACTGTGTTTTTATGTCCATCAAATTTTATGGACCGTATCTGTCAAAACTGATATTATTCTTTCTTTTGTGCATTTAATTTACGATCGTGGTTAATTTATACTTTTACAACAATACATTTTCGTGTTAAGAGATAAATAAACTGCCCTCTTAAATGAACCGTGACGTGAAATATTTACTTTAAACGACCAAAGACCATTGAGGCCAAATAAAAGTTATTGACATTTTGCAGAATAACGAAAAGGATCTGCCATCATCACTAATTTGTCGTTAAACCCGTGAGACTTTTTTTTTATGAAATAGGAAGGCAAACAAGCAAGTGGGTCACCTGATGGTTAAGTAATCACCACCGCCTATAGACACCCGCAGCACCAGGAAGATTGCAGATGCGTTGCCAACCCAGAGGACTAAGATGGAATACCTCTTGTGCCGGTAATTGCACCGGCTGTCTTACTCTCCGCGCTGGAACACAACAGTGCAAGCACTGCTGCTTAGCGGCAGGACTTTTTTTATAGGAAACGATCTTTTACCCACTACTTCGCTCTCATGATTTTATTTGCGCATTTTATAGGACTAAAAGTATCCCATGTATCTAGGACATAATCTATCTGTCTTCAAAACTTCATTTAACTCGGTCCAGCCACTAATGCGTGATTGAGAAACAAACCAAATATCCAAACATCATTACTTTCTGATTAATAATATTAGTAGGAATAATTAATAGATTCGGACGTTACTTTGCGGAGGGCCATATCAACAAACTGGAACAAATTACCTTGCTACTCCGCGTGGTTTCCAGTTTGTTGATATTAGTAGGATATTTTTTTAATACCGAGCATCAGAACAATGGCTAATAACTACAAAAAACACGAATTTATTTTTAAGGTGCACAAACCCAATTTCCTAGTCATTATAGTAAACAAAATACAAATTATACAGCATTGAAATCATGCAAACACTACTCATGCAGCTTTGAATCGAGGATATTATTGTTTCTTGCAAATTGTAATAAACAAACGAAAATACGCGTAGCAGTTAATAATCAGTAGTGAGTACAAAAACGTCATTCCAGTTAAATCAGGCCGGTGCCTTAAGGCGCGGAATTCTTTTTTTCAACCTAAATCCCTTCTGTGTTGGCACAAGTATGCAGCGAGTTAAACACTTTTATATCTTATCCAAATTTGTATATACACATTTTACAAATTAACAACTGCTTTGTAAAACTTTACTATCAATGGCAATTAAATAGGCACAGCACAAAATTTTGCCTAGAACTTTAAACTTTGTATTTTTAATTTTTATTCAAATAATCCCAAAGCTTGTCTTTAACTTAATTCTACAATATAATTATTAGAATACAAGTTAAATATGAATAGGCATAGAAATACTTTATTAAAAGAAAGCAGATTTACAAACATAGCTTAACCGATGGCCCCACACTAGGCAATGCTTGTCACATGGAAACCAGATTCGGAGTAAATCAATTTACATAAAATGACTTAACCAAATAAAAAATACAAAAACTTAATTATATGTACAAATATCTCCCAAGTCAGTCTCCTGCGATGCCCTTTTACTTATAAATAAACTTTACATCAAATTTGAACCATTTTAAACACAGTAAATAAAAACAGCATTAATTTTTGTCCGAACTTGGCCTTATAACAAAAAGTTCTTTTTCTATAAAATATCGTTTTTTTTTATCGCTTGTAACTCATGGCTTGAAAAGTTTAGACCCTTTCGCAACAATGTCTTAAGGCAATCAAATCGACACACCGTGCCACTAATTATCGTGTAGGCAAACGTGTTTAAGAAATGACAAACATTCTGTATGTTTAATATTAAACGATGGCGCGATATAAATTTGTACGATAAATAGGGCCTTCGATTGTATGTTATCAGATCGTGCGATATGACTTAAATTGTATGTATTTGGTATAAAATTTATGGCTAAGTAATGGAGATGTACGTATAGTGGACCAAGTAATTGCTTGCCCACTTTTGAACTTTATCCCTTCGTAATAAGGTCGAAAAGTGGTCAAGCACTTTCTAGGTAAACTATACAATTAAAAACAAAACAAAAGTTATAAAAATGGAAACAATGATATTGGATACATTATTCCCTGCTACAAATAACTGCGTAGGATAAGAAAAATGTTTGTTATGAAACATTGACACTTTTTGTTTTGAATGAACTCTTAAAGTGCAAATAGTATTATCCTCGAAGAATATAAAAAAATTAAAACGAATAAACCCTCAACATTACGACAGCATACTTACTTATTAAAAAGGCATGACAAAAAAGTATATAGGTTAAAGTTTAGAGGATGGAAAAGATTATCGACGTTTGTATGTGGAGCGTTTTTTAAAGTTTGGTACACAGTACTCTTAAGAGGAGTATGAATCCAGCCCGAAAAAGCGCTCCCCATACAAACGGCAATAACGTTTTCCACCCTCTAAACCTTAACCTATGGCAATGATTTTTTGGTATGTTGTCATTATGTCTTGGTACTAGGTTTGTATGTTTTGATTTTTTTAATAATCTTCATAGATTTGACGATATTTGCATTTTAGCAGTTTCATACAAAACAAAAATACGTCAATATTTTTGAAACTACTAAGAATATTTAAAAAATCAAAACATACAAACCTAGTTCTGGGGCATAATGACAACATACAAAAAAATCATGGATATAGGTTGAAAGTTAGAGGGGGAACACGTTATCGCCGTTTGTATGGAGAGCGCTGGGTTCACACTCTTCTTAAGTTGCGTACACGCATGTCACTTCGAAATAAATAACAAGAGCAGTAATACAAACGAAACCAATGACCCCCTTCGGATAGTTGAACTTTCAAAGCTTGAGCTTTTATAATAAAATTAGCACTTTAATTAACTTCTTCTAAGTTTCAATTCCGATTTCTAAGAATTGTTTTAAAAAATCTTTTATGTTAGCAAAGCCCCTATAAATCAGTGGTTATTAACAATAATTTATTAATAGGCGAACTATTAATATAGAGTTTGTTTCGCGTTTGGAAAAACTTACAGCGATCTTCTCGGGATTCTTTGAGCTGCAGGGGGCGTGGGGCCATAACAATCGCGATCGTACCTGAAGGTCATTATTTGGGAAATCTCCATATTTTTTATTTATTTTTGTTGGAAAAAGTTATCTTTATTCAGATTACAACAAAAGAAATATCAATAAATACAAAACTTACAAATACACATTGAGAGAAAAACTTAAAATGTAAATACGTCCAAAATATTTTTTTTTATTTTATCTTATTGCACAAAAAAATACATGCAAATGTACAAAAGGCGGCCTTAATGCATTCTCTACTAGTCTCTACCATTCTCTACCAAACTAGTGCATCACAATATAATAAATAGATTTTATTTGTCGATTCTACTTCATTGTTTTGCCATCGGATCGGCATAAACACGCTGTTCGAACATTGCTTTTATAATGTTACGGATTTATTTTAATTGTTATTCAATATTAATCGATAATCTAAATTATATATTTTTTTTTGTAATTGAAACATTTTATAAGGTAAATCAAAGTGAATTAAACTGACATTTATATAATACTAGACGATGTACTGTGATTGCGCTGAATTTTATCTATACTAATATTATAAAGAGGAAAGATTTGTACCTATTTTTGTATGTTTGTATGTTTGTAATGAATAGGCTCAAAAAGTACTGGGCCGATTTAAAAAATTCTTTCACCAATAGAATGCTACATTCTTCCAATTTGACATAGGCTACATTTCATTTTGAAAAAAATTAGGGATCCTTGGTAAAATTTGAACAATGTAACCGAAGGTGTAGAAAAATGAGTCTTAAAATTGATTGTACCCGTGCGAAGCCGGGGCGGGTCGCTAGTTTTTTATAAATTAAAGTAGCATAATTCAAGCCATTTTTCGAGTAAGTTTTTTTTTTTTATATATATAATCATGCAATCGGCTTCACAAGCCATAAGCAGATCTTTTGAATGACGAAGCATGACTTGGGAGGGCTGTTCTTCCAGTGAAGAATCTCCTCTTTTCGATTACCACATGTTCATGTGGTCAGGTCCCATATATGGTGGCGTTTGAGTCTCCTTCTTTGTAATGGTTCACCGAGGACTGTTGCCAGGCTATTGATGTGTGTGTGGATCCGGTTTTTATAGGTGGTTGTCCGTTGCTTTATTTCTTCTTTGATTGTGTTCATTTTGAGATAGGCATGCAGTTCAGTCATCCTGGTGAACCAGGGAGCATTTGTGACGGTTTTAAGTATCTTGTTTTGAAAGCGCTGTAAAATTTCTATATTTGAGTTCTTAGCTGACCCCCAGAGTTCTATTCCATATGTCCATACGGGTTTTAGTATTGTCTTATATATGAGCACTTTGTTGGTTAGGGATACATGAGAGTGTCTACTGAGAAGCCACTGTAGTTGTATAAAACGCTGATTTAATTCATCTCGTTTCTTTTTTATGTGAGTCCTCCATATCTGCTTTCGGTCAAGGTGCATACCGAGATATTTTGCTGAGTCACCGTGTGGTAGAACATCATCTCCTAGTTTGACAGGTGCACAATCTTCTCTACGTAAAGAGAAGGTCACGTGGATGGATTTGCTTGAGCTAGCCCTGATGCGCCACTTACTCATCCATTCATGTAATTTATTTAGGTGTCCCTGCAGAACTTCTGAAGCCTTGATTGGGTCCTTGTGACTGTGTAGCGCAGCGGTATCGTCAACGAACGTTGCAGAGACTACATTTTCGGTGGATGGCAGGTCTGCCGTAAAGAGTAAGTAAAGTGTCGGTCCCAAAACCGAGTTCGAGTAAGTGCTGCACTAGATAACATCCAGTATCCTAATCTAAGTATTCTGGCAAATAAATATTTATTTTTTTATTTCTTTCACATACTACTATCAAGCCAACCACTGTAAGTTGGTGGAGAACTTTCAAGATCTGCCTAACAAACACTGACAGGATAAAATCTTGTTAACAGAAACGCGTTCTTCATGGCCCGTTGCTAACGGTCCAATCAGATTTATGATGCTGTATCTGGCGGCGACGAGTGCGCTAATTGGTGCGTGCGCGCAGCCCGTCGCTCTACTGTACAGTCAGCAGCGACGCCGCAAAGGATACGGTTCGCAAAAAAGTAAAATTCTAAGAATGATGTAAGACGTCTCTGGTTTTGAAGAAGACATCTTACTTATCTATCAAAAGTACAGTTAGTATTCTAGACCTAGTACAGTCAGTGGAGGATTTCGAGGTGCTCATAGATTTAAGGTGTTTACTACCAGTAAGGCAAGGTGTAAACTAAGCTGACACGGGAATTGAAAGTGTAGAAAAGTTTTTATTCTCTTCTATCGCAAATCGATATAGAGATACCACATAACTTACAATTGTTACAATTTAACATATTTGTCACATTTTGTATGAGAAACTTTACAATTACCAAGCCAAAAACTTAACTGAGTGGAAAACAAACGATAATAAATTCCATTTCTTTTTAATGAAACAAGAAGGCATACAAGCAAGTGGGTAACCTGATAGTAAGTGATCACCACCGCCTATAGACACCGGCAACACCAAAGTCATTGCAGATGCGTTGCCAACCCAGAGGGCTAATATGGAATACCTCTTGTGCCAGTAATTACACCGGCTGTCTTGCTCTCCACGCCGGAACACAACAGTGCAAGCACTGCTGCTTAGCGGCTGGATTAGCGAGTAAGATGGTGGTAGCGATCCAGACGGACCTTGCACAAGATCCTACCACCCGCAGATTTACACGTTTAAAAGAGATATGAAAAATAAACCAAGTGTCCGGAAACAACTTTAGACGAAATATTTAATTCAAAATGAAACGTCGACGTGAAGTACTTAATTATATTTGTTTTTACTTACTCAATTAAATTCTATTAAAACCGCTACATCCGCATCAAGGACTTGATTTATAAATCAAGCCTAGAGGACGAATGTGCCAAGATGAATGCTTGCGAACACCGAGTTTTTGCAACAGGCGTATTAATGAAGACATTAGCTCTCTCTTAGAGCTACTTTTAATTGCTTTTAATTTGATCATTATACTGATAGAGCACAATCATGTTGTCCCTTTCTTACTTCTAACCTTAGATAGGAATGAATTTTTCTTCACGCCTAGCCACCACGCGCCTTAATTAAGGCCAGGAGTGCGATTTTTCAATCTCACCAGGTGACTAGAGCTCACCAAAATGGCCGAATCTCTATGAAAAACGGCTATTTTAGTAAGCTTTAGTTACCCGGTGAGATTCAAATGCAATTTTTTGAATCTCATCAGGTGACTAAAGCTCACCAAAATGGCCGCATTTCTATGAAAAATGGCCATTAAAAAATTGTATTGAATCTCACCGGGTAACTGAAGCGCACCAAAATAGCCGTTTTTCATAGAGATTCGGCCATTTTGGCGAGCTCTAGTCACCTGGTGAGATTCAAAAATTGCACCCCAGGTGAAGTATGCGAACTCGGCCACTCGACAGAGCAACGATTGGATGCGATATGCAGGATGGCGGAATCCCTCTGCGAACTACTCAGAGCTTTTTAAAATCTATAGCTTTATCCTTGTTGCGGAAAAAGGCAACTTGTTAAAAAAGTGCTAATAATCCTAAATCCAGTCGCTAAGCAGCAGTGCTTGCACTGTTGTGTTCCAGCGTGGAGAGCAAGACAGCCGGTGCAATTACTGGCACAAGAGGTATTCCATCTTAACCTTCTGGGTTGGCAACACATCTGCAATCCCTTTGGTATTCGCTGCTTAGCGATAAGACCGCCTGTTGAATCGCATGTAAAATTTGTGTTTTTTTTATTTTGTTTGCGTCAAAAGGAAGGCGCCGCCTGCGTCCGCTTTCAACCCGCAATGCCCTGGCGCACCGCTAGGCTTGGGCTGCTTACTATAATACTATCACAACGCGCGATACAGAGTGAGTGGGCGCGCACGCGGCAAGCCGGCAACCTACTGCGATTAACCTATGTCATAGGTAATGCGACGAGCGCACCTACAGTGCGGAGTGGAATCCCCCTGACCGGAGGTGTAACGGAATCTGGAGAGCTATTCTCTAAGCGCACCAGCGATGAGCTCGACGCTGGGGCAGCGCCCTGTCTTGCTCTAGCGCACTAGCTCAAGTAATGATCGGTTGATCGGGCCGCGCATTGTAATGCAACTCGCCTACGTGAACTTGCTCCGTGTAAATGGTCCCTTATCCATGTCAGCAATTTACAAACATACTTATTAATAGCTGTTACCCGCGACTCCGTACGCGTGGAGATTGGAAATTGGTTACTATATATTTTCTTCCTTGTCAATAATAACTCGGCTTTCAGGCAGCGCATCAATATGAAACCTACACCAAATTTTAAGTTAGACCTTTAGCTATATAACTTGGAAAACCGCATCCGATTTCGTGCAGTAGTTTCGACGTAATGTGCGTACAAATTTACTCACAGACGAAAATTCTAAAGGTAATTGTTTTGGATTCTGTGGCTTTTAGAAAGGACCCCTCACATAATTTTGTCTTTAAAATCTTCAGTGTACAGACATTAGGCTAGTTATAATTTAATTATATCTATGTATATATAAAACAGCATATATTTTCATTATACGAAACACATATACTTCAGCCCTCGCGAAATATAACCGTGGTATTCAAACAAAATGTGATAAATTTCAATAAATCCAGCACAACTTTACCGTTGCTGCTCAAGCATACCCAAGTAGCTCTTAACTTGACCACTTAAAATTCAATTCACGGTCATTTTCAGTTTAGTAAGAGAAGATTAAGTTGTCCCGGTATATGCGGATAGGTAAGGCTGGGAACGCAGCGTCTTAAATCTCTATGGGTTTATTAGGATACTCGTTATGTGTACTTGAATATAAATAACAGCAATAGACCATTTGCTGCCAGACGAACGATAAATATTATTGTGCGAGCGAAGCGATAGATGCCCCGGCGCGTCAGCCTGACCCGTAAAATTATGAAACAATCAACAATCGCAAAATTGGATATCTGGTGCTTAGGCACGACAGACACATGCTGTTCCAACTCATCATTGAAGAATCTGTGGGTCCTGGCTCTGGGGAGCAGCAAGAAGAACAGCTTATCTTGGAGAGATTTATTTTATGACAAGCATTGACAAGCAGAAAAGGAAGAATGTGGACATGCAACTTACACCACAATCATGATGAGCAAGACTGAAGGGAAGAGACGCGTTGGACACAGGATGAAGTCGTGGCTGCTCAAAACCCGAGAGTGGACCAGTGTTACTTCAGTCGAATAGTTGTTCCGGCTCGCAATGCACAAGGAGAGTACTTGAAGGCTAATCTTCAGGATTGAGGAGGCAAGTGAAGACGAAGAAGCGATATAAATGCGATGCAAGATCAAACGATGCATTATCAGAGTAAGATGTTGATAGCCCGAGGCTTTTTCACTTTATCTGTATGTAGTATTTACCGCCTGTGGCCCGTTTCACGAAGCTACAAGTTACAATTTCACAAGTCTAAACCGGCAACATTGGTCATTATGCCCATTGCCATTGGTCATTATTGACCAATGATGCCGGTTTAGACTTGTAAAATTGTAACTTGTAGCTTTTTGAAACGGGCCACTGGTTTGCGGACTATGCTGGCAGAAAAATCCATTTCCTAGCCAGGAGAAGAAGAAAAACTCTACACGGCAGAAAGCAAGAGTCAGAATGTTTATTGCCTTTGCCTCGTGCTCAAGTTCTTCTTTATTTTACCGCTCTTAAATTGGGTTATAATATTCTATGACGTACTAATTTTCGAAAACAATAAGATTTTTATTTTCCTCGTATGTATGCCAGCAAGAAGCAGAAAGAAGGCAATAGGACCAGTTTAAACATGGCTTCGCAATCGGCATCGCCTTTCTATTCTATAAAAATAATACCGCAAATATGGTGTCTCGATACCTTAATGCATCCTTAAGGCATAAGAGAAATCCCATTCTTGATTTGTAGTTCATAGGAAAAAACGGTTTAAGAATTTGCAAAACGCCCTTTTGTTGCATACTCTACTTTGAACTAGTCGTTGAAATTTTCTACTCCCTTTGCCAACTAAAATCTAAAAGTACTTAAGTATATAGCAAGAAAACTAAAAACACAAATATCCGTAAAGCCGATACTTTAACAGAAACCTTCAACAAATATTAACAAAAGTGGCCACAAACCGTTCCTTTTCTGATTTTATTCGCGGAAGACCAATGACTTTTTTAAACGGTTAAAAAAATGCAGACATACAACCTTCAATTCATTCCCTTTGCCTATGTCTTACGCCAAGCACCAAACCGCAGCCTATAACGCCCGATACACCGCAGTTCATTCGAAATAATACGCTTCAACTGCGCCCGCGCCGCAAGCGCGCCCAAATTGTTTCCCGGAATACGATGCGGCTAGAATGCCATTTATTTAGCTTGGTGTGATGAGTGAACAATCCGGCTCAGAGGACCATGGCCCTTCTAGCCGGATTACATGACGCACTGATTATTCTACAATGAATAAAACTAATATTTTAAGCTTATTCAACGTTCATTTATTCTAATACAGAAGAAGAGAGACCTGGTTGTTAACGGATCACCGACTGTTGAGGGTGCTATTCTAATGGGCAGTGATTATCATATCCCATCAGGTGACTTGCAACTCCTATGCTTTGGACTTTTCTATTAAAAATCTAATTACTTAAATAACGCTGAGATAGTGATGTTAACTGTTCTGTAATGACATAAAATTTATTAAGATATGGGAAAAAAAACGCTATGAAATCAGTTCATCAGATAAAGAGTTACAAGAGAGAGGCTTCGAACATTTAACTAACAGTAACACCCTTTGCGTTATCTTGGGTGTTAAAAAAAGGTAAATGCTCATTAACAAAAGGCAACACCCCTTACAATGTGCAACAACTCTAACGCCAATTAAAGCTAGTGTTGCGACGTTATCGATAAAAAAGTGTCGATAAGTCCCGCCCCTCGTGACATAAATACGATGCGACTACCGTGAAGGCATTACTGGATTTCCCTTTTAAGCGGCGGCGTGCAGTGTCGGGTTACAAAAAAAGATAAGCCAGCTGGGAGGGTCGATTATTTTTTTGTCCACCACAAGATGAGAACAATTCTTGTTTTTCTGAATTTCAAGTAATTTGATAAGATTTTGTGATTTTTCAGTTATTCGTTGGAGACACGGAATTTCTATACGTTTTGACATTTTTACCCTTATCGTATTCTACAACTACGTTTGATATTAAAAGTCTGTAATTAATCAATTACAATTCGTTCACGGTATATGAATTTAATTACAAGTAATGCCAACCAAAAAGTAGAGATCTTGTGCATGTTATTAAAAATGAGGACGGTTTTCGTAGTTTTTTTAGCGTAGGTAAATTAGCAATAACTTTGTACGTTATAAACTGGCCTCCTGCTCAAGAATTTTAATCAAACCAATTATAAAACTCCATAAATAGGTTAACGTATTATTATATATATTATGCATGAAACGTGCTCTTGCCACAATGATTTCTTGAGTACTAGGAGTACCTGTGGTTAATATAAAATTGCAATTTTTACGTTATTAGTCTCGCGTTCACGGTAATTATTGGAAATTAAAATATGTAATTGTCATATCCTTTCTCTTTAAAGGTCACAAAATAAGTTTAAACACACTTAAAGTAGGTTTAATAAAATAAAAAAATATTCACCACAATTCGTATCACTTTACGAATACGACGTCCTTTACTAGTAAATGTAATTTTTAATAATTTCACATAACAAATCGATTTTTTTAATGAAATAGGAAGGCAAACAAGCAAGTGAGTCACCTGATGGTAAGTGATCACCACCGACTATAGACACCCACAACACCAAAGGGATTGCAGATACGTTGCCAACCCAGAGGGCTAAGATGGAATACCTCTTGTGCCAGTAATTACACCGGATGTCTTGCTCTTAACGCTGGAACACAACAGTGCAAGCACTGCTGCTTAGCGGCAGGATTAGCGAGCAAGATGGCGGTAGCGATCCGGACGGACCTTGCACAAGGCCCTACAACCAGGAAAAATACGCAATATGTTGACATACGAGGCAAGCGTAAGAATAAATAATAAGAATTCAAAAGAAAAATTCTCCTTTTGTACGTTTATTTATTTTTCTTTTGCGCAAAAAGACTCACAACGCCGAACTTAAAATAATCAAAAATTGTTTAAAATAATGTGTATTGGTAAAATTTGATTAATTGTACAATAAATTTAAATGTTTTAATTTATTTATGACTTGTGCTTATGCAATAAAATATTTTGACTTTGACATTTGCATTTTAGGGATATCTTCCAGTAAAATTTTCAACGAGTCACGCAACATTTGAGTCTAGAAGAGGCACACAAAGAAAATTAAGTACAAATGAGAAAACAAATAAAGACCAAATAGCAATAAACAGCACATATTCCATCCTTCAGAGGAAGCTACGTAAGTAAGTTATAAAACTAACTATGATTATGGAAACGCTTCTAGAAGTATAAACCACATCACCAATGATAGAAGTCTTTAAAATACCTAATAAATTGACCATATTACCACGCATTAGTATTATTAAGATGTCGCCGTCTTCATTTACTGCAGGTCCAGCCACTTATCGGGATTCTTGGCTCTGGAATTCCTCCGGGAATTCTGTTATCTTGGCATCAGGGGATAAATATTGTCGCGCTATTGCCTAGGCTATGTGTAGAGGGAACTTTATTAACTGGTTAAAGGTCTGTCGTAGCTTTAGCATGATAGAGGTTAGAAGATATTTTATAAAAATGTTGGTTAATATCGATATTAACGCCGATGCTCGAAGACCTCCTGAAAAAATCGTATTTTTGCAGCAAGTTACCTACAGCAAGCTATGCGAAATTAAATGATGAATCTAAATTTAAATAGTGTTAGTGTTAACAACTCATTTTGACTCAGAATGTCAGAAGATGAAAATAATAATATATCTTATTAATTCAGCTGTGGCTAGACGACAACTACGTATATAAAATACAAATAAGTTTAATTAAATGACTGTAAATTTCATGATACCTTATCCTATTAACATTTACAAGATCACATTACATTCAACCACGCATGGCATGCAAAATACAGAAAATTTACAATGCTCAACTACCTAAAATCGCACTAATTTTATATAAAAAGGCACTGACCACAAATAATATTACTAACTGACCAGCGATTGCCTTAAATCACCAGATGGTAAGTGGAGATGGAACGGTTAAAATTGAAGCTCTATTGCTCAATAGCCTATTCACTCGTACCTTGAAATGGTTCGGATTATATTTATCCAGATATACAGAAGCTGGGAGCGAATAATAATAATTTCGAAATATTTAAAGTGTTATACAAGTGGGGTGGGGGGTGCTGGGTGTAATCAGTGTTGGCTAAAATATACGCTCGCGTGTTTACTGGCCCGTAGCTACCAAATGTCGAGCGCTCGAGATTCAAAAATCAACCCGAACTGAACCCATAAGCTACTGCGATCAAAGTCTAAACTGTTGAGCTGCCAAAACAATGCAAAATTTCGCGGTTACTTAGTGTGAGAGTTAAATTTTTAATCACTGACATTAATTGATTGAATTTTCAATTACAAAATGCCGAGAAAGTAGAAACGGACATGGATGATTAACTACTTTACTTCGTAGGAGCGTAGATTCCTAATAAATCGCCTACAACCAGGTCACACACGGTGGAGAATGCCGTAAATCAATTGAATAAAATATCGAATGGGCTACCAATAGAAATGATGTTAGTGTGCGCTATAACATACAGTCATTTTCTAGTACGGGATATGGTCAGAAAGTGTCACATAATAAATAGGATGTTTTGCTGAAGTATGGTTTTAACACGCGAATTAAAAAGCGATGGTTCAGCGATAAACTGTTAGTTTGTTTGTGATTCTAGGACTAGCCCGCGCAAGAAAACGTGAAAATAAACCAGTTTGATAGTATGGAATTTTAAATAAATACACTTAAAAATTATACGAAGCTTACTTGCTTCAAATCTGAATATCACAAACAAAGACACTATAGATTTTGTAACCGAAATATCTTTTGATTTTTATTTTTAAATGTAATGACTACACAAAGAAAAATTAGGGTCCTGCCATTACCCAAATTTTTCTTTGTATTGTCATTACATAGCATTTTGAAGACACTATATTTATGGTTTCATAATTATTATAATTGGAGAATTTTTGTTAATTTGTAACATTGATGGGACTGTAGAAATAGCTGCGTGTCATATCTATTTTTTTTTCTTTGCTTTATTGAACTCGTGAGGTTCAAAATTGTCATGTTAAAGGCTGTCTGCATAATAATTTGAAATTGACAGGTACAACTAAAGTCATGTTGAGTGTGGAGTAATTCGGGGGGCGGTATCGATATACCGAACAATACGTTGCACAACACTAGTGACTGATGGTCGATGTTTAGCAGTGTATCTGTCAGATCGGATTCTGATGAAGGTGAACTACCAGTCCTGAACTACTTTCTCCGGTTTTAATCCAGGGTTCCGTACCTCAAAAGAAAAATGGGACCCTTATACGATCACTTGCGTGTCTGTCCGTCCGTCTGTTACAGCCAATTTACTCCTAACTACTAGGAACTACAGCCGGTGCAATTACTGGCATAAGAGGTATTCCATCTTAACCCTCTGGGTTGGCAACGCATCGGCAATCCCTTTGGTGTTGCGGATGTCTATGGGTAGTGGTGATCACTAACCATCAGTGGCCCGTTTCACGAAGCTACAAGTTACAATTTTACAAGTCTAAACCGGCAACATTGGTCAATAATGCCTGGGATTATTGACCAATGTTGCCGGTTTAGACTTGTAAAATTGTAACTTGTACCTTCGAGAAACGGGCCACAGGTGACCCACTTCCTCGTTTTCCTTCCCTTGTATAAAAAAAAAGGTAAAGATGGTTTCATAAAGTGTCGCTTACAAAGACTAAAACCATAGTCAAAAATTTACATTTTAAAACACCACCGCCGCGACATAGCTACAAAGAGATTTGTCACGTCACTGTTCAGTATGTACGTGTATTCAATCATTCATATCGCCTAAACGTGCTAAGGCGAACATTAACACTTCAACAGCTCAAAGCAAACAAACAAACAGACACAAAATTATTATTCCCTATACGTTACCGAGACGAAAAGTAGTTTCGGTTGATTAGAAAAAAAGATAATAGCCATTTTAAGATGACCTTATAATGTCTTAGACATGGTTCCACGGATAGCTCAGTTTAAAATGGTGGTGTTATGACGCGTTTATTTTATAATAGCTAATAAAAACGTTGTATGCTCAAGTGTTTCTACTGAATGGGACATAGGATAGGGTAACACAAGCTTAGAATGTCATAGCAACTTCAATGGCGTGACGGAATGATACTGAAAAAACATTTTTAATACAACATTTTTTTGTACACTGTAGCTAGTTGCTGGTTGCAGCACGAATAGGCCGGCTTGACCGAAGTAGAACCATACTCTCGCAGAATATCAACGTAAAGTAGTAGCTTGCTAATTTTTTTTATAAAATAGGAAAGAAGACGAGCCAGTGTGTCACCTGATGGTGAATGTTCTCCAACGCCCAACGCACCAGATTGCAGACGCGTTGCCAATCAAGGGCATATCTCTTGTGCCAGTAATTGCGCCGGCTGTCTTGTTCTCTACGCCGGAACACAACAGTGCAAGCACTGCTTAGCGGCTGGATCAGCAAACAATATGGTACATTTGCGTGCGCTCACAACAAAACCGCAACAAACTGTCTAAATTAATAAGCTACTAACTCTGCCGATAGATGGCGCTGATATAAAAATGAACAGCCAGTTGCGCCCGCGGCACTACAAAGTTAACAGTCGGCATCTCACGGGCGATCTTAATCGCATATAGCTTACTTATATGACATCAATGTGTCCACTGCTAATAAAATACAAAGAAACATTGAAAAAACTGTGCAAACCAGTACGTTATGGTGCACGGTTCCGTAGCATAGAGCTGGCTACAGTGTACCAACACTGTAGTCAGTTTCAGGACGAACAGCCCGGACGACCGGATAGCCTAGTGGTTAGTGACCCTGACTATGAAGCTAGAGGTTCCGGGTTCGATTCCCGGGAAGGGCAAATGTTTGTATGATGAATATGAAGATTTGTACCCGAGTCTTGGATGTTATACGTATTTAAGTATGTATCTATCTATTTAAGTATGTATATCCGTTGTCTAGTACCCATAACACAAGGTTTACTTAGCTAGGTCAATTGGTGTGAATTGTCCTGAGATGTTTATTTGTTTAATACCGGCGTGACCTTTAAAGCCTAGAATTTAGTTTGACTGTATACATTAGTAATCTTATAGTTATTAAAGAAGCTAGAAAAAGTACTGCACAAACTACTTTACAAAGAAGTCTTGCTTAGTTTGGGACTAGGTCAATGTGGTATTATTATCCCGTCATTTATTATTTATTCTTTTATAACGATCCACCATGACTTCGCACGAGTACAGCTAGCGTGTAATCAACATTTAAACCTTTTGTAAAAAAATCTCTTAATATCAGTGAAAACTGTATCAAGATCCACTGCGTGGTTTAGGAGTAAGCGAAGGACAGACAGATAGGAGCCGGATGACGACTTTATTTTAAGGAGATATAGAATTATAGAAGCAATGTCTCTTCATGATTCAAAAAGGTATTTTTAATAAGTACTAAAATCCAAAAATAATTTTAATGTGTAAACATACTTATAGTTAGACAGATTGAATATTACGGATCCCTAAACACGCGAGAAAATATCGTCAACAATGTGGTTTACGTTAATTAAAGTTTTAAATGTTGTTGAGCAATATTATGTTAAAGTTTAATGGTAAACTGGATCTTTCATTTGCATTCTTTATTGTTGGAGTAAAAATGTACTAATGCGTTTTGTCCTTAATTTAATACATTATTGGTCGATCATCGATGTTTTTAATAGGCCCACTCCTGAGTCGGGTTTAGCTGACCGTAAGTAACGTTTGAGACCTTTTGTAAAAGTGGTCTGATGTTAAATTCTAGATATCAAATAGCAATTTGTGTAATTCTGGAATTGCAATCAGTTATGAGTTTTCAACGCGGAAATTAAAAAAGAGGTTAAATAACTCGGAAGACTTTAGCTGTCTGTGTGTCTATTTTTATCATAAGAACTAAATTTACCGTTTCTTTATGAAAAAGGGAGGAAAGCGAGCGAGTGTGTGTCGCAGATGGGAAGTCACTACCCGTCGCCCATGGGTACCAGTCCCTAATCCGTTGGCAACCTTTATTCCATTATTAGTTCGCCTTTGTGCCACTTCCTGTATTTTTTTGTTTTTTGTAAGTGCTTATGTACAGTCACAAGCGCCAACATCTATACAGTCAATCTTCCATAAATATGTATACACAGACCTTATGCCTCTAACAATAAGGTTGATGTTTACATAATTTTGACAGGTTGGGAAGGATTGGCTGTATACATGTTGGTGCTCGTGACTGTACAATAAAGAGTTTACATTACATTCCATTTAACCACTATTTATGCTGATTCGTCCTTATACATTGGTTAGAGATGGTCCTTGAGCTGCAAGGCGAAGTTAATAGTTTAAGCAAATGTTAACAGATAGCGCTTCTTGTCTCAAGAAAATTACGGAGAATCCATTAATACTAATGCCCTCTAGCGGACAAATAGGAAACCAAAAATGCCCAATTAAACAGCAAAATTTAAGAAAATGCCGTTCTTGGTTTGCGCGTTCGTGTATCTGTATTAGGTCATCTGAACTAATGGCATTCTAGTGTAACTTATACTTCAATGGATCACATAAATAAATCTTATCCCAAATCTAATATTTAAAACCGAGAAGTTTTAGTATTAAGAGTTCAAGGACAAAATTGTAATAAAATGCAAATTTTAAAAGTCTCTCATGGCGATGTCAGAGACGTGACCAGAGTCTACGATTAGGAAAGTTTAAAATTCTGAAGTAAAAAATAATAACCTTACCCTTTTTGACTTCTGAGCGTAACATAACATGCGTACCTGTAAGAACAAAACAGTTTGTTTAGAAACATTTCAAATAGCAATCAAGTGTTCAAAAAATGTTTTTAGCAACAGTTACCTTTAAAAAATGTCCTACAACTTCATCCGCGTAAAAATATCATTTCCCAAGTGGATAGGTACGCTTATTAAGTAGGTACAGTCAAGGAACTTAATTCCCTACCCATTTCGTTGAAATGTCGTCTGACATTCGCAATGCATTAAGGTCGATATGTCAAACTAACGTCTTGCTCTATAGCTCTTATGGTGACAGTTTGCTATATGCTATTGAACCTTAGGTGGGTTGGAAATTTAATTCCTTGACTGTACCTAATCTGACATGAATCTGAATGTCAACTCTTATCTGTAACCTTATTATTGTGAATTTGTGTGGGTTTGATGGAAACATCCATGACGGTTTCGCGGAAACACTGTACTTTTACTGTCAAAAACAAAGCGTTCATAGCAATGAAAGTCGTTTTTTGCACTAAATATAGACGATATTGGTTAGTAGTTTTATCCGACTCTCACCAAAAGGTGATTTTTGTCAGTTGTGAGTTTCGTTGATGCTGTAGGTATGTATACATAGTACCTACATACATGTATACAATCAATGTACCTATCGTTTCTTTGGCACGATCTGCAGCTAAAACGGTTTGATAGATAATAAAATGCAAGGTGTAGCTATATATGCTGTAATAACATTTCAATATTGGGTCTGATAGAAAGGGGGGGGGGGGGGCATTTTTTCTGTATTCCAACAATATGGGTATCAAATGAAAAAGCTAGTAAATAGTTGATTCTAAATATTTATACATATTTTTTTTTTATGAATAAGACCATATAAAAAATAAGTTTATAGATTTATATACACGCGTTAATTCTCGACGTAACTCATTGCGTATCATTTTACCTAGCACCAGTTACAGACGCACTGAGGTATGCAGCGAGTTAACGCGTATCGAGAAGATGCGTACTAGGTGCACAGTCCACTACCACTTCTTGAAGTGACGTAGTGGTATCTTTACTACTACGTTTTTGTTGTTCTTACAACATACTGATTTTTCTTAATTCAAGACATCACACAGGATTTGAGTAGCGAGTGTGTGCATTAGACTACAGAATCTCCGGCTGTACACGACGCCAGATGAACGTGGATGATAAACGCTCTGATAACACGTACTGGGAACTGTTTACAACGATGCAGGACAAGGTAAAAGCTTAGGCGGTGAGTAAATAGAATAACGAAGAGATAAACTGGATTGAAGGACAAATTTAACTTTGCCATTGGAAAACTGTTGTCCCCATACATCGACATAGGCCGCGGTCAGTTTACCAACTGCAAATAGGTTAATTATTGCCAAAAAAACTGTGTATTTTAAAAAGACAATATTACTTTCAACCTTAAACCTTATTTTTCTATAAATTTATACTAACTTAGGTAGGTATATGCCATATAAGTATAGATATATATCTGTAAGTATGTAGTAGTATATATAAGTGTTTTTTACATTAGTTGCCTACCTGTATCGCTCACTGCTTTTCTGTTTATGTCCAAAGGTTGATTGGCAGAAAATGCCTTAGGGGTGAATCCACTTTTGAACACTTTACTTAGTTATTTGTGCTTTAAAGTTAACAAATAATGGCCTGTATTCTTTCTCTTTATCAAACCATCCGCTGCCGCTTCAGCTCGTGCTCTCTCTTATACTTCGCGGTTTACAAAAACCTTTTTTTATACAAAAACCGTTTTAGTGCCACGACACGACGTCTGCCGCGTTTGTGGTAAATCGTAACTCTAACATACGTGTCTTCTTTGGTAGACGTGGGACGATTTTTTGATTCCACGAATTGTTTTTAAAACAACGAGTCATCAATTTTGAGAAAAAAAATGTTTCTTTTGCAAGTAGGCCGTAACTGCTGTTTTACATGTTTGAGTCTATCAGCGCTTCGGAAAATGGAATATTCTACTGAGTAGAAGCGCGGCGTGCCGTCCTTTTTTTCTTATTTTTCTCAAAATATCTTACAGAGCAATCAATATACATACAGGTCTATAGTGTGACTTAATTACGATTTTGAATTTTTGTACTTCTCAATTGTTTTAAACTTCCGCGATTTTCACACATACTTACTACGTTTGACTGGACTTTAACGCGATAATATACTGTTTATTTTCATCATCATCGTCATCTCAGCCACAAGAAGTCCACTATTGAACTTAGGCCTCCTCCATAGGGGGGTTTTGCCATACTCACCACGCTTGGCAAGCGGGTTGGCGAGCGCAGTATTTAAGTGTCGAGCAGAAGCTCGCTGCTGCCCACCTTCTGGAGAAGAAAATGCTGCTTATTTTATTTTGAGGTAAATATATCAACAGTATACTATCGCGTTAAAGTGCCGTCAAGCACCACCATCACCATCGTCCACCATCTTGCTCGTTAATCCTGCCGCTAAGCAGCAGTGCTGTCACTGTTGTGTTCCGACCTGGAGAGCAAGACTGCCGGTGCAATCACTGGCACAAGAGGTATTCCATCTTAGCCCTCTAGGTTGGCAACGCATCTGTAATCTCCTTCGAGTTGCGGGTGTCTATAGGCGAGGGTGTCACTTACCATCATGTGACCCACTTGCTTTGCCTTCCATTTTTATAAAAAAAAAACATATAAAAAAAGCGTAACAAGTTTTGTACTTCTGTGAAAGAAAACTAGTTTACGTGAGACGACATTTCAATGAAATCGATTAAAACTTCGCTATATAATGTTGATGATGTAGCTATAGGTTGTAATGACCGTCAAACTCGAATAGACATTCAAATAAAATGAAAAGAAAATAAAAATCCAGTATTTTAATGAGTCCAAAGCCAACTCTTTTTTTTGTTAAATAAGACAATGCTCAAAGTTGAAGCTAAAAGGACCCCGGACTGGCGTTTAGTGCCTGGCATGCTAATGGTACAACAAACACTACTGTTTGGTAAGCACTGGAACGTGGTAAAACCTCGTGTTTGTATTTCTGGTTAAAAGACTTTTTTTCCATTTTAATTGGACGTTTTTGGGTTAAAAAGTGGAAAATCCACTTTAAATATATCTAATAGTGCTACTGTTTCATATTTGTAACGAGTTTTCTTCTCACGTGTTATTTGGTACCTGCCTAATTATATACATATACAGAAAAATTTACACTAATACAAAGAATATATACATTTATTTACAGCATGAACACGTCGTCCAAGTTTGTGCTGCGAGGCATGGACCCCAGAACGCTGGCGCTATTACCCCGCTGTATGGCGAGACTGAGCCTCTGAGCAAAGTAGGCGCCAGCTCTGAGGTCCCCAGAAGCGTGGACCAGCTTTGTGCCAATGTCTTTGACTAATTTCTTGGCCTCGGAAGCCCACGGTCCAAGGGTCTCTACCGCGAATGGAACAAATATATAATTCAAAATCTCCTTGGGTAAATTTGAAAAACATGGAGATTTTTTTTCAGAAATGAGGAAATCGTAGAGCAGTTTTTGACGATATGATTACACTTACAGCCAAAAAATGTGTAATTAAATTGCTGTAATAATTAAATAGGATAAATTACAATAACAAAAGAGTAAAACATAAGTTAGAATATTGTAATTATGCCAATATCGCTAAAGAACCAAGCCGTACCAAAAGAATGCTCGAAGTTTTTCAGTCCATTAAATGAATCGGTTAAAATGTTGGTAACAGAAGAATAACGTGAAATGTAAACCTACCTTATTCTTGATTTTATTGGAAAAAATACTTATTCACTACATTGTCCATTTACGGCAGCTACTTAGCTTTGTTTCAGACAAAATCCCACCAAATCAAGAACGAAACCATTCTCATCTCTTAAGCATTCAAATGAGAAGAGCAATCTCGCTCCCACCTTATTTAAACACATCCTTTACTCGACTTGTAACTCTAACTGTACACATCTAAAGTTCAGTTTGAATGCAAATGTTAAGATGGTAGAGTTGGTATAGGCGTTAAAGAATTTTAAACTCTACTGAGTGAAAGTTAAGGTTGATATTGGATAGGTGGATATAGTGGATGAGTTTATGCCGTATGCGCCAAGGGAACAATTAACACGTGAAATTTAACCTTAAGTTAGTTCAAATATGCAATATAAGGTTTATTTGTTGGGAAATGTCGTGAAGTTAGTGTTTTACTGTGGTTAAGAGGTATGCACACTTGTTTTTACCGATCTTAAAAACAGGTTTAAAGTGTAGCTCTATATATAAAATTTTATTTTGACATTAAAATTTTTCGTCTATTTTTTTTATATTTTGCATCAAATGTGTCGGTTAATGTGTGTAGGTAAAACAAAAATGTAATTCATTTTATTTTCTACATCTTTCTACTTCTTTGTGTTATTTTTTACGCAATACCTATCCACATGTCACTTTTGAATATTATCCTATAATTATCAATTTGTACTTTAATCCTTACCGAACAGTTTCAATAACTACACTATTTGTAGTATCAGCTACAACACTAACTTTGTAACTAGGTAAAATGTAATACAGTTAATTTAACAGTTACAATTCGAAACATTTGAAATGGGACTAAATCGGGTGTACATTTTGACATCTTGTTGCTCTGATGTTTTAGCCAGTTTTCATGTCCTTATCTTGGATGAAGGACTAAAGCATGGATGTAGCCTCAGTACTTGTCAAATGTGCATAGCCAAAGCTGTCAAAATGGTCTCCTTTGTGTGCGTCAAGGTAGTAAAACCTGCAAATTAATAAGAAAAACGTAGAGTATACTACCTTAATGTAAACATTACCATAGCCAAAGGTGACCATTTTGTCTATTGGTCGTGTACAGGATGCCAATTGAAGAGGAGTTTATAGTATGTAGTCATCTCTTTTTGACACATTGTATTGCCATTAAAAGTAAACGGATCAGATAATAAAATAACGCTTTCAATTTTAACACTCCTTCTATGCTGTACTATTTCTATGGTCCTTATTTAGATTTTGGTTTGACACATATTTTGATGGCAGCTGTCAGGCAAAACACAATACAGTTCTGAGCGTCTAGTGTAATATTTTGTTACAATAAACGTAACAAACGCGTTTGAGTTAACTTTTTAGTTACAACGAAAGCAGAGACAGGGCCTCCTGGCGCGTATTTGCAATGAAATAATTCCATACAATTCAGAAGTTCGGAGACATTCTTTTGCATTTTCACTAAATCCTTGTATTATTCAAGTGTCAAAGCATGCTGTGTAACTGTGATCCTATTTTTTAAGGCTAGCAAGCGTGCGAGTCACCTGATGGTAAGTGATCACCGCTGTCCATAGGACCCAGCGATCCAAAGAGAATCGCTGATCCGTTGCAGGCCTTTCATTTGTATTGTAATCGTAATGCGACACCGTAGTAATATATTTGCTTGTTGTTACATAAACGCTTTCCGCCAGAAATTGACACATTGACACATTGTCGCTATTTACTATCAACGGCGAAATAGTTTTTTGGAAGCTCAAGCAAGATTCGAACCCGTATCTCAATGTTTACTAGGTATTGGCCGCGACGCCATCGATTCGTTTCTCCATTGTAAACTCTACATCTAAAGTATAGAACAAAATTTCCAGCTACAAAAAACACGAAAGTTACCGCTGACAACTTTCGTTTTCACGAGCAAAATCATCGCAAAGATCTTGTAGATCCCTATAGATCCCCGAAATCCCGCGCGGGCGCATGCGTCACGAAGGCGGAGGCGCGAGGAATTCCGAACGAATTCGACTTGTCGGCGCGCGGCCTGTCGCCGCCATCTGGCTGCTAGGGTGGGGGTACTGTCGACAGTTTTATATCGATAAAATATATTCTGATAAGAGAACAAACTTCTACGGTAAAAATTACTAAAGTAAATAGATATAATAAATATTAACGTATAAAGTATATTGTAGTTAGACAGCACTCTTTAAGATTTTCTATTAAAATTTGTTACCTCCCACAATTTTTTGATAGTTTATTGATTTTTATGATGACGTCATAATAATAGTTCAATAAGTAATTTTTTATCCACGCACAAATAAAATCAGATATTTTATGTGTCCTTTCAATTTGCATCTTTTGAAAAATTAAAATGGCAACCGAATTTATACTTTTACATAAAAACTTTAGAAGGCCTTTTGAGTAATATAGGACGAATCGTTATACTCTTACCTAAGATATGTTTATTTTGAATGGTATCAGTATACTAGCTAGCAATTATGTGAAACGTTAAAAATATCGATAGATATGTGTTTTAATGTAGACCTATCTACACTATTTACTACTTACCTACTAAAACACTTTACATTAAAGGTAACCAGTTCCGTATTAGATGCAAGAGAAAAGACTAAGACACTACCTGTAACACAATTGTATAAGTATAGAATGTAGACAATCTTTTCCACATCGCTTTGGCTTTTCCATGTTAAAACTAAACAATTAAAACTATCAGCTAAAACCAGGCGCTTGACTTGATTACAAAATATATCCATACATACATACATAAAGTCACGCCTTTTTCCCGAAGGGGTAGGCAGAAACCACGGATTACCACTTGCTACTATCTGACCTTTGCTTCACTTACTTTCGTAATAAATATTCTTCATGCGTGCGCGTTGGTTTATATTTATAGTAATCTTTAATCCGCGTACAACAGCAAATTTATCGACACGAATCCCCTCACTAGTACAAAACGCGGCAACATCGCATTGCCCGTCTCTCTCGCGCACGCCACAAAAACATTCCATCTCGCTCGCACACCGACTACCTTATTTAAATAAGAGTGAGTGCTTGCGAGTGTAGGTTTATATCGCACAGTTTGAAGTCGTATGTGTATTGGGTTTGGAATGATTTTTGTTTGAAATGGTTTTAATAAAAAGTGAAAAAAGGCTCAGATGCGAGTTGTACGGCCGAAGGTTTTGAGGAAGACACTTGACTTAGTTAAGAATTGGCCGGAAATATTGTGTTTTCATTGATTTTGGAAGTTCGTTTGTTGATTTTTTTATAACATAAAGCTTAAGAAGAGATTTTTTTGCTAATTTTGAAATGATAGAGACTTCTACTTTTGATGTCTGAAGTAAGTGATCTCCGCCGCTCATAGGTATCACTAGCACCAAATCAATCACTGAACTACTGCAGGCCTGTAGCCCCCTATAGTCTCCGGTTCTCATCGTACAAAATGCAATGTAAACTCAAATGCGATGGTTGATATTCGGTAGAGTTGTGTGATGTTACCCCAATCAAGCCGGCCTATTCATACAGTAACAAACTTGCTACAATAGGGCTCTACTTCCGTATTCACTCTTATAATGGTAGAGCAACTTTGTTGCACTATTTAACCAGCTCGACCTGATTAGTACCACATTCTTACTGAATACCAATGTAAAGTACTTGCTACTACATTTCGTACGGTGGGGGTCCGGAAGCCCACGAGGGGCTAAGAGCCAACAACGGATTAGCGATTTTCATGAGGTCGCTGATTTACATGGGCGGTGGTAATCACTTTCAACTTGACCAGCATGCTGGTTTTCCTCCCCTTTCCATAAAAATAACAATCATCTTTTTGTAAGAAAAGAGATAAACAATAAAAACGCATTTAAAATACCCGCTAGGTTAGAAAATGAGCCGAAAGTCCCTTGGCCTTCAAACACATTTTATAGCAAGAAGTGTCTTTTAAAAAAAAGAAAAAGAAGTTAAATTCGGATAAAGCCCATATTAAACGTGACTAAAGAAATTAAAGTGTTTGTTAAATTATTACATAACTAGCGGACGCGCGCGATTTCGTTCGCATAGAATCAGTAGCCTATGTCCGTCAGGGATAGTATAGCTTTCTATTAGTGAAAGAATTTTTGGAATCGGTTCAGCAGTTTCAGAATTACACCCTACATACAAAAAAACAAACAAAGTTTACCTCTTTATTATATTAGTCTAGATGTAGATTTAGATAACATACAGATGTCAACTAAAATAAAAATAAAAACATTTGAAAATATCTTCCGCTAGCTCGCAGTTGTATGTATCCGTATGTAGCCTTAAGATAAATTCTCCAGTAGCCAGACAAATGGTGGTAGTGATGTAAAATCTAGCGCCATACTTCACATTAAGTGGAAACGGGGACTCTAACAAATGGTGAGTAATCCTTCAACCTACCTCGCAGATAGCGGGGTAAACACCCATAAACAATAATAGTACATTACATCTGCGGAATATTGTAAAGCCCATATTATACGCGCAATATTTTGATATTTGTTTGTAGTCGCGTTCTTGAAAACGGCTTCAACGATTTCGATGAAATTCTACTAATCCCTACTAGTAATACAAATTCGAAAGTTATTATATTTAGATATTTGGATGTTTGTTCTTAATCCTATCATGCATTAACGGCTGAACGGATTTTGATTAAATTTGGCAGACAGATAGATCATGTCACTTTTTATCCCATAAAACACATTTCTCGTTTACACATTGGGCTTTGCTACAAAAATTGGTTTTCTCCATTTTCTCTACATCTGTCATGAGAAGAGTTCGGTTGGACAGCTTAATTTCGATGTGAACATTGTCCTAAAAATATAGGAGTTGACTCTAGGAGCTACAATGTCATGCCGCGTAATAATTTTTTTTTTACTTGTTTTGGTTCGAGATTACGTACAACTTTCTCTGTTTAAGCCCTATCTACGTGGCTGGCAGTCTGTCCGCCTTTTGCACACTTTGCTTTATTATCTGTGCAATAAAGTAAAAAAATAAAGGCAAAGGGATTTATGCCCATACGGCCATATTACACACGACTTAGTTAAAAGAGAATTGTAAACTAAATCGCAGCAGGAGTTAACTTTTGAGGTTACGTGACGTCACCCAAAAGTTTTAAGTTTTAAAAGTATGTTTAAATTCAAGGTTATTTAGTTCCAAGTTCAGAGCCCCACTTTATTTAGGTATGGGCATCAGAGTTAAGAGGAGTGTGAACCCAGCTCCAAAAAGCGCTCCCTATACAAACAGCGATAACGTTTTCCACCCTCTAAACCTTAACCTATGGCAATGATTTTTTGGTATGTCGTCATTATGCTTTAGAACTAGGTTTGTATGTTTTGGTTTTTTTAATCTTCTGCATAGATTTGACAATATTTGCATTTAAGGAATTTCATACAAAATACAAAAGCGTCAATATTTTTGAAATTATTAAGAATATTTAAAAAATCAAAACATACAAACCTAGTTTTAGGGCATAATGACAACATGCAAAAAAATCATGACTACAGGTTAAGGTTTAGAGGGTGGAAAACGTTATCGCCGTTTGTATGGGGAGCGCTGGGTTCACACTCCTCTTAAGGCGACGCACACTACAGCACGTCACGTGTGTACAGGAGAGTTACGTTCCAATTTTAAAATTATTGTTTTGTTTTTAAGGACTGTGTAGTTGTGTGCGTTATCCCTCAAATTACGTTGCTTTACAATCAACGCTACTGCTAGCAGTACCATAGAGGGTGGTCCTTCTTCGCTTCAGCAATGTTTTATCTTTGAGCTGAATGAATTCTTTTTAAAAATAACTCTTTAAAGTATATGCATAATTAAAAGTAGGTGTCACAAAGGTTTGTCAACTGACACCGAGTATCGGTTACGAGAATCGAACCCCCGACCGGCCGGCAAGCGGAACCCGACACTGCGGTCGCTGAGGTAAGCGATTCAGCGCCTCCGAGCTTTGAGTCTTCTAAACTAGGTCGACTTGAACTTTTTATTTTTTAATAGTAGTCGAGACAGTTGCTGGTTGCAGTACGTTTTTTATTTATAAAAAAAGAAAGGACGCGTACAGTTCCCGGCAAACAACTTGAGCAATGACCTTGACTGCGCAAGTGCGAAGTATTCATTTCTAGTACAAATGTTTACGCGCAAACTTACCCCCTCCACTCGAGTTATGCTCAAGTTGTTTGCCTGCAACTATGTATATGTATGATAGGTATTGCGGGGAGATTCTCACGTCAGCAGATAGAACTAAACTGACAGTCGAGTTGTCTAAGAAATCCGTCGGGACACCAATTCTCGATTCATACGAGATGCATCTCACTTGCGAGATATGTTGAAAAATTACAGATTTCAAAGGGATTTGCCAGATGTTTTCGTGCGAGATGAATCTCGCATAAGCCGAGAATCGCGACCCCAATTCTCGCTTCATGCGAGATAATATGTCAAAAAGTTGCACATTTCAAAAGGATGTCACCGTCGTTTTCGTGCGAAATGAATCTCGCATACGTTGCGTTACCCAGATTTCATATCCATATTAAATCTGGGTAACGCAACGAGAGTTGATTTAACGCACACTGCTGCATGTCACGGGTGTATAGGAGTTCCGTTCGAATTTAAAAAAAAAATTGTTTTAGCCGCTGTGTAGTAGTGTATGTATTCACATCTACCTTGGTTGCGTTACCCATGCCATGTTTTAGTCGGATTGCAATCAAGACCTAATTAAACACATGTGGACATGGACCCGCCGTTTCCATCTCAGAGTCGTGCGCGTACGCAGGCTATCATGGGAGAGAGCACCATCAATTCAGCTACTTAGTATGTAGTATGTTCCGTTACGTGGTAAAGATGGTGCGTCACGCGATAGTGGTCGATTAATGACTTTAAGTGTACTTTACAACCCAAGTAGCACAGCACTATAAAAGCTGTATATAACAACAATAACAACAACAAATACGAAACCAAGAAATATACAACGGGCAAGGTGGCCGGTGCAATTATTGGCACAAGAGGTATTCCATCTTAGCCCTCTGGATTGCTAACGTATCTGCAATCTCCTTGAAATTGCGGGTGTTTACGGCTGGTGGTGATCACTTACCATCAGGTGACCCACTTGCTCGTTTTCCTTCTTATGTTGTATAAGAAAAAAGAAGAATGCGTCAAAAGAAACTCAGCACTGGCGCGGTTACCTTAAGAGGGGTGTGAACCCAGCGCCAAAACGTGCTGTCCATACAAACGGCGATAACGTTTTCCACCCTTTAAACCTTAACCTATTGTAATGATTTTTTGGTATGTTGTCATTAGAACCAGGTTTGTATGTTTTGGTTTTTTTAATATTCTTCATAGATTTGACAATATTTGCATTTAAGGAATTTCATACAAAACACAAAAGCGTCAATATTTTTGAAACTGTTAAGAACATAAAAAAAATCAAAACATACAAACCTAGTTTTAGAGTATACTGATAACATGCAAAAAAAACATTACAACAGGTTAAGGTTTAGAGGGTGGAAAACGTTATCGCCGTTTGTACGGAGAGCGCTGGGTTCACACTCCTCTCAAGTATTGTGTAAATAAAAATTGCGTAAGCCAAGATGGAATCAAAACTGGATGGAATGGAACATTAGAATTCCGTAATAAATAATGTCATTTCCATGCAATAACGATAGTAGAACTGCGGCAGTGTTTTATTCATTTAATCTTTATGCCATACAAATAGACACCCGTTACCATAACAGTGAACATTATATAGATATCGTTATGTTTCTGAGATTGTGTATTTCGAAACGGACGTTTTAACTTTCTTTTGAACTTGACAGTTAATTTTAACTGATAGGTTTTACGACTTTGAATGAGTTTTGTTGTTTAAAAATGAATCAACTTCGTTTCAGAGTCTGAAATTTGAAATATCTTGGTGAGGGTGAACCGTTTTTTATTACCAAGCAAAACTTTTTACATTTTCCGTTTATTCCTTTGCTAGTAACAATGCATTTTTTTTATGAAATAAGAATGTAAACAAGCAAGTGGGTCACCTGATGGTAAGTGATCACCACCGCCTATAGACACCCGCAACACCAAGAAGATTGCAGATGCGTTGCCAACCCAGAGGGCTAAGATGGAATACCTCCTGTGCCAGTAATTGCACCGGCTATCTTGCTCTCCACGCCGGAACACAACAGTGCAAGCACTGCTGCTTAGCGGGTGGATTAGCAAGCAATATGGTGGTAGCGATCCGGACGGACCTTGCACAACTTCCTACCACCCGTGACAAAAGTATTTGGTAAAGATTTGGTAGTTTAATCGCGAAAGACTACCAAACAGACTAACTAACTAACTTCGTGTTATGTAATCTGTACCAAGATACTTGACATCAGCAAAGTAAAGTACACATATACCGAACCAGATATACAACTTAAGAGGAGTGTGAACCCAGCCCCAAAACGCGGTTCCCTTACAAACGGCAATAACGTTTTCCACCCTCTAAACCTTAACCTATGGCAATGATTTTTTGGTATGTTGTCGTTATGCCTTAGAACTAGGTTTATATGTTTTGATTTTTTAAATATTCTTCATTGATTTAACAATATTTACGTTTTAGGAGTTTCATACAAAACAATAAAGCGTGAATATTTTTGAAACTATTAAGAATAATTTAATAATCAAAACATACAAACCTAGTTCTAGGGCATGTTGACAACATACAAAAAAATTATGGCTATAGTTTAAGGTTTAGAGGGTGGAAAACATTATCGCCGTTTGTATGAAGAGCGCTGGATTCACACTCCTCGTAATCCAAAAGAATACTCATGTGCAAACACCTTTATACACGACCAAAGCAAGTTAGTTATTGCCGATAAGCAATCATAAATGCGCATAGTAAAGAGATTAGCGGCAATAAGAGTCATAATTGAATTAAACTATCAGCGAGCTTCATATCTATGTAACCTGAGTATTTAATGATTAACTAAAAGGCTTATTTACATGACACCAACACTTAATTTTAGACTCTCAATCCAGGACCGTTGGGTTTCGAATTGAAAGTGTAATGAAATGGACTTAGGCCGAAATACTATTGCAGCGCACCCTTCATACAAAAACATAGCACGCTTTTTTATATTCTTCATAGATTTGACAACATTTGGTTATCAAATCTATGAAAAATATAAAAAAAATCAAGACATACAAACCTAGTTCTAAGGCATAATCTATATATATAAAAATGAATCCCTATTTCCCTTGGTCACGACATCACGCCTGAACGGCTGGACCGATTTCGCTAATTCTTTTTTTGTTCTGTTCGTTATTATCAGGAGAAGGTTCTTATGAAAGAAAAAATCAAAAATCTGCTCATTTATGGCGTCTAAGGCGGAACAAAGTACGCCGGGTCAGCTAGTGAAAAATAAAAATCACAAACCAATAGATAAAAATGAATAGTGTTGCTTACTTACTTACTTAAATTGCGTTCTAGTAAAACTTGTCAATAACTCATATCAAAACGGTAACAGAAAACCTACCATCATGGCCATAATATGAGTTTCTGCAACATAAACACCTAACTTATAATCAGTATACTTATATCCGCCTAAGGCTAACGTCACACCGCAAGCGGGGGAACTCCTACTGAACAAACGTATAGGGAACTATGGATCTGGCCACACCGTACGCTTAAAACTTCGCATAACCTAGTAAACTAGTTATCGAGTGTTATATACATCAATAAATATTAATTTAGTTTAAAAATAATCACATAAAGACTAGACTTTATTACAAATGGGTGTGGTTAAAAAATTGCGTTACGTCGACACAATTTAGGAAGAGAAAGGAGACAACGCTGTTTATGTGAAAGAGAGGCAAGCGAGCAAGCAGGTAACCTGATGGGGAATCATCACCACTGCCCATAGGAACCAGCTACTTCAAAATAATCGCTGATACTTTGCCGGTGTTTACGTATTCCGCTGATCTTTGAATCTCTCGCTCATCGTTAGAAATGCAGTAGCAAGGTGCGACTTTGTTTAGATATTTTGTAATCGTGGTACTACCTCGGTCGACCCAGCCCATTCGTACTGAATCTAGCAACTTGTTTCAATTTGGCGTCACTCATAACGACCACTCCCGCATGCCTTCTTAATTGCAAGGTAACTTTTGAGAGTAGTAGGAACTTGTGCAAAGTCCATCCGAATCGCCACCATCATATTGCTCGCTAATCCAACCACTCAACAGCAGTGTTTGCATGGTTGTGTTCCGGTGTGGAGAGCAAGACAGCCGGTGAAATTACTGACACAAAACACATTCCATCTTAGGCCTCTAGTTTGGCAACGCATTTGAAATCTCCTTGTAGTTGCGGGCGTCTACCACTTGCTTTAAATTTTTAAAAAGTTACTCGAATAAGGGTTAGCTTAGCTTTAAAAGCTTGCTATCTCCAGTAAGGCCATAGCCTAAGAAAACTAGGCCAAACGTTGTATGTGGTCCAATAAACATAAACTGCAGTATATTACCTTCTTTATAGATCCACTTTTTTCACTTAAGATCGTCTAAACGCCTTATTAAACCTTAAGAAAGTCGGTTAAACTGCCAGTATGTAAAGATACAAATTGTCAGCTTACTTTAATGTGCTAGTTTTGAAACCTCAGGTGTGCGTTTAAATTGTCTTAGCAGATTCTTAAAGCATTTGATCTTAATGATGTTTTTTTTTATGAAAAAAGAGGAGATACACTTTAGATTCAGGGTTGTCGCGTAATGTTCGTTTCAATACATCGGAATGAGAAACTATAGAACTGTGTACAACGCAGTGGCAGAGTAGCCGATCATAGTCTATTTGGTAGACTATGTTGGATAGCGCATGCTTACCCTGAATAAAACTGTGTGTGCCAATTGTCAAGTAAACAGCTCTGCATTTCTTACGTTTTAAATTGGCGTCATATTTTTAGTTCTGCTATCCGACGCCTGTGTCGCTGCTAGTTAGAAAACTTAGAAGCACTTTATTCACTTACCTACGATAAAATTCAAAGTTGAACCAATGGCTAAATATTGAAAGCCCCTCTTCACCTGCTTCATCCCGTCGCAAACTGGTGACGCTAGGCTTGTAACAATCCAAACAAGTAAGCAGATCTATTGTCTTCTTATATCGATGTTTCAAACGATATTTCCTTCCAATTAATTTGTGGAATGAGCACCCTGTCACAGAATAAATAATAGTATAATAACAGAAGTTTCACATTGTACAAAAACTGAGGTTAGGTTGGCGATAAGACCGCCAGTTGAATCTCATGTAAAATTTCCCTGTATGTGTTTTTTTATTTTGTTTACTTCTGTGATTCAATAAAGGGGTATATTTTAAAACTCCAGACCTTCCATGTAATTTGTATGGCACTCTTTTGGTAAAAAAAAACATGGAAACGGTGATAATTTAAGAGTTTTCCTGCCGGTACACGCTTAAAGAACACACATTTTCGCAGATGCGCTTACCCTCTATCATCGCTACCAACATTTAGTAAACAAAAGATGCGCCATACAAATTACACCAATGTTGACCAAAGGTCTACATTTTGAAAATATACCCAAAGACTATTTGTTGTTTTTAACATAAAACTACCGTGAGACTCGGACATATTAATAAAACGGATCACTCACGTCCATCGGACGTCGTCGTCGGATCGGCTAAACATGTCGGGCATTTCTCGACGTAAAAATACGTGAGTGATCCGTTTTAGTAATATATTTGTTGTTGTTGTTGTATTAGAAGCGTCCTACTGTATGCCTCCCTGTCGTATAGATCGTGTTAATTCGCATGCGCGAAAACTCAATTGCGCCGGCACTAGTGCAGTGGTGCGCCGATATACTTGAAGCTTCGCGGAGTAAGACACGCCTGACCCTGCTGAGGTTTTCTTAGCGAGGAACAACATGTGGTCTTTAGGAGGGGCATTAAAAGGTTCTTGCAGGGTCGGCACGTGCGCGATACCCATGGAGTAGCAAGCATCCATCGGCGGCGATAATTGCTTACCATCAGGCGCTTGCCTGTTTCCACTGACGCGGTATTAAAAAACATGAGCTTGGAAAATAGCGATCCCACGAGATCTGTATCCATTGACGGTCTAGAATATGAGACATAATAGCTAAAGTAGGTTTAGTGGCCGTTTATCAATAAGAGGTTACTATAGAAATTATATATCGCATGTAAGATAGCGCGTTGACATGTATAGTTTAGCGCTTGCGCAGACAATGCGCTGTGTTATTTAGTGCCCCATTCAACGGTTTTTAATTATAACCCCTCTGCGCCAGGCCTTATAACTTAGATAAATTACCGAGATAGAATTATGAAGCATTCTTAGCTTCCGATTAAGTTATCGGAGCTTTAAGCTTGTTCCGAGCTTACAGGTGATATTTATACGACAACTTACGACTTTGTCAATGTCTGCTTTACTAATACAAAAGGTGGCACTACCTATAATTATACTTATCCTCAAGTCTTAAGGCTTAAGACCACAGGCGACAGTGGCATAACAATGGCAGGACGGCAAAGTGCCACAGGCGGGCCGGAGGGGGCGCGAGCACGAGAGGCTCCCTAGCCCTAGAGGGTACCTAGAGGGATCTCGATGATGCCTCATATAGAGGCGAAACGCGCGTCGATCGTGTAGTTTTAGTGTTTAGTGGTGGTGGTGTGTAGTCGAGTCTGTGTGATATATGTTGTTTCGTGTGGAAGCGGAGGAGGGTGGGTTTTTGCATGAACATGTATATGTCGCACAGACGCAGCTATTTTGCACGAGCCCGGCACTGTACTCGCGGAGTAGCAAGGTAATTTGTTCCAGTCTGTTGATATGGACCTCCGCAAAGTAACGCCTGAATCTATCAAGATGTACTAGGATGAACTTAGAACTAGAACACCGAAAGGGTACGCACTCAGCATATGCAGAACACAGGGCAGTCCCAACAGTATACTCAGGGTGCTGGCTGACAGACTTGACAGTCCTTTGCAGAGGTACTGGGTGTCTGCATTAATAAATCCGCACGCTGAAGAAATATATTTTATAAATTAATTACTTATTGAGTAGCTGTAATTAACATAGATTTTTAAGTACCTTGTTGTTATTAACACATATGGACCTTTGTTGTCATAAAATAAAAGCTTTTGATTTTTTTTGATTTGATATGTCGAGGCACGGCTACGTACCACGACGCTGGTCTTCCTTTACCTGGCATATAAATAAATAAACCTAAATAAATAAGTCTGTTCTCTCTATTAATTATGTATTACTGAACTTACATAATACGAGTATAATCACAGATTAAAATCATGACCTCGTGAAATCTCTTTTGGCAAGGTTCACAACGGTCCCAATCTTCTACTTCTACGATGACCCAGTAATTGATAACAAAATACGGAAACATGCGAGTAAAAACGTGACACAATGATGACAACTACTGGTACATACGGTTGGTTACCTTAGCGTGTTTTAAGTGTGGGACCCTTAAACTAACAAAGCTGCAAAACTAGTTGTCTATAAAGGCTGGTGCGCATAACTGTACGCGATTGCTATCGGCTTGCGCATCCACGCAGCATGTGGGGTTACACCGGGCATGCGCGGGTCTAACTGTGTCGGATTGTTGCGGCACCCGGGTTCGATTCCGAACGAGGCAATAGAAAATATGGTTTAAAAATTTGTTCGAGATGGACTGACAGACAAGCGGGACTTTGCAGGTGGTAGGACCTTGTGAAGGGTCCGTCCGGATCGCTACCACCATCTTGCTCGGTAATTCTGCCGCTAAGCAGCAGTGCTTGCACTGGTGTGTTCCGGCGTGGAAAGCAAGAAGCCGGTGACATTACTAGCACAAGAGGCCATCTTACCCCTCTGGATTGGCAACGAATCTGCAATCCTTTTGGTGTTGCGAGTATCTATGGGCGGTAGTGATCACTTACCATCAGGTGAACCACTTGCTCGTTTTCCTTCGTATGTTGTATAAGAAAGGCACAGCTTAAACACCATGTACTTTGAGGAAATTCGGCATGTGTGTCCTTAGTTGCAGAGATGCACTTTTATTTTGAATTTACTAATATATGCATGAAATCTAATATGTCCGACAAATGCAGCTGTTTTGCACGTGACGCACTGGTTTCGCGGAGTAGCAAGGTTTGTTCCGATTTCTTGGTATTTACTAAAAAATTAACTAAAAAGAGTATACAAAAGTAGAGTAAGAGAGAAGAGTAGTAGAGTGACTAGACTAGGAATATTTTTCTTGTCTTGTAATTTTTTTTGTACCCGAATTTTTCTTGTCTTGTGTTGTCAATGTTTTAGTACCAAAATTTCTTACGATTTTATATAATTTAAACTATTAAGCCCCTTTACAAAATTTACAGGTCGTGGTTGTGGTAATGTGGCGAAACTGGCTAACTTACGGCACTGAATGCAGAGGTTTCAGGTTCGAGTCCTGCCATTACTCTAGATTTATCTTCGTCTTGTCATTACATAGCATTTAAACTAAACTATAGTGCTCAGCGTGCTGATCAGGTTGTGACCTCTTCGAGCATTCAGCTGCTTCTGCAGCTAACTGCACATTACAACGTCAAAAATCTCTTACAGTTAGGCATAGGTGCGCTCTGCGCGCGCGCATGGATAACATACTCGGCGCCATTGTGCGGCCGATCTCGAGATAGGAACGTTCCCGATTTACAGTTGTGAGGTACGCAGCTTCCTGGAACGGGAATTGGGTTAAGCCTTGGCTTTGTTGGAGACAGTTTTAGAAAATAATTAATAGATTTTTGCGGGTGGTAGGTCTTAATGCAAGGTTAAGCCATCCAGCCGCTAAGCAGCAGTTCTTGCAATGCTGTGTTCCGGCGTGGGGAGCAAGACAGCTGGTGAAATTACTGGCACAAGAGACATTCCATCTTAGCCCCCTGGGTTAGCAACGCGTCTGCAATCGCCTTGGTGTTGCCAGTGTCTATCGGTGGTAGTGATCACTTAATACTATCCATCTATCAGTCAGTCAGTAACGAAACTCTTTTATTCGTATACTAGCAACTGGCTCCGGCGTTGCACGGGTACAATAATTTAGATGTGGTGTACATAAATTTCGTTCGTCTGCGGATCTCCTCATTTCTGATTCGATCACGCAGAGAAACTCCAAGCACAGCAAGCGTAGGACGACCAGCCAGAAGATGGTCCGATGACCTCGTACAGGTGGCAGGAAGGCGCTGGTTGCATTCTGCTTCCAACCGGCCACTTTGGAAATCCATGGAGGAGGCCTATGTCCAACAGTGGACTTCTTGTGGCTGAGATGATGATGATGATGATGATGTACATAAATTTTTTTGCAAAAATCTCTAATGACAGTGAAAACCGTATCAAAATCCGTAGCGTGGTTTAGAAGGAGTAAGCGATCGTAGATATGAAGACTGACAGGGACAGAGAGCTCCGTTACTTTATACTATGAAGTGTTGATGTAAAGAAGATATACCTATGCATTAATCTCACACTTCTAGGTGGCAAAGGTTCCACTTTGAAACTTGTTCCAAATTATCGAGTTGACGCGTAGATTTTGAGTTTCAAATTCTACCAAGGGATGTAGTTTGGACACAAAATATTGTACACTTGCGGACAAAATAATTAATAGATTCAGGCGTTATAAATATTGCAGCATTTAAAAAGAACGAAAAGCGATAGACCCGCCACAAGGTGGACCGATGACCTGGTGATCGCTGCAGGAACCCGCTGGATGCAAGCAGCACAAGACCGGTCGTTGTGGCAATCCTTGGGAGAGGCCTATGTTCAGCAGTGGACTGGAATCGACTATGAAGCTGTTATAATATTTTTAATTCGTTCTAATAATACATGCATCTTCGGTACCATGCCAAAGGGGCCTTCTTTTTTTATATTTTAATTTTAATTTTAGTATTATTGTTTAGTGTATAATATAGTTTAATTGTTTTAAATTATGTTTATTAAATATATAATGTGGTGATTCATTCCAATTGATGTGAATTAAGTTATCATCTATGACGGTTAATATTTGGTTTCTAAGTAATCATTTTATTAGGTACCTACCAACGAAAATAAGTAGTATGTAGTCATCTCTTTTGGCACATGGTATTGCCATTTAAAGTAAAGAGTTCTGTGCACCTAGCACGAATCTTCTCGACGCGCTTTATCTCGCTACGTAACTCAGTGCGTCTCTTTCCTACTGGGCTGGTTACAAAGAGACACACTGAGTTACGTAGCGAGTTAACGCGTATCGAGAAGATTCGTGCTAGGTGCACAGCTAATAAAATATCGTTTTCAATTTAAAATCTGTTTCTTTGCTGTACTAATTCTATGACTAGTGTATACCGCTTTCTAAGACTCATAACGTATTTTATATCATTGCACGATAAAGATAAATCTGCCAGCACAACCACAAATAAATTGTATTTAGCTTCACAAATACCTATAATTCTGGAAGTCAGTTTCCTGTACTAGACGTCGTCGTTTGCCGATAGTTATGGGTTTTAGGTTTATTTACCCCACTGTGACAGATACTGTGGGGCTCCCACAATATGTGTATGGAATGACTCGTAATGTCATATAAAAGGCTTCCGTGACTAACTGATAGACAACCTAGTGCTTAGACTGTAACTAGAGATTTAAATGGGAATAGAAGTGCATTAAAAAAATTTTTGGAAAAGATTTTTTGGAAATTCTACCATTAAGGGAGTAAAAATGGGGCTGAAAATAATGTGTAATCCAAAATGCGGACGGAGTAGCAGGCTAAAGCTAAATCAAATTAAATAAGGGGGGGGGGAATACGTTAAAAACACTAAGAAAACGTAACAAAAAATGCTAAGAGGAGACAATAAGGTTACTATTAAAGTTAAGAAGCGGTCTTATCTCTTATTTACCATCGATATCTTCCAGACAACCTTAAGTACTTAGATGAAACGGTGAAAAATTACTAATGAAGTGTAGGTGGTGTAATATAATACAGATTAATGAAACTGGTGCCTTTGTCATACATGTGGGAGTGCAAGTGATCAGTTAGAACTTTGGGAGGTTACTATAGTTTCTGAGCCGACACTGACAGACGCACAATTAATTATATTACTACTACTTGATTGATTTTACACGTTCCATGTGACCAAAGCATAACTAACTAAGTAATAATGAGCACAATTTGACATAGCAATGCAACATAGAAAACCTAGTTGCATACATAACGTACCAGTGCTTGACATGTGTAGGATTTTTTACAATTAGTTGACATTTAGTCTAATTAATTGATTCAGGCGTTAACCTGCGGAGATCCATACCAACAAATTGGAACAAATCACCTTGCTACTCTGCGCAAGATTCTTTGGTTTCGCGGAGTAGCAAGGTAATTTGTTCCAGTTTGTTGATACTTATTAATATTTCGGTGTATTTAATTTATGTTGTACTTATTTTACTATCCAGAAGTGTAGTAACAAAATATGGGATCGTAATCGATCCTGAACGCGTTCACACTCCAGTGGATCGGCAGTAAGGTTTCCGAGGAATTTCGGGGGTCGCCATTTTGTGAGGCGAATAGTTAGACATCTTGCTTTTAGGGTTCCGTCCAAACAAAGACTCATAAGTGACCATTGAAGTCGGAACTGAGACAAGATGTTAGTTTAAGAAAGAGAGGCATATAGTATGCACTATGAAGTTTATATATCTATCCCTTTCGAGCATAGACAATTTCACTCAGTTTCCTCTTGAATGGTTAGTTAAGTTTGTCGCTGTTTGTATCCAAAAGGTGCTAACGGGACCCAATTACTCAGCCTCCGCTGTCCGTCTGTCCATCCTTCTTTCACAGAGTGATATCTTTGCTGAACCGTATCAGGCAGACACTTGAAACTATTACAGACTGCTATAAAATAGGAAGGCAAAGGAGAAGTGGGTCACCTGATGGTAAGTGATCACCACCGCCCATAGACACCCGCAACATCAAGGCGATTGCAGATGCGTTGCCAACCCAGAGGGCTAAGATGGAATACCTCTTGTGCCAGTAATTTAATCGGCTGTCTCGCTCTCTAAGCCGGAACACAACAGTGCTTGCACTGCTGCTGTGTATTGTGGCCACTTTAACAATAAATAATAATAAAAAAGTTAAAATTAAAGGGGGTACAAGATACATATCTTTTCATTACAGCGCCATCTATTGTAGAATAGCCTGAACTAATTTCGGCGCATTTGGTAGTGGTCTATTGTATGGAGGTACGGAACCTTTCATGCAAATCCGACTCACACTCGTACAATTTTTTTAGAAATTGAGTATGTGTCGTTAAAATTTGGAAGTAAACGTTCGGTCGCCATAATTATTGTGGGCGTAGGATTGGATTAGGTATTTTTGACCCAGAAAAAACTGCCGACCAAAAAATCAATTATTTAGTCAACTGCCATTTTTAGTAACTTAATTTAGTTTAGATTTAATAAAAAAACTAATACCAATCATGTATTGGCTCTGTCAAGTATTGAAAAGCTGATACAATAACTGAAATACAGGTGGTAGAACCTTGTGCAAGGTCCAGGTCTAACCGCTAAGCAGCAGTGCTTGTACTGTTGTGTTCCGGGGTAGAGAGCAAGACAGCCGGTGCAATTACTGGCACAAGAGGTATTCCATCTTCAGCCCTTTGCGTTAGCAATGCATCTGTATTCTCCTTGGTGTTGCGGGTGTCTATAGGCGGTGGTGATGGCTTACTATTGGGTGACCCACTGGCTCGTTTGCCGTCCTATGTTATATAAAAAATAAACTTATACCGAATAATTGAATAGCCGAATATTTGTGTTTTGTAAAATCTTTCACTGCTATTTAGAACAGTGCGATTTCTTTATGATTTTCAAACGAAAGGTATACAAATAGTTTTTATTTTTCCATGGCTTGGGATTAATCGCCCATTCATGAAAATTATTTATAACGCTCTCGTGAGAAATGCGAGAAAAACGCTATAACATGATATTATGCTGATAGCGTAGACAATGAGACGGAGAAAGGTTGCGTTTTTGGGAGTTTGTAACCATTATAAACACGATCATAGATAAGTAACTATTCCTATTGTACATTTTAAATAAAATACAAATAAAAGTACAAAGAGTGCGAAAGAAATAGACATACATACATACAATTGGAAAACATAACACTCCCTTCTGACGGCATTCGGATAATACGCTTTGCATTCAGAACCCTCTTCGGTTGCTAGGAATCAGTTGAGAAATGATACTGTTGTGTTGTAAGATCTCAAAGGCAGTTGATTGCTTGGCAAAAATCCACATGCTTGTTTTCCACTGACGCGGTATATAAACAAGTTGCTTTGAAATTGACCCATTTCTAAAAGTAGTATCAACTTGTAATAATACTTGCTTTAATTACTTGTCTGTCGCAACATTAACTCACTGATAGAGGAAGCGGGAGAAACGTTCCAAGAAAGACTCATTTACTAGTTTTGATTTAATACAAAACGGTTTACTTCACAGGATGTTCGAAGGGCGAGCTAAGATTGAAGAATAGCCAATTATTTACACTCACACACACAAACCTAAGTCGAATGGTCAAAGCTTAAAAACAAATGAGCTTATAACTGACATAACTTAGACTCTTTACGCAACTGGCTCATTCCATCTGCAAAACGCTCGAAATACACACGTTTACAAAGCAACGGTCGTTAAATTTTAAAAAGTAACAAAACGCTATTAACTTTGCTTTTTATTTTTTATGTGCACATGAAAGTCGCCGCTTGCAGTTCTTAGGAGTGCAATTATAATGTTTCTCTTGGTGAGAAATGGACGGGGATCGGAATAGGCGGTTTTTAAGTTTGGTACAGTGAAAAGACCTGACAGAAGTGGTGCACCTACTCAAGTACTCATCAGCGCAGTACTACGAACATTTGCCGTGCTTACAGTTCTATACCTAAACGGCAAAATGGAACATTCCATTATCTGTTTGACAGCACACCATGACAAACGTTGGCATAGCCATAATTTGTAACGAAATAATCCCGATGCATATCGCTCGTACGCGACTTAGAGCCGTTGCCACAGGATAATTAATTTATCCCTGATCATTTGCTCATAATTCAAACATTACAAACACGAAAAACATCCCGGCAGAATTAAGAAAGTAAAAGTTATTTTGAAATAGGCCGCCTCAAACCTCAATTCGAGGCACAATGCGACAACGGCATACAAAATACGCGAAGCTACAACATGAGCAAGATGACGTTTTTATACACGTCTAGGTGTGCGCGTCATACTAAAAAGCAGTCAGTTTTCTGTCAATCTTATAGAAAACCAGCCCTGAAGGGGCGGCGGTATCTAAATTCAGTGGCCTTGCTGTATGCAATATTATTCTGTGTCCGAGATCTTCGGTCAAACCTTTCCCTATTAAAATTTCAGTCAATAATGACTTTTCTAACCTCAAATTGCGACTAATATTGTGGTCAATGATTTTACAGCCGTAGCGATGATGTGCGAAATACAGTTTATGAGCATTTGTTTATTGGTTATTGTTTTTTTAAATGGAGTGGTAAAGCTGCGGTCGTAAGCTACAGTCTTATTTAAAGAAAACGCGTTACGAAAAGGAAATAACTATTGCTAGCTCAATTCAGCCCTTTTAACACGAAAGACGGATATATCCGTCGCTTTGGGTTCAATGCCAATGACGGATATATCTGTCAACGCGTACAATTTAAAAGTGACCTATGCGCATTCGCATAATACTGAATTTCGTCTCTTGCATACAAAAGACTTGGTGTGAATAACAATTTTTGTTTTTGACTTGGCATTGAATGGGTTAAATTCTGATTTTTATTTGTAAAATCTACGTACTTATAAATATACCTAGATCACGAAAAAATACTTGCTAAGTATGGTGTAGAAGTAAGGTGTGTAAGTTGGTATGTCTGAAGCATTAAGTGTATATGTCTTGAGGAAATGTACGTATTTTGACAGCCTTAAAAAAAAGAAATCTCGCTTTTTATCTTTTTATGAAATATGAAGGCAAACAAGCTAGCGGGTCACCTGATGGTATATGATCACCACCGCCTATAGACACCTGCACCAAAGAGATTGCAGGTGCGTTGCCAACCCAGAGGGCTAAGGTGGAATATTTATTGTGCCAGTAATCACACCGGCTGTCTTGCTCTCCACGCCGGAACACAACAGTGCAAGCACTGCTACTTAGCGACAGGACTAGCGAACAAGATGGTGGTAGCGATCCGGATGGACCTTGCACAAGGTCCTACCACCCGCAAAAATAAAATTCATTTATTTCAGACAGGAAAGATTCATACATGATTGGTAGCAGAACTTATAGGTTTAGATTAAATCGCTTTTTTGTAATAAATTACTTGGGTCTTTCATTATATTAAATACTAGAGGACGCGCGCGACTTCGTTCACGTAAAATAAGTAGCCTATGTCCGTCAGGAATAGTGTAGCTTTCTATCTGTGAAAGAATTTTTGAAATCGGTTCAGTAGTTCCAGAGATTACCCCCTACATACAAACAAACTAACAAAAAAACAAACAAAGTTTACCTCTTTATTATATTAGTGTAGACGACGTTACTTCGGAGCTGTATTAAGCTCTACCACAAAACTGTCGCAGCAAAAGGTTCTAATGAAAGCACATATCAAAAGCTTTCGTTTCCTAGGCATGCGGCACGAGCTTAATTGTAGTGAAACTTAATAACGCCCGCAAATGGCTGTCGACGGAAACTAGTTGACGCGGAGCCACGAAGCGTGGCAGGTGGAGAAGTAGTCATCTACACTAAGCACTGACCTATAAGTAATGGAGTTCTAGTCAGCGTTTAAAAAATGGCCGCATCAAAAGTAGGAGAAAAGTAAGAAAAGTACTCGAAAAGTAAAGATCGCTCGCGCTCTTAGTCTGTCGGACGGACGGCGCTGCTGTCAATGTTATTATTTTGTAAAAAAAAATCTATTTGCAACGAAACTTAATAAAATATTATTTTATTCAGTTAGACGTAAAGTTGTAAATCCAATGACTATAAATAGTAAACTAATAATTTGCATTTGTAACATTGTCGTCAACCTATATTCTCATGTCGGGCCGTTTTTCTGCTGTCATTTAGTATGACACTGTACATCCATGCATTATAATAGCATTGACACTAAGGGGCCATTTACACGAAGTGAGCTCTCGTATGCGAGTTGCATTATATTGCGTGGGTTAATCAATCGATCAAATTATACCTCTGTAGCCCGCAGTGTAATTGAACTAGCATGCGAGAATTCGTACCATGTAAATGGGCCTTAAAAGAGGGTAAGTTCACAAATTGCGAAGTTTGTAGAATTCCCGAATATGTTTATCATCTGGTCATGGAGTGTATCTGGTCAAAGTCTATTAGAGACAAGTCGTTTGCTCAATTTTTTTTTATTGTGCTGTGAATCTGTAATGTGTTTTTGTATAAATTTGTATTGTTTCCTAACGGGGTTGGCAGGTTCAGTTTTGATCAAACCTCCACTAAATAAAGATTTTTTAAAATCTACATTAATCTACACTAACATAACAAAGATGTAAACTTAGTATTTTTGTTTGTTCGTATGTAGTAGGTATTCTCTGAAACTACTAAATAAAATACAAGATCGTTTAAGAATAACTCGAATAAGTAAACGAAACATTTAATTTTTCAACCTTTTTAATCAAAAACTTAATAGACTTTCTTTGTGTATTTTTTTTTAAATTACAAAATACTGACAATAAAACAAACTTTCTGAAAACTTAATTTAAATACACGCTTCATAAGCCTAAGAAAATATTTTTACAAAATGTGCCGCATCCACATTTCCTAGCCGCACGTTGATCACACACTTATTTCTGCGCAAGAGTTGAATCGAGAGATCGAGTGAACGAATAATCCAGTGAACGATGCGATGACACAAATTGCAGCTGTCATTGTTGGCAGGTCTTTTGTCTGACTGTATGTTTCGCTAATTGGTGCGAAGATGACTTGTGAAGTGCTTAATAAGCATTAGAGACCGGACAAGTAATAAGTTTTAATTGAGAATTTCATTTTGAATACAGACTTTTTTGCTGCAAGTATTTTGTTATAGCGTTATCCTTTTTATCATTTAACGAGCTTTTGCCCGCGGTTTTGCCTGCACGGGTGGTAGGACCTTGTGCAAGGTCCGTCCGGATCGCTACCACCATGCTGGCTAATCCTGCCGCTAAGCAGCAGAACTTGTACTGTTGTGTTCCGGCGTGGAGAGCAAAACAGCCGGTGTAATTACTGGTACAAGAGGTATTCCATCTTAGCCCTCTGGGTTGGCAACGCATCTGCAATCTCTTTGGTGCTACGGGTGCCTATAATCGGTGGTGATCACTTACCATCAGATGACCAACTTGCTTGTTTGCCTTCCTATTTCATAAAAAAAGGCTCTTTCTTGTGATGTTTGCTTTCGAACGAAAGAAACAAAACATTATTTTAGTTAAAAGAGCTTGGTAACTTTAATGGATAATAATAAGTTGCAGCGTGTTGAGGTTTAGAGTCAAGACAGACAGGACATCCGGTTAAGATTAGTTAATGCTTAACTAGGGGTGATAAACGAGATAATAAACTATTGTATTGTGTTCACTCCCTCATAGGGCAAACTTATTCAAACGTTGGTCCAAAAGGTACTCCTGAAATTGCATGATCTGTAACATTCAAAAGGATGGACTATAATTTTACGTAGTTTCACCGGCTGTCTTGCTCTCCACGCCGGTAAACAACAGTGCAAGCACTGCTGCTTAGCGGTTGGACTAGCAAGCAAGATGACGAAAGCGAACCGAACCGATCTTTCAAGAGGTCCTACCACCATATACCGTAGGTTTGTCACCACTATTGCCTTGAACAAAGACTGAACTTGCCCAAGCTCCGTCATTGGAGAGCTGCCGATTATAGTTGTTTTTACTCTGTGGCGGCTCGCTAATTGATCCTGGCACGTTACAGTTGTAGCAGAGAGGTTTAGGAGTTGTCATGTTTTTGGAGATATGTCAGTTGTCGCTCTGCTGTAGTTTATGATAAAAGGAACTGTTTTTCATTAATATATTATTATTGTTTGTGTAGCTCTGAAGGTGTTAATTTAGATTTCAATGTGGTGTTAAGAACTGCTGTTTTAATTATCTAACCCACAACTCTACTCAATGAAAATAAATAAGATGAAAGAATTTCTACCAGCCAAAAATGGTGCTATACCAAATGTGCTCTAGGTAATTAAAAATTGTAGTCGTCCCAATCGAAAATGTTCCTATTTTTGTGTATATCTATTTAAGTCCTTGGGGCATAATTGACGGAAATTTCGTTTTAAGTTTGTCTTCTACGTATTTTAAGTTCGCTGGGGGTTCTTAAAGGTCGAAACGTCGAGGTAAATTACCAACGATTTTACCGTGTTAAAATCCCGATGGACATTATAAGCGTATGAAAATCATAAAAGTTTAAAACAATACATTGAATACAGTTTATCTGTTCGTACACCCTTTTACCACTCAAGGCAACCCTAAAACAGGCTGTGAGCCGAAATGACTATGGCTACGTTTCGTTACGAAGAATTTCCGAGAAACAATCTACGCACACGTGATTCGAACCTTCAGTATTATTAAAAAATCCTCCAAGCCGCTCTATAAAAGTCATTAAGTCGAAGTGAAGATAATTGATGAAGGTTACAGATTATGCGTTGCTCTCAACTGGGCACAACCAAGGGAGATTCGACTGTGCACCGTTGAGATAAAGCTTCTCTGTGCGTAGTACACATGCAATAAAAGTACGGCAGTGGACTAGACGGAGAGAACTTTTTTCTCTCGGCGAAGGAACCTCCGGTATTATTATAAAATCGTCAAGTACAGGCTTCATTTTGTTGTGTGTGTGATAATTTTGGGTTGCCGCGGGCGCGGTGTTTTGGTGTTAGGTGTGCGTTTGATGACATTAAAAAATTGTTATGGGTACAGAGCCATAGAAATTTTGTACATTCAAAATGTAACTACATACGAGTTTGCTTTGGAATAGAATGTTTTCTTGGCGTGATTTGAGTTTTTAAAAATAGATATGGCATACCTTTTCTTCTTTGTTTTAAGCTACAGTGGCAGTATTATAACTAACAGAAGTTTAGGCTAATCATCACTGCATCCCTTTGTTAAAACGCCTTTTTTAATAAAGTTACCTATCTTTATGTCCAATGGCATGCACTCAAATTAAAAAAGCAGTGCTTATACACTCAAAATGCGTGAGAGTGAATTGTTAGCATGAATTGTTTATACTGTACTACTCGTAATAGTAAAGAGATAGATTCCATACAATAAACAATTTTCCTTCACCAAAAAAACAAATAAAACCGTTATTTCATACACCACACAAAAAATCAATTTACGAAACTACGTAATCATCGCATCAATTTCGCGTCTCTTAAAAATGGCGTCGCTTCTCTCTTTTGTTAGTTATTCGTCACGGGCATAGAGGCCTTTGTACCTGCGCGGGAGTGTTTTTTCGGACGAAATATAAAATGAAGCTAGGACCTGACCCGGAGGTACGTTTAGGAATGTACAGTCGGACGCGAGACTATTAGCATGTGTTTAAAAAGGGATTAGGGAGTTTAAATGGATGCTCTAAATTTAGCCCTAATACTGGGCAGTTTTTAATGATTCGTTTTGGTTTTTGCTGCAGTCTATCATTTGTTTTTATATTAATGAATACTATATTTAACAAAATTGACATAACTACTGCGAACTTTTTGCTGTTTTTTTTGAGCTTAACAGAAATTACAATATATGGAGTCATGATATCACAGTATCTTTTTAAACTTATGTTTGAGTGTGTCTAAAAACTTGACTGTGCATACGTAAACTATGTGTATGCACTACATAATGTTATTTTAAATTTTTTATTACTTTTAATAACAAAATTTTTGCAAATGTTTAATTAATTTTTATTTCTTTAATAGTAACGCCTAGACATAAGTTACCGGTTACTAACACCGTAATGCTTGTAAAACCGCGTACCAATTCGTAAAAATTATAAAACATCAAATAAAACATTCACATGAATAAATCTTATTCACTTTTGCACCCGACTGTCTTAAAAATGTGTTAATGCGTTGCCCCTTAGGACAATGGGGTTGAATATTTTTTACCCCATGGGGCAACTTTTGTACTTTTATGACTGCCGATGGGGAAGCTATTTACGGTATTATTGCGGTGTTGTTTATCGAGTAAGACGGGTAGGCGAGGTGATAATTCCTTTGCTATTTACTGTGATAGCTTTTGGATCTTTTTGAAGGTGTTAGTTTTTTAAAATCAAGCTATACCTGGCGATGGTTTTGACTGAGAAATAACGATTTCGTTCTATTGAATATATTTAACCCTGAACAAAAAAAAATACATTTATATTATAATGTATAATGTAAGTAAAGAAAGACCTTTCAAAATATAACCCCCGTATGACCTAGTAACATCCAAAATTTTACTCCCTCTTTCGGTACCTTTTGCAAAGTTTTTTTCGCAAAATGATTGGTAAAACTACATTTAGAACTGTTTATTTTTTGATAGATGTAGCTTGTAGTAGCTAAGATATGCCGCTGTGACAGCCAGACGAACGGAAAGATGGATAAAAGGTATATATTTTAACTTTTTTGTACGGAACCCTAACAATATAGGGTAAAAATTAGGTATAGTGAGCACGCCTAGAACCTTTTACCGCCTACCATTTACACGTCTACATCACATGTCAGTTTGACAGCTAAAGTACTTGCTTGCAACATTTTTTACAGGTAAAAGTGCGAAAACGATCGTCATTATGTTGTACAAAGATGTTTCTGTTTTACAACTACTTAATCAGATTCTTTTTATAAGACTGTAAACATATTGTTTTTTATTTGTATATGTTTGAACTTTAACCAATACAATGGTTTGTTCACACGGCGCGAGTAATGTCATCCAAGTAGAAATATATTAACTTTAATAGGTAAAAATGCATCAAACATTCAAGCAAATATGTACGTGAGCATGTGAACAGGGATGCAAGCAAGGATGCAAGCGAACATTCATCAACAAATGAGCATCATTAGTACAAAAAATGTGTTCTGATTAACCAGAAAACGTACAAGATGGCACTGCTTAATGTATAGTCCATAATAACTTTCTTACTTACTACTTGAGAACTGCAAACATAAACAATTTTTTTATTGCACAGTCTAGCATATTTTCTTACACTAGACTTTTGTCCCCATTTCTAGGGCGATGGTGGAAAGTAACCATGCAAGGTCTTGCTTTGGGGCTTTCTTTATTCCTGCTACAAATTCGGATAAACGCATTAAGCACTAACCATAGTTTAAGGCAATGTTACTAACAAAAATAAGGATCTTTGATCTGAAATAAATGTATTTTTAAGGAGGATTCGTAACTATCGATTCTGCTCATGTTCGAACATAAAAGTATCAATCTCAAGTCACGAAATTCGGAGGCCCAGGGAGTCAAGACTTACTGTGACCACATTGCATCACGTACCCTACATGTTCAGTTGCATCCTTTATCCATGAAAAAAAAAGAAGTTGATTTCTTACATTTTTTCCCTACACTGAAGAAAATTAGGAAAATATAAAAAAAAACCGCAAATAGTAAGAGGAGAAAAATAAATTAAGAGCTGGGATTAAAATCCGCGATACCATTATTAATTTAACTTTAGTTCTTCATTGATGTAATGAATATAGAAAAAAACTACACACAAAAAAAACGTCCTTTGTCTAAAACAAAAACCAACAGCTTATAAATCTACAAAAAGTCCACTCGGCCCGCAATAAACGCAACAAACTTGCAAATCAAGATGGCGGCCTTCTAGGGCGGGATATAAGAGTAATTAAGCTAATATAGCAACAATCGATGCTAAAGGTTTTATATCAGTTTTATTACGGCGTTATAGCAGCTTTACTTTATCTGTTTATAATACTTAATGGGCGGTGCCTTTATCCGAAGTACCTATGGAGCAATAAAAGCCTATTTACAAAGTATGAATCGTAAAATTGTTTACTTTGGCCGAGTTTTAAATAGCTAATTATAATGTTGATTTTTGCGTGCCCAATAAACTTATTTTCTAGGCACTGGCACAGAGTAAGGCAGAAAATTCACTGCATAGTAACAAAACATTTGAAGGTGTTCTCGTTTTGTTATTAAGAGTAGTTGCTGAGAAGGTAAAGGTTATTTCTATTAGACACAAATATTTATGAGAAGGCTCATGGAATTATTAAAATCACAACACACGTTACCTTTACAATATTTTCACATCCCGAATATGTTAAAGTAACAATAATATATTAGAATTTCAGATCATTATATTATGTTTCACAGATATAAACTACGTGTAAAACCTAACCTACCCATGACGACAGAATATTTTTTTGCTGGTCAAAAAATCATTTCTGTTAGACAAACATTAAATATTTCACCGAACAAATATTTACTCCGCTTATTAAAAACTAGCCATTTACGAATACAGATAAATCAAGCTACTTATATGTTCGCAGGCAGACTTTAATAAAAGTGCTCGAGCTGTTTTTTCAAGCTGTGGAGTCATTCGCACACGCAGCGCTGTAAACCATACAACTCATATTAAATTCGATCTCAATTACTTTTAAAGTGCTTAATTAACATATTAATATGATAACAGGCTAGTTTGTTACTTTTTGTTAATAAACCTTTTTTATGCACTCTACTTACTGTCAATGAACAAAGAGTTAATTATTAAGTGTGGTAACGATTTATTCTTCCGAAATAATAACATAAATTTTAATATTCTCACTAAGTTGTATAATATTCAAATAAATAATTATGATTACTTTTATTATTTATGTGGTGAGTTTCGCAATTATTTTCCCGCGTCGTCATACACAAATAAACCTTTTTTATTGGTTCCTGTATAGTCGACCAGGTAATTGCTTGACCACTTTTCGACCGTATTACAAACGGATAAGGTTCAAAAGTGGTCAAGCAATTACTTGGTCAACTATACTACATGTTTTAATTCACATAATTATCGCACGAAATTAAAAAGTAGGTATTTAACTATTTAATAAGTAATGATTACACTAATATTAGAAATGCTAAAGTTGGTGTGACTTAGTATTTGTTGCTCCTTCACGTTAAAACGGCTAAACGGATTTGGATGAAATTTGGAACGGAGATAACTTATACCCTGAATTAACACATAGGCTACCTTTTATGTTGAAAAATAGCCACACAGGCGCAGCCGCGAGTAAAAGCTAGTCATGGAATAAATATCACTAGGTAGTTACTGAAGAGACAGCCTCAATACTTGATCTACCGTTAATACAACAAAATATTTTGTGTAGAAACATGAGTTAAATACGGAATACAATAATAATTATAATTTATGTTTGGTTGTACTTAAATCCAAATCTTTTTTATTTTTATCGCAATAGTATTAACCTATTTCTAAATTAAACCCTGTAACAGACAGACAGACAAAATTTCCAAATTCAACAATACCTAAAAAATGGAACACAAGGATCAGTACAGTCGGCGATATTAAAGTCGTTCTTGGCTTTAAAAAGCTCGTAGGCGTATTCGTTACATTATCCCAGTGTTAGGAATTCCCACAAAAGGGATTGTCAAATGATAGGGATGGGAAAAAACGCCTGGCGCCGCCTGCGCAAGTACCTGGCGGCCAGCGGATCTCAAACTTTTAAAACTAACGTATTTATTCGAAAGGACATATTGTAATGCTGTTAGTCTCGAATGGTGTTTACTGCTAAAGGCCATGCCACACCGGTTGCGTATCCGACACGGCTACAACTAGCTTCGCAGAGCTGCGTTACAAGTGTGATTGATTGATTGATAATTTATTCTCTGAATATAGTTACAAAAGGTGGAATATAAATAGTGCTTAGTGTCTAACATATTCTACCGGAAACCGGTGTGTGAATTTTACATTTGTATAGCCGACCAAGTAATTGCTTGACCATTTTTGAACCTTATCCCTTTGTGATACGGTCGAAAAGTGGTCAAGCAATTTCTTGGTCGACTATACATAATAGATTATTAATAAAGTGATCATCACCGCCTATAGATAGGTACCCGCAATACCAAGGAAGTTGCAGATGCGTTGCCAACCTAGTGGGCTAAGATGGAATACTTCTCGTGCCAGTAATTACACCGGCTGTCTTGCTCTCCACGCCGGAACACAACAGTGCGAGCACTGCTTGGCGGCAGGATTAGCGAGCAAGATAGTAGTAGCTATCCGGTTCGACCTCGTACAAGGTCCTACCACCCGCATTACCGTGATTTATTTTGTGCTTCAGTTTTGTATTTTTAGTTTTGACTGCAGTATTCTCACACCTGAAAGTTTGGGAGCCTCAGTCCTAATACAACTGCCCTACCTGGCGTCCATACAAATTGTACCTGAAATAATTGCCCTTATTATCCCAGGTACCTGTCACTGTGGACAGTAAAGAAAAAACGTCTATACACATTGCTATAAAATAATATTTAAACTCAATATAAGTTTCAGCTATTTTTTTCTTTATTAATACTTGTTTGCTAATTCTGCTGCTAAGCAGTGCTTGCACTGTTGTGTTCCGGCGTGGAGAGCAAGACAGCCGGTGTAATTACTGGCACAAGAGGTATTCCATCTAAGCCCTCTGGGTTGGCAACGCATCTGCAAGCTCCTTGGAGTTGCGGGTGTCTAGGCGGTGGTGATCATTTACCATCAGGTGACACACTTGCTTGTTTGCCTTCATATTTCATATAAAAAAAACTTGTTAGTGTGTTGCTGTGTGTGCAAATTTATAAAGGTGATGTGACTGGGCGAGTAGGTCGAAGGCGGCCTCGGCGTCCTTTCATCGACCAAATTGGTGACGTCCTGAAAACAGGCGAAATCAGAAGTACCCGGAACCGCCGAGCATGTATGAAGAGAGGAATGTGTGTGGAGGAAGCGAGGGAAGTATGCCAGGACCGGAACCAATGGCGTTCTGTGGTCTCTGCCTACCCCAAAGGGAAACAGGCGTGAGCTTATAATAATAGTAGGTAGTAATACCTGTTTTTTTTTGTAAATGGTTTTATTATAACGTTGTTATGAGTCATGAGTTCTTTAAACGTAAAGAAAGTATTTTTGAAATATAATTAAATTTAAAACTAATAATCAAAAATAAAATAACATAATCTTACCAATCGACTTTGCGTAGAATTTTGAATAAACTCGGAACATACCTGAAATAAAAAAAAAACATTAATAAGTAGTACAAATATCACAAGAAACGAATCCAATCATACTACTTTCAAAGATTCGGCTTATATACGTTTGTACGTAAACTCTTTACTGTACATAATCCATTAAACTAGTGTTATATGAGCCTGACTACGAAGCTAGACGTAGCGGGGTTCGATTCAAACAAAGGGCAAATTTTTGTATAATAAATTTGATTTTTTGTACCTGAGTTGTGGATTTCTATGTGAATAGATGTCGCACCATTCGTGGAACAAAGACGCAGATGATAAAATACTACTTTTCAGGAGAGCAAAAAAACTACCTCACACTTTTATTATAGACCACAGACATCAATGACATATACGATTTTATAGATAAAAAATCGCTAGTTGTATGGGCGTATCGCACTTTGCAATAAAAATTTGACTACTACGAGAAAATCATTAAAAACTAACTTGCTTTGGTTTTCCACTGACCAAATTACACTACGGTAAAATTAAGTTTAAATACGTACTTATGACCAGTTTTCTATGAATGCTGTACCAATTTAATTATACTTACGTGTTTTTTTACTATGGTGTTTGTTTAGTTACGCGTTTCTTCCTTAAATTATTTGAAAATTCAAGAAATGTAACTTGAAATACGCTTTTAATACTGGGTAAGAATGAATAACGATTGTAAGTATCGCAAATTACTTAGTTATTCTGGGGGTAATATTTTTATTCAAAGTTCAGTTTTTTCCTACAAATTTGTTATAAAAAAAACTAAGGTCACTAGAAATGTATGCACAGTGTTTAAAACCTTTCATTTGTGTTATAATATAACGTTCAGATAAAAACGTACGTCAAAATATGTCTATAATCGTTCATAGAAAGGAAGTTGAAAAAAAAAAAACAATTTCTCGAAATGGTCATATAAATAAATAAAAACCCACATTTAACTATTTTCAAATATATTTTTTACTTGCATGATCATTACAACATGTATGGAAACAGAAAACAGACACAAAAAATAGGCGCCAACACAAATACAATAAAATTTTAGTCACTATTCTCAATATCAGAATGCAATTCTTGCACCGAGGATTGAGGACGCAAGTTTTTATAAAAAGCATGGTAATGTATGGGTATATAGTTATTTTCACACAGGCTCATTAAATCTTTGTACAAATTATGTGAAATTGGTAACGGTCCATCATACAATCGAGTTAACGTAGCCGGGTTATCAGTGGGAATCCCAGCGCATGTTTTTTTCCTCCTACCAACTCTTGCAATATTAGTCTCCAAGCGAATTGTTTCTTCAGCCTGGAAATCATATTTAATATGAAATGTTGCAGGGGCTGAGAGTTCGACAGAAATTTCCCTGATTTTTGTCCATAAAACCTTGTTACCGGAGTTATCTTTTTCCCAATTTTTGGAGATATCAACAAGTTGTTTAATGTCAAAGAAATCATTTTGTGTCATTTCTTTTACCTGAAATTTGGGCGCATGGACTTTACTGTTCCTTATTACAGAATACATTTCATCTGGCACATAAAGTACTTGTTTTTTCTTAAATCTTTCTATGCAAGAGTGCATGGTATCCCCTTCATTTTGGGTATGCCCTTTTTGTAAAAACCTGTGAGTAATTTTGATTTCCAAAACTCTGCTAGCATATGAAAAGAGGGCAAAAACAAAACGGTTACGATTCTGCCCTGTGCAGTTGTCCGAATAGAAAGATATTTCCTTTATGCCCCTATCGGCTTCTGATTGAAGAAAACTCCACAAGCAACTGGCTATCTCGTTAGCTCCTCGTTTAGCTATTTGAGCATGCCAAACGTAGCAGTAACCACATTTTGTTAAAATGTTATATATCGTGAAATTGTACACGGGATACTTCCTTTTGTAGTGAAAAACCCCTACTTCTGACTGAGGTAATGACAGAACCTTTTCTAAGTCAAAACATGCAACTGTCTTAGTTAAGGGATCTGAGGTAACTTTCTCTTCGTCTTTAATTTTGCGAACTATCTCCTTATTCTTTATGTGAGCTACGTATTCTTCTTCTAACTGTGTTTTTCTCTCAGTATCCGCCTGTTCATATAAGGTACATAATCCACAGAGATCCTTCTTTGGCTGGAAAAAGCCAATATTAAATTTTGTATTGAAAATATAACTGTACCATCGTTCAGTTGCCGGCCGTATATTTGCATAGATTGGATTATCTTTTACCCATGCTACATAAAGTCGGTACATCATTGAACGGTTAAGTTTTTCGTCCAAATATTCCCTTTGTGTTTGCTTTCTGAGGTAGTGGGATTCTTTACGAGGAAACAAATTAATATGTTCGATAACGCTTTCGGTAGTGATATCAGCTACCTTGTTAGGGCGAGTGAAGTGAGTTCCACGTAAGTCTTGTACTGAATTTGTTTCCATTTTTTCCAATGCAGTGTAGACAACTTTTTCGTGTATGTCGAAAGTTTTCAAAAACATGCTTTTACAAACGTTTACATTAACTCCATCCGATTTTGGCAACGTATAAACGAGGGTTTGAGTGCGAGACCTGCTTGAAATAACAAGTTGAACTCGTTTAGGTTTAGACGACACTAAACGCAATATGTAATCCCACTGTCTTGTGTGACATCCTAAATTCCAATAGAATTCAAAGGCAGACAATCTTTCAGTTTCGTCGATTTTTTCGCTACATTTCATCCTACACTTACATGGGTTTCCCATTTTTCTCTCTCTTCTTTCTATTTTAGTTGTTCGAGACTTGTATTTTTTGCCCAGATTTTTCAGTACTTTGTTTTTATTTACTTCCCAATTTTTTTCATCTCTGACTCTTTTTCGGGTTCGTGTAGTTTCAGGTTGTTCTTCAGGATTTATGTTATTTATTAATATACTACTTACATTATTTGCCGGTTCATTTAAATTTTGTTCGTTCTCTGTGCTTGAATGCGATAAAGCAGTGGTTGTTGCTAAATTTTGCAAGATGTTAGAATCCACATTAGCTGAAATAGTAGTGGAATCGAAATCTGGGTTATTTTCTCTAATTTCATGCAATAGCATATCATGTGACTGCAGCTCAAGTTGTTCAGAATGGTTTGACAGGATATCGTAGTCAGGTGGTACTGACTGCTGCTGGTTTGGAGTGCTTTCATCAGTATTCAAATTAAGGTGTTCGGTACATGTATTAGGTTGGTTATTTTTTGCAATTGGTGGTATACTGGACGTGAATGCAGCAGACGATTTGCTCCGTTTTGTGTTTACAGATTGCCTAATTGAATCGCTTTTATCACACTCAGATTGAATTGCTGTCAGAATTTCTTTAAATGAATCAGGAGTATTTACCTCTTTTATTTCTACTGCTTTTGAGGTAGGTGTATGTGTAAGGGTATTATGGACTATTAAATCTTCTAAACTGTCAGTAGTAGAGTCCGTGTCTGTATCGGGAATATACTCTGATGATAAACAAGGAGAAAATGGTTCCACAATTTCATCGTCACTGTCCTCTATTGTTACAGCCATACGTTCAGTAGCTGATGGTGCTACAGAGGTATTTTCATGCTCTCTAGAATTAGTTGTATCGGTACTTTCAAAATACGAGTTGTCTTTAGATCCGGATGCTTCTCCTGCATCAACAGGTTGCCCTCTACGGTCTGAAAATAGAAAGTATTTTAAAGAAATAATATTTACACAAGATTTCAATGTTTTCTCAAAAAAACTCTCGTAATTTATGTTAAAGAGGCAATCATTAATAAATATAATAAATCACCTTGATTGATGTGTGAAGTATCAATATTGTCCATAACATTATCACATTGTGATTTTTTATCCCGGTTTCCTGGTAATTCAGTTTCAGTACCTGTAATATAATAATGCATGGTCACAAAAAATAATCAATATTATACACCTCTAGTTACATGCACTGTTATTATCAGTGTACTAGTGCGGTTATTAATACATAAGTAAAGTTATTTTAAAGTTAGTTTTTAGTAGAACCAATTGCATAACCATTTAATTTCCTTAGTATTTATATTTCTTAGACACACAGAAAACATTGTTATTGTAAGTTGCGTAGTTATTGTGCGAGGTACAAAATAGCAAAGCATCATTAAATCACCATTTTAAACAGTAGGTACCTAGCTTATAACTATGCGACGACTTAGGGTCGATTTTTCAATCACCGAATAAATGTTATCAACTGGTTACGGGCATGATGCTACAATTTAGCCGCTTCACACATTATCCGTCAAAGAACATTTATTCGGCTATTGAAAAATCGGCCCTTAGTTAAATAAAAACGTGCCAAAATAAAACACTAGAAAGACACAGGAAAGGCAGTAGTAGCAGAACATAGGTAATCAATAAACCCTTAGCCATATCAAAGCAAAAAAAAATTGCGTCGTTCACAAAAATAACACCCAGCGGACAGTAACATGACATTACCTACATGAGTTACTCACGACAGTTTCCAGTTAACTGCAGAGTCATCTGCTATTGTAAACCTTGCTGAGTAAAAAATATAAAGTATTTATTTTTAGTACAATAATTTTCATAAAACTAAGTAACTATTTAACTAATTAAAGTAGCTAAATTTTAACACTTACTGTTATTTTTATGTTCGTGCAACGACATGTCGAGCATCCGCTTCGATCTCGCATTTTTATAATTTCCTACAAATCGCCTTCGCTTTGACTCCCGTTCTGAATAATCCATGGTAACGACACAAAAGAAATTATGTAAAATTTTCGTAAATAATGACACTGCAACCAAACGCACGCATTCTTTACGATTTCTAGCTCGCAACTGGCATAACGTAGCGACAAACCGCGATCGGCTCGGCTCGCGGGGAGGGGTGTAGGTATAACTACCTCCGTTCCGCTCTCGACTTCCGCCGCGACAGACTACGTATATCGAAAAGCTACATACAAAAAATAAAATCTAGCACTGTAAGTATTATTACGCATAAGTTTTGTTTCCTACAATCTTTACAAAAACATGTTTTAACGTTTAAGAAATAAAATGTTACGTACTTGCGGGAGATAAACTGCGTACATGTATTTACGAAATTAAACTAGCTAAAACCTCTCGTGGAAGAAATGCGTATCTAATATAACGACTTAGATACCGCGCGGGACTAGCGCGTGACTGTACTTACGACTTTTGTTTTTTTTTTAAGTTATAAGGAAGAAATGGGTTTGTGTACATACGTATAGAAAAATGTATTTTATTTTCTATAATAAATACTTAACTTTATGTACTCATAATCCCTCCAAAAAGAATCCGCATAATAATGACTTAAAGTATACATACGCATTTATGTAAACTGAATGTTGTCGTATTATCACAAATTATGTACACTTATCGCCCTTAATGCATGTACAATTTTAAAAAATAAACTGCGCATTTATTTTTCTTTTTGCTTTAACTTTCTTTTTTCTTGCCCTAAAATTCTGATATTTTGACACAATATGTATTTTTTCCTGCGTTGTCTGTGGCAAATTAATTGCAGAAACGCGTAGTTATGACTTACGTCTTTCTTCCATTAGTGGTGCGATGTATGCTGTGTTTTGTATGTATGTAGTAGCATTTGTCATTGTGTTTCTGTTACTCGTTGTCTATCCGCACCGCCCACAACTTTTCTGTTTATGCGCAAAGGTTAACTGGCAGAGAATGCCTTAAGAGGAAACACAAGGGCCGTTTTTCCATACAAACGTCGTCCCCTGTTTCCTCTCTGGATAATGCCAGTAGAGCAATATATTTTTCCAAAAAATCGATGGCCACTATATTGCATGTCCCTATGTTTTCCTTTTTTTAATTAATTAATTATTAAAAGAGATATGAACATTCAAAAACCTAAAAAATTGGCCAGATTTTCAGCTGCGTTCATACGTTCAGAAAACAAATTTTACTAAATTATATAAAAAAAGAAAAACATAGAAACACTGCCAAAGCCTTTCTTTAATTTTTAATGAAAAAAGTAGTTAAATCTGATAAGTTTTGGAGAAGGAATCAGGGGTCTACGAATCGTTGATTTTGTGTAGTTTAAATAGGTATTTTCAGTCCAAGCTGCGGCTGTCTCTATTGCACTCTGTGGGGGGAGGCTTGATAGATGGAGGCAGCAATATATTTTACAAATACCTATTTTTCAATTCTCAAGGCCTTGGTGTTTCCTCTTAAGGCAATAACTCCGCCTTTTGTACATTCTGTATTTTTGTGCCATAAAGTTTAAATAAATAAATAAATAAATATGTATATATATATATATATAATATGTATATTCGTTGTCTGGTACCCATAGTACAAGCTTATCTTAATTTGGAACTAGATCAATTGGTGTTAAGGGTGGTAGTTATAGATCGAAGTCAAGTAGCAGTTTGATACTAGGTTAGTATACAACAACAAGTAAGTGTTCTAATACAATGATGTGAACATTATAAGCATTGACGGCTGGATAGGCTAGTGGTTAGTAACCCTGGCTATAAAGCTTGAAGTACCGGGTTCGATTCCCGGAAGGGGCCAATGTTTGTATGATGAGTACGCATGTTATATGTATTTAAGTAAATATTTATCTATATAAGTATGAATATCCACAGCCTTAGTTGCTTAATTTGGGACTAAGTCAATTGGTGTTAACTGTCCCAAGATATTTATTATTTATTATTTACGAATGAATCAGATCATAGACCAAAAAACGTACCGAATTTCATATATCTCCCATTTATTTCAAACATTCCTATTCAAAAGCATATTAACCTGCACAAGTTTTAAAAGGATGGCTGAACGCTAACCACGTCTTAGTCCGTGATTAATGATGGCTGTTCAATACAATTCGGACCGGCGGTGAAAACGGCGGTATTATTTCACGTTTAACCTCCCAAATGAGTTTTTTTTTAAGGAATCCGGTCCGAATTGCAGCCAACAGGCATCCATTAATATCAGTTTATTAATGAAATTGTTACTAAATTTATATAAATTATTACAAAACCGTTACTGAAATAATTAATATCAGTTTAGCAACGAATTAATTACTAAACTGTTATTTATCGTTACGAAACAAATATTAATTAATTTAGTAACGGTAGGTACAATGTTTTTAATTTTGACCTTGACCAGGCATAGAATAAATAATAATATAAACACAGAAGTTTCATTTCGAACATTTCACGAAGCTAAAGCTCATTCAGCGGACCTCTGCACTGGGGCCGCCGCAATTGAGTTGCCGCGCGTGCCAATGAATACGAGTTATACGGTAAACAGACCTCTCTGTTACATTCAGACAGACGCATCTTGTATAGTCGACCAAGTAATTGCTTGACCACTTTTGAACTTTATCCCTTTGTAATACGGTCGAAAAGTGGTCAAGCAATTTCTTGGTCGACTATACGTAAACGTTTTGTACGAAAAAAATACTTCTGTTTATGTACTTTTTACCTGTTTTGTGACTCTACAGTCATATAGCCTATTCAAATAATACAATACAAAATTTGCATGTAATTCGTATTGCAACTACCCACCAAACTAACTAGACCCTTCAAACTAGACTTTCTGTTCCCCCCCTTTAAAAGCGCAGGGGTCAAAGTATAACGGTAGTTCAATAAAGTTGTCAGTCATTCCCTGTACGGGGAACCACGAAAATATCGCGCTCGTCGATTCCTTCCAACTTTGACGATAAGGTTGATTTTTGCAAATATTTCATACCTCACCGTGGTATGTCTGTACTTACTTAATTTGGATAATTTGTGATCTATTATGTGTACGTCGAATCGCCAGAAATCGAATTGACTTGAAATTGTTTCGCGAAAAAAATGTATGACTTCGTGACGTCACCTTTTTCTTTTCAATGCTTCTTGCAAAAAAAATATGACTCCATCCAATGATTAGGTAGAAATACTTTGTATCGATTCATTGGACGTCATTTTCTTCTCCCAACCGTGGGACAGAGCATATTCCGTGGGACGGAGGAACGGATTCCAGGGACGGAGAATACTAAACGCAAATTTAAGAGGAGTGTGAACCCACCGCTCTCCATACAAACGGCGATAACGTTTTCCACCCTCTAAACCTTAACCTATAGCCATGACTTTTTTTGTATGTTATCAACATGCCCTAGAACTTGGTTTGTATGTTTTGATTATTTAAATATTCTTAATACTTAGTTTCAAAAATATTGATGCTTTTTTGTTTTGTATGAAACTCCTAAAATGCAAGTATTGTGAAATCTATGAAGAATATTTAAAAAATCAAAACATACAAACCTAGTTCTAGGGCATCATGACAACATACAGTCAAGGAATTTAATTTCCAACCCACCTAAGGTTCAAAATCGTATAGCAAACTGTCACCATAAGAGCTAACTAGAGCAAGACGTTAGTTTGACATATCGACCTTAATGCATTGCGAATGTCAGAAGACATTTCAGCGAAATGGGTAGGGAATTAAATTCTTTGACTGTACCAAAAAAGCATTTCCATAGATTAAGGTTTAGAGGGTGGAAAACGTTATCGCCGTTTGTATGGGGAGCGCTTTTTGAGGCTGGGTTCACACTCCTGTTAATTTATAGCAAAAACTTAAATTATAACAATGAGGCCAAGTTCATAAATAAAATAAATATCTCAGGACAATTCACACCAATCAAAGCACATCACATTCATGCACATCGAAGTTTTTTGTATGAAATAGGAAGGCAAACAAGCAAGTGAGTCACCTGATGGTAAGTTATCACCACGTCCTATAGACACCCGCAACACCAAGAAGATTGCTGATGCGTTGCCAACCCAAAGGGGTAAAATGGAATACCTCTTGTGCCAGTAATTGCACCGGCTGTCTTGCTCGCCACGCCGGAACACAACAGTGCAAGCACTGCTGCTTAGCGGCAGGATTAGCGAGCAAGACGGTGATGGATGGTGGTGGTGATTTCCAAACATGCGAACATCATTACTGGTAGGTATAGTAGAATTATTAGTATAAATTCTAGAATTCAAGCAAATTTTAGAATTTACTAGTGCCTCAAGTTAAACAACACAACTTCACAGTATTACAACTTAGATAAACTTAATTGCACTTAATCACGCCTGATACAGATTAGTCTGTCTGTAACCAACGCCCTAGAGCCTAACCTAGAATTACACCGTTCCATACATAAACATCATAATCTGTATTATCATAAATCTACGTCGTTCCAATCTGCACCGTGTTGTGACATGATTAGGTATAATTTGGGTTGACGTGACACTAACTCGCGGAACATTGGGTTCTAGTGTTTAAAATAGGGTAACCATATTAGTTCATTATTTAAAGAAAAGAAAGAAAAAACCGACCAAGTGCGAGTCGGACTCGCGCACCGAGGGTTCCGTCGTCAACAACATCTAGTATCGCATTTTTGCTTTGTAAGACCAAAACATTTTTTTTGTGTGTATTAACTACAAAGGAGAATGGGCAAATTGTCCCAAGTGCTGTATACAGTTGTGCTATATCTTATTTGAAAGCTCTCAACAAGAGCTTAATTTTTTTATATGACAGCAAAACCAAGATGTTTGCAGGGAAAAAGCTACAGCCTATTTTATACCTCACTTTGTACTAGCAGTTGTATGAAAAGTATCTGTAAAATCATGTTCGAGATATAGCCGAAAGATTTTAACCACGCATTACTGAGGCCACTAGAAGTAAAAAACGTAATAGGTCTAATTAGCTGTTTTTTTTTTTTCATACAAAAAAATTATTAATGCTGCAGACACCTGGTCTTCGAAACATAGCCTATGATGATCCTTACACCGAGTACTACACGTCCATACTACTCACTATTGTATACAAGGGTTGGGACAGCGCCCATACAAAAATGCACATTCACCTTTACAGTTTTCGGATTTATAACTTTTATTTGTGCTGTGAGACCTTGCTTCTTACGAAATTTCATGGTTGTAGGTAAACGGGAAGTACCCGATAGGTTTTCAAAGTGCAAATGTATGCAATGTGTGGCAAAAACGGCCGTATCTTTTGATTACGTTGATTTAGAAGTTTGATTTTTTCATGGCTTCAAGGAACTACAGATTTGAGTATTTGGTATAAATTTCAACTCTATAGCTTTACGCGTTCCTGAGAAAAAGGGTCTTGACAGACAAACAGACAGACAGACAACGGTTCCGTTTTTACCTTTTGAGGCACGGAACCCTAAAAACATTTATTTGTAACTATTTAAGGTAATACATACAAATACACAAAACATAGCTTGCTGTTTGTTAAAAACTTTTTTTAAACTAAGATTTACAAACCACTAACACCTTTTTCTAAAGCAAATGTAACAATCCCAAATATTATAAACTAGCTATTACACAGCGGCTTCACCTGCATGACTTCATTTATGCATTTTTATGGATAATAAATATCCCACGTTTTAATTTAGGCTATGATATATCAACAAACTGGAACAAATTACCTTGCTACTCCGCGAAACCAGTGCCGTGCTCGTGGAAGTTAGCTGCGTTTGTGCGACATATATGTATATGTTCATGCAGAAACCCACTTGAAACCATTTAAAACCGTGTCACGTAATTTATGGATGATACCTTTAATTAAAAGATTATAACATTAAACTACCAAAACACCTAAATACTTTGAGTTTTTAAGTATACAAACATATGTGTGTATATGTGCGTGTTTTTGTGTGTCAGTGTGTAACATGTAATGGAATTGTTGTCCTATAAGTTTCCTCAAAGTATAGCCACCGTGGTATAATTCTGTCAGTAGCAGTGGGCGTTCTAAAACCACGGATTAAGATAAGTCGCGTAAACAAGCGCAAGCGCAGGATTTCACGCTCAAGTAGCCCATGCTTACGCCTGTACAAAGGACAAGCAGAAATTATTTTATAGCTATAGATCATGCTATCAACTAAATTTTAAGTCAAAACTAATTTGACAAACCAAATTTCAAACAAAATTCCCAGTAATTAATAGATTCAGGCGTTACTTTGCGGAAGTCCATTTCAAAAAACTAGAACAAATTACTTTGCTACTTCGCGAGACCAGTGCGAGTATCGATGATGCCTCGTACAGAGGCGAAACGCGCGTCGATCGTGTTGTTTAGTGTTAAGTGGTGGTGGTGTGTAGTTGAGTCTGTGTAATATATGTTGTTTCGTGTGGAAGCGGAGGAGGGTAGGTTTTTGCATGAACATATGTCGCACGGACTCGGTTAACTTGCACGAGCACGGCACTGGTTTCGCGGAGTACTAAGGTAATTTGTTCCAGTTTGTTGAAATTCCCAGTTTTAATAATTAATTTAGGGGTCTCAAACTGTCTTCCAGAGCCGACAACGCGCGTGTAACTCCTCTGGAGTTGCAAGCGTCCATAGGTGGCGGTAATTATTTACAACCAGGAATCTGTTTGCCAGCGACGTTGTATTAAAAAACAGGATCATTTGTACAGATTTGTGCTAAAAATGATAATTCAGCCATTTGACCTTCATTTGACTTTGTAATTTTTCATCCAAAAAGACATCAACGCGTAATTTTAATTTTACGATAAATCATTGTACAGCAGCATAAGTAGCTATAATCTCAAAGATATCAAATGAATCTTCCTAGGTTCTTATTCTCTTGACAATAGAGTCGTGTATAGATAGATGTTTTAGATCGCTTCGACTGAGTATATATCTGCGGCTGAGTGTACCAAAATTGAATGAACGAGGTATTTTATTTAGCTATATTTTAAACAGCCTGAGGCCGTTAAACAAAAAAATATTTATTTTGTACAATTTGTTTTTGAGACAAAACATCTTGACGACCTTTTAATACTAAAATATTTTATCGTTAAATTAGCTTTATTTGCGAAAATTGTGTACAAAGTGGAAACCGATTACAACATTTCTCTTTGATTAGAGTTTTAATTAGAATGATTTCCTGCGCTGGCGCATTGTATGGTTAGCGTTGGGGGCCTCTTAAGAAGACGGTGTACCAATCCTCAAAAAGCGCTCTCCTTACAAACGGTAACGTTTTCCACCCTCTAAACCTTAACCTATCGCCATTGTTTTTTAGTTTGTTATTTTTATGGCTTCAAATTAGGTTTGTATACATTTTTTTTATATTCTTCATAGATTTGACAGTATTTGGACTTTAGAAGTTTCATACAAAACAAAAAAAAAAAATATTTTTGAGAGTCCTATATTATGACAACCAAAAATAATTATGTTCATAATTATTATCAGCGTTTTATTGTCCCCTTGTTCTTTTTTCAAAATATGTTGACATCTCTTCCATAATAAGAAAGACAAAAAAAAATTTTTTATTTAAAATTTACAATTTAAAACACCACACCGTTTTTTTTTTCATAAAAATAGACTCCACTTTTCTGCGTACGTAACCTCCAAAAATTCATTTTAATTATAAAAAATAATTTAAAAAATCAAAACATAAACACACGCACTTGACAAACATCTCAATCAAATCCAAAAACTATAGCGGTTGTAACACAATTCAGCGAAAAAAAAAGGGGACAACCGTTGTATGTATGCTCCTCTTTACTAGAATTTTCATATGAGATATGCTCAAATGCTCAGTTGAGCCTTTGGTAGTCGCGGCTCTTAAAGCACGTTTCTATCTCGACATCGTCGCAGTCGTAATTTATTTTAATTAACAACCGTTCGTGGGCGTGATTGAGGGACGGCAAAAACGCGCTAGCGAGATCGCGGCCTAACGACTGTTATACTGCCAAGTTGGAAAGCCATTCCAACTACGAACTGAAGAAGGATAGAGTGACATTTCAAAATGGAAAGGTTACACGGAACTGATCTAGTATAGAATTAATTGCTTTCTTTCTTAGGCTCGTATGAGTTAGAAATGGAATATGTTTGGTATTACGTGAATATCGTTTTTTCGTTGGAATACTCGAAGTTTACTATAAAATGTGATGTATGTGAACTAGATTTTAAAAAAAACACATATTTTGCCTGTGTAAGAAATGTTCGAAGTTTATTAGAAATACCAGTCCGAAATTAAATTTAAAAAGTAGTTCCTGTAGGATTTTCCATTAGCAAAACTACCTAATTCCCTACGGAATAAAGAAATAATAAATGAGTTATATCATTCAAAGTCACGAGTGAAACTATCCAATACTATTATACAATGATATTTTAAAATATTTGTTCTTCGTTGACCACCTTCATACAAACAAAATAGTATTATATCGAAGACTCCAAAGTCAAGAAAACTGGATCAATATATCCTGCGCTTGCGCATCTAAACGAGACGGCACATAACTTGCGCTCGCTCTTGCATTAGAAACGCGGCTTAAGATGTAAATCAGCTGATCGAAGACGTCAACCTACGTAAAATAAAGATGACTGTACACTAGCCAAGCTTACAATGTTCAGACCTAGTTTTTATTCGTACTAAAATATACTTATAATAATGTTACTATAATAAACAAAAGCTTAATTTTTGCCTAGATATTACCGCCCTTTTTACATTGATTGCAGACATTTAGTTTCAAGTAATAAACCAGTAAACTTAAAATAAATTAAAGGTGAATGGGCATTTTTGTATGGGCGCTGTCCCAACCCTTGTATACAATAGTGAGTAGTATGGACGTGTAGTACTCGGTGTAAGGATCATCATAGGCTATGTTTCGAAGACCAGGTGTCTGCAGCATTAATAATTTTTTTGTATGAAAAAAAAAAAAAACAGCTAATTAGACCTATGCTCCCATTACGTTTTTTACTTCTAGTGGCCTCAGTAATGCGTGGTTAAAATCTTTCGGCTATATCTCGAACATGATTTTACAGATACTTTTCATACAACTGCTAGTACAAAGTGAGGTATAAAATGGGCTGTAGCTTTTTCCCTGCAAACATCTCGGTTTTGCTGTCATATAAAAAAATTAAGCTCTTATTGAGAGCTTTCAAATAAGATATAGCACAACTGTATACAGCACTTGGGACAATTTGCCCATTCTCCTTTAAGAAATGACCTTGGTTTGACATTGCTGAATTTAATAAAAAAGACTTCAACGCGCTCGTTTACGTAGGCGTCAAACTTATTCGAATCTTGATTTTTAAAAGCGAAAGTAGCTGCTACTTCATTTACTAAGAGGAAACCATATTGACCATAATAGACAACTATACCAATTGTTCTTTTTATATACATAAGAAAAGACTTGATTTCCTAATTTTTAGAGAATAATAGTTATTTAATCACATAAATGTCACAAAATTCTATGATTTCAGATATAATTGCGCTAGTGACAAAATTCAGTAAGAAAATTTAGCATCCGTTTGAGTCCATTTTGAAAACACATTGAGCTTTAAAACACCAATTATAGAAAATGGAACCAACACGTTAGTTAGTAACTAAACGCTGAAGCTAGATCATTGAGCGGCGCGCCGCTGCGTCTGCGCAGGTCACTTTGATTAGCTAAGTTTATAGCGTCCCCAGTTATTTACAGGCGATTGTGCGGTGCCCAGTCTAACGTGAGCCATAAACCTGTGGCCCAATTGACAAAGTTTCTATGGTTTTAATGGCGTAGTGATCTATTTACTACATAAACGCCATTTTAGGGTAATGGCTTGAGATTGGTTTGCACGAGGCGCTACCAATTTTAGAAATCTTTTCGACTACGGTCCCATTGATTTTGTAGTTAGAGTCGACCAAGGCATTGCAGGTTCAAAAGTGGTCACTTTTGAACCTTATTCCTATGTGATATGGTCGAAAAGCGGTTAAGCAATTTGTTGGTGGCCTATAAATCAAACTGGTTGACTGTACAAAATATTTCAACTAAGTTTTTTTGTAAATTAAAGCCATGTCAAGCCAAGGTTAGACGTAATTATACAGATTAATACTTACCTATATTATTACATATTAAAACTTAGCCGAATAGGGTTCCCAATCAAATATCTAAATGCTACATTGCATAACTATTCCTAGATCTCTTAATTGACAAGCTATTAACAACCATTAGAAAATTGACTAACAATAAATTGAACGTGAATATTAAACGCGGTTTGACAGTCGAAGGCTATATCTAGAACTTTAACGGTTAGACTGCAAAAGTCGTATATATTAAATTCTATTATTTAATTTAGCACCTTAATTGGTAGGGAATAAGGGTTTAGTGGTTTTAAAGTAGTGTTTCTATGTTAGGTATTTGTTCAGTTTTGATTGATTGAGCTAGTAGGTTGTCCAAAACAATTAGAGGTTTGTTTAGATTTAAAATGTTTATTGTTTTCTAGACATTAAATAAGCTAATTCGTGGCTAGGCAAACGAGCAAGTGGGTCACCCGATGGTAAGTATCACTACTGCCCATACGCACCCGCAATACCAAGGAAATGCATTCCCAACCCAGAGGGCTAAGATGGAATACCTCTTGTGCCAGTAATTGCACCGGCTGTCTTGCTCTCCACGCCAGACACAACAGTGTAAGCACTGCTGCTTAGCGGCGGGATTAGCGAGCAAGATGGTGGTAGCGATCCGGACGGACCTTGCACAAGGTCCTACTCAAGAGACTTGTTACAATTGACAGGTTATAACCATACAAAAACACCAACTTATATGTGTATTTGATTGTACATAACGATGAGGATTGAACTCGGGACCTCACTATCACGAGTCTATCCTTGAAGCTACTTTACCAACAAAGCTCTTTTATGACAATGTGTTAAAGTCGCAAAAACGTTTAAGTTAAGGAACAAAGAGTTGCAAACCAGCTGTCAATTATTTATGCGAGCATTGCAAGGCAATCGGCTCTGTGGGCTGCAGTACTTTGCCAACCTTCGAAAGATCGGTACTAGTTGCTAAATAGTGATTAAAGTTAGTCTTCAGATAAGATAAGGTAAAACCTGAACACCTGGTACGCCTTGTTTCACCGAATGCATAATTCGCAGAATGTTCACTTCATCGACTCCGTTTTTTGCTGAAGTCCTATACTTTTTATGATTTCTCAATTTATAATCGTGTAGATTAAGTTAGGTTTCTGTTATATCTATAACAAAAAAAAACCTTCTTACAGAAGATAATTTTAGTCGAAATTAAATTGGGTGAATCAAAACGTTCGGTGTAATGAGTGTCAGTGAAACAAGGATAAACCATATTTGTAATATATTTCCGAGTAATTTTGCTTACTAGTTTAAAGTCAAACAAATGTTAATCATTCCGGTTGTCGCATTAGCAGATAATAGCTAAACACTTGACGTCAAAGAATTTTTACTTTCCTATAATTATTAATTAATATAATTAAATTAATTAACTTTCGCACACACTATGCCCCGCGGCCCTTTCAACAGGTGTTTTTATCTCATTGACACACATTATTTAAATTAATTCATAGTGGATTAAAATTAAAACACGGTAGCACTTTCACTGCATCAAAAGATTTTGAATGCCCCAATACATCTGTCACGGATTTACTTCGAGATACTTATCTGACAGATAGCAACACTGACCCAGTTGTGCGCCAGTGGATGTCAAACTTGACTAGTTATGTAAGGTGTTGGATAGATAGATAGATTGTTACAGCTTAAGTATGATCAATGATCAATTTTGCTAGAAACCACTTTAATTCAATACCATTTTGTAAAATCAAAAAAAAGTTTTAAGGGTTTCGTACCCAAAGGGTAAAACTGGACCCTATTACTAAGACTCCGCTGTCCGTCCGTCCGTCTGTCACCAGGCTGTATCTCAAGAACCGTGACAGATAGACAGTTGAAAGTTACTCAAATGATGTATTTCTGTTGCCACTATAAGAAAAAATACTAAAAAACAGAATAAAATAAATATTTAAGGGGGCTCCCATACAGCGAAAGTGATTTTTTTGTCGTTTTTATTTTACAGAACCCTTCGTGCGCGAGTCCGACTCGCACTTGGTCGGTTTTTTCTGTATCTATTGTGTGGTACAAAAATTTATTGAACAAATTAGAATTTGATCGAATTTGATTTCTGAATCGATCAATGGATGTAACTTTTAAGAACCTCAGACATCTGCCGCAGCTGACAATCGCGGGGTCAGATAGGTCCCGGCAAGATAGGCATCGAACCGCGAGCGGATCCGAGCCAGCAATTAATAAACGTACCACCTGATGCACACAGTTAGGTAATAGAGAAAGGATAGGTCGCTTCTTTGCAGACCTGAGCAGGGTTCCACTCCGCACTGTAGGTACGCTCGACCGCCTTGCCTACAGTGTAGGCAAATCGCAGTAGGTTGTCGGATCGCCGCGCGCCCGTTTACTCGACCTCGATGTATCAGTGTAATTGAAAACGGATGCCGTGCAACCCTCAAGTGTCGCCGGGAGTAGCAGGGGAAGGCGGACGCGGGCGGCGCGTTCTTTTTGACAGGAGCCGGACTTGTGAATGTGTATGAAGTAATACGAACTTTTTGGGCGTGTTAATAAAGTTGGGATTCGTTTCATCGTGGTCGTAAAAGAGAAGTTTCTGCACGTCAGTACTATTATTTATTCTGTGATATGAGCATCAACTAGCGTCAAGACAAAAAGACGTTCTGCAAGCGTCAACGCTAACTAAAAAAGCAGTCAATTGAGAATCGACTTCGCGCATCGAGGGCTCCGTACAAACTTAATAAGCACATAAAACGGTAAGATAAACTTAATTGAGGGACAAACTTAACTTTGACATTGGATAATATTGTCGCAATACATATCAAGTGCAAAAAAAAGTTTAAATCGCAAAAAAATATGTAACTACGAATTTACGGCTTTCGGATTTTTTCCTTTATTTATACTGTAAGACCTTGCTTATTTCCAAATTTCGCGGTCTTAGGTGAATGGGAAGTACCCAATAGGTTTTTGATTCCCTTCCGAATGTATGGAATATGTGGCATAAACGGCCGCATCTTTTGATCGCGGACTTGCAGACTTGAGAATATTTAATATTAATTTCAACTCGATACCTTCCTAAGCAAAAGGGTCCAAAAGGGCTCCTTTTTTCTTTAGTAAGGAACCCTAAAAAACCAGACAAATGTACGGATTAAGGCGAATTAAGGGTTTTACAAGTAACATTAACTATTTGGGTGTAGTGTATTTCACTGTCAGTTTAAATCATTCTAAACTTAACAACAATGTATTTTCGCATAAATCGCAGATTAGCGGAATTGCAAATTCACAGTGCAACAATGAGGTTGTAACTAACCTTTCGATTACCCCTGAGTTACGATACTGGCAAGGACGTTTACTGGACAAATTCCATTTAAACCCTGTTCTGATAATTTTGATATTATTTGTATTATTTGCACTACAGTTATTTATTGGCTTTGAACAAAACTATTTGTAGAATTTGTCCCAAGCGTGTGATTATCTAATGAGTGATAGACAGACGAATAAGTTTGCGTATAGTCCAAGCAAGACCAAGTAATTGCTTGCCCACTTTTGAACTTCATCCCTTTGTAATAAGGTCGAAAAGTGGTCAAGCACTTTCTTGGTCCACTATACCTACTTATGGCTCACTAAGTTTTTATCGCCCAAAATTACTAGCATTTTTCACGTATTTATAAACGGCGAAAACAGCCGATGCTAAAAAATCAGGGTTTCGCTTCCAGTTACAATTCCGTAGCAGTTGGTGTCGAGACCCTCGGTCCATGGGGTCCGAGCTCATAATCTCTTCAAAAAGCTACAAAAGCTTTTATTTTAGTTTAGTATGAGTTTATCTATAATATATGTCACTTTCCCATGACACTAATTTGACAGAAATGCAGGGAAAAATTTATCTATGAGAAATTGAAATTTAAAATCGTAAAGGTTTCGCTTCACCCGGTTTTACAGTAAATCGTCAACGTACGCAATCTACCATACCAGCCTATTGGCTGAACATGGTATTTACCTCATTTCATCCATTTTCGTGACGCAACGAAAAACTCTTCTAGTATTTATTATCCAGTACACGTTGAATTAAGATACCTACTCAATTAAAACCCCTTTATCGGAGAAGTGGGAAATGCCCAACTAGCGCTAGTTTCTACGCCTTAAAAAGGTATAAAATAATTACTATGAGCACTACCTTTTACTTCGTTAATTGCGATATATAATTATATCCTTTTAAGTAGTATAAGTTCGATGTTTTAATGTCACATGCTATTCCATCAAAAAAACACTTTCAAATTTGATAGGTACACTTTTTAACTGGGAGTGAAGTTTTTGTGGATTCCCCGAGTCTGGAACGGTTGGAGTGTTATATAGGACTTTCTCCTTATAGCTCTGCAACTATAGAGGGGCCTATCAAACTAAAAACTTCTCCGGTTAGCCTGCTAGCCGGTTTCCTCGAGCACAATCGAATTATTCGCATACCTGACAGTAGCGAAATTTTAATTTTAAGTGCCTAGTATTATAAATTTATATTGTGCTACATCCAGTGGCGACAAATGGCCATACGACAAATAAATTCGTCACAGCGCGGTCTCTCCAGCACCGTGCAATTTTTTTGGCTGTATATTTAATAAATAAATAATAAAATTAATAAAAAGAAGAAGAGGTCATAGGGATTAAGAATATGGCATTTTATCTATTGTTCCTATACTCTGATTTTTTAAGTAAGAAATAAATACTACGCCATACAAGTTCTATAAAAGAAACAAATGAGCGCGTTGTGCTATTTTCTATGAACAGTACAGACAAGTAACCAAAGTAAATTCTGGACTACTGTAGTTTTTTTTTTCATTAAATGTCATAATAACGTAGTAATACATTACTCATTGCGATTAGGTTCTAAAGTAGCCAAGAATTCGCAGAATTTAGTTTGAATGACTGTATTTTATGGTCAAAAATATAGTAAGTAACCAAAACCTCTGGTATTTAAACCGAGTATAAGATTCTGCCTTGTTATGTAATTCTCTTTTTAAGAATCTACTAATGGCTTCTTACAAAATCATACTAACACGTTCGCATGTAGGTACATTCTTATAATGATCCCAGATAAGCCCAAACACATAATAAAGCGGCATTTCTGCATAATCTACTAACTATTTGTGTTTTATTTTATATTTATTTAAAATACATCCCATACTACGAATTCTGAGATTTTATCTACGTCGATAGCTTATACAGCGTGTCTTAAACTGTGTCTATTTTTTTTAATCGCGTGTATTATTTATGTATGTAATGTGTTTATTGTACAAAAGAACATGAATGACAAGAAGAAATACAGTGATGTACGAAGGTGAACCTATCCCTTTAAGGGATCTCTTCCAGTTAACCTTTGAGTGGGTGAAAAGAATATCACATTAGGGACAGACAAAGAACAAGATAGCAACTACAATGAAAAATTACCATACAACATGCTAATAAATACAATACACATATGTATTAAAAAAATAAAGGATTTTTTTATTAAGTGTATCAAATATACAAAGGAACGTGAGCACTTAGAAGTTGACAGTTGGAGACCGCAAGTCTTTTTTGGTTTTAGCTCGTTGTCTTGTGCACATAAAAAATCTCAAATTATTTTAGTTTTTGGTCAAGTGTGAGACTATTAGTAAACTGTACTGTCTTGTACTATTCGACGTCATAGGTTACCAAAATTGTGGTGACCCAATAAAGGGAGAAAAAAAGATGTTTTTTTTTTTTTATAAAAAGCTACTTCGTACACAGAGCTTTAGAAGAACCTTATATTTATACGTAGACGGCCATTTAGCGCTTAATTTCGCATTCTTCGAAATAGATTTTTTTTTCTCCATTTAAATGAAATCACCCTTGAATTTAACCAATTGAATTAGAGACAAGAATCATTGAATTTACTATTAACAAAATCGGTAAACAATTTTTTTTTATTACTAGATATACCTAATCCATATATCCTAGAAATACAGTCTAGTCTAAAGACTAATAAGTATTTTAAATTTGTCCTAAACTGCTAAAATTAACACGTTTCTTATTGCTTCTATTAAATACACTTTAATAATGTGTTTTCATTCAAAACACACAAAAAAACAGACAAACATAGAATCTCCTCTTTTCTGAAGTCGGTTAAAAACAAAGTGGTACCAGTGTTGTCAACATGTATTGTGGATGTGTGAGCGCAGAATCTAAGAAACTAAGTACTTAATACGAAAAATTTAAAATCAATACGTCGTTAAGCCCGCGTCATACTATGAGCGTTGCTAAAAACCAGTCTAGCCTAAACCTTAGCCTCCCGTGGCGAGCTGTGAGCGCTTTTTATTGACAGGCGCCTGCGCAGCTTACACAATATACAGAAAGTGCATTCCATACAACAATGTGTACAGACAACGGCCTCCTTTCCACACTATATTTAGGTTTTTTTAGATTACATTCATACCCAATTTTGACGACCATATAGGCTAGTGGTTAGTGAGAGGTCAAATGTTGATATGATGGATGAGAATGTTTGTTCCTGAGTCGTGGATGTTTATACATATGGTATATGTTGTTTTTATGTATTTATGTTTATATTATATAGTGTGCTTTTATCTATATAAGTATGTATATTCGTTGTACAGTACCCATATTACAAGCATTGCTTAGTTTGGGACTAGTCCAATATGTATAATTTATCCCAAGATATTTATTTATTAAAAATGGTCACATTTGCACACATCTTTAATTAAACCAAGGGTAAAAATAAAAAAAAATCAACTACTGGCTTTTAAAAAAGAAAGAAAGAAAAATTGGGTATGGTCAGTATTCCCTAAAAACACATGAATATCTTTAAAAACAGTAGAGAATGTACGGTCTTTCGGACGTCAGAAATTTCTGATAGGCATGCCAGCTCACATGAGCGACACCTCAGCGCCGTTTTTCAGCTAGAACCGATCTGCTTCTTAATTGACGTTGTCTTATTTGGTCGAGTGTAATCATTAAAACTAATAAGTGAGCTGAAGAATGTTCCATTCGCACAGTGACTCGTCTGTGTCGATGTAATCTATGTCCGCTCCTGCGCACCTTTTACGCCAAACCATCATGTATATTTATCGGCGGAAAAAGCATGTCTATTAACGATGAAGTTCGCATTGGACATTAAATTCACATTAATAATGTGACAATACCGTATGTACAAAGCCATAAAAAATAGCAATGACGGTTAGAAACGTTCGGAAAAATGAAAAATTATTTACACAGAAAATTAGCGCCCCGGTTTGCCGACGTAGTTTCATAAGCAAGAGTGAGCGAGAGTAGCGCGACAACGCGATATCTCGACAGCGAATTCAACTCTAAAGGGCTACGAGAATAAGGCAGCTGTAGGTTCTAAACCACGCAACGGATTTGATATGATTTTCAGTGCCATTTTGAGATTTTTTTACGAAAGGTTTTCATGCATACATTTGTACCCATGAAAACCTTTCGTAAAAAAATCTCAAATGTACTATTTGTACCCATTGTGAAGCCGTTAGGATACCTCCTAAGGAAGAATTTTTTATTTCTTGCGGGTGGTAGGACCTTGTGCAAGGTCCGTCCGGATCGCTACTACCATCTTGCTCGCTAATCCAGCCGCTAAGCAGCAATGCTTGCACTGTTGTGTTCCGGCGTGGAGAGCAAGACAGCCGGTGTAATTACTGGCACAAGAGGTATTTCATCTTAGCCCTCTGGGTTGGAAACGCATCTGCACTCTCTTTGTTGTTGCAGGTGTCTATAGGCGGTGGTGATTACTTACCATCAATTGACCTACTTGCTTGTTTCCCTTCCTATTTCATAAAAAAAAAATAGAGCAATAAAATCCAAAACAATGATTATAAAAGTTTTAATTTGTATATCTGTCATTATGTTTGTACTACTGCACGAAATTAAATAAGATGCACAGTTGTATTACTAGAGGTCTAATACGCCATCTCAGAAGCCGATTTAGATACCTACTTCCGAATACTACACGAAGTCACGGGCAAAAGCTAGTTTATAAAATTAGTAAGGATAATTAGGAATCGTTAGAGTAAATTGAACTGAAACTCAACTGCGACCCTAATACCAGACCACATAGAAACCACAGCCTTAAAGTTTACAACCGAACGGTATAAAATACAGGTTTTTTTACTTACGCCGACTAGAGAAATGCCATTAAAATGCTAAACACTTAAACACCAAATTAATTCAACAGATACCCTTATCTCACCGCTACCGTGTGTTGTTTACAAAGAGCGTACATTCGTGTGGCATCTGTTTTTGAAACGGCATCAGCTCGTGTCAACTCTACTTTCGCTTGGCTAACATCGTTTGGAGATTTTTAAAATTACGTGTGATTTTTATGATTTGCGGAAATTGCGCTAGCACGGTCTTCACATTAAGATAAAACATAACCGTAAGGTATTAAGTGCGGTTGGTAAACGGAATTCAATTAAATGTTAGCTATATGTCATAGTTTTTGAGCATCCGCCCTAGAGCTTTTAAAAAAAAAATACGTCAACTGTCATAAAATTGAAATAAAACAATTTAAACGGTTTATTCCAATGTCTTGTCACAAGTCGCGAAAACATAGAAAATTTCTTAATATTGCTAGAAAAATATGCAACAAGAAGATAGAAATTATAAGATTAGGAAAATAAGATATTGTAAAGTTGCAAGTAATCAAAAACCGGATAAGTCCAGTTTGATTCGCGCACTGAGGGTTCCACAATTTTTTTTTTCAGGTACTTTGCAATAAATTGTTTTAAACTTTCGCGACTTTCACACATATTTATAACGTTATCGGGACTTTAGCGCGATCAAAATATATTGTTGATTTACCTCGACGTTTCGGCCATGTTTCAATGGCCGTGGTCACGAGTAAACTGAAGTGGAGGGTATTACTTCTGTTTAGCCGCGCGAGTTTTACGAACTACCCGCACTTTTGCACTTTTTTTTTTGAAACATGGCCGAAACGTCGAGGTAAATCAACAATATATTTTTATCGCGCTAAAGTCCCGATAACGTTATAAACAGGTACTTTGCGTCAAGAAGGTAATTTAAGTCTCAAACAATTTTGCCCCTTTCATGTCTTATTTTTTAGTGAGACACAGGTACAAATTTACGGTTTTAGAAAATTTTTCTTTACTATGAGACATTGCTTTTTGGAAAATTTTATGGTTCTAGGTCAACGGGAAATAATAGGTTTTGACTTATTTGCACGTGACAGACAAACGGACGAAAAAAAAAATCCTATAAGAGCTCCTCTTGATGTAAGAAATCCCAAAACAAGCTGCTGCTATAATCAATTTTATGTTAGTTTTACTTGGTCATATTAAAAACGTATTTGTTGTATTCAATCAATGTCGTTTAGTTTTACGTTTAATAAAGTCATGATTCATTCAAAACTATCTACATATTTTAGCATTCGCATTAGCCATTTCCAGCTTTCGTTAACACATTAATAAGACTCAAAATTGGTGTCGCTGAATTAATGTTAAAAATTAACGTCTAAAGGCTAGCCTGTTTGCCTTAGAAATTAGTAAAGCATTTGCTAATCGAGTTTATTAGAAATGTAAACAAAACGTTTAATTCAGTAAACAAACTGGAACTAAATACCTCGCTACTCCGCGAAACCGGTGCTGCGCAAAGCTGCGTGGCCGTGTGATTTATTTGATCTCCGCAAAGTAACGCCTGAATCTATTAATTGTTTCATTCATTAGTTAAGTATATATTTTGTACAGCTGTGGACTGATCATGACGGCCCAAGTTTGACTTTTTTTTATGAAATAGGAAGGCAAACAAGCAATTGTGTCACCTGATGATAAGTGATCACCACCGCCTATAGACACCCGCAACATCAAAGAGTTTGCAGATGCGCTGCCAACCCAGAGGGCTAAGATGGAATACCTCTTGTGCCAGTAATTGTACCGGCTGTCTTGCTCTCCACGCCGGAACACAACAGTGCAAGCACTGCTGCTTAGTGGCAGGATTAGCGAGCAAGATGGTGGTAGCGATCCGGATGGACCTTGCACAAAGCCCTACCACCTGCAACACTTATTCCCTCTCTCTCTCTGTTAAACTAGTGTCAGAAGATAGGGATGCACATAGATAACATAGATAAACTAAACCTGGCCGGTCATGTTCGAGCCGGAGCAGAAGTACCTCAGCTCAAAGAGGTCAAAAAAATCGACACTTGCTCTCTTGACAATGTGGTCGTGTCTACTTTTTTTATTGCTTCAACTGTATCTACTGCTGACAGTACCAATACTAAAGTAAACAAACATATTAACAATGTTTTAACGTAAACTAGTAAGTACGGTTCATAAGTCAAGAATAAAAAGGGCAAAAAAACAAAAATAATAACAAACTACTCACTACGAGTAAATATTTAAATTGACAGAAAGTTGAGACTCGTTGACTTTTCGGGTCAGCATTGAACGTCGAATTTAAAATTTATACCTTAACTTAAAAGGTAATGAGACCTTTTTTCAATTGGCTGTATTTAAGTGCAACTATAAGGCATTGCAATAGTTAACTACAAGTAGAGCCAATCCAAACCACATAACGCCTAGGTTAGGCGTTTACGAGCAAACAAACCAGAATAAGTTGAACTTGTTAACATGTCCAGTGAAATGCGGTTAGGGACATTAATTCTACAAATAAAACGTACAAACACTCCATTAATTACTGACAAATGATTAGATTGTAGAGACAAATTGGAAGGCAAAATGTTTAACCAAGATGTGAGCATTCTTACAACTTGATCACTATACCAGCCTCTCACAGATCACACCTGTTTGACTAATGATGTGCTGATGGGAATGTATCCGTTCATTGGCAATTTGGCAATTAAATTATGGAGGGTACATTTCCTATGTCCTTAAAACGATCCGAAAATGTTGGAGAAATTCTGAATCTTGCCGCGAAAGATGCTAGCGATGATGAAGCTTATATTTTTGTTTCACATCGAGGTACTAAAATAATAGGTGTTTTATGGGTTGGTCGATTAAGGTTAGCAACCCATTAGAATGTTAAGAACCGAAAAACACACTGCACAGCTTTAAAATAAGCTTCTTCTTTACAATACCACGAAAGACAGCAAAATAATGTTATTCCTGGTGGTAGGACCTTGTGCAAGGTCCGTCCGGATCGCTACCACCATCTTGCTCTCTAATCCTGCCGCTAAGCAGCAGTGCTTGCACTTTTGTGTTCCGGCGTGGAGAGCAAGACAGCCGGTGTAGTTACTGGCACAAGAGGTATTCCATCTTAGCCCTCTGGGTTGGCAACGCATCTGCAATCTCTTTGATGTTGCGGGTGTTCATAGGCGGTGGTGTACAATTACCATCAGTTGACCCACATGCTTGTTTGCCTTCCTATTTCATGAAAAAAAAATCGTTATAGTTTTGGGTTTTTTCTCGAACCGCAAATTCGACCCCGAAATTTTGTCAGTTAAAGAATATGGGAAAAATCTGGGTCTCAACACTTGATTGTTCCTTTGATCGAATAGTTTCTTATGTATGCCAGCGAAATGGAGAATTGCTTTGCTTCAAATTAATCGGCTTTCAGAGTTTTATTGAAGCTGTCTAACTTTTTGACATGTGACAGAAAGTAATCGCATAAGGAAGCACCTCACCAGTTTTGACCAGCGGAAGATATTTCTCTAAATAAAACAAGGAATTCAACATATTTATATGTTTGTTTTAAACTCAGACGTATGTTAATTAAGACGTTAAACTGCGGATGTTTAACAGAAATAAAATAATTATTTCCCTTTCTAGGTTAATCACTTAACATGAGTTTTGGCAACGTAGAAATGTTGATTTTTGTGATCATAATTTTGGTAATAATTGGTAGCGCCACACTTCTTTAATGCGGCGCCGAGTTGGAAATAAAATATAATTGTCGCATTTGTCAAAAGATGATGAATTTAATGTATTAATTGCTTCCTTCATTTTGTAGGTCAAACTCAAACAGTTAAATATCGTGTTAGTCCAACACTTTCGCAGCAAATTCCCAATATTTTGAATAGTTAAGTTTAACTAAGTTCATTAAAAATTTAGGAATAAATTTTAGGACTCAAAAATACAACCATTGAAAATGAACTTTAAATGTAAAGTTTTAAAAGATATTAATATTAATCAACGTTATTTGTATAATAATATTAAAACACATGTACCTACAGGTATAGGGCTTATAGTTTTGGTATTAAAATTCCTAGACTTACCCACATACATACCGAAAACCAGAGGAAGGTCTCTGTCATAGTCGTTATTTGCTGCACAATACAGTTGATTTCTCCTTAACCTAGGGATAGGGTCCTTTCGCTCATTCCTCACCAATAATATTATCTAGTTCATACATTAAATCTCATTGCAGTGCAACTGAATTACTTCCATCATCCCTAATTTATATTTTCGCTAAGAGTATGCAAGCAAAAGACATCCTAAAACAAATAAACTACCTCAATCCTTAAATCTACTACCTAAAAACCTTATCTCACCTCAAAACCTTTCACTGAACCAAATCTCTTATAAAACCTTCTAGAACAATCCGACTACAGTTTCGGTTGCCTCACAGCATTCCATCTCACACCGCGATCATTTATTAAGAAACCTTATTATACCTACACCTTTTAGAATCCAAGCTAACATCAACCGAAGCACTCAAAGTTAAGATTGGGTTGAGAACGGTCGGGATCGTTCCCAGCCGGTAATTAAGGTTCAGCCCGCGCGTCGACATGATATTGTTTTTTATGGCTGAATAGAACCTCATAGATCGGCTGATCTAATGGCGTATTGAGTGCCACAGAGTTGCCTACTTTGACTGTTTCAATAATGGCTGCGGTAATTTCTCACGGAATTGTATGACTATTATTAATTTATGTTAGAAATCATGCCCTGTGATGTATGTTAGCCGTCCACCTGATTCTGTTGAAATTGGATTGAAAAATGTATTAAAGCTATAGATAATTAAGTGTAACATAAGAAAAGGGATGCACGTTAAGAGCTGAAGGTATGTCAGGGTAAGAGCTTTGCACCTCTGATAGATATTGTTACTTTAAATGTCTTTCTTTTAAGAAGATATCAAGCTTTATCCTAGTAGTACTAATATTATAAACGCAAAGGTTTGTAAGCATGGATGGATGTTTGTTTCACGTAAAAACTACTGAATGGATTTGAATAAAATTTGGCACACACATAGTTTATTACCTGGATTAACACATAGAATACTTTTTATCCTGTAAAAATGCATAGTTCCCACGGGATAGCTATAAGTAAGTTTTACGCCGCCGTGACGTCATGAGCAGCAAAGCAACTAATTCTCATTCGATCGGACGCGTATAATGGTTTAGTTCATCTAAGTTGCTTTCCAACGCACCGTATGCGTTACCAGATGCGTCCATGAATATATGTAGTTGAGAACACTTGCAGGAAAGTTAAATCAATTGCGGCTTCATTCAAGTCGCATTGCTTAAGAGAAAAGTGAAACGCGTTCAACAAACACGTTTTCTGTTTACGATATAAAACACATATCTTAATGCAAACACATAATCATAATATATACATAATAAAAACGCTAACCTAAGTAACCGCAGTTGTAAATATTTAAATCCAGATATAAACATAATTACTGTTTTCCTACAGAAACGAAACGTTATTCGTAAACGGCCTTTTTATGAATAAATGAAAATTATCTCGGGTTTATTATCTTTAATTGGTCTAGACCCAAACAAAACAGCTAAAAGTAATATGGCTATACTATAGAAAAGAAAACTAAAAATAATACCTGTGAGATTAAACTTAAATCCTAGACTCGAGTCAACATAGTTAATTAAAAGATTCGGACGTTACTTTGCGGAGGTCCATATCAACAAACTGGAACAAATTACCTTTCTACTCCGCGAAACCAACGCGATTGGTTACGCAGAGTAGTAAGGTAATTTGTTCCAGTTTGTTTATAAATATTGGCATTAGAAAAACTGACCGAGTCATTTTGAATTCTCGAATAATTAAATCAAAGTCCGATTTAAAGTCACGCGTCGAAATTTTCGTGCCACACCACTTCTAAAATTTATATTGTTCACTAATCAAAACATTCAGTGAAAGATTTTTTTTTCTCTCTCCTCCACTTTTTTATCTTTAGCTATAACGAAAGTTCGACAACTTATGGAAGTGATAACGGAACTAACATACACAAGTAAAAATATGCATGTATAGAATTGATTTACAACCAACAAGAATCTAAATGTATTCCTAACTCATGTTTGATGTTCCGTTAATTAGTATGAATATTCATAAACAGACGCCATTTTGTTTTTAATTTACAAAGAATTTATAATTATCTCTAGAGCGAAATCTTCGAAAATGCTTTTGAATTAAATTATTGATTCTGGAGTCGTTTAGACACCATTAAACCATAAAAACGGAGAATGTCCACTTAATATTCTACCTAGGGCCCTAGTGATGCCTAGAAAATAATATAATTAACGGCCGAATACACTTCAAATTAATATAAAGACTTTATGAATACTCGTACCGTTATTTTCTTTTAAAATTCGCATCTTCATGTTTCTCCTAATTAAAAAGTTTATATTAAACTAGTTTTTCCCCGCGACTTGGTCCTCATACATTTTGGATTACACACTAACTTCAACCCCCCTATAACCACCATTACGGTGGAATTTCCAAAAATCCTTTCTTATTGCACCTGTATAGACCCTTACAACACATGGTCCAAATTTAAACTCCAAGTATAGGGGTTTAAGCTTAGTCGTCTGTCTGTCAGTCCGAGAAGCCTTTTATTTGTAAAAATGTAAAATACAATTCCGTAAGTCAAGAAAACACATTTCGTGGAGATCAAAGGAGTAAATTTATTTTAGTTATGGGTAAAACCAAATTAGTTCAAAGATGGAAAAGAACTGACTTAGAACATAGTTGATTTTAAATAAACCACAACGCGCAGTCTTCGTCTCTGAATGCGCAAGGATTGACATCTGCAACACTCCTCTTCTATTAAAACTATTTTATCAACTAACAGGTACTACTGGATGACTTTTGCTGGTAGTTCGAACCGACCAAAGGCGTCGCCTGAGCCGATGGACCTTTCTAGCTTCATTTTAACCCGTATGATGTATTTTTTCGTATTAATTGCTAAGCAATCGTAGTCACCCGTACCTCTCGCGAGGACTACGATTTGAAACATTCAGATCACAAAAAAAACCAGGTACTACTTGTAAATTGATTTAACCGATTATCCTACGCCTTATAATTCTTTTTACATTTAACCTAATCCCACTCAAACAGTTAACATCGCATACAAGATTATATCTAGAGTCAGCACCCCATCCACACACTGAAGCGTCGGCAAATATTTCCCATCCGATCCCGAGATCTTTCGATATGCAAATGAATTTAAGCGTAGTATTATTTAAAAGTTCAATACCCTCTTAAGTGACCCATATAAAATACTTAATTCCCGGCGACAGAGGTAGGGCCTGTCAATATGTATTAAAGATAATGTTGCTAGCTTAAATCTGTTGCAATTAATTTGGTTGTTTTTTATTTTTTTCGACGCTCGGTTGCATCAAAGGTTGTTTAAGGTCGGCTCTTAATAATGACGTAAGAGACACTAAATTAAAATGAAACACGGAATAACGTTTAGCTTACATGTCTTTTAAGTCTAAATATTTATATTGAAAACGGAAAACCAGTCCACAAAAATCAAGAATCGCATTGTCAAGTATTAGACATAAAAATATTCTAAACTAACCATTTAACATATTGACACTTAATTTGATAATTAAACACTAAGTACTAAAATAACACTATAAGTATCCTAATATTTAACGATACATTTAAAAATTAAAAAAAAAATTGCAAATATAAAAATTATATTTCCAAATTAATGGTTTGTTTTTTTAAATAGGAAGGCAAACAAGTGGGTTACCTGATGGTAAGTGATGACCACCGCCTATGGACACCCGCAACAACAAGAATATTGATTGATTGATTGTTTGTTTTGTTTACTATGTCATCGACAGTTAAGAGGAAACACCACGGTCAAGAGAATTGAAAAATAGGTATTTGTAAAATCTATTGCTGCCTCCATCTATCAAGCCTCCCCCCGCAGAGTGCAATAGAGACAGCCGCAGCTTGGACTGAAAATACCTATTAAAAGTACACAAAATCAACGATTCGTAAACCCCTGATTCCTTCTTCAAAACTTATCCGATTTAACTACTTTTTTCATTAAAAATTAAAGAAAGGCTTTGGCAGTGTTCCTATGTTTTTCTTTTTTTATATAATCTAGTAAAATTTGTTTTCTAAATGTATGAACGCAGCCGAAAATCTGGCCAATTTTTTAGGTTTTTGAATGTCCATATCTCTTTTAATAATTAATTTATTAAAAAAAGGAAAACATAGGGACATGCATAATAGTGGCCATCGATTTTTTTGAAAAAAAATATTGCTCTACTGGCATTATCCAGAGAGGAAACAGGGGACGACGTTTGTATGGAAAAACGGCCCTTGTGTTTCCTCTTAACAACTGGTTTTGTAACACTCCTAGGGCGGTAAAATAAAGAATGTCTCAAAATTTGACCTACGTCTTTGATGCACGAGCCGAAGGCGAGGACCATAAACATGCAATCTGAAGTTTTGTTTATCACCGCCCCAAATATACATATTTTTAGGTCTTCAATTGACAAGAAAACGGAATTTTCTCCCACAGTAAGGCAAGGGACTGTAAATGCTACTTACGACCCGGGATGACGTAAAGTTCTTGACAGTTCCGTTTAGTAGCTAACAGTGACACACGGAACATTTCTCCAGCAATCGTGTATAGTCGACCAGGAAATTGCTTGACCACTTTTCAACCGTATTACAAAGGGATAAGGTTCAAAAGTGTCAAGCAATTACTTGGTCGACTATACAAGCAGTTTGCCCCTTCCGCGTTCATTTACCACAAACTGACGCAAAATACCTTAAGATTACTTTCATCGGAATTTGAATAAAAAGTAAATCGATACGCAAATGGGATCTAAAAGGCAATACTTAAGTATGTAGAATGCAACATTCCTCTACTAGTCAAACCAGGACGGTTAGAATGACATACCCTTTCTCAACATTGGCAACATACTGGAGTTTAGCGTGGACAAAAAGCGAGAAAAAAAAAGAAAAGAAAGTGAAGGAGTGTGGGTTTTTGCATGAACACATACATGTCGCACAGACGCAGCTAACTTGCACGAGCACGGCACTGGTTTCGTGGAGTAGCAAGGTAAGTTGTTCCAGTTTGTTTGGACCTCCGCAAAGTAACGCCTGAATCTATTAATTGGACAAAACGCATCCATCACTTATGCTCACTGGTAAGAAAGGGATATATATGCTTTACATCTAAAAAGATAAATAAATAAATATCTCAGGACAATTCACACCAATTGACCTAGTCCCAAGAGTAAACCTTGTGTTATGGGTACTAGACAACGGATATACATACTTAAATAGATAGATACATACTTAAATACATATTACATCCAAGACTCGGGTACAAACACATATTCATATTCATCATACAAACATTTGCCCTTCCCGGGAATCGAATCCGGAACCTCTAGCTTCTTAGTCAGGTCCGGTCGTCATACTGGGATAGCGTACTAGGATGCCAGAGTCTGGTCTGTTTGTATGTAGAGGGATACACAAACCTCTATAATATGCAGTGGGCAATTCGGAACAAGAAAAACCATCTCTTCTAGTTATCATTTGAGGTCATTTATAAAAACAAATGGTGTTTTTGGTGAATGCGTATGACAGATAATCAACGCACTAAGAACTGTTACAGGACTTCAACCCGCCCGCGAGTGCGCTAACCGTTGGGTCAAAAAAAAATACGCAAATTGGGAGCCATCTTTAAATCGTTGCTCGCTTCACTAACTACACACCAGTACGTTGCCCCCGAAACTTGCAGAAGTTAAAAGACTTAAGCGCCTATAACGTTCATGTACCCTTACGACTTTTGTCTCGAAAACACAACTGGGCCCATAACCTTGTAATTAAATCATAAATCGACATCGACACGCGTAACCAACAATCACATTGATAATACCAAATGAAATGAGAGAGAAAGAAGAATTTTATCGATAAATCGAAACGCCGGGAACGAAATCACTCTTCACTTAGTTACTTCTGAAAGCTCGTATCTATTGTGATTATGAGGTTGTAGAAGCAACTTTGTAATCTCCTTTGTAAGGTATAAATTCAAAGTGCCCCGATGCAACAGTAGGGATGGAGTAAAACAGTAATCGTTTAATCGGATGAGCGAAATTAGCGCTTTATGTGTTGGGATTTCGGTATTTTTTATTTTTGGCCAAATTTTGGGTGATAGAGCGTTGTGCAAGATCGCTACCACCAGGCTGCTTGCTAATCCAGCGGCTAAGCAGCAGTGCTTGCACTGTTGAGTTCCGGCGTGGACAGCAAGACAGCCGGTGAAATTACTGGCACAAGAGATATTCCATCTTAGCCCTCTGGGTTAACAGTCTCCTTGGTGTTGCGGGTATCTATTAGCTGTGGTAATTCCTTACCAACAGGTGACCCACTTGCTAGTTTTCCTTCCTATTTTATATAAAAAAAAAGATAATTTCATTGAACACTAAAGGTGTTATTATAACATTGTAACTAAATCGCAGAAACTTTAAGCACAACTGGTCCGCTTGTGTCAGTCATAGATGATCGATCATGCGCAAAGATCAAAACCGTCATTGAATTAGATGCAATCATGTTTCAAACTTTATTTGTAAGTGTTAACGTTCAATTTGAAATGTTTATCTGTAGCTAGATGTTGTTTTTCATTTAACGTTTCAATGTACAAAGTTTATGTACAAGTGACATGCATATGAGAATGCAATAATTGATTTGCACGCATCGAAATGAGAAAATTATAGAACTGTGTACAACGCAGTGGCAGAGTAGCCGACCATAGTCTTTATGGTAGATTATGTTGGATAGCCTGAATAAAACTGTATGTGCCAATTGTCAAGTAAACAGCTCTGCGTTTTGTACGTTTTACATTGGCGTCATATTTTTAGTTCTGCTATCCGACGCCTGTGTCGCTGCTAGTTATAAAACTTAGAAGCACTTTATTCACTTACGATAAGATTCAAAGTTGAACCAATGGCTAAATATTGAAAGCCCCTCTTCACCTGCTTCACCCCGTCTCAAAGTGGAGACGGTAGGCTTGTAACAATCCGAACAAGTAAGCAGATCTATTGTCTTCTTATATCGATCGAGTTTCTTGCGGCACTTTTCTCGGCAGAATCTTCCACCTTTCAAAGTACTGGTAGATTCAGCCATGTAAATAAAAGAGCCTATATGACCTCCTTGCAAAATATATTTATAATTTTAGAAATAATGGCAAAAAGAGTAAAGTGTTTCTATATTTTGAGTAATATATCGTTTGAAAATGCAACCAATTTCAAAAGTCCACTGATAATACCGCATAGATGAAAAATACTAAGATATTGCAAATGAAACATTTAAGCTCCTTTGGTTCTTAGCCACTTTTAATATGATAATATTCGCTTTAAGAATAACATAAAAATATCGAATATCAAAATCACAAAACTTTATTTTCTACTTAGGTCTTAGAAGTTAAGTGACTCAACTATCAAAAAAAATAAAAACAATCGAAATAAATAAGGCGCTAAGTTAATGATTCACACAAACACGTACCCAGTAGATGCACACTTCGTAAAACTAAATGTTCCCACCTCCAAACCTCACCTTTATGGCAACACTCGTGCCACCCTAATCAACACTGGCCACCTAAAATCCATAGAGCATAGACGTGGGCAAAAACCAACCGTAGCATTATCGACGTGATAACTGGCCGGCATAAGTTACCGACTACTCGATAAAACAATATCGAGTCGATACGTCTGTGAATTAGAGCGCGAGTCACTGGCTGGCGATAAATTTCACAGATATCATTTCGTTTTTGTTCGAACCTGATTTTATTATCTGTGGCAACACTGGGAACCCACGTGAAGCATTCGTCGTTGTTAGTACAAACAAAATCATAGTACAAATGTGATTATTAAAGGTGGAACTTAGAATAATTTTTTTTTATTCCTGTCCCTTTTGCCAAGTAGCTAAATTATTTTACAGGAGAACGAAAAAGAATGTGAGTAGTAAATCATATATTTAACAGTTTTCTTACTTTTAACTTTAACGTAGAACTTTTTTGTTTAATCGAAAATATTCACAACCGTTATTCTGAACCTGTGTTGCACGATCAACTAGATTTACGACGTTGCAAATTTACGTAATAAAACAGTTCTTCCGTCCAATAATAGATGGCGTTTTCAAGGGTTGTAAATATTTTATGTTATAGCGGAACGGCGCGACAGTAATCTCAGAGTTAAAGCGGTAAGTAATGCGTACATAACTGCGGGTAGTTTTAAACCCTAGGGCAGGAAATGTACATTTACACCATGCGACCTAGTTCAAGTCCAAGCTAAACAGGGCTTGTATTATGGATACGAGACAACGAATATAAGCATAATATATGCTTATTCAGATCAACAATTAATTAAATATGTAACATTCATGACTCTTATGCAAATATTCATGATACTAATGTTTGCCCCATCGGGAATCTAACCCGGATACTTTAGCTATGTAGCCAGAGTCATTATCCACTAGACTATCTGATCACGTCACATTTATCCATACCTAAAACAATTCATTCACTCAATTTTGTTTTCTTTTATTTGCAATTTAAATTGTATATTATACATTAATAATTTGGAATAGAATGCAATCAGCATACTTGCTTAATTTGGGACTATTTTGTAGAATTGGTGTAAAGTGTCCCAAGAATCGCAAGTTGCTTATTTATTTTATTTCATGCATTTAAGCCATGAGCATTTTCGAGCATATTTCCGAGCATTTCCTCATGGGATCGATTTGCATAGCTTTACGAGCGATCATGTGAATAGTTATCGTGCAATCTATCCAGTGTATTCTGAGAACATTTTACTGCCTTGGCCATTTCAACAATTTTATTCTGGTAAAAAATTAATCGTATAACTGTATACTCGACTAGGAAAATACTATACTCACACAGAACACCAGAAATAAGTAGTATCTTGGTACTGCATTTCGTACGGTGTGTAAGAGATCCGGCGAACGATGTGAGGTCCTAAAGGCGAGCAACGGATCAACGATTCTCCTGGAATCACAGGTTACTATGGACGACGGGGATTACTTCCCATCAGGTAACCCGCATTCTAGTTTTCCTTTGTATTCCACAAAAAACTTTCTTAATCTTTGTTATATTATAGTCTATACTCTTGAGAGAAGCGAGCCAAAAAGCCAAGAGTTGAGTTGCTACGGAAATGCAACGTTTTAACGGCTTGTAGTCTGAGTACTACACTCACACATCTCCCATTATTATGTATAACCTATATAACTGTTTCTTAACCTGTGGTCCGCGGACCCCTGGGGGTCCGTGAGCATATGTATGGGGGTCCGCAGTCTTATCTATGGACCATTTAACAATCATAAATGAATGCCACCAGAATTCTTGTAATCGCTACGCACGCATATTTTTTTGTAATTTGTAGTACTAAAATAAATTGTATGAAATTTATTGCTGCTTTTTTTAATAAGGGGGGTCCATAAAATTGTGCTTGATTTCCTAAGGGGTCCGTGGACAAAAAAGGTTAAGAAACGTTGACCTATACAATTCGAACCAAAACTTAAACAACAATTAAGTTCTTTACTGCTTGCTTTATACTCTGTGTTTATATATGTTTTTTTTAGATTTCTAAAAAACTATTATTGTTTTTTTCCTGAAGGAGGGAGGTATATTGTGAGCCCTGTTACACTCACACATCTCCCATTATGTATGTATAACCTCTATGTATGTAAGTAAGCCTTTACATTATTAAACCAGTATTTACTTGACATTCAGTGCTTTCACTTGCCTCCCAACTCCTAACGTAACAGGCTGACGGTATCACCTTAATTGTATTTCATGTATACTGATCATTATAGTATTTAGTAAATCAATATATTTCTATCGCGCTAAAGTCCCGATAACGTTATAAATATTTTATGTTTATTAAATACCGTTATGATTTATGATCAGTCATATAGTTAACTATTTCAATACTTTAATTTATATCAGTACAATGTCAATCTCAAACATGCTAAACTTATTCAAGCCAATGGTTAGAAATAGTGAAAAAATAATACATCTTGTCATAATTTTTCCACACGTTTATTAATTTTGAAGTGTGAAATTTAACACTTTTTCGAATGCTGTTTGTACTGGTAAAATACTTATATTATTTATTTATTAGGTATTGAAGGAAATACATTCTTGTATCAGGAGGCTACTCCTACCGATAAGTATTAAATACACATAATTTTTAAAGTAAAAGGAATTTAAATTGCCAACGAAATTTTGACATATCTCTCAATGCATAGAACAAACTGCAACTCTACGTGGATATGTATAAGGTCTAATTTTAGTAATCTAAGCTGAACATAGAACCTCGTAACAGTAGCGCGAGGTCTATCATTACAACAATTCCCTCGGAGCCGTTATAAAAAACATTTGAAAATAGAAGGCTAGGGTTGCCACCACAATTCTCATTAACGAAGCGGTCGCTCGCCGTCCGTCATTACGAGAGTGTTGCCAAGCTAGCCATGTATGGCTACATTTAGAAACTTTTTGGTTTTTTGGCTCAATATCCATTTAATCTGGCCACTTTTAGTCATTACAGAAAAATCAATGTACTTTTGTAATGAGGTATATTATTCGACAATTAATCCATTATTTTTATACGTATCTATAAGCGAGCATTGCAATCATAGCAATAATTCTTTTTTTTTAATTTTTATTAAAAAAGTAATTTTTTAAATAACACTTGATTTTTCAAAATCAAAACCTTAATAGAGAATTTAATGTACCTCATTTTTTTCGCCTATTTTCAGCCACTTGATAGCGTACGAAACTTACCATTTTGAAATGAAACATAAATAGGGTTTCGTTTGACCACCATCACACTTAATTGTGCGTGCTGATGTGATTTCAAATCCAGAGCCCGCTTGCCAGCACATTTCATTGACCACTTTAAAAAAATATTCAGCCATTTCTTGTTCCATTGACGTGGCAACACTTACGCCCGCCGGAGCGCGTACAGCCCTATAATTTCCCTCCTCTCCCTCACACCCGCGGTTACAGTAAGAGACAGAGAACTCTATTAAAAGAAGATGCAACGAAATGAGTTTCGACGAAAAAACCGCCCGTTTTGTTTTGTTATTAGTTTTAATGTACGGCTGGATTTTGTGCCGTATGACGATTAAAGTTTACAAGTTTTGATAATATAGATTAAACCTTAATGGTTACATTTAATTCTAAATCCAAACCATTAGATGTTAAAAAGGATTATGCAAAAGTCAGGACCCCAATTCTGGCGCTCATCGAGATTCATCTGACGTTCGAGATGTGTCAAAAAATGACAGATTTTAAAGGGATTTGACAGCTCTTTTTGGCTTATCTCGAGTGTGACTTCATCTCTACTGACGCGAGAATTGCCCTCCTGTTCCCAGTAATCAGTACAATTGCTGGATTCATCATTCTCTTAGCAATTTTGACGTTTGTTCATTCGGGCTACGCTTTCAACCGTGAACCCAAATTGGACAGGTACCAATTTCATAAACGCGACAGGCGACAGGTGACAGTTACAATTCGCGATACATTACTGCATCGACAAGTAACGCTACAGACTTACAGAGGTAACATCATAGGGGCAAGCAATGTATACCGAATTGTCACTGTAACTTGTCGCCTGTCGCGTTAATGAAATTGGGCCCAGGGCCCCTATTCTGGGTTCATGCGAGATTCATCTCGCACGAGAATAACTGTCAAATCCCAAGGAAATGTGTCATTTTTGACGTATGTGGCATGCGAGATAGCGTCTCGCATGACCCGAGAATTAGGGTCCAGGCCCGGATTACAAACTTACATAAGTAAAAAAAAATATGAAACGATGACTATCTACGTATATGGTAAATCACACTTGCCATTTTTAAAACTGGTAACACCACTGCGTTCCATTTTTAAAATGGATCGATCGAGTTAATCGACTCAGAATCGAGTGAGTCGTAATCAGTAGTGCTAATTTCACACCCGCGCTGCTCCAAAGATTGCAAGTTACCATAGACTTATAGTTTTTTTTATACATTATGGAAAAACGTCCTGGACTTAATCTTTTTATAGCAAAATTACTTGCGATGCCTTATTCTCTCTAAGATAATTGGAGCATGTGAGTAAAAGCTGAACAATAAATTGCTTTAATTGTACTAGAGCTACGTTCAGTTTGCCAAGATATAAACGCTTGATTATCATGCATGTCATTGAAAAAAACCGGCCAAGTGCGAGTCGGACTCGCGCACCGAGGGTTCCGTCATCAACAACATCTAGTATCGCATTTTTGCTTTGTATGACCGAAATATTTTTTTTGTGTTTATTGACTACAAATTGACGGTTTTCGGATTTATTATTTTATTTGTGCTGTGAGCCCATGCTTCTTGCCAAATTTCATAGTTCTAGGTCAACGGGAAGTACCCCATAGGTTTTTGAGCGCCTTGCGAATGTATGAAACATGCAGCATAAACAGCCGTATCTTTTGATTCCGTTGACTCAGAAGTTTGATTATTTCACAGCTCTAAGGGACTGCAGACTTGAGTATTTGATATTAATTTCAACTCAATATCTCCACGCGTTCTTGAGAAAAACGGTCTTGACAGACAGACAGACAGACAGACAGACAGACGGACAACAAAGTGATCCTATAAAGGTTCCGTTTTTCATTTTGAGGTACGGAACCCTAAAAAAAGCACATACCTACCATAATGAATTATATCAGTTTAAAGCCTTACCAAGCCAGGAATACAGACATCTGTACCTAACCGCCATGTATTCTATATCACTGGGCTCATTTTTATTGTTCCGTGCCGCAAAAGGAAAAAACGGAACCCATATAGGATCACTTCGTTGTCTGTTTGTCAAGACCATTTTTCTCAAGAACGCGTGGAGGTATAGAGTTGAAATTAATAGCAAATACTCGGGTCTGAAATTCCTTAGAGCTGTGAATAAATCAACCTTCTAAGTCAACGCAATCAAAAGATACGGCCGTTAGCAATTGCAAAGTTTTTGAAAAACTATAGGGCACTTCCCGTTGACCTAGAACCATGAAATTTGGCAAGGAGCAAGGTCTTACAGCACAAATAAAGGAATAAATCAAAAAACCATACATTTGTAGATACATCTTAAAAAAAAAATTAAGTGTGCTGTATTGTAGCTACTCCTAGCGGAACCCTCGGTGCGCGAGTCCGACTCGCGCTTGGTCGGTTTTTGTTTTACACAGGGTGACTGTGTATAATCCAAATAAGGGTAGTGATACACGAGGCGGATAAAGTTCGAAGTGTATCTTTAACTTAAAGCGTTGCTCGAACATATCTCGAGGTGACTGAACTTCGTAATATCGCGCTCCTTGTCCGCAAAACCTAGCTAACTATTAAAAACCTGTCATTGGAGTTTCAATGTTTACAAGTGGAAATAAGGTAGGTTCTCGTTCCAACAACATTTAATGAACAGTATCAGACTTAATTCTTAATACCCAATCATGAGACTCGATAAGATGAATCGTTAATTTTGCCTAAGATACTGTTCTAGATTTTTTTTTTCAATTATATTCTCGTACGTCATTTGCTTTTTGTAGATCGGTTGATTAAAGCTTCTGAGTTGCCATTTGGCGCTTTAAAATTGCAACCTACGCAGTATTCATAGTGTTAAACTACAATACCTTTGATGACCGTATAGCCTAGTGGTTAAGTCCCTGACTACAAAGCTAGAGGCTGTGGGTTCAATTCCCACAAGTGGCAAAAGGTTGTATGATAAGCATTGAATGTTTGTACCTGAGTCTTGGATAGTGTATGGATTTAAGTATTATGTATGTTTATACGTTTCAAAAAACAATTTTATAACGTCAGTCCGTGTTTTATAAAAAACCTTATAAGTATCAAATTATTTAAATCGATTCGAATGTCCATATTAGCACGCTTAGCTAATATGGCAACACAGCCACTGAAAGAACGTGAAGCCGTGACAAAAAAACAGTTAAAAAACAACGGCAATCTGCTTATTTTTTAAACGCTCAAGTGGCCAGCATTACGCTTCACATAATCGAGTAATCGAGGCACCCCGCGGATCGATGTCGCGCATTCTTCACCAATAATCGATTTTTCATTCCGCACATCACTATAACCAACTTACATTTACCTGTGCCTGTGTCGCTAGTGGCGCAAGGTGGACTCTAAATTTGTGCGCGTTTAGGTTAGTTCTGAATTTCACCACCGTTTCTGTAACGTTGTTCAGCTGTGAACGTAAACGATGACAACGGATCGACAACTTTTTAGATAGAATTAGTAATGTAGATTTTATTATGTTGGTATTGTACGTAGTTTATTAGTATTGAAACAATAAAAAATAAATTTAAAAAAAGTGTATCTGTCTATTAAGCTTTTAGAATGCATTTTAGAATCTGGCGACAAATTTTTACCGACAAACTTATAATATTAGTTAAGAGAATTAATTATTACAATTCTCTTAAACCATGTATACCTTGTAATAGGAATAGAGTTCGCAATTGGTTCTGTATTTATTCTGCATCGCTTTTATAAATAAATTAAAAACAAAAGCAGATCGCTGCTTGATGCCAGTATGAATATTAAAACCAGCAACCATACAGCAGAGCTGACAGGATTACTTTTTCAAGATGGCCGCTTTCCCGCCACCGACCTGTCAACGCTCCACGTGCGATGCCAGGGTACTCAAGCTAGGGACGTTACTATGTTACTATGAGAATGTATTATTTCGAAATGTAATTTGCTATTTGAGGCAAAATAATTATGTTAATTTTAGCAGATATTTTTGTTTCATAAAAATTATAGATCCCACTTGAAACTTTTAGGGGAATTATTTTTTAATCTATACTTCATAAAATAATCAATAAAGTATTAAGAGATTTTTGATGTCTTTAGGCGTTTTCTACCAGTCAATTAAATTCAATAACGTAAGTCTTTGACTATTCTACATAGTACATAACTCTCTAATTTCTCTTAATCAATTGCATTTCAAGCTTAAACTACAAGACTTATTAAAAATGCATAATTGCATTTAGCTGAAAAGTAAGAGATATGTTTAAACTATGTAGTGATAATGTAAATTCTATACAAACGACCTAATCACTACAGTATTTATCACTCTTAAGTTTTTACATATACTTTGCTAATTACGAATAGAACAGCAATCAATAGCAAGAAATCTAGCATCCCTAGGGATTGCTAGCAAAAAACTTTTATACTTAGTCCTATTACGTACCTACCGAACGGTGGGAATGCATCGCGCAATGCAATCTTTTTACTAATATTACTCGACCATGTTAACATGCTCTCAACAAGTAAAGAAATAAACTCTCCATGCCACCAACCTGTTTTAATCGGGTTCACAAATGAAACAAATGAGAACTGCAACCGTCAGTGACCGCTGGAGTTTTGAATTTTAAATTAGGAACATCGATTCTTTAAAAATGTCGGCTGACTCGGACGACTTTTGCATTATGAATAAAATAGAATAGTTTCGGAATAGCTACACTAACTTTTGTGTTGCAAGAAAGTAGAACCATTTTAAGCAAATAGATTTTGATTAACATTTGCGTGAAGTAAGAATTTAAATAAATGTTTTATGTACCATTTTTTTCTCGAAACGTTTTTTTTTGCGCCATCGCGCTCTTGGCGCTCTTAGCCAATTCTCGAAACTTAAGATACTTTATTTTTATTTTTTATTTAAAACGACGTAAGACGTATGTATATGTAAATTTTCAGTAGAATATTGCAACAGCAGGTTATTATGGTCTAGGATGTGATTCTCCAACGAAACATCGCTGCACTAAATGTTGCGCCGCCGCTCTGTTTCGCTCGCTCGCACTCGAAACCTTTTGAACGAATGGTTCATCGCTTGCGTATCATTGAAAGCAACGATGTTACATTACAAAAATACACTGATTTGAAAATTTATCTAGACTTAAAATTGACCTACCTGTATGGCTGGCATAATACACTGCGACTCGATTTGTCGCTCAAAGCGTCTTTGTCAAGTTAGTACAGTAAGAGAGAGTTGCACTAAGCGACAAGCACGAAAATTTGACGAGTTTTGACTGTTTATCGCGGACTTAAAGCATCTGTCTTTCTCTTACTTAGACGATTAGAAAGGAAAAAATACTTTAAATCCGCGACAAAAGCTATCATGGTAATGTCTGTGACCACCATGCTTTACTCGCTTTTATACCCACCCATGTTACCCATCAAAATTACTAATTAAGTATGGAAGTGGCAGTACTCGCCAATAAACATTATTGTTTAGCGTTTTTTTTGTAAAAATTTTGTATCATTTTGCTATAAATAAACTAAAATATTTTAAAAAATGTAATTAACATTACAGAAAAATCATAGATTGGGGTTTAATAGTAAACTTAAAGCTATTAGTGTGAATTATAATTTTAATCATAAAACTACGGGAGTGACTGACACGTTCTAGGCACATCAAACGGATTCCACGCCTTTTAATAATTCAGGATTTTTTAAAAACATGTACACCGAGCATGTCTAATCGATTAAAATGAATATTTTATTCCATAAATCTTTTATGCTTTGTAGCGAATATTCTTAGCAACACTGCATTCAATTATAGAACTGAGGAACTTGTTTAAAAGCCCTTGCCTTGTCGCTGGATTAAAAAGTTAATTGTGTTTAAAGATGGCGGATGAAATGCTGTGCAGAGATAAGAAAACATTATCTTTAAACATGTGTGTTGTTGTGAAATAAGAGAGTACTTTTTAAAACAATAGTAACTGTAGAAAACTTATAAACATCCTTTCAGTTTTCTAATATTAGTGTGTTTTCACTCTTGAAAAATACCCCTAATGGAAACTTTTCAAAATAACCTAAGTTTATTTCCGCTTAATTAAAGCAGACTAGCGAAGTCTAGGTTATTAAGGATCCAGGAAAGCACTCATTTCTCCAAGTAAAGGCAGGAAATGAAAGATAAACGCAATTTTATAGTCCTCGCAATAAATAAATAAAAGTATTAACAATAAAACTATTCCAACATTTATTTAACTTTGACGACAATCGGGCTCTTTTAGATAAATAAGTTTATTCGAGTGTGTACCTATATATTTCAAAGGTTTTAACTCAATACGTCACCACTTTTATTCTTTTATCATCAATATTCGTTAGCCTAACGTTTTTTAATGAAGTCAAAAAGTGAGGTTAAAGTTATCAACGCGAAAAAGTGTGTTTTTATAAGCTGTCAAAGACAAATTTCAGTAAGTAAAATCGAACAATATAAGCCACCAACCAATAAGTTGGTCCGTTGTTTTTATTATTTGAATAAGTATAATGCGAATTGTCACCAACTATTACACAAATCCAGGTTTTCAATAGCAGCAGATGAGATGCGTTGCTATATTCCGTATTTTAATTCATCAATTTTGATAAATCAATGAAAACATCTGAATATTTGGCAGCTATAGGCGACGTTGCCAAATCTCTGTTTGCACACTCTTAATACCTGGATTTCGTTTTGATGGACCCACAACGGTACACCTCTGCAAGCTACTCGTAATTACGTTGAATCGATACATCAAATGCTATCTCGTAACCCTTAATCGACTCTCATTCCTAACGTTTGATGGCATATTTACGAATTGGCAAGTAGCCTTAACGATCGTTCTCTGAATCGATACTATCGATAGTGGAAGCCGATCGTAAGTACTCGATTCTTGATTAGCGTGCTACTTGGTTTACGGGCAACACAAGACTTAACGTTTTGACGTTTTAAACCGAGTTGTGTGGCATGGAGTGTTTTAAAAAAATGCCCAAAATCATCGATTATTAAAATCGATAGAGAACAAAATTTCAAACGGAATGTATTTTGTATTAGTAGTTTAGGTAGTAGTGCTCAGACAAAGAAGATTTTTTTTTATGAAATAGGAAGGCAAACAAGCAAGTGGGTCACCTGATGGTAAGTGATCACCGCCGCCTATAGACACCCGCAACACCAAGAAGATTGCAGATGCGTTGCCAACCCAGATGGCTAAGATGGAATACCTCTTGAGCCAGTAATTACACCGACTGTCTTGCTCTCAACGCCGGAACACAACAGTGCAAGCACTGCTGCTTTGCGCCAGGATTAGCGAGCAAGGTGGTGGTAGCGATCCGGACGGACCTTGCACAAGGTCCTACCACCCGCAAGATTACTCACTATTACGCTATTCGATTTTATTACAGTGTGGTATGTTATTTTTTTGTTGCTCTTTATGGTTAGCAAGGATTTTACTTAACGATTTCCTAATGCACACATAGTGGCTATGAATTAATCTTTCGTGACGAACCAAGCGCTTTTCCTTTCGAGCCACGTACCACAGACACGATCGTTCTATTTTTTTACTTGGACAAGCGTGAACTGCGCTTGCGCATGGACAACAAAACCAGCCAAGTGTGAGTGCATTCATGCACCGAGGGTTCCGTATTACTTCAAAATATATTCATGTTATAGATTTACCGAAACAATCCGTGAGTGAGAAAAAACCGAACTGCAAAACTAAGTTATACGATTTATAATTTTATTATAAATTATGCCAATTAGAACAAAATATTAATAATTGAAATACCGTAATTATTTCAAATAGTTTGCTTTCAGACTTATAGAAACGGCGGATGGATTTTTCTTAACCACTGTATTGTACATTTGTAAAGCTACATTTTTAAAAACCTAATTTCAAGTCCTTTGGCCACTGTCCGCCTCTTAAGTCACAAGTTTCATACAAAATTTTGCTAAAATTACAGTTTTATAATTTCATTAAAGCACGGAACCCCAAATAACTTTATACCTATATATATACTTATGTAAGAAATTACGTGTTGATGCATTCTGCGCTTGCATGCAATACTTCATCGCATATGATGTTACGCATGCCAATCTTGAAATAGAAAACTGCATCAATGAGAAAGCAATACATCTAGCATTCATTTTTCTCGCTACGTAACTCAGTGCGTCTCTTTCTAACTAGCTCAGGACGAGAGGGACGCAATGAATTACGTGGCGAGTTAACGCGTTTCGAGAAGATTCGTGCTAGGTGTACAGCTTGATAAGAGTTCTAAAAAACGCAGTGAAATTGCGTCTTCAAACGCATCTTTTTTTCTAAAATTATTCAGCGCACTTTTTACAACAAATAATATGCGTTTGATTTTGATGACTTTAATGAGCATAGCATATAATGCACATAATCTATACATAGAATAACATAAATTTGCCGATGTCTGTGCATTTGCTTAATATTACAAATGCGAAAGTAACGATATTTGGATGTTTGGATGTTTGTTCCGCAATTATGCAATATTGGCTGAAAAAAATTAAATTGGCGCACTTATATTGTAGATTACGTCTTGAATTAAAACATAGGATACTTTTTATCCCGCAATAACCCGTAAAATACATATAATCCCAAGCGAGCAAAGTTGCGGGTAAGAGGTCGTAGAAGATTATCATCATCAGCATATCAGCCGGAAGACATCCACTGCTGGTCATAGGCCTTTCCCAAGGATCTCCACGACGGTCGGTCTTATGCTGCTAGCTTCCACCGGTTTCCAGCGATCCTCACCAAATCGTCGGTCCACCTTGTGGGAGGCCTACCAACACTTCGTCTTCCGGTATGTGGTCTCCACTCCACTCGAGAACCTTTCCACCCCAACGGCCAGAAGAAAGATATTTAAGAAAACATAATATAAGTGGTAATGTTAGAGTAAGGAGAAGCCAAAACAAAAATCAAGTTTTTGTCAGTCTAGATATTTGCACCCGCATTACGCTAAAACTTCGGCACTAAATTGGATGCCGTTTTCACATTTGTATTGCTGGAGATCTAACTGACAATCTGGTGCACGTTTCATCATGATACGCCTCCTTAAAAACTGAGTTAGACTCCTATTTCCAAATACCACACTTATGATGTCGTCAACAAATGCTCGTAGGTAAATATATCATAAAATTATGACAAGCAAAGATTAAAACTGGAACAAATTAGCTAATCCGCGAAACCCCTCTCTGATTTAATAAACATTTTTTTCCTCTACAATACTTAGCACTTCCTTATTAGACGTTCTCCCTGTCCAGCTATTTCTTTCCATCCTTTTCCGGCACCACATTCCAAACTCTTTCAGCCTATCTCTATCTCCTTGGGTTTGATTCCGTTTTGAATCATTTACAATTTTAGTAGGATAACTAATATTATAAATGCGAAATAATAATGTTAAGCTATTTCGATGTTTGAATCTTTGTTTCTCACTCACGCATTAACAGCTTAACGGATTTAGATGAAATTTAGAAAATAGATAGATCATGTCTTGAATTACAACATAAGATACATTTTATCCCGTGAAATCCCTTAAAGATTCCGTTAAATGTACAAATACTTAGTCCCACGTGGGCGAAGCCGGAGGTAACCAAAATCTTTTAACCAAATAATTTTAAGTTATTTCTACAAAGTATTTTCGTCTAATTTATCTGACAGTCTTAATTTTGCTCACGTTTGGCCTCATAAATTTTCTTAGTTACATCATTAGCAATCGCGTGATCATAGCCCATAAGAGAACTTGTCCCGAGGTGTTTAGTGGCAATTTAAGTTTTTCCTGGTCCAATTTATTAAACAGCCCGCTGATTTTAGTTTAACACAAACTGTCATTGACACTAACAAACAAAAATTATAAAAACTATTAGAAAAACTAACGAAAACCATTCATGTGATGGCAAAGGATTATACTCCAAATTACGTACTATCGTTGTTAGGGATTTCTAAACTTTAAATGTAAATAGATACAATTGACATGTAACAAAAGCTTATAAAACATTTGCGAATAACGTATCTATTTGAAAATATTGCAAGCTGTAACGATTAAACGCGGTCTATAAATTATCACTATCGTTGTACGGTTTGAAAGGAAAAACCTCGAGGCGGCAGGCTGGCCAACCTTAGGGCATTAAAATAAACTGTTATATTTCTGGGCTGGTATTAACCAGTGCATACACCTCATCGGGTTAGATATCAGATGAGAATATTTATGTTGTTTAAGACTATGAAGCGTTAACTAAAAAAAACTTACGCTTTGTTTAAAAAAACTGCCATCACATTTCACTACACCCACTCCAACATAATCTATAAATATACTTCAAAGACTTACGTGACTAACTAGAAAATAAGCCTGAACAGCCTTGTAACTAGAGGCTTTAAATTCAGAGAAAAACTACCTTCCTAAACTGGTATAGAGATGAACTAAGAAAGGATTTTTGATTTTTTTTAATAAAACACGGCAAAGCCTAGTGTAAGGTCCGTCCGGATCGCTTCCACAATCTTGCTCGCTAATCCAGCAACTGAGCAACAGTGCTCGCGCTGTTGTGTTCCGGCGTGGAGAGCAAGATAGCCGGTGAAATTACTGGTACAAGAGGTATGCCATCTTAGCCCTCTGGGTTGGCAATTGTATATCGCCGAGGGTGACCCATTAAAAGATATTCTCTTATACATTATTACGATGGAAAAGTTAAAATACTTTAAACGTTGGACGGACGGAAGGACGAGTAATAGAATCCCGTTGTCACCATTAGCTACGGAACCTTTGAAATAGTATTTTATTGTAACCAGCACACTAACGCCTCAAATAACTGACATTAACGTATCCGCGTGCGCCTACGCTGCCGTAACCATGACGACGGAATTCCAAAATGGCCGCCGCTTATTGAAGCTACCGGACTGAAGGATATAGTTTGACGACAGTAAATACTAAGGAAGTGAGGCGGTTTAAGCATTATATTCGAACCGTTGAGGTAGAAAAGCTGTTTAGATTATTTAGATTAAAGACTTAGTTAACGATATGTATGGAACATCGAGCACATTGCCAATGGAGAGGAAGTATCACTCATGTTTCGGTTTCAATTTCTTTTTCTCATAAGAAATTACAAATTGCGCTTGAGACATGAAAAAATTAATAATGAATAAATTAATTTGATTATATCGACGGTCAAATCAGAGACATTCTAGAGAAAAGTTAGGTAAGGAGTACCCTAAACCGACGAGCATGCAAGAAGAATGTCTATCTGCGGTCGTAAAGACTACATATAAAACGCGGTAATTTAACAAAAATGGAATACATAACTATTTAACCAAGGTTGAGAGTACAGAGTCGTTGTTAGTTTATTTCTAGAAACTAATTCTGATAAAGCATGTTCTATACACGTTCTTCTCTTTATACTTGCTTGGCAGTTTCGGGTACTTCTGATTTGCCCCGTCTTTACCACATAATTAATTTGCTCGATGAACGCACGCCGGGGCCGCCCTTACCAACTCGCCCAGCCCATCACCTTTTTTTGCTTACATAATCGCCTTTCATCCATACCGAAACCAACGCGATATTCCAGCCAGCCAGTAAATAGCTATTACCTCTCTATTTGCTATGTGCTCGATGGTAAGGAACTACGCGTAAGTATTAGTATGAACATAAAAAACAGCGGATGTATGACCGTATTTTTACTATAGTTCGCGACTCATAATTGTTACGGTAAATATTTATTGAGAACTAAGTGTGGGAACGTTGTTTAAAAAGGTTAAAAGACAATAGATACTTTAGGACTGTTATTAATAAAGAATATTGTTCTATGATCTGGAATAACAATGCGCAATGTTATTTTATGTCGTTTAATCGACAGAGTTTTACAACATACCTATTCTAAGTAATTTTCTTCTCTTTTTATATTTCTTATTTCAATTAAGACACTCACACACTCAAACATCGTTGTTTTTGTAAGTATATAAACTCTTTATTGCACATAATAATACAAAAATAACAGTTTACAACAAAATAAGTAACATGTACAAAGGCGAACCTCCCTTTAAGGGATCTCTTCCAGTTAACCTTTGAGCAATTGATAGGACATTTGAATTAAATTTAAAATGCTATAAAATGAATGACAACACAAAGAAAATTAGGGTAATGGCAGGGTTCGAACCAGGACATTTGAGTTGAGTTTTTATGAATGCAATTACAAAAAAAGGAGCGTTTTTAAATTTCAATTAAAGTATTTTAATTTAAATTTATAAAATATTTTATAATGCATCCCATTAACTGAATGATTTTGATAAAGTTCATATCAAACATTATTTTTGATTCGCATTTTCTTTAGCTTTCTGCCGACGCTGATTTGTTGTACATCCGAAATTCCAAGTCAAAGTTGAAATCACAATCAAATAATACACATAAAAGTCAAACGGCAACTTAAATAATAAAAAAATATATTATATTTGTCTCTAAAAAGTATTTTTACAAATTAACGTAAAGTAAATTAACTTTAGATTTTAAATAGAAGCTTTTTTATCAGTTTATAGTGCTAAACACATTACCCTCCTTTGTGTTGCGAAGTCGGGTATAAAAAGTCATGGTATTACTATACAAAATACGAACATATTGAGACACTCTCCTATTTTTAAGTGTTCTTCTAAATCTGTACTGAAGTGAATATTAGCCGATATTTTTACAATTATGTACTTCTATTAGTTAACGGGCTTCGAAATAACCTTGAAAATTGCAATATTTATTTATTTTATGAAATAGGAAGGCAAACAAGTATGTGGGTCACCTGATGGTAAATGATCACCACCGTCTATAGACACCCGCAACATATATGAGATTGCAGATGCGTTGCCAACCCAGAGGGCTAAGATGGAATACCTCTTGTGCCAGTAATTACACCGGCTGTCTTGCTCTCCACATCGGAACACAGCAGTGCAAGCACTGCTGCTTAGCGGCAGGATAAGCGAGCAAGATGGTGGTGGCAATCCGGACGGACCTTGCACAAGGTCCACAAGGCACAATATAAAATCATTAATTCATTACAAATATCTATCATTACTAATTCTCTCACGCTACATACTCAATTGACCTACTTGAATGCCTCTCTACCTGTCTGTACCATATGCAGTCATAGAGCAGATCGTTGGAAATAGAAAAACAAACTCTATTCCACAGAAATAAGGTTGCCGCTGCCTCTGGCTTTCTGAATCCATTTCATAACACTTAAACAATTGAAGAACCAATCATGATCGATTTGCATTTGTGTTGCGGCGATCGAATTGTCTAATTGGTTAATTTGAATTTGAATTTGGAACGAGGACAGGTGGTCAAACTTGACAATAAAATTGCTCGTTCCTTTTACGTCGGCCCCGTTGAGTAAGACACAAATTATATAGAAATATCTAAGACAAATAGGGAGTTAATTGTTTAATTATAAATAATTGTAATGATTGTAATAGCTCGGAGAAAAAAAACATAATTGGGTACTTGACACTTTAAACCAAATGGTGCGAAAGTGTTAAATTGTTAATCGTCAGCATAAAATAATACGGTTCAAAAAATATTTTTTAAATATACATAATATTATGGGAGCTATAGCGAATCAAAGGTACAAAACTTTTTTTTAAGTTTTTTGTTGTTTCAAATAACACTTATTAGAACACTGATTAAAAATTAAACAATTTTTGTTAAGGGAGTAATCATATTAAAGCTCTTTTTGTTATAAAAAACTCGGTTTTAGTTCCGCTCTCCATACATTTACTAGCAAAGTTATGGAGTTGTGACGTCATTATTGTCGTGCCGTTTTGTAAGGAGCGCTTTCGCGGGGCTTGAAACTTGCTTGCTTGGGAACTTATCACACCACACGTCATTAAATTGCTTCGCAGATGAATGCAAATTTCCTCACAATACTTTATTTCACTTATAAAGTGCACATTTCGTAAAACATAGAGTTGCGAGTGCGGGCTCGAACCCACTACCCTCTGCTTGTTAAGCGATAGATCAAACATTAGGCCATTATTCCCGTTAGCTGTTATTTAAAATCTATACTTTAACTGCTGTATTCCTCAAGTTCATGTACTAAACCAACCATGTTATTACCTATGTTTAACAAATAAAATACATTGACTTGATGAAATCGCATAAAATCATCCTTTATATTAGTTTAAACAGTCAGAATCAACATCATATAAAATCACCCTGTATAAACTATAGTCCGACCAATGCGACTTGGTCGTGAGGTCGTGACTCCCCCATACGTCAGGTTTCGACACTGTTCAATTGAACACTTTTTTGATCATAGACTAAAGAATAATAGACTGTAATGCGTTTAATTTATGACAGTTGGCACACTTGCGACACCTTTCGGTCATTGTATTGAATTAAATAATGGGAAGGTTTCAAGAAGAAGTGCAATAAATTGAAGACGTTACAATAAATTGTTAGGTTGGTGTATGGCTAGTAAATGTGAGACTGAGCAGGACAATGAAAACGTAATCGACACGAAAATTGTGTCTAAATAGATTTATTTGAAATCGACTTTATGTATAATTCTAGACGTACAGGTATTGAGGGTAATTGTTATTTCACTTTCATGGATATTTTTAATCTCTTTCGTTCACAATCTTAATTGTAATTTTTGGTACACTAGATTATTTTTTATTTTACTCTATCTTATAAACTCTAAGATCCAAGCTTTAAACTTGATGTGATTATAGTACAAAATCTAAAATAAAACAACAAGTAATATAGTTATTTTAGTGTCAATGAGGTCTGTGCTAAGTATTCCAATCTAATTGTAAGAAAACACATTTATTTTGTAAATCATCATCATCATATCAGCAGGTAGACGCCCACTGCTGGGCATAAGCCTTCCCCAAGGATCGCCATGACAGTCGGTCTTGTGCTGCTCGCATCCACCGGTTTCCAGCGATCCTCACCAGATCGTCGGTCCACCTTGTGGGAGGCCTACCAAACACTTCGTCTTCGGTACGTGGTATCCACTCCGGCCTGGTATTTTGTAAATACAAATACAATATTATTAAATTGTGTACGGAGCCCTCAATCTACGAATCAAACGCGCACTTGACTGCTTTTTTATCTTATACAAATGAATTAGATTAGCAGCAATCGATTAAATAATCTTAACTCTTTGTTATTTAAATGGCGATAGAATGATTGATTGTTATTTTAATAATATTACCGTTTTGTTCAAACACTTGTTGAAACTTATTGGGTGTAATATTTGCATTGTAAATTATAGAGATATCATATTTCATAATGGTTGAATGAAAAAATGACGTTCCGTTAAGTAGGTTACATCATGGCGTCAAGGTCGATGGACTCAAAAGCAAGTTTTTAAGATTTTATCTTTGATTCGCACAACGACAATGTTTCATTCATTATTTTGTGACGATCTTTGCCAATAACTTTAAATTGTGATTTCGTGCAATTGTTTAGATTTTATAACAAAAAGAACACAATTATCTACACAATATTTAGTCTTCAATACTAACATTGTTTATTAAATACTTACCAATAAAACTATATATTATGATATCGAAATAGAAACATTGAAGAGGTGTTCAGTGTGACCGGGTTCGATTCCGGAACCGTGTATGGTTTTTTTTTTATAAGACAGTAAAAAAAATTTTTTTTTTATTATTTTCATACTGTGCTAAGATTTTTTTAACCCCGCTTCATGTCAAATCGAGATAATCGATTTAAGGTAATTTTGTGAGAAGATTTATTATATCCTAGACGTGGCATTAGGATGTATGTTCATCAATCACACGTAAACAGCTGAACAGATGAGAAATAAATTTTCGTATACAAGTACCTATAATCAACCAAAAAACTACTTAGCCTCTTTTCCATCGTGTTACAAAGGGGTAAGGTTTCAAGGTGCTCCAGCAATTACTTGGTCGACTAAACATCATATCCTAGCCCTGTTTAATAAAAGTTACAGGTGTTAATTCAACATATATTTCTGTCAACTTTTTCATACTAAAATGTGTCAATTAATATGTCCTACTAGCTTTTACCCGCGACTTTGCCTGCATAGATTTTTGCCTTTATGTTGATCCAGCTATCTCTGTTTTTAATTTCATTTAAAGCAGTTTTAGCGTAAAGAAGTTCCAACCTACAACGCATTTATCGCTATCCCTGAAGAACTACGCATTTTTACGCAATAAAAAGTATCCTATGTATTAATCCAGTCTAATAACTATCTTAGCCCCAAATTGTATCAAAATCCGTTGAATTGTTTTAGCGTAAGAAATTACCAAAATATATGTCACACACAAACTTTCAGTTTTAAATGTAATGTTAGTTGATAGTGATGTACTTGTTACTTTTTTTAAATTGGGTCTTGAAATAAAACAGTACTTTGTGTCCGAAAGAATATAATTTTGACGGCATATTTATTTATTTTTATTTAAAATTTCCCTGTGTGCGTTCTTTTATTTTGTTAACTTGTGTGAAGCAATGAAGAGTATTTGTTGTTGTTATTGTTTTCTCAGTATTTATGGTATTTAGTTTATTCAAATATATAACAAAATACGAATTGTACACAAACGGATTCGAGGCACAGCTAGCATTTAAAAATGATTTTATTTTAATAAGAAAAATGCTTTTTCTTTTTAAATATCTAAGCTCTAACTTAAACGCCATTCAGAGAGGTTATGCCGCCAGCCTTTTGGGCACCCTACCCAGAAACAGCGGCTTGGGTGATTTTTTTTTTTTAATAATTATTTTAATTAGATTTTTGCTTTTCTATTTTCTTTTCTGTGATAACTTTGTTTCTTTTTCTAAATAAAATCTCCAAGTTCTATTAATATATGTATTTAACAGCTTATTTTCCTTTAATGCGTACGAGCGTCCATCTTGAAATCCGAAGCGACATTCATAATAGGATACCACCGAATAGCGCTCGGGCGCGAGCGACCGCGGGCACTCCGGCGCAGAGCAATGTTTAATTTTCAATTTAGATCGCAATTTCCGATGCGCCTCGCACGCCCAAACTGGCATCACCCCTTATTTATGGGGCTTTATTTATAACTACTTCAGTATCGGAATATATTAAAAGGAATTAAGGCGAGTAAGTTATGAGAGGGAACTGATAAGGGTTAAAGCTTGCGGTATCGGGTAATTGTGGAGGTTTGAACTTGTTTTGGGATGCTTTATGTGTGTCAGTTAACTTGTGTGTGAACACTCGTTTTTGTAAAAAAAAATGTAAGTATAGTCGACTAAGACCACTTTTGAACCTTACGCCTTTGTATCACAGTCGAAAAGTAATGAAGCGATTTCTTGGTCGAAGCAATTAATGTTTTTTAGGGTTCCGTACCTATACATATAAGAGTGGCCAACTCGGCTTTATTACGTCGTAATTTTATAGTCGTATCTTTGAAACCATTGAGAAACCTGGTGAAATTTTCATAGAATTAACTCCATCAATAGATTCGGATTCTTTAAAAAAAAGTAAGAATTAAAAGGTGTTCCCATAAAATAAAATAAAATATTTTCAAAGATTAAAATTTTGGCTTTATCTTAAAAACGGAAATGAATACAAGACTTGCACTCAAATAAGAAAAACAAGCCAAATGTCAGTCTAGCTGGCGTTAAGAATCTCAAACTGAATGAAAGACGCCGGTTGTTTTGTGGTATACAGAACCTTCACTGCACCTCGTACGAGTCTTGCTCAGGTGGTTTTAATCCGTCTAGAGCGGGTAGTATGCTTGTTTTTTCCTCACTTATCTTGGTACCTACAGAACTCTCAGTGAGTTTAGTTGGCTAACACGCTACGTAACTCAGTGCGTCTCTCTCCTACTGGGCAAGTCAGAACGGAACGCACTGAGTGAGCACGATTATCGAGAAGATTCGTGCTAGGTGCACTGGTTTTAATAAATATGGCATGACTACGTTCCTTTTTTCTAGTATGTCGCGTAGTAAGAAAGTAACACGTATGGCGACAAAGGGTTACTAACATTTGCAATTCAGTTCCATCACGACTTTGAAACTTGTCCTCATATACCCCCCATATAAACTACAGTTTGCCAATTTGGAGTAACGGAAAACTCATCCAATAAAATAGCTACCGACCATCAATCAATACCAACCGTTTGTTTTTAATGTATCAACTTTTATATCGACTAATTAGTATCGATAAAACTTAACAGATATCAATTTGCGATCGATTTCCTTTCAGACGGTCATTGAAGTGAAAGTATCATTTGCGATTTTAAATTATCTCTTCCAATTAGTTATCGATTTTATTTATCATCGCAATATAACTAAAGAGCCTTGTATATTATTGAAATTAGCAGTGAAATGAAAAAGGGTTGAATTGAAACCTCCGTTTTTTTCGTCGGGTAATAAAAATGGTTTACATTTACCGCTATTTTTCGGGGAAAAGTACCCTATATCTAACGGACTTTCGACCGTATCTTTCCACAAAGCCATGTTTATTTCACCGACGCACAAATAGTTAAACGGTATTATATTAAAATCGGTATGTGATTTTTACATGACTACAAGTGGTGGTACGGTTTTCTCAAAAACTATTATTTAACATGATTTCTAAAACCCCGAAAGTAATACATATATTGGGTTAAATTATATTAAAGTTATTTTATAAACAGTCTAAGCTTAATCGTTTCTAAGAAAACTGCATTATACTCGTACCAAATCGCTTATTTTTTCGCTTTCTTTTTCTTATACCTAAATGCAGTTTTGTAGCAAACTTCTGTAGTTGTACTATTAGTTATTCTGTGACCTAATGCAATAGGGATGCATTACGGACCCAATAAAAAATTGCTCCATACCTTCTGCTTGGTGAAAAAAAAACAGAAAGTCTTAAGCGAGAGCTGATCCAGTCAGTCATTTAAATCGTCAAAATTTTGTTTTATTTTTATTAAGCTTAAAAGTTTTATCCTACGCCTACAAGTTATAAAAGCAAAGAGGTACGTTTTATTGCTTTAAATTTTATGACATTTTTAATAACTTTGCCTCTAAAAGTATCTTTGGTCATAACCAGGTATATATCATACAGATATTAAAAATATGAACTTATTGACTTGCAAATTGCTGACACTAAAACGTAAAAGATCTTAAATGTTTTATCTTCATAACGGATATTACGTTTTCAGCGCACTGAATTGCCATTTCAAGTAAAGATTAGCTACTGTTATATTATTTATTTAATTTTTAGACTCCATCTGTGCTTTGAAATTGTTCTGAGGGTCCATACCTGCACTAGTAGCGTATTATATAGTGTTTATCATGGTCTTAAAGAATCTGTCCCTCTCGCACACACTAGCTGATTAGAAAGGGATATCAGTGTGGGCCATTTTGATGGGTCAGTATTGGCAAGTTTGAAACTTTAAGACTTACAAAGATCTGTTTTTAGGACCATGTCATTGATTTTAGCGACAAGAAAATCTGTATACATCAAAAGAAATTACCATTGTTTTATGGCATTAATAATGATTTGACGGACGAAAAGAGATTAAATCACCCTACAAGAGAGCGTCTGTTACGCTAGGAGATCCTGGGTAATAAGAAATGACACAGGAAATTAGTATTAAAACTTACCTTTAAAATACAGCTGCCGACGGACTCGCTCTCCGAGACGGTCACGTTGTAGAAGGACTGGTCGAAAATCGGCTCATTGTCGTTCACATCTAGCACTGTCACTATTAACGTCGCGGTCGAAGACAATGGCGGGTTACCACGGTCTTTCGCCACCACCGTCAATCGAGGCATCGGGTTCGTCTCACAATCGACCCGAGAACGCGTAGTAACCAGCCCTGATCGCTCGTCGATGGCGAACCAATCAGACTGAGGCGTTGGCAGCAGCGAATAACGAATCTCAGAATTCTCTGCCTCGTCCACATCCGTAGCAGAGACTTGGACCACTGGTGTACCAGGCGCCGCTGCTTCCAGAACATTAGCTTTATACTCGCTCTCAACAAACGTTGGAGCGTTATCGTTCACATCTGTTACCCTCAGGCTTATTATTCTCGACGCGTGCAGCGGCGGCGAGCCCTTATCAGTCGCTACTACATTCAATGTGTACGACGACTGCGACTCTCTATCCAACGGCAGAGCTACCACTACCAAATAGATAATGTTGTCGTGAGTCCGCAGATCGAAGTGGCCATCGCCTCCGCTAAGTGTAACATTGACGTTCGCATACTCAGTTTTGGAATCAGGATCGTGCACTGATATCCTAGCTACAAATTCGTCTAAACGTGCTGACTCCGATATTTTAGGCGTCGCGTCATCACTTAGAAAGATCACGTCAATAGTTGGTTGATTATCGTTTACATCTGTTACCCTAATCGAAACGAATGCGGTAGTCTCCAATGGCTGAGCACCTTTGTCTCTAGCAACAACTACTAGTTCGTGCAACTCTTTAGTCTCAAAATCGAGAGCTTTGTTCACAATTATTTCTCCCGTCTGAGGGTCTATTTTGAACATATTCTCCTTATCGCTTTGTCGTCTGTTTATCGTGTATTCTATCTGTCCGTTTTCTCCCGAATCAGCGTCTGTCGCTGACACTTTAAGAACAGGTGTACCAACGGTGGCATTTTCTGGCACACTCGCGGAGTACACGCTCTCAGTAAAAATTGGTGGGCTATCGTTTACATCTAATATAGTTATATTTACAGACATAGTCCCTCGTAAAGGAGGAGTACCTCCATCTAACGCTTCTATGAGCAACTCATAATGGTCTGTCGTTTCTCTATCTAAAAACCCATTAATTTGTAAATCTAGATACAGAACGCCGTCACGTTCCCTATGAGAGGACAGTCTGAAAGCGTTATCCGTGTTCCCAGACACGATGTTATACCTCTGCGTATTGAATACACCTAGATCCTGATCCTTTGCAGGGTTTAGCTTTCTCTTGACATCTCTAGGAGTGTTTTCTGAGAATTCAACATTCATAACAGGCGTAGGGAACGTCGGAGCATTATCATTCTCATCAGACACCCTTACTACGACTCTGACATTGTCACCGCTGGCTGGTATAGCGACCAGCGCGTATTGGTCTCTATTCTCTCTATCTAACGGGACTCTTGTCCTAATTTCTCCAGTATGGGGGTCTATTCTCAGGTCCTCGTTTACCGCGGAGCCAGGCACAGGGACTATGGTATAAGGGGGTGCTGCGTCGGGCAGCTCGTCCCCAAGATGGCCGACCAGGGTGCCCGCGCGCGCGTTCTCACGCACGACGAATTCGCGCACGTGCTCGCCGGCTGCGCACGCGACGAGCAGCAGAATCGCGCCCCACATCGCGCTGAAGTATCACCGCGTGCACATTGTCACTCGCACCTGAAAGATAAAAGGTTTTAGGTTAGTGCTTCTGCGAGTAAATAAATAAACATCTTGGGATGATTTACACTAATTGATCTAGTCCCAGGCCAAGCAAAGCTTGAGTGCCACGTAGCGGATATTTGTATTTGTACGGCTCCGGTTAAACATCCTTATTCATCATACAAACATTTGACGGTTTCGGGATTAAGAGTTCAGTGTGAAATAATGCAAAAAACATAATTACTTTCGCCTTTAATTTTCTCGCTTTTGCACGTGAAAATCGCAATTTTATACAGTCTCGCGTCTTAGTGTGAGAGTATGTGTTGTGTTTTCAACTCTTTTTTTTGTACCGTGATCGCAATGCAACAGTTTGTAACATTTCCATTGAGACATGGAATCTAGCCTAAAAAAACCATTCCATTCATGAACATTTAAATATGGAACTGCCCAAACCTAGCTTAGTATTGCAAATTAAAACCAATTACTTTTTTTAATGATTACAGAATGTTTTTCTTTAAAAAAAAACATAGTAGGGAGCCTTAATGCCCAGCAGTGGGCCTGATTGCAGACCCTGAAAGTTGATCAAAAAGCACAAAACTTTCTTGTATTGTTAATACTCATACCGATACTCATACCTACTGATAAATTTAAATTAGTTGTCTGGGGAAATAATTAAAGATATTCATTATTCAATAATGTTTATCAATAGAAGCTTTTTCATTCAAATGATACCCATCTTTAAAAAACATACGCTAGTGTTGCTATACCAAAAAAATCACCCCAGAGTTGCCAACTTGGTAATTAAAAATTACCATAATTACGATATTCTGGATTATTGCGTCACTAGAAGAGGCCAGCGGCTATATTCAAATAGGCAGTATAAAAACCAGCTACTTTCGCCGGATCGACGAGTTTTATAGTTAATTGCGCCGATCTTTATCACCAGAACGGCTCGATGTAGATTCATACCTAAAAACTTAAATTAACTGTCTAGTAAACATGGAAGTCGCATCACTACTAACAAAATTTAAAAAAATAACTGCCAAAAAAATTCATTACTGAAGAAAAATAGGAGCCCATAATCAAGCAAAGTCTCTTTGCTTGATCTATACATAGGTATAGATAGAAAAGCCTTTTTATTACTACCAATACCTAGTTTTTTTAATATGAGATATATTATGTTGTAAACAATCTTGGTAATTATTTTTTACAAAAGTGCTATTTTAAAATAAACAAGAACTGTTTGCCTTCCTGTTTCATAAAAAAACTGCTAACAAAGATATTACAAATAAACCATGTTATTTTAGTATAATCCATTTCTTAAAGGTTATTTAAATATTTAGTTGTAGAACTTTTGCAAAAAAGACCTTTTTTACACCATTTTTCATCTTAAAAAAAAACGTGGTTTAAATGTTTAGTAAGTAAGTAATTGTAATGCAGGCGGGATGTTTTAATCTTGCATGCCACAGTGTTAAAGTGATGTCAATCGACTTAACTGTTTTCAAAATTATAATATACTTTTATTAATGTTTTTACTCTACTGTTAATTGGTTCATTTTAGCAGTTCTAGTAACTGTTTCAGATTGCGTGCACTTTATTTTTAATTGATTATAATTTATTTAGTCATTACCATAAATTTTCTTAATTTTGTATTTACTAGCCGGCTTCGCAGGCGTGCTATTTACTGACAAAAAGTTACTTAGAATGTATTGTACAGTCAAGGAAATTGAAACACGTACCACCGTAGAACCTAGTCGAAGAGACATACGCATGACATTTGTATGACATAGCCTGGCCTTTAACGCGTCGCGTCATTACTTTAGGGTTCTAAGGTGGTACGTGAATATATTTCCCCTACTGTACATACATAAGAACATTCTGTAAAAAATAATCGAAGCTAAGTCTCATTAAAAGCATAAAAATACTGACAGTAACACAGTAATATCACATGAAGATGCTATTAACCACTTTAAACTGCAAATTGAACAAACTAAAAAAATACAAGAATGACATATCAATATTAAAAAGGAAACTAGTATCGAAAGATGGTATTGCTGCAATTCGTTTATCCAATTTATTGTTTTTAAAAAACTTGTCAGGTATATAATATGTCAGTTAAGATTTATTTTACTTTTCACTTCAAGGAGGATTTTTTTTAGCTTTTGCTAGCAAAATGCGTGCGTGTCGGGTTTCCTCCTCGTGTGCCCAAGTGCTGCGGGTTCCTTATGGACTCCTCCGGGGGGAAGACCAGTGCTTGGGCCGGTGCACCCTGGGCATCGGTCAATGATTTCTTAGCCTGTATGGTGGGATATCATTGGCCGATGGCTAATAACCCGACGGAGGGAGGGGGGGATCTTTTGACATAAACCGTACAATTGCATGTATTACTGACATTGGCACAAGCCTCGTGGCCGCAATTTAAAAAAAAACTTCAAGGAGACAAACGTCATATTAACTTTTTATGTTACTTTTCATAGTTGCTAGCAGGGGCGTAGCGACGTAAAATTGCGCCCAGGGCTCGCATCCAAACTGCCTGCGCCCCTTTCCCTTTGTAAATTATTTTAAAAACAGATACCTACACTTTTTTTTATTATTTTACTAATTTTGTAATGTAATGTATGTAAAACAAACAAAATACCATAAATATGTCCCCGTCTGGAATAAATGTATCTACAATAAGAGTCAAATGATCCTCAAAAGACTTTTATTAGGCCATGTATATCAATTATTGCAAAGGGATAAAGTTCAAAAGTGGGCAAGCAATTACTTGGTCGACTATACTTAGGTAAGTGGGCCTAAAGATCTTTCACTCATTATAAGTATGAAACGCAGGTATTACTGACACATTATAGGTATGGCAATGTACAAATTGCAGAAAACTTCTCAAAAAGGTGGAAATATTCTCAGAAATTATTAAATTGAAATTTTGGAAAGTTTCTTCGTGGGGATGGGCAAGTTGCAATAAATTCTCAAAAGGTGGAAATATTCTCGGAAAGAATTACATTGAAAGTTTTCAAACTTTGAAAAGTTTTACCAGCGCATTTGTGGTTTTAAGTTGATGCGGTTGGTTTCACACATAGGAGGCGTTGTGAAAAACAAAATGGCCGCGATATAGATCTGCGATTGTACGAAACGAAGTAGTTAAACACTTAATCAGTTTTTACCGCCAGTTAGTGATGATACTGTTGATTTATCGACGATTTATCGTGGACGCGTGATTCTTAAGGTTTCCTTATTAAGTCTTATGCTTTGCCATTACCATAGTATTGTGTATTATAAGAACTATTTCCTAATTTTATAAGAATTTACACGCATGGAATTTATGAATGGTATATCCTAAAAAATGATAATTTAGTACGCAGTTTAATAACAAGTTCGTTTATAAGTAAATAAGAATAGTTGATAAGTGAGTGAAAATAGCGAAGGTTTAAAACAATTTAAGAAAGTAGACTTTACAAAAATGTAATAATTTACATATATTTTTTAATGAAATAGGAAGACAAACAAGCAAGTGGGTCACCTGATGGTAAATGATCACCACCGCCTATAGACACCCGCAACACCAAGAAGATTGCAGATGCGTTGCCAACCCAGAGGGCTAAGATGGAATACCTCTTGTGCCAGTAATTACACCGGCTAGGCTGTCTTGCTCTCCACGCCGGAACACAACAGTGCAAGCACTGCTGCTTAGCGGCGGGATTAGCGAGCAAGATGGTGGTAGCGATCCGGACGGACCCTGCACAAGGTCCTACCACCCGCAATTATAAATTAGTTTTCACTTTTAAGCAAATTTTTGACGCTTTTTAATCCTCTTATGGGAGTTTGAATGAAATTATGTTAAGTCAGTTTTGATATCCAAAAGAAGCTTACTGACTGACAACCTTTCTACAATTTAAGACTCAAACACAGAAGCCTTAAGTTTGAATTTGAAATGATAGATATACGTGTGTTACTGCATTTTTATTTCAAAGACAGGCATGTAGGCGGATATATTAAGCGAAACTTAACGGTTTAATACTAATCACATTCACCATTATCGGTTCGAGGTTGTCATCGGTAAATACCGGTTTTCATTCTATCTATACGGATTAACTTTTTATCGGAGATTTAATTTTTTCACATAGATAAGCTATATTTGCGCTTTTATATTGTCTAACTAGATGTCGCGTGGGGGCCGCGGGCCCCACGGGGCCCGCGGAGGGTGTCGTGCTTTACAGCTGTCTATCAAGCTTCACATTAAGTCGTAAGGATGGAATCGAGACGAATCGAAAGAGTACCAACACGAGGGGTCTAGCATTTTTGGTTTCCGAGATAGAGCCCAGAGAAAGTCGGGCTGCCTTAGGAGGGGGAAGGAAGGGGGGGATGAGTTCCAACTTCACACTGCAGCTCGCCCTGCGGGCTCGCAAGTTACTCGGGAGAACTGCCTCAGAAGGGACGCTACGGCGCACGCGCCTACGCGGAGCTCGCCCTTCGGGCTCGCTGGGGAGGGGGGGGGGGCGGTATTCCAACTTGCTGTCGTGCCCTCAGGTCTGGGGGCCCAACTTCACATACAGTCGTAAAGATGGCATCGAGACGAATCGAAAGAGTACCAACACGAGGGGTCTAGCATTTTCGGTTTCCGAGATAGAGCCCAGAGAAAGAACGGCTGCCTTAGGAGGGGGGAGGAAGGGGGGGGGGGGATGAGTTCCAACTTCACACTGCAGCTCGCCCTCCGGGCTCGCAAGTGACTCGAGAGTATTTCGCGTCCAGTGGACGCTTCGGCGCACGCGCCTACGCGGAGCTCGCCCTTCGGGCTCGCTGGGAGGGGGGGGGGGGGTAAAATTCCAACTTCACACCCCAGCTCGCCCTTCGGGCTCGCAAGCGACTCGAGAGCACCGATGGGCCGCTCCGGCGCAAGCGCCTACGCGGAGCTCGCCCTGCGGGCTCGCTTTCAAAACTCCCTTGTATGGCGGCCATCTTGGAAAATGGCGGAATCGAAAAACTTTTTCCAAAAACGGAACCGGCGGCCCCCAGAGCCCCCGGGTGCAAAATTTCATCCCGATCGGACAAAAAAAAATTTTGGCCGCCATTTTGGATCCGCCATCTTGAATTTTTTTCAACTCCATCAAATTTCCCCTCTCCCCCTGAGTGACATTTGGTCGAGCACCCTCCCACTAAGTCGTACGGTTTTCGAGATATTCCCGTTTAAAGTTTGTATGGCGGCCATCTTGTTTCGGCCATTTTGAAAAAAATTCGACCGGCTAACCCATCGGCCGGCAGTTCCCTATGACTTTTGTTTTGGAACTTGGCCGTACCTATCACGGTTTCCGAGATCCGCACCTCACATCAAGTCCCTTTCAACGTTCAGGTCGGTTTCGTATTTTTTGTCTACTCGTTGGAGCACCCTCTATACAAAAGTGTTTCCAGTTGCTCCCCACCCCTTCACATCTCTCCAAAACAGCATGTCAGTGACCTGTCAGTGAGTGAATCAGTGGTAATCGAGCTTTATATATAGTAACTAGATGTCGCGTGGGGGCCGCGGGCCCCACGGGGCCCGCGGAGGGTGTCGTGCCCTCAGGTCTGGGGGCCCAACTTCACATTCAGTCGTAAGGATGGCATCGAGACGAATCGAAAGAGTACCAACACGAGGGGTCTAGCACTTTTGGTTTCCGAGATAGAGCCCAGAGAAAGTAGGGCTGCCTTAGGAGGGGGGAGGAAGGGGGGGGGATGAGTTCCAACTTCACACTGCAGCTCGCCCTCCGGGCTCGCAAGTGACTCGAGAGTATTTCGCGTCCAGTGGACGCTTCGGCGCACGCGCCTACGCGGAGCTCGCCCTTCGGGCTCGCTGGGAGGGGGGGGGGGGGGTTAAAATTTCCAACTTCACACCCCAGCTCGCCCTTCGGGCTCGCAAGTGACTCGAGAGCACCGATGGGACGCTCCGGCGCAAGCGCCTACGCGGAGCTCGCCCTGCGGGCTCGCTTTCAAAACTCCCTTGTATGGCGGCCATCTTGGAAAATGGCGGAATCGAAAAACTTTTTCCAAAAACGGAACCGGCGGCCCCCAGAGCCCCCGGGTGCAAAATTTCATCCTGATCGGACAAAAAAAAATTTCGGCCGCCATTTTGGATCCGCCATCTTGAATTTTTTTCAACTCCACCAAATTTCCCCCCTCCACCTGAGTGACATTCGGTCGAGCACCCCCCCCTCTATCTCTGATGGTTTTCGAGATTTTCGCGTTTAAAGTTTGTATGGCGGCCATCTTGTTTCGGCCATTTTGAAAAAAATTCGACCGGCTCACCCATTGGCCGGCAGTTCCCTACGACTTTTGTTTTGGAGCTCGGCCGTACCTATCACGGTTTCCGAGATCCGCACCTCACATCGAGTCCCTTTCCACGTTCAGGTCGGTTTCGTATTTTTCCTCTACTCGTTGGAGCACCCTCTATCCGATAATTGCTCCAGTTTTTCCCCACCCCTTCCCATCTCTCCAAAACAGCATGTCAATGACTATGTCAGTGAGTGAGTGAGTGGTAATCGAGCTTTATATATAGTAACTAGATGTCGCGTGGGGGCCGCGGGCCCCACGGGGCCCGCGGAGGGTGTCGTGCCCTCAGGTCTGGGGGCCCAACTTCACATTCAGTCGTAAAGATGGCATCGAGCCGAAACGAAAGAGTACCAACAAGAGGGGTCTAGCATTTTTGGTTTCCGAGATAGAGCCAAGAGAAAATCGGGCTGCCTTAGGAGGGGGGAGGAAGGGGGGATGAGTTCAAACTTCACACTGCAGCTCGCCCTCCGGGCTCGCAAGTGACTCGGGAGAACTGCCCCTCCGAAGGGACGCTACGGCGCACGCGCCTACGCGGAGCTCGCCCTGCGGGCTCGCTGGGGGGGGGGGGGCTGGGGTATTCCAACTTGCTGTCCTGCCCTCAGGTCTGGAGGCCCAACTTCACATCCAGTCGTAAGGATGGCATCGAGACGAATCGAAAGAGCACTAACACGAGGGGTCTAGCATTTTCGGTTTCCGAGAGAGAGCCCAGAGAAAGTAGGGCTGCTTTAGGAGGGGGGGAGGAAGGGGGGGGATGAGTTCCAACTTCACACTGCAGCTCGCCCTGCGGGCTCGCAAATGACTCGAGAGTATTTCGCGTCCAGTGGACGCTTCGGCGCACGCGCCTACGCGGAGCTCGCCCTTCGGGCTCGCTGGGGGGGGGGGGGGGGGTAAAAATTCTAACTTCACACCCCAGCTCGCCCTTCGGGCTCACAAGCGACTCGAGAGCACCGATCGCTCCGGCGCAAGCGCCTACGCGGAGCTCGCCCTACGGGCTCGCTTTCAAAACTCCCTTGTATGGCGGCCATCTTGGAAAATGGCGGAATCGAAAAACTTTTCCCGGAATCGCAACCAGCGGCCCCCAGAGCCCCTGGGTGCAAAGTTTCATCCCGATCGGACAAAAAAAATTTCGGCCGCCATTTTGTATCCGCCATCTTTAATTTTTTCCAACTCCATCAAATTTCCCCCCTCCCCCCCGAGTGACATTTGGCCGAGCACCCCCCCCTCTAAGTCTGACGGTTTTCGAGATATACGCGTTTAATGTTTGTATGGCGGCCATCTTGTTTCAGCCATTTTGAAAAATTTTGACCGGCTCACCCATTGGCCGGCAGTTCCCAGCGACTTTAGTTTTGGAACTTTTCTCTAGGCCTCATACTTGCCGAGATCCGCCCCCCACCCCAGGTCTTTTTCCACGTCCAGGTCGGTTTCATATTTTTTTCTGCTCATTGGAATGCCCTGTATCAGAATTTAGTTCTAGTTTTACCCCACCCCTTCATATCTCTCCAAAACAGCATGTCAATGCTTGTAAAACTCCCTTGTATGGCGGCCATCTTTGAAAATGGCGGAATCAAAAAACTTTTCCCGGAATCGGAACCAGCGGCCCCCAGAGCCCCCGGGTGCAAAATTTCATCCCGATCGGACAAAAAAAAATTTCGGCCGCCATTTTGGATCCGCCATCTTGAATTTTTTCCAACTCCACCAAACTTCCCCCCCTCCCCCCGAGTGACATTTGGTCGAGCACCCCCCCACTAAGTCGTACGGTTTTCGAGATATAGGCGTTTAAAGTTTGTATGGCGGCCATCTTGTTTCGGCCATTTTGAAAAAATTTCGACCGGCCCACCCATCGGCCGGCAGTTCCCCATGACTTTTGTTTTGGAACTCGGCCGTACTTATCACGGTTTCCGAGATCCGCACCTCACATCGAGTCCCTTTCCACGTTCAGGTCGGTTTCGTATTTTTCCTCTACTCGTTGGAGCACCCTCTATACAAAAGTGTTTCCAGTTGTTCCCCACCCCTTCACATCTCTCCAAAAAAGCATGTCAATGACCCAGTCAGTGAGTGAGTGAGTGAGTGGTAATCGAGCTTTATATATAGTAACTAGATGTCGCGTGGGGGCCGCGGGCCCCACGGGGCCCGCGGAGGGTGTCGTGCTTTACAGCTGTCTATCAAGCTTCACATTAAGTCGTAAGGATGGTATCGAGACGAATCGAAAGAGTACCAACACGAGGGGTCTAGCATTTTTGGTTTCCGAGATAGAGCCCAGAGAAAGTCGGGCTGCCTTAGGAGGGGGAAGGAAGGGGGGGATGAGTTCCAACTTCACACTGCAGCTCGCCCTGCGGGCTCGCAAGTTACTCGGGAGAACTGCCTCAGATGGGACGCTACGGCGCACGCGCCTACGCGGAGCTCGCCCTTCGGGCTCGCTGGGGGGAGGGGGGGGGGGGTGTTCCGACTTGCTGTCGTGCCTTCAGGTCTGGGGGCCCAACTTCACATACAGTCGTAAAGATGGCAGCGAGACGAATCGAAAGAGTACCAACACGAGGGGTCTAGCATTTTTGGTCTCCGAGATAGAGCCCAGAGAAAACAGGGCTGCCTTAGGGGGGGGGGAGGAAGGGAGGGGATGAGTTCCAACTTCACACTGGAGCTCGCCCTGCGGGCTCGCAAGTGACTCGAGAGTATTTCGCGTCCAGTGGACGCTTCGGCGCACGCGCCTACGCGGAGCTCGCCCTTCGGGCTCGCTGGGAGGGGGGGGGGGAGGTATTCCAACTTCACACTCCAGCTCGCCCTTCGGGCTCGCAAGCGACTCGAGAGCACCGATGGGACGCTCCGGCGCAAGCGCCTACGCGGAGCTCGCCCTGCGGGCTCGCTTTCAAAACTCCCTTGTATGGCGGCCATCTTGGAAAATGGCGGAATCGAAAAACTTTTCCCGGAATCGGAACCAGCGGCCTTCGGAGCCCCCGGGTGCAAAATTTCATCCCGATCGGACAAAAAAAAATTTCGGCCGCCATTTTGGATCCGCCATCTTGAATTTTTTGCAACTCCATCGAATTTCCCCCCTTCCCCTGAGTGACATTTGGCCGAGCACCCCCCCTTCTAAGTCTGACGGTTTTCGAGATATACGCGTTTAAAGTTTGTATGGCGGCCATCTTGTTTCAGCCATTTTGAAAAATTTTGACCGGCTCACCCATTGGCCGGCAGTTCTCAGCGACTTTAGTTTTGGAACTTTTCTGTAGGCCTCATACTTGCCGAGATCCGCCCCCCACCCCAGGTCTTTTTCCACGTCCAGGTCGGTTTCATATTTTTTTCTGCTCATTGGAATGCCCTGTATCAGAATTTAGTTCTAGTTTTACCCCACCCCTTCATATCTCTCCAAAACAGCATGTCAATGCTTGTAAAACTCCCTTGTATGGCGGCCATCTTTGAAAATGGCGGAATCAAAAAACTTTTCCCGGAATCGGAACCAGCGGCCCCCAGAGCCCCCGGGTGCAAAATTTCATCCCGATCGGACAAAAAAAAATTTCGGCCGCCATTTTGGATCCGCCATCTTGAATTTTTTCCAACTCCACCAAACTTCCCCCCTCCCCCCGAGTGACATTTGGTCGAGCACCCCCCCACTAAGTCGTACGGTTTTCGAGATATAGGCGTTTAAAGTTTGTATGGCGGCCATCTTGTTTCGGCCATTTTGAAAAAATTTCGACCGGCCCACCCATCGGCCGGCAGTTCCCCATGACTTTTGTTTTGGAACTCGGCCGTACTTATCACGGTTTCCGAGATCCGCACCTCACATCGAGTCCCTTTCCACGTTCAGGTCGGTTTCGTATTTTTCCTCTACTCGTTGGAGCACCCTCTATACAAAAGTGTTTCCAGTTGTTCCCCACCCCTTCACATCTCTCCAAAAAAGCATGTCAATGACCCAGTCAGTGAGTGAGTGAGTGAGTGGTAATCGAGCTTTATATATAGTAACTAGATGTCGCGTGGGGGCCGCGGGCCCCACGGGGCCCGCGGAGGGTGTCGTGCCCTCAGGTCTGGGGGCCCAACTTCACATTCAGTCGTAAAGATGGCATCGAGCCGAAACGAAAGAGTACCAACAAGAGGGGTCTAGCATTTTTGGTTTCCGAGATAGAGCCAAGAGAAAATCGGGCTGCCTTAGGAGGGGGGGAGGAAGGGGGGATGAGTTCAAACTTCACACTGCAGCTCGCCCTCCGGGCTCGCAAGTGACTCGGGAGAACTGCCCCTCCGAAGGGGACGCTACGGCGCACGCGCCTACGCGGAGCTCGCCCTGCGGGCTCGCTGGGGGGGGGGGGGCTGGGGTATTCCAACTTGCTGTCCTGCCCTCAGGTCTGGAGGCCCAACTTCACATCCAGTCGTAAGGATGGCATCGAGACGAATCGAAAGAGTACCAACACGAGGGGTCTAGCATTATCGGTTTCCGAGATAGAGCCCAGAGAAAGTAGGGCTGCCTTAGGAGGGGGGAGGAAGAGGGGGGATGAGTTCCAACTTCACACTGCAGCTCGCCCTCCGGGCTCGCAAGTGACTCGAGAGTATTTCGCGTCCAGTGGACGCTTCGGCGCACGCGCCTACGCGGAGCTCGCCCTTCGGGCTCGCTGGGAGGGGGGGGGGGGGGTAATTCCAACTTCACACCCCAGCTCGCCCTTCGGGCTCACAAGCGACTCGAGAGCACCGATGGGACGCTCCGGCGCAAGCGCCTACGCGGAGCTCGCCCTGCGGGCTCGCTTCCAAAAGTCCCTTGTATGGCGGCCATCTTGGAAAATGGCGGAATCGAAAAATTTTTTCCGGAATCGGAACCAGCGGCCCCCAGAGCCCCCGGGTACGAAATTTCATCCCGATCGGACAGAAAAAAATTTCGGCCGCCATTTTGGATCCGCCATCTTGAATTTTTTTCAACTCCATCAAATTTCCCCTCTCCCCCTGAGTGACATTTGGTCGAGCACCCCCCCTCTATCTCTGATGGTTTTCGAGATTTTCCCGTTTAAAGTTTGTATGGCGGCCATCTTGTTTCGGCCATTTTGAAAAAAATGCGACCGGCTCACCCATCGGCCGGCAGTTCCCTATGACTTTTGTTTTGGAACTCGGCCGTACCTATCACGGTTTCCGAGATCCGCACCTCACATCAAGTCCCTTTCCACGTTCAGGTCGGTTTCGTATTTTTTGTCTACTCGTTGGAGCACCCTCTATACAAAAGTGTTTCCAGTTGCTCCCCACCCCTTCACATCTCTCCAAAACAGCATGTCAATGACCCAGTGAGTGAGTGAGTGAGTGAGTGGTAATTAAGCTTTATATATAGTAACTAGATGTCGCGTGGGGGCCGCGGGCCCCACGGGGCCCGCGGAGGGTGTCGTGCTTTACAGCTGTCTATCAAGCTTCACATTAAGTCGTAAGGATGGTATCGAGACGAATCGAAAGAGTACCAACACGAGGGGTCTAGCATTTTTGGTTTCCGAGATAGAGCCCAGAGAAAGTCGGGCTGCCTTAGGAGGGGGAAGGAAGGGGGGGATGAGTTCCAACTTCACACTGCAGCTCGCCCTGCGGGCTCGCAAGTTACTCGGGAGAACTGCCTCAGATGGGACGCTACGGCGCACGCGCCTACGCGGAGCTCGCCCTTCGGGCTCGCTGGGGGGAGGGGGGGGGGGGTGTTCCGACTTGCTGTCGTGCCTTCAGGTCTGGGGGCCCAACTTCACATACAGTCGTAAAGATGGCAGCGAGACGAATCGAAAGAGTACCAACACGAGGGGTCTAGCATTTTTGGTCTCCGAGATAGAGCCCAGAGAAAACAGGGCTGCCTTAGGGGGGGGGGAGGAAGGGAGGGGATGAGTTCCAACTTCACACTGGAGCTCGCCCTGCGGGCTCGCAAGTGACTCGAGAGTATTTCGCGTCCAGTGGGACGCTTCGGCGCACGCGCCTACGCGGAGCTCGCCCTTCGGGCTCGCTGGGAGGGGGGGGGGGAGGTATTCCAACTTCACACTCCAGCTCGCCCTTCGGGCTCGCAAGCGACTCGAGAGCACCGATGGGACGCTCCGGCGCAAGCGCCTACGCGGAGCTCGCCCTGCGGGCTCGCTTTCAAAACTCCCTTGTATGGCGGCCATCTTGGAAAATGGCGGAATCGAAAAACTTTTCCCGGAATCGGAACCAGCGGCCTTCGGAGCCCCCGGGTGCAAAATTTCATCCCGATCGGACAAAAAAAAATTTCGGCCGCCATTTTGGATCCGCCATCTTGAATTTTTTGCAACTCCATCGAATTTCCCCCCTTCCCCTGAGTGACATTTGGCCGAGCACCCCCCCTTCTAAGTCTGACGGTTTTCGAGATATACGCGTTTAAAGTTTGTATGGCGGCCATCTTGTTTCAGCCATTTTGAAAAATTTTGACCGGCTCACCCATTGGCCGGCAGTTCTCAGCGACTTTAGTTTTGGAACTTTTCTGTAGGCCTCATACTTGCCGAGATCCGCCCCCCACCCCAGGTCTTTTTCCACGTCCAGGTCGGTTTCATATTTTTTTCTGCTCATTGGAATGCCCTGTATCAGAATTTAGTTCTAGTTTTACCCCACCCCTTCATATCTCTCCAAAACAGCATGTCAATGCTTGTAAAACTCCCTTGTATGGCGGCCATCTTTGAAAATGGCGGAATCAAAAAACTTTTCCCGGAATCGGAACCAGCGGCCCCCAGAGCCCCCGGGTGCAAAATTTCATCCCGATCGGACAAAAAAAAATTTCGGCCGCCATTTTGGATCCGCCATCTTGAATTTTTTCCAACTCCACCAAACTTCCCCCCTCCCCCCGAGTGACATTTGGTCGAGCACCCCCCCCACTAAGTCGTACGGTTTTCGAGATATAGGCGTTTAAAGTTTGTATGGCGGCCATCTTGTTTCGGCCATTTTGAAAAAATTTCGACCGGCCCACCCATCGGCCGGCAGTTCCCCATGACTTTTGTTTTGGAACTCGGCCGTACTTATCACGGTTTCCGAGATCCGCACCTCACATCGAGTCCCTTTCCACGTTCAGGTCGGTTTCGTATTTTTCCTCTACTCGTTGGAGCACCCTCTATACAAAAGTGTTTCCAGTTGTTCCCCACCCCTTCACATCTCTCCAAAAAAGCATGTCAATGACCCAGTCAGTGAGTGAGTGAGTGAGTGGTAATCGAGCTTTATATATAGTAACTAGATGTCGCGTGGGGGCCGCGGGCCCCACGGGGCCCGCGGAGGGTGTCGTGCTTTACAGCTGTCTATCAAGCTTCACATTAAGTCGTAAGGATGGTATCGAGACGAATCGAAAGAGTACCAACACGAGGGGTCTAGCATTTTTGGTTTCCGAGATAGAGCCCAGAGAAAGTCGGGCTGCCTTAGGAGGGGGAAGGAAGGGGGGGGATGAGTTCCAACTTCACACTGCAGCTCGCCCTGCGGGCTCGCAAGTTACTCGGGAGAACTGCCTCAGATGGGACGCTACGGCGCACGCGCCTACGCGGAGCTCGCCCTTCGGGCTCGCTGGGGGGAGGGGGGGGGGGGGTGTTCCGACTTGCTGTCGTGCCTTCAGGTCTGGGGGCCCAACTTCACATACAGTCGTAAAGATGGCAGCGAGACGAATCGAAAGAGTACCAACACGAGGGGTCTAGCATTTTTGGTCTCCGAGATAGAGCCCAGAGAAAACAGGGCTGCCTTAGGGGGGGGGAGGAAGGGAGGGGATGAGTTCCAACTTCACACTGGAGCTCGCCCTGCGGGCTCGCAAGTGACTCGAGAGTATTTCGCGTCCAGTGGACGCTTCGGCGCACGCGCCTACGCGGAGCTCGCCCTTCGGGCTCGCTGGGAGGGGGGGGGGGAGGTATTCCAACTTCACACTCCAGCTCGCCCTTCGGGCTCGCAAGCGACTCGAGAGCACCGATGGGACGCTCCGGCGCAAGCGCCTACGCGGAGCTCGCCCTGCGGGCTCGCTTTCAAAACTCCCTTGTATGGCGGCCATCTTGGAAAATGGCGGAATCGAAAAACTTTTCCCGGAATCGGAACCAGCGGCCTTCGGAGCCCCCGGGTGCAAAATTTCATCCCGATCGGACAAAAAAAAATTTCGGCCGCCATTTTGGATCCGCCATCTTGAATTTTTTGCAACTCCATCGAATTTCCCCCCTTCCCCTGAGTGACATTTGGCCGAGCACCCCCCCTTCTAAGTCTGACGGTTTTCGAGATATACGCGTTTAAAGTTTGTATGGCGGCCATCTTGTTTCAGCCATTTTGAAAAATTTTGACCGGCTCACCCATTGGCCGGCAGTTCTCAGCGACTTTAGTTTTGGAACTTTTCTGTAGGCCTCATACTTGCCGAGATCCGCCCCCCACCCCAGGTCTTTTTCCACGTCCAGGTCGGTTTCATACTTTTTTCTGCTCATCGAAACGCCCTCTATCTGGATTTAGTTCTAGTTTTACCCCAACCCTTCATATCTCTCCAAAACAGCATGTCAATGCTTGTAAAACTCCCTTGTATGGCGGCCATCTTGGAAAATGGCGGAATCGAAAAACTTTTTCCAAAAACGGAACCGGCGGCCCCCAGAGCCCCCGGGTGCAAAATTTCATCCCGATCGGACAAAACAAAATTTCGGCCGCCATTTTGGATCCGCCATCTTGAATTTTTTTCAACTCCACCAAATTTCCCTTCTCCCCCTGAGTGACATTTGGTCGAGCATCCCCCCACCAAGTCATACAGTTTTCGAGATATTCCCGTTTAAAGTTTGTATGGCGGCCATCTTGTTTCGGCCATTTTGAAAAACTACGACCGGCTCACCCATTGGCCGGCAGTTCTCTGCGACTTTGGTTTTGGAACTTTTCTCTAGCACTCATACTTGCCGAGATCCGCTCCCCACCCCAGGTCTGTTTCCACGTCCAGGTCAGTTTTGTATTTTTTTCTGCTCATCGGAACACCCTCTACCTGGATTTGGTTCTAGTTTTACCCCACCCCTTCACATTTCTCCAAAACAGCATGTCAATGCTTGTAAAACTCCCTTGTATGGCGGCCATCTTGGAAAATGGCGGAATCGAAAAACTTTTCCCGGAATCGGAACCAGCGGCCCCCAGAGCCCCCCCGTGCAAAATTTCATCCCGATCGGACAAAAAAAATTTTCGGCCGCCATTTTGGATCCGCCATCTTGAATTTTTTTCAACTCCACCAAATTTCCCCTCTCCCCCTGAGTGACATTTGGTCGAGCACCCCCCCACTAAGTCGTACGGTTTTCGAGATATTCCCGTTTAAAGTTTGTATGGCGGCCATCTTGTTTCGGCCATTTTGAAAAAAATTCGACCGGCTCACCCATCGGCCGGCAGTTCCCTATGACTTTTGTTTTGGAACTCGGCCGTACCTATCACGGTTTCCGAGATCCGCACCTCACATCAAGTCCTTTTCCACGTTCAGGTCGGTTTCGTATTTTTTGTCTACTCGTTGGAGCACCCTCTATACAAAAGTGTTTCCAGTTGCTCCCCACCCCTTCACATCTCTCCAAAACAGCATGTCAATGACCCAGTGAGTGAGTGAGTGAGTGAGTCAGTGGTAATCGAGCTATATATATAGTAACTAGATGTCGCGTGGGGGCCGCGGGCCCCACGGGGCCCGCGGAGGGTGTCGTGCTACAGGTCTGGGGGCCCAACTTCACATTCAGTCGTAAGGATGGCATCGAGACGAATCGAAAGAGTACCAACACGAGGGGTCTAGCATTTTTGGTTTCCGTGATAGAGCCAAACGAAGGTCGGGCTGCCTTAGGAGGGGGGAGGAAGGAGAGGGATGAGTTCCAACTTCACAATGCAGCTCGCCCTGCGGGCTCGCTGGGGTAGGGGGGGGGGGGTGCTATTCTAACTTGCTGTCGTGCCTTCAGTCTGGGGGCCCAACTTCACATTAAGTCGTACAGATGGCATCGAGACGAATCGAAAGAGTACCAACATGGGGGGTCTAGCATTTCCGGTTTCCGAGATAGAGCCCAGAGAAAGTAGGGCTGCCTTAGGAGGGGGGAGGAAGGGGGGGGGGATGAGTTCCAACTTCACACTGCAGCTCGCCCTCCGGGCTCGCAAGTGACTCGAGAGTATTTCGCGTCAAGTGGACGCTTCGGCGCACGCGCCTACGCGGAGCTCGCCCTTCGGGCTCGCTGGGAGGGGGGGGGGGGGGGGCAATTCCAACTTCACACCCCAGCTCGCCCTTCGGGCTCGCAAGCGACTCGAGAGCACCGATGGGACGCTCCGGCGCAAGCGCCTACGCGGAGCTCGCCCTGCGGGCTCGCTTTCAAAACTCCCTTGTATGGCGGCCATCTTGGAAAATGGCGGAATCGAAAAACTTTTCCCGGAATCGGAACCGGTGGTCCCCAGAGCCCCCGGGTGCAAAATTTCACCCCGATCGGTCAAAAAAAAATTTCGGCCGCCATTTTGGATCCGCCATCTTGAATTTTTTTCAGCTCCACCAAATTTCCCCCCTCCCCCTGAGTGACATTTGGTCGAGCACCCCCCCTCTATCTCTGATGGTTTTCGAGATTTTCGCGTTTAAAGTTTGTATGGCGGCCATCTTGTTTCGGCCATTTTGAAAAAATTTCGACCGGCTCACCCATCGGCCGGCAGTTCCCTATGACTTTTGTTTTGGAACTCGGCCGTACCTATCACGGTTTCCGAGATCCGCACCTCACATCAAGTCCCTTTCCACGTTCAGGTCGGTTTCGTATTTTTCCTCTGGTCGCTGGAGCAACCTCTACGTGGATGTAGTTTCAGTTTTTCCCCACCCCTTCACATCTCTCCAAAAAAGCATGTCAATGACCCAGTGAGTCAGTGAGTGGTAATCGAGCTATATATATAGTAACTAGACTAGATGTCGCGTGGGGGCCGCGGGCCCCACGGGGCCCGCGGAGGGTGTCGTGCCCTCAGGTCTGGGGGCCCAACTTCACATTCAGTCGTAAAGATGGCATCGAGCCGAAACGAAAGAGTACCAACAAGAGGGGTCTAGCATTTTTGGTTTCCGAGATAGAGCCAAGAGAAAATCGGGCTGCCTTAGGAGGGGGGAGGAAGGGGGGATGAGTTCAAACTTCACACTGCAGCTCGCCCTCCGGGCTCGCAAGTGACTCGGGAGAACTGCCCCTCCGAAGGGACGCTACGGCGCACGCGCCCTACGCGGAGCTCGCCCTGCGGGCTCGCTGGGGGGGGGGGGGCTGGGGTATTCCAACTTGCTGTCCTGCCCTCAGGTCTGGAGGCCCAACTTCACATCCAGTCGTAAGGATGGCATCGAGACGAATCGAAAGAGTACCAACACGAGGGGTCTAGCATTATCGGTTTCCGAGATAGAGCCCAGAGAAAGTAGGGCTGCCTTAGGAGGGGGGAGGAAGAGGGGGGATGAGTTCCAACTTCACACTGCAGCTCGCCCTCCGGGCTCGCAAGTGACTCGAGAGTATTTCGCGTCCAGTGGACGCTTCGGCGCACGCGCCTACGCGGAGCTCGCCCTTCGGGCTCGCTGGGAGGGGGGGGGGGGGTAATTCCAACTTCACACCCCAGCTCGCCCTTCGGGCTCACAAGCGACTCGAGAGCACCGATGGGACGCTCCGGCGCAAGCGCCTACGCGGAGCTCGCCCTGCGGGCTCGCTTCCAAAAGTCCCTTGTATGGCGGCCATCTTGGAAAATGGCGGAATCGAAAAATTTTTTCCGGAATCGGAACCAGCGGCCCCCAGAGCCCCCGGGTACGAAATTTCATCCCGATCGGACAGAAAAAAATTTCGGCCGCCATTTTGGATCCGCCATCTTGAATTTTTTTCAACTCCATCAAATTTCCCCTCTCCCCCTGAGTGACATTTGGTCGAGCACCCCCCCTCTATCTCTGATGGTTTTCGAGATTTTCCCGTTTAAAGTTTGTATGGCGGCCATCTTGTTTCGGCCATTTTGAAAAAAATGCGACCGGCTCACCCATCGGCCGGCAGTTCCCTATGACTTTTGTTTTGGAACTCGGCCGTACCTATCACGGTTTCCGAGATCCGCACCTCACATCAAGTCCCTTTCCACGTTCAGGTCGGTTTCGTATTTTTTGTCTACTCGTTGGAGCACCCTCTATACAAAAGTGTTTCCAGTTGCTCCCCACCCCTTCACATCTCTCCAAAACAGCATGTCCGCGTAGGCGCTTGCGCCGGAGCGTCCCATCGGTGCTCTCGAGTCGCTTGTGAGCCCGGAGGGCGAGCTGCAGTGTGAAGTTGGAACTCATCCCCCCCTTTCCTCCCCCCTCCTAAGGCAGCCCTACTTTCTCTGGGCTCTATCTCGGAAACCGAAAATGCTAGACCCCTCGTGTTGGTACTCTTTCGATTCGTCTCGATGCCATCCTTACGACTTAATGTGAAGCTTGATAGACAGACCAATAGCACGACACCCTCCGCGGGCCCCGTGGGGCCCGCGGCCCCCACGCGACATCTAGATATACGTGTGTTACTGCATTTTTATTTCAAAGACAGGCATGTAGGCGGATATATTAAGCGAAACTTAACGGTTTAATACTAATCACATTCACCATTATCGGTTCGAGGTTGTCATCGGTAAATACCGGTTTTCATTCTATCTATACGGATTAACTTTTTATCGGAGATTTAATTTTTTCACATAGATAAGCTATATTTGCGCTTTTATATTGTCTAACTAGATGTCGCGTGGGGGCCGCGGGCCCCACGGGGCCCGCGGAGGGTGTCGTGCTTTACAGCTGTCTATCAAGCTTCACATTAAGTCGTAAGGATGGAATCGAGACGAATCGAAAGAGTACCAACACGAGGGGTCTAGCATTTTTGGTTTCCGAGATAGAGCCCAGAGAAAGTCGGGCTGCCTTAGGAGGGGGAAGGAAGGGGGGGATGAGTTCCAACTTCACACTGCAGCTCGCCCTGCGGGCTCGCAAGTTACTCGGGAGAACTGCCTCAGAAGGGACGCTACGGCGCACGCGCCTACGCGGAGCTCGCCCTTCGGGCTCGCTGGGGAGGGGGGGGGGCGGTATTCCAACTTGCTGTCGTGCCCTCAGGTCTGGGGGCCCAACTTCACATACAGTCGTAAAGATGGCATCGAGACGAATCGAAAGAGTACCAACACGAGGGGTCTAGCATTTTCGGTTTCCGAGATAGAGCCCAGAGAAAGAACGGCTGCCTTAGGAGGGGGGAGGAAGGGGGGGGGGGATGAGTTCCAACTTCACACTGCAGCTCGCCCTCCGGGCTCGCAAGTGACTCGAGAGTATTTCGCGTCCAGTGGACGCTTCGGCGCACGCGCCTACGCGGAGCTCGCCCTTCGGGCTCGCTGGGAGGGGGGGGGGGGGGGTAAAATTCCAACTTCACACCCCAGCTCGCCCTTCGGGCTCGCAAGCGACTCGAGAGCACCGATGGGCCGCTCCGGCGCAAGCGCCTACGCGGAGCTCGCCCTGCGGGCTCGCTTTCAAAACTCCCTTGTATGGCGGCCATCTTGGAAAATGGCGGAATCGAAAAACTTTTTCCAAAAACGGAACCGGCGGCCCCCAGAGCCCCCGGGTGCAAAATTTCATCCCGATCGGACAAAAAAAAATTTTGGCCGCCATTTTGGATCCGCCATCTTGAATTTTTTTCAACTCCATCAAATTTCCCCTCTCCCCCTGAGTGACATTTGGTCGAGCACCCTCCCACTAAGTCGTACGGTTTTCGAGATATTCCCGTTTAAAGTTTGTATGGCGGCCATCTTGTTTCGGCCATTTTGAAAAAAATTCGACCGGCTAACCCATCGGCCGGCAGTTCCCTATGACTTTTGTTTTGGAACTTGGCCGTACCTATCACGGTTTCCGAGATCCGCACCTCACATCAAGTCCCTTTCAACGTTCAGGTCGGTTTCGTATTTTTTGTCTACTCGTTGGAGCACCCTCTATACAAAAGTGTTTCCAGTTGCTCCCCACCCCTTCACATCTCTCCAAAACAGCATGTCAGTGACCTGTCAGTGAGTGAATCAGTGGTAATCGAGCTTTATATATAGTAACTAGATGTCGCGTGGGGGCCGCGGGCCCCACGGGGCCCGCGGAGGGTGTCGTGCCCTCAGGTCTGGGGGCCCAACTTCACATTCAGTCGTAAGGATGGCATCGAGACGAATCGAAAGAGTACCAACACGAGGGGTCTAGCACTTTTGGTTTCCGAGATAGAGCCCAGAGAAAGTAGGGCTGCCTTAGGAGGGGGGAGGAAGGGGGGGGGATGAGTTCCAACTTCACACTGCAGCTCGCCCTCCGGGCTCGCAAGTGACTCGAGAGTATTTCGCGTCCAGTGGACGCTTCGGCGCACGCGCCTACGCGGAGCTCGCCCTTCGGGCTCGCTGGGAGGGGGGGGGGGGGGTTAAAATTTCCAACTTCACACCCCAGCTCGCCCTTCGGGCTCGCAAGTGACTCGAGAGCACCGATGGGACGCTCCGGCGCAAGCGCCTACGCGGAGCTCGCCCTGCGGGCTCGCTTTCAAAACTCCCTTGTATGGCGGCCATCTTGGAAAATGGCGGAATCGAAAAACTTTTTCCAAAAACGGAACCGGCGGCCCCCAGAGCCCCCGGGTGCAAAATTTCATCCTGATCGGACAAAAAAAAATTTCGGCCGCCATTTTGGATCCGCCATCTTGAATTTTTTTCAACTCCACCAAATTTCCCCCCTCCACCTGAGTGACATTCGGTCGAGCACCCCCCCTCTATCTCTGATGGTTTTCGAGATTTTCGCGTTTAAAGTTTGTATGGCGGCCATCTTGTTTCGGCCATTTTGAAAAAAATTCGACCGGCTCACCCATTGGCCGGCAGTTCCCTACGACTTTTGTTTTGGAGCTCGGCCGTACCTATCACGGTTTCCGAGATCCGCACCTCACATCGAGTCCCTTTCCACGTTCAGGTCGGTTTCGTATTTTTCCTCTACTCGTTGGAGCACCCTCTATCCGATAATTGCTCCAGTTTTTCCCCACCCCTTCCCATCTCTCCAAAACAGCATGTCAATGACTATGTCAGTGAGTGAGTGAGTGGTAATCGAGCTTTATATATAGTAACTAGATGTCGCGTGGGGGCCGCGGGCCCCGTGGGGCCCGCGGAGGGTGTCGTCCTATTGGTCTGTCTATCAAGCTTCACATTAAGTCGTAAGGATGGCATCGATACGAATCGAACGAGTACCAACACGAGGGGTCTAGCATTTTTGGTTTCCGAGATAGAGCACAGAGAAAGTCGGGCTGCCTTAGGAGGGGGGAGGAAGGGGGGGATGAGTTCCAACTTCACACTGTAGCTCGCCCTGCGGGCTCGCAAGTTACTCGGGAGAACTGCCTCAGAAGGGACGCTACGGCGCACGCGCCTACGCGGAGCTCGCCCTTCGGGCTCGCTGGGGGGAGGGGGGGGGGGGATATTCCGCCTTGCTTTCGTGCCCTCAGGTCTGGGGGCCCAACTTCACATACAGTCGTAAAGATGGCATCGAGACGAATCGAAAGAGTACCAACACGAGGGGTCTAGCATTTTCGGTTTCCGAGATAGAAACAAAAAAAAGTCGGGCTGCCTAAGGAGGGGGGAGGAAGGGGGGGGGATGAGTTCCAACTTCACACTGCAGCTCGCCCTCTGGGCTCGCAAGTGACTCGAGAGTATTTCGCGTCCGGTGGACGCTTCGGCGCACGCGCCTACGCGGAGCTCGCCCTTCGGGCTCGCTGGGAGGGGGGGGGGGGGGTAAGAATTCCAACTCCACACCCTAGCTCGCCCTTCGGGCTCGCAAGCAACTCGAGAGCACCGATGGGACGCTCCGGCGCAAGCGCCTACGCGGAGCTCGCCCTGCGGGCTCGCTTCCAAAAGTCCCTTGTATGGCGGCCATCTTGGAAAATGGCGGAATCGAAAAACTTTTCCCGGAATCGGAACCAGCGGCCTTAGGAGCCCCCGGGTGCAAAATTTCATCCCGATCGGACAAAAAAAAATTTCGGCCGCCATTTTGGATCCGCCATCTTGAATTTTTTTCAACTCTACCACATTTCCCCCCTCCCTCTGAGTGACATTTGGTCGAGCACCCTCCCACCAAGTCATACGGTTTTCGAGATATTCCCGTTTAAAGTTTGTATGGCGGCCATCTTGTTTCGGCCATTTTGAAAATTTTTCGACCGGCTCACCCATTGGCCAGCGGTTCCCTATGACTTTTGTTTTGGAACTTGGCCGTACCTATAACGGTTTCCGAGATCCGCACCTCACATCAAGTCCTTTTCCACGTTCAGGTCGGTTTCGTATTTTTTGTCTACTCGTTGGAGCACCCTCTATACAAAAGTGTTTCCAGTTGCTCCCCACCCCTTCACATCTCTCCAAAACAGCATGTCAATGACCAAGTGAGTGAGTGAGTGAGTGAGTGAGTGAGTGAGTGAGTGGTAATTAAGCTTTATATATAGTAACTAGATGTCGCGTGGGGGGCCGCGGGCCCCACGGGGCCCGCGGAGGGTGTCGTGCCCTCAGGTCTGGGGGCCCAACTTCACATTCAGTCGTAAAGATGGCATCGAGCCGAAACGAAAGAGTACCAACAAGAGGGGTCTAGCATTTTTGGTTTCCGAGATAGAGCCAAGAGAAAATCGGGCTGCCTTAGGAGGGGGGAGGAAGGGGGGATGAGTTCAAACTTCACACTGCAGCTCGCCCTCCGGGCTCGCAAGTGACTCGGGAGAACTGCCCCTCCGAAGGGACGCTACGGCGCACGTGCCTACGCGGAGCTCGCCCTGCGGGCTCGCTGGGGGGGGGGGGGCTGGGGTATTCCAACTTGCTGTCCTGCCCTCAGGTCTGGAGGCCCAACTTCACATCCAGTCGTAAGGATGGCATCGAGACGAATCGAAAGAGCACTAACACGAGGGGTCTAGCATTTTCGGTTTCCGAGAGAGAGCCCAGAGAAAGTAGGGCTGCTTTAGGAGGGGGGAGGAAGGGGGGGATGAGTTCCAACTTCACACTGCAGCTCGCCCTGCGGGCTCGCAAATGACTCGAGAGTATTTCGCGTCCAGTGGACGCTTCGGCGCACGCGCCTACGCGGAGCTCGCCCTTCGGGCTCGCTGGGGGGGGGGGGGGGGTAAAAATTCTAACTTCACACCCCAGCTCGCCCTTCGGGCTCACAAGCGACTCGAGAGCACCGATCGCTCCGGCGCAAGCGCCTACGCGGAGCTCGCCCTACGGGCTCGCTTTCAAAACTCCCTTGTATGGCGGCCATCTTGGAAAATGGCGGAATCGAAAAACTTTTCCCGGAATCGCAACCAGCGGCCCCCAGAGCCCCTGGGTGCAAAGTTTCATCCCGATCGGACAAAAAAAATTTCGGCCGCCATTTTGTATCCGCCATCTTTAATTTTTTCCAACTCCATCAAATTTCCCCCCTCCCCCCGAGTGACATTTGGCCGAGCACCCCCCCTCTAAGTCTGACGGTTTTCGAGATATACGCGTTTAATGTTTGTATGGCGGCCATCTTGTTTCAGCCATTTTGAAAAATTTTGACCGGCTCACCCATTGGCCGGCAGTTCCCAGCGACTTTAGTTTTGGAACTTTTCTCTAGGCCTCATACTTGCCGAGATCCGCCCCCCACCCCAGGTCTTTTTCCACGTCCAGGTCGGTTTCATATTTTTTTCTGCTCATTGGAATGCCCTGTATCAGAATTTAGTTCTAGTTTTACCCCACCCCTTCATATCTCTCCAAAACAGCATGTCAATGCTTGTAAAACTCCCTTGTATGGCGGCCATCTTTGAAAATGGCGGAATCAAAAAACTTTTCCCGGAATCGGAACCAGCGGCCCCCAGAGCCCCCGGGTGCAAAATTTCATCCCGATCGGACAAAAAAAAATTTCGGCCGCCATTTTGGATCCGCCATCTTGAATTTTTTCCAACTCCACCAAACTTCCCCCCTCCCCCCGAGTGACATTTGGTCGAGCACCCCCCCACTAAGTCGTACGGTTTTCGAGATATAGGCGTTTAAAGTTTGTATGGCGGCCATCTTGTTTCGGCCATTTTGAAAAAATTTCGACCGGCCCACCCATCGGCCGGCAGTTCCCCATGACTTTTGTTTTGGAACTCGGCCGTACTTATCACGGTTTCCGAGATCCGCACCTCACATCGAGTCCCTTTCCACGTTCAGGTCGGTTTCGTATTTTTCCTCTACTCGTTGGAGCACCCTCTATACAAAAGTGTTTCCAGTTGTTCCCCACCCCTTCACATCTCTCCAAAAAAGCATGTCAATGACCCAGTCAGTGAGTGAGTGAGTGAGTGGTAATCGAGCTTTATATATAGTAATAATAATAATTAGTAATTCTATATACAAATTGAAATGCTACTAGACAATAAAAAGACACATTATTTTTATTAATACTGGTCCGTTTGCTATGCGGATATTTATGTTTGTCAGTCGGTGGTACCCACTGACCTATACATAATGAAAGAAAAAGAAAGAAAGAAAAAACATTTATTCAAACTGTTCAACATAAAACATAGAAATATACATAACACGGGCAGAGTACAAAAACAAAACATTACGTTGAACAGAATTGAAAAGGGCCCCACTCAGAAAATTGCCTCCGTAAACCGAGACGCTGATTTTCAGTGGGACCCTTGGAATTCCTAATACTAATGGATTTCTAGCCAGCGTTAAAAAATAGCCGCATCAAAAGTCGAATTAAAAAGTACAATAAATCGACAATCGCTCGCGCAGTCAGTCTAGTTCGTAAAACTCGCGCGGCTAAACAGAAGTAATACCCTCCTCTTCTGTCTACTCGTGACCACGGCCGTTGAAACATGGCCGAAACGTCGAGGTAAATTAACAGTATACTTTTATCGCGTTAAAGTCCCGATAACATTTCAAAGCGATTTCAGTTTATAAAACGTCAAAGTCAAAGTCAAAATATTTTATTCAGATTAGGCTTACAGGTAGCACTTATGAATGTCATAAAATTTACCACCGGTTCGGAAAAACCTCTGATGAGAAGATACCGGCAAGAAACTCAACGAGGTGATCATTAAGTTATCCAATTTATTTAGGTTTAATTTTTAAATTCATTGTAGTTCTCGTTACTGTATTCGTTATTTCTGATAACGTCAGTCTTGATTAGGTTCTTTATTATTGCAAACAGGTTTTTGGCGTTGCCGATTTAAAAAATGATGAGGTTTTTTAGCAAAGGTAATGTTGACAGGAAAATTTGTGACATTCCAATCATAATAAACTTTTTTGTATCGTGAAACACGGTGAATACAATACAAGGGGTGAATAGTAATACAGTATAGAGTGATTAGATACAAGGGGGGATGAATAGAAACGAAACACGGGTCAATAGAACATTTTATAGTAAATCAATTGTGCGTAATTTGCTATTAGAACTCTTAAAAATCCAATTTTAAAAATGTCAAACTAAATATCACAGAAATTTCTAATCACTCCAGTTTACGATAAACCAAAGTTTTAGGTTTATGTAATTTTTACTTGGTATCTTCTCTAATTTATGACCATAAATTTTCTTAACTAGTTTATACCATGACCTAGAGATCATTAAAACAATTATACATCAATATCATCAACAAACTGGAACAAATTACCTTGCTACTCCGCGAAACTAAAGTTAGTTAAGTTAGTTTCGCGGAGTAGCAAGGAAATTTGTTCCAGTTTGTTGATATGGACCTATTCTAATAATTATAAATATCATCGTTTAATTCCGATTTTGTTTTTTTTTTTGAGGCAATAAAAAACCGCTTTCATTGTTAAACATAAAAACCAATAATAATAAAGATCCTAAACTAGTCCCCAATACGTATTCTACTCAACATTATTCTAATGCTCAACAAAATCGATTTAATTTCACAAATCCCTGCATTTCATAATTCTGCTTGGGAGGTAACTCAAACAGTGCAGGTATTAAATGGCATTTAGGGCAGAGACAAGTGTTGTCTTTGTTAAAACTCTGTATTATCTGTGGCAGGTAGAGATGGGATAAAAAAAATAAACAGCCCGCCAAAAAAAGTGACAGCAGAGATTCGCTCCGACACTTGAGTTTATTTGTAATATTTTAGTTTGGACTTTAGTTTTAGGTAAATATTTTAAATAAGTTTAAGGTTACATTATGTATTGGTCAAGTAATCAAAGGGTATTATTATAGGGAAGTACAAGTACCTACCAATTTTAATGTTTATTTAGATCTGATATTGAAAATAAATTTGAAACTGAAGCATATTATTATGATTCGTTTTATTTTGATAGATTTATTGGCATAAATTGAGCATAAATTTAGCGTAGGTACTATAAAGTAATTCATTATTTTTATTTTGATCATAAAATAAAAGTGTAAATGTAAAATAACAAAAAGAATTCATCTTGAAATAAAAGGCGCATCAAATGGTTCTTGCAGGGACATGACGCCTATGGAGTTGCAACGTCTATAGGCGGCGGTAACTGCTTAACAACTGGCGAGCCGCATGCCTGTTTTGCCACTAACGTACCCACTATTAAAATAATATTTATACGTTTACAATATTAACCGTTTAAACTCAATTTGTATTTTAAAGAATATTGTAACTTAAATCAGTTATTAACGGTGTAGAATTAATATTTGTAACGTTATCGGGCCTTTAAGCGATAAAACATTGTTAATTTACCTCGACGTTTCGGCCATTATTCATGTCACGAGTAGACTGGTTGATGTCTACTCGTGACCACGGCCGTTGAACCATGGCCGAAACGTCGAGGTAAATAAACAATGTTTTTATCGCGTTACAGTCCCGATAACGTTATAAATAAGTGTGAAAATCACGAAAGTTTAAAACAATTTAGTGTTTAATTAAGTTTATTAAAACAAAACCCTTTAACATAAGTTATAATAAAACAAGCACCTTTAATTAAACAACTTATAATGAGAACTAATTATGAAATTTTGATACCAAAAGTGTCGCCAAATAAAAGCGGTTTCTAAGCAAATTATCTGCGAGAATTCTGCGCGCGCGCCGCCGCGCGGTGACAAGGTGGCTAACTCAGGTGGGGACAGGTATTCGCTTGGAAACGGGACAATTTCTGGGCAATTTTTCTTATCTTCTAGATATTTTACGTAATCATCTATTAAAGTTACATTATCTGTACGCATAGCACAAACTTTTTTAGGTGTTTAATATTTGGGACTTTATGAAAAGGTGGAAAAATGGTAGCAAGACGTTAAGGTAACCGTACCAATAGACACGCGTAGGACATTATTTTTACCAGTAGTTGACAATGTTATCTCTCTTTTCCACCCGTGTGTTTGCGTATCTTCTCGTCGAGCATTGGATCGCCGTCTATGTCTGATCCCGTTGCCTTTATTCTTTAATAGTTTGTAGTAAACAAAACAAAATATGTTTTTTGGGTACTTCCCTTTTACCCTAAACAACGGTGACGTCGTTTGATACATTTAAAATTAAAGATTTTTTTACAATCTATGACTTACTTTTAACTACATTATCTTTGTATGTTAGCATAATAGGTCTATTGGTTATAAACTGTAAGCCTGTTTTAGTTAATTTAATTGAAAATAAAATATAAAAATAAAATTCTAAAAAATGTGCTTGTTTGCATAATGATTAATTATTGCGATATGTATTTGTAAGTTTACCTTAATGGTACCTTGGTCCCTCAAAATCCGGGATCGATGGCCACCCTACTTGGGATCAAAAATTTCGAAGTTCGAACGTCAACGCGGCCTGCGCGCGGGCATGAGTTACCGCGCCGTCGTCACAGAAGAAATTCCAATTTTAAAAGTTTGCCGTTTTTTTTTTGTTGGTGGAAATTTTTAAATTGTAAAAATGCTTTCGAAGCTGCTTTTTGCAGGTTTATTTATTTAATGCAGTGTGTAAGCCGGTTTCTATAGGCTTGCCGGGTATCTTAAGACTTAGTAGATCTGTTTGCACATCATACAATATAATAATATGAATTAACTTCATAACATAAAAAAAATACTAACCATTTTCAATCCTTGGATATGTTTAGTCTAACAAATGACTTATTATAAAAGTTAAGTTGAAATAGCAAGGCAAACAAGCAAGTGGGTCACCTGATGGTAAGTGATCACCTCTGCCTATCGACACCCGCAACACCAAAGAGATTGCAAATGCGTTGCCAACCCGGAGGGCTATGATGATATTTTGACTATGTATGTGTTGTGTTTGCGGATGATAGGACCTTGTGCACGGTCCGTCCGAATCGCAAGCACCATATTGCTCACTAATCCAGCCGCTAGGCAGTTAGTACTGTTGTCTTTACGTTTGTCTGTTATTTTTACGTCATACCTAAATGCCTTTTAGGGACCATGCCACGCCCAATTTCGATTTAGTATAGTTTTTATTTAGTTTGTAAACAACTTGTTATTAGTTTTAATTGTAAATAATTCTTAACGGGAATAAGTTAGACCTTTAAAAAACCGTAATCGCTAATAAAAAAAATTGTCCTCTTTTTATAAAATACAGTGGCCACCGCCAATACTATGTGTACAGTCAAGGAAATTGAAACACGTACCACCGTAGAACCTAGTCGAAGAGACATACGCATGACATTTGTATGACATAGCGTGGCGTTTAACGCGTCGCGTCATTGCGATAGGGTTCTAAGGTGGTACGTGAATATATTTCCCCTACTGTACCTAATATACTCTGTCCATACTTATGGCACTATATTATATTTATTTAGGTTTTACTGGTCACAAAAATATCATATACCTGAATAGAGTTCAAAATCACGACATTTATTATGTAATTAAATGCAATTTTATCAGTTTAACTTAGATTTATTCCAATGAATTACATTTATACGCAAAATAGTGTAATACAATCCATCCATACACCAAAGCATAAATCTGTATAAAACCATACCTAATTCTGTATAAAATTCCATTCTCCGAATTCAAACGGCACATTTCCCCAAAACACAAATTTCATTACCATCCAAACCATTCCCATCTCTTTTTCAAATTGACATGATTCAATATTCTGATTCATGTATTTAAAAAAAAAAAAACAAAAAAAATGCTCCGTGATTTTAGACCCGATTCATTCGTTTTAAGGTTGAGATTAGGTTAATACTTTTTGTGGGATAAGGACAAAGGTTCTTAAAGTATACGCCGCGGCGCCCAGGGCCCCGTGGAGAGTAAGCGGGGGTGCCAAAAAGCACTAATATTTTCGTTTCTCTTTCGTTTTTATATTTTCATACTTTCGCTTGAAATAATGAGTGATTAAAATCATGATTCCTGCGTAATATATTATTGACCTCTAATTTTATTTGGCGCTTGGGTCAATATTTTACAATTTCAAAAGCTACCTTGAAATATTAGATTTAACCTGAAGAAAAAAATGCTACTGTCATCATAACCGTTTTCCTATGAATCGTCATTCATTATTTACACAATTTTGCATATTTTATGAAAAATTGAGAAAAATAGCCACCCAAGTCACCAGACAAGGGTGATAATTGCCTCATAATCTACACTTCTACTGTAACATAATGTAGATGTAAACTTTGTTTGTTTGTTTGTACGTATGTAGGGAGTAATCACTGGGAGTACTAAATCAATTCCAAAAATTCTTTCGCCACTGGAAAACTTCACTATCTTTAACAGAGGCTACTAATTCCATACGAACAAAATCGCGAGCGTCCGCTAGTTTTTTGATACGTCAACAGCGGAAACTGAGGTATTAAATTTGGACGGTCATGTTAAGGTCATTGGTTAAGTTTGAGAACCCGTGGTTTAGTTTTTTTTTATGCGTCTGTGTCAAACAGATTTGGTGGTACAATGGCCACTTTGGTAAATCCGTTACGGATGCGTTTGGGCCATTTGCATTCAATCGCCATCTTATCGATCGGGCCGTGTGGTGCAACATTCACTCATACATCGATACTTGTGCCCAATTTCATAAACGGGACAAGCGACAGTTGACAGTGACAATTCCATACACATGCTTGCCCACTATGATGTTAAGTCTGCAAGACTGTAGAGTTACTTGTCGACACAGTAATGTACGGCGAATTGTCACTGTCACCTGTCGCATTTATGAAATTGGTCCCTGGCGTAAACAGGTTTTTTTTTTTTTTTTTTTTAAGACTTTTATTTTTGTAAACAGGTGTATACGCCAAATCGTGATTTTACTCAGAAACGTACAACAATTCCTTTTTAATTTTTTGCATACAGTCCCTAATGAACGACTTGAATTTCGGACAATTCTCGACTTTAAAGTACGTGAGTTATCCGTGTATATTGATATAATTTGTTTGTCCATTAATGTACTCGAGTGCAGAAAAAACCTATTCATAACCATAACTACATTTTAAATATTTTTGGCAGTATTCTTTATTTATTTCTTTAGTACATCAAGATGAATATAAACCCAATGGTAGATGTCCACAGAAATACAATCAAAGTGAAACATATTATTATTATTCAAGCAAAGTATATAACGAAATTGTAGCTTTTGCATTTTAAAACTATAATTATAATACAAAAAGTGTAAAATCAAGTTCAACTAACGACCTTTATTTGACTTTGCCTAATTCGGGTACAAAAGACATAAACGCGCTCCATGAATTTAGATTCAGAATTTTAATAAAGGGATTTAATTAATCGCCACTTAATACTGCATTTCAAAAGCAATAAATACACATCCAAATTAACATTTGATTTACAATGAGTGCTGTGTTTAAACGACTTCATAAAACTGAAAAAGGAAGTTCCGGATTCGATGCAAATAGTTTTTTATTTGAATGTCACTGACTATTCAATTACTCTGAGATGGCTGGACTGATTTAGACAATTTTATTAATATGATGTAGTCTTAAATTAGTCCTATTATTCTGTGAGGCAACCGCACCAGTACTTGACTCGCGTATGGCATTATTTGTACCAGTCGTTGACACCTTCCTTCGTTTTTACCCGACTGCGCGACGCAAAGGAGGGACCCATTGGAAGATTTGAGCCGGTCTACATTTTTAATGGGTCCCGACTGTTGAAATTCGTGAAACTATTGCAATGGTGTAGGTATTCAACATTACTTAACAGAACTTCAGACTACTGGTCTTGTTTTAGTCTTTTCAGTTTTTTTTTTACTTTATACGCAGTTGGGTTTATGATTTTTTAAATTTACTTTTTTTACTCATTTGCTTCCGTATCTTCCCGTCAACTACTGGGTTGTAGGTCCCAACATCAATGACTGGGACCTTACTAACCGAGAAAAATCCCCCTTCATATAAATCTCGATCGTTTATAATTTATCGTATGACATTTACTTCGCCTAACTACATCTTTGTAGGTACATTGTATGTTCAATAGTACATAGTAGCCATGATGGTTACAGCTAATGCAATATGTATTCGTCCGTGACAACCTCTGCCACGGCTGCGGGTTCGCTTCCCGGCGCAAACAAGTTTCGCTTACTGCAAAGGAATATTGTCAATGTACCCCTACCATGAGTTTACTGTGAGCAAGCTCGCTAGCGATGGCATAAACGATTTGTAAAGAGAATACGCTTTTTTATTAAAGTGCCAAAATTTATTGCATTCGTTAAAAAAAGGTATTCTTAATTTTTTCTACGATTTTTTGAAATATCACGAATTGTTAAGTGCGTGGCGAAAACGTTCCATAGCGCTGCATTCAACACCAGTGACGTCACTAGTGTGATTATGTGTGAAGCCAGCACTAAATCGCGTTTATTTAATCTGTACCTAAGCTTTTTTTTAATAGGAAAGCAAACAAGCAAGTAGTCACCTGATGGTAAGTGATCAACACCGCCTATAGACGCCCACAACACCAAGAAGATTGCAGATGCATTGCCAACCCAGAGGGCTTAGATGGAATTCCTCTTGTGCCAGTAATTACACCGGCTGTCTTGCTCTCCACGCCAGACCACAACAGTGTAAACACTGCTGCTTAGCGGCAGGATTAGCGAGCAAGATGGTGGTAGCGATGCGAACGGACCTTGCACAAGGTCCTACCACCCGCATTTATCTTATTATTCATTTACTAAAATTTTCTAAATTTTTTATCTGGATTCGGATGAGCTCTGATTGGAGCGAGTTTACTCACTATCGACTGTCATAACGTAATATGAGTTTGCGATGACAACTCATGGTAGTGGTGCTGGATTTAAAACTAACTTTACTGGAGAAGGTTTTGTTAAATAGTAGTTACGCTATTTGTAGTCATTGAAGGTAATGAGGAACAGTTTATTTAAATTTAATGATACAAGCTATGACAATTCTTGCTCCTGTCAGAGACCAATTTCATAAACGCGATAGGCGATTGTGATAATTTGCTGTACATTACCGTGTCGACAACTAACGCTACAGACTTAACATCATAGTGGACAAGCAATATATACCGAATTGTCACTGTCATCTGTCGCCTGTCGCGTTTATGAAATTAGGCCCAGGTAACTAAAAAAAAAACTGGTTGTTAATTATGAAGCAGTTTATTTAATTGAAGACCTACGAGGGGGGGGGGGGGGTTAAAAATGAGTGGAATTATTTAGAATAAAGTATAGATACAATTCTAGTTTAAATAATACATTTATGCTAAGTTGTAATAAACAATTTAAAATATTTTCTTAAGAGGAGTGTGGACCCAGCCCCAAAAAGCGCTCCCTATACAAACGGCGATAACGTTTTCCACCCTCTAAACCTTAACCTATGGCAATGATTTTTTGGTATGTTATCATTATGCCCTAGAACTAGGTTTGTATGTTTTGATTTTTTAAATATTCTTCATAGATTTGACAATATTTGTCTTTTAGAAGTCTCAAACAAAACTGAAAGGGTTAATATTTTTGAAACTATTAAGAATATTTAAAAAATCAAAACACGCAAACTTAGTTCTAAGGCATAATGACAACATACAAAAAAATCATGGCTGTAGGTTAAAGTTTAGAGGGTAGAAAACATTATCGCCCTTTCTCTGGAGCGCTGGGTTCACACTCCTCTTAAGATGATTTCAAGCATTCAAGTTATTCGGATGACAAAATATTAAGCCCTTTTAACGGCAAGATATTAATTCAGACTTACTAAGACAAGTTATTGCATAAATTAACTTTTACTCGCGCTTACAATTTTAACATTCAAATATTTTAACGACATCTTAAAAGCTGTTACCTAATTTAAAGTGTGATGTTCGATTTCATTTCAAAAATCTTTTAGATCTATAAATACAGCTATGTTATCTTTTACTTAGATTTGATTGCTTATCCAATTCCAATTTCTCTTTAGATAGTTTTTTTTATGAAATAGGAAGGAAAACAAGCAAGTGGGTCAACTGATGGTAAGTAATCAACACCGCCTATAGACACCCGCAACACCAAAGGGATTGCATATGCGTTGCCAACCCAGAGGGCTAAAATGGAATACCTCTTGTGCCAGTAATTGTACCGGCTGTCTTGCTCTCCACGCCGGAAAACAACAGTGCAAGCAGTGCTGCTTATTAGCGATTAGCGAGCAAGGTGATAGCTATCCGGATGGATCTTGCCCAAGGTCCTACCACCCGCAGATAGTTAGCATTTGCTTTTGGAGCTATAGGATGTCTACAACAATATACTTGTTAAACGGTTTTTATAAGTCAGCCGGTTGGTATCTACCTATTCTAAAGAATGTAACAACAAAAATGTAGTCCGACTGCCTCCGTTGAACTAGTTTTTGTTGACGCCCGAGAACCTAATACATCGCACGTTTGAAACTACCAGTCGGACTAATAACTTATTTTATGTATACTTCAATAATAGACCATTACGACACAAGGAAATCTTGGCCGTCTGGCTGGGCTGGACACGAACCTGGAGTGCGATTTTTGAATCTCACCGGGTGACTAAAGCTCGCCAAAATGGCAGCTCTTTATTTAAATGCGGCCATTTTGGTGAGCTTTAGTCACCTGGTGAGATTCAGAAATTGCATTGGACTCTCACCTGGTTACTAAAGCTCACCAAAACAGCCGTTTTTCATAGAGATTCGGCCATTTTTGTAAGCTCTAGTCACCTGGTGAGATTCAAAAACTGCACTCCTGAGAATAAACTCACACTGAAAAAGCAGTTTCGTTACTTAATTGAACTACATACATACTACATATATACAAGACTAGCGGACACCCGCGACTTCGATCGCATGGAAATTTAGCCTATACCCATCAGGGATAGTGTAGTTTTTATTAGTAAAATAATTTTAGAAATCGGTTCAGTAGTTCCAGAGATTACTCCTACATACAAACGAACGAATAAAGTTTACCTCTTTATTAGATTAGTATAGAAGAATAGATTAGAATAGAAGATTAGTTTAGATGTAGATTAGTGTCGGTTAACCAAAATGTGACATGTAATATACTATTAACACTACGTAGTATAAAGGGAAGTCGGTATTCGTTCCTGTCTGTCCTAAATTCTTATAGTGTATGTTCGGCCGCCTTCTCCTCCTAAACCACGCAATGGATTTTAATACGGTTTTCACTGTCATTTAGAGATTTTTTTACGGAAGGTTCTTATGTAAATTAGGTCTCGATTGTACCCGTGCGAAGCCAGGGCGGGTTGCTAGCTAAATATATGTATGTTAGTCTTTAAAGTATTCTTTCTATGGGCCTATGCAGCCCGAAATAATTTTATTTTTTATTTTATTTTTTTTAAGGATATTTACATTGTTAATTTTAGTTATTTAAATTTAAAAAATCAAAATGTTTACTGATGCGCCACCAGTATGGAATGTGTATTAATATGATTTTGTATGTTTTTTGTTAGCTCTTCTAGCCTGAAACGCAGGATCTCCTAGTTTAGGCAATCGTGTTACATATATTACAAGTAAGTTTCTGTATTAATTATGTTTTCATGTAATTTAAAGTTTTTATGAATAAATTTATCTTATCTTATCTTAAGGAATGATTTATTTGTTATAAGCTAATAAGCATATTACCAATAAGATTACTCATTTGATACTATCGGTTTTTTTAATTAGTCTTTGTCATTATTTCTGTTTCATGTCTTTTCATTATTACAAAGGGGTAAAATGTATTAATTTAGGTTAAGTAATATTGTAGTGCCCTTACAGGGTGTCAAGGGGCCTCACAACTTAAAGATAACACCACCTGTCTGTACAATATATTATTATGTACCATGAGACAACAATAAAAAAATTACTATGAATATGAATATTTTATTTATTTATTTAAAGGCCGACAAGGGGTTAGCCATTCTCTTGGGGTTGCTGGGTCCCATAAGCAGCAGTGATTACTCCCCATCAAATATCCCTCATGGTCGTTTGGTCTAAACATTTTTTGGGGTAGAGAAAGCTAGATCTATAGATCAATATACAAACTAGATCTTAGGCCAAAGTTATTAGGGTTAAGTAAACCTCGTTTTTATAGAATTAGAAATGTAGTAAACATCATGGTAAGTTTTTTTTTGCGAAAGAGTTGTAAGAAAATATATAAATAGCCTTCTTCAAATAGATCATACTGAAATAACATGACTTATTATATGTAATATCTTTGTTAACAGCTTCTACTTATTTTAAAATTGCACTTTTGCATTAAATAAAATACTTACCTACATTGTTGACAACATTTGTAATCAACAAAAAAACCGAGGTATAGTTTAATCGTCACAAACCGACAGACAGCCAATTATTTTAAAATTGTACCTAATAAGCGTTTCTTTCAGTAGAGTATAGACTCTATTAGTATTAGTAGAGTATGGATGAATAGACATTTTTTTTAATTAAATTTCTCTAAAAAGTTAAATCATTTTTTACTGTTTCGTATTTAAGTATTGTTATTAGACTACCTATTATCATTTTAACTTGTTTCGGTCTGTCTAAATATCTTTCCGGTCCGAATCACACTCAAATTTTCACCCAATTCCAGTGGTCACCTTAGCTTGAAATTTAGTGTGTGTATGTAGTTCCGATGACAATGCAGTAATAAAATACCGTCAACAAAAATAACTATTAAAAATATTTTGAAACAACTTCACGTTTAATTTATTATTTATTTAATTCTCAAGTGTATAAAAATAATATAAATTGAACGCCTTTTTTATTTTCTCGGGCCTCTGATGAAATGAATGGTGAATTACCAATCATCACCGATTTCTTCTTTCTGATGTTATAAACATTTTGCTTACACCAATTTGCCTTTTTCTTGAAATTTTAAAGCCTCGTTTTAGTACCTTACTAAGCACTCAACCAGAATAAAACCTTGTAGAACCTTATTACAGTAATCGTCGCAACGACATTCCATTGCCTGCCAAGGAAATCATGGTGACTTAGTTTGAAACGGTTCTATTGAGGGCTTTAAAACTGTATTTGGATCATTAGATCCAAATCCCCTAGAACTAGATCAATAGAACCTAGTAAGGGTCGAGGAATGAAAGTAATATATATCGATTTCAATATTTCTTAGGGATATTTTAAATCTCATAGTATTTTATAGTTTCTCTGTATAGTTTTATTTATTTTCACTATATTTAGCATCTAACATGTAAACGCTAAAATGGGTTGCTTTTCTACCTGACTGCCGCTAAAGGGAGGGTTATGTTTCTCATAGTTTTTAAACGTAATTTATACTATAGTTTTAAAGATCTCTCAGGGAGTAAGTTGCATCAACTTGTATTTGATATGCCACTCTATGTTTAATTTATAATTTTTGGTTTTGTTAATTCAAAATTATTTCATTTTACTTCTATTTAGGTAGGATTATGTATACACTGGTGCTAACTAAATTCCACAGCTTTAAGAGGAGTGCGAACCCAGCCTCAAAAAGCGCTCCCCATACAAACGGCGATAACGTTCTCCACCCTCTAAACCTTAATCTATGGAAATGCTTTTTTGGTATGTTGTCATGATGCCCTAGAACTAGGTTTGTATGTTTTGATTTTTTAAATATTCTTCATAGATTTCACAATACTTGCATTTTAGGAGTTTCATACAAAACAAAAAAGCATCAATATTTTTGAAACTATTAAGAATATTTAAATAATCAAAACATACAAACCAAGTTCTAGGGCATATTGATTACAAACAAAAAAGTCATGGCTATAGGTTAAGGTTTAGAGGGTGAAAAACGTTATCGCCGTTTGTATGGAGAGCGGTGGGTTCACACTCCTCTTAACTGGAAGTTATTTAGGAGTCAAACTTAACCTTCAGTTACGCGTTTGAGTCAAGTGTCAAAACCTACGCGGTAGAGAAAGTACATTAAACCACACGGATTACCGCTCTCTTTCTAGTTTCAAAATAGGGTAACTAACTACGTTAAAGGTAAAACACTATCCCTAAATAACAACTCAGTTACCAACCTCCAAAGTTAATCACCACTCAAAAGCACAGATCACAAAACACAATATCCCATACAACGCAAGACTCAAAACACTGCAATCCGAAAAAGCACTTCGGGCTTAAAACACTGGCATTCACTGAAAAAAAAACGGCCGCGCATGCGTCGTGGCGACGCGCCTGGGTCTCGGGAGGCACTGCCGCCGGCCGCGGGGTCCGGGGTTGGGGGGGCGACCCCCCCAGAACAGGTTGCCTCGCATGCCGTTTGAGCGCCAATTTTGTAGCTCCGGAGCGAGCTTAGAAGATTCGGATGAGGCGAGCTTTTAAGCCGGCTGTACGCTGTACTGGCTTTATCCCTAATTCGGCTTTCAGATTTTCATTAGGAGCGTTTTTTTTAAAGTATGAGTTATGACAAGTTCAAATTGTGACCTTTGTTTGACTTTGGTGTTTTTTAATAGAAAAGACATGAACGCGCTTCGTCACGTTTCGATTTAATTTATTGTGATTAAAGTGAACCTTGGTTATATTTCAGTTCGTCACTATTTACTTAATTCTAAATCAAACATATAAAGTAACGGTCCCAGTATTTGACAGCGACCCAACAAATGATAAGAAGTAATAACGAGAAGTAATGATTTCAACGACTGGTAAAAATAATGCCCTATACGTGTCAAGCACTGGGACAGTTACTTTAATTAATCGTTTTTATTGTGGTAGAGCCGCACTGTAACCAGTTGCTGGTTGGAGTACAAATGGGCCGTCCTGACCGGGGTAGTAGCACGGTCTCATAAAATGCCGTTTCTCATAATATACAGGAAGGACACCGACGATGACAGATTAGCGTTTCACTTGGGCGGCGGTGATAACTTACCATCAGGTGACCCGCAAGCTCGTTTTCCTCCTTTTCTATTAAAATGTATACTTGTAGATCCTGACTATTATAGTTATAGAATGGTACGCAAACCCCTTCATGGGAAACCGCCTGTCACTTCGGAACCCAAGTGAAGTCCAGTATTTTTTGATTCATAATCATACAAGCTAACAGTATATACTCCAAAACGCTTATAGATTTGTATGGGATCTTGCGGGTGGTAGGACCTTGTGCAAGGCCCGTCCGGATCGCTACCACCATCTTGTTCGCTTATCCTGCCGCTAAGCAGCAGTGCTTGCACTGTTGTGTTCCGGCATGGAGAGCAAGACAGCCGGTGTAATTACTGACACAAAAGGTATTTCATCTTAGCCCTCTGGGTTGGCAACGCATCTGCAATCTCTTTGGTGTTGCGGGTGTGATCACTTACCATCAGGTGACCCACTTGCTTGTTTGTCTTCCTATTTCATAAAAAAAAAAAGGTACAATGAATCTTTGCATAGTATAAAATAATTTCGCTGAAATAATTCGTTTATCGCTATCCCGCGGGAATTTCGCATAAAAATAGCCTATGGCAATTTTCGAAATGCAAACATATCCCCGTCTCATCAAGATTCTGTTCTAAAAAATCAGCATCTCCTATAGGTCGCATCATATTTAGGGGTAGATTTAAAAAAAAGCGTATGTCCGTTTCCAAGTGTCAAACTGTCGCTGTACCAAATTTTATCTAAATCGGTTGACCGTTGGCGTGAAAGCCGGACAGTCAAACTTTTACATTTTATTTTATACATCATAGGAAGACAAACGAGCAAGTGGGTCACCTGATGGTAAGTGTTTACCGCCGCCCATAGACCCCCGCAACACCAATATTGCAGGTGCGTTCCCAACCCAGAGGGCTAAGATGGATTACCTCTTGCTCCAGTAATGGCACCGGCTGTCATGCTCTCCACGTATAAAGACAGACAGGAACGGAGACTTTATACTATATATAAAGAAATGTGTGTATCTACCGACACACGTTTTGAAAGCAGGTTTTTGTTTTATTAATTTGATGTGTTAAGAGGACTGTGAACCCACCGCTCTCGATACAAAAGGCGATAACGTTTTCCACCCTCTAAACCTTGACCTAGAGCCATGTTTTTTTTGTATGTTGTCGGTTGTCGCTATAACTTAGAACTAGGTTTGTATGTTTTGATTTTTTTAATATTCTTAATAGTTTCAAAAATATGGACGCTTTTTTGTTTTGTATGAAACTACTAAAATGCAAATATTGTCAAATCTATGAAGAATATTTAAAAAATCAAAACATACAAACCTAGTTCTAAGGCATAATGACAACATACCGAAAAATCATTGCCATAGGTTAAGGTTTAGAGAGTGGAAAACGTTATCGCCGTTTGTATGGGGAGCGCTTTTTGGGGCTGGGTTCACACTCCTCTTAACAATTAATAAAACCCTTCTATAAAAATATGCTTTGGCACATAGATATTTCAATGGCTTTGTTTTACTTAAAAAAGTGGGCCCTATTTTATTTTGTACATTGGACGATTAAAAATTATGTTGGCCTCTTGGCTTGTCCCGTTTTTTTTTTATGAAATAGGAAGGCAAACAAGCAAGTGGGTCACCTGATGGTCAGTGATCATCACCGCCTATAAACAGCCGCAACACCAAGGATATTGCGGGTGCGTTGCCGACCCAGAGGACTAAGATGGAATACCTCTTGTGCCCCCACAAGCACAGGGCAACACTAGCTTTCGTTACACACCTCACCGCCCCCTCCGGAGGAGGCGAAGACGTCGTACCCCACACTTCACCACGCGTGGGCGACCCCACTATTTCAACCGATATCGGTATGTACCGGGTAGGTTCTCTCCTATTCGTCAACAAACTGACTGAGTTTCTTGGCGGTTCTTCTCAGTCAGTCTTAACGTTAGTCTTTCCGAACCGACCGTAGCATAAAAATAATTTGCTAGAAATTCTCCCTTAGCGTCCAAAGTCCGAGGTCGGCTCAATAGGAGCACCCTTTGGCATGCTAAGTAATACTCCCCTTGCTGAGCGCCCTTCTGGTTGCTCGCCCTCTCTCCGGTAAGCTGACAAAGCCGTCTGAGGCTATCAGAGCACGTCCTTCCAAAAAAAAAACCTCTTGTGCCAGTAATTGCACAAGTGAGTCCCTTGATGGTAAAGTGATCATCACCGCTCATAGACACCCGCAATACCAAGGAGTTTGCAGATACGTTGCCAACCCAGAAGTTTCAGATGGAATACCTCCTTAGCCAGTAATGTCGCCGGCTATCTTGCTCTCCACGCTGGAACGGAACACAGCTTATCAGCTGGATTAGCGAGCAAGATGGTGGTAGCGATCCGGACGGACCTTGCACGAGGTCCTACCGTCAAATACTCACTCTTGTGGTCAGCTTTTCTCTTTCTTTCACCAGCTGTTTTAGTGAATACATAACACAAATATTCCTTAGCGGTAAGGATCCCTCGGTGCGCGAGTCCGACTCTCACTTGCATTTGACTTTGCAGTTCGCCTTTGTACACCTGTTTTGTCCTGTAATCTATTATTTTATATGTTATGTACGATAAAGAGTCATACGTACATACATTTTATCAAGTTTCGTTTAAATAATTAATAGATTCAAGCGTTACTTTGCGGAGGTCCATATCAACAAACTGGAACAAATTACCTTGCTACTCCGCGAAACCAGTGCCGGGCTCGTGCAAAATAGCTGCGTCTGTGCGACACATATATGTTCATGCAAAAACCCACCCTCCTCCGCTTCCACACGAAACAACATATATCACACAGACTCAACTACACACCACCACCACTAAACACTAAAACTACACGATCGACGCGCGTTTCGCCTCTATACGAGGCATCATCAAGATCGAACAGTACGACCGTCCGCTACTTGAACGAATGGCGTAGTTTCGTTTATTAAGACTTTAATGCCCCATCCACGTCTTAAAACTTCATGGTCCGCTTAGGTTTTATAGTATTGAAGTTGTCATCGGAAAGAGCGGTTGCGTGTTTGTTTACTAGCATTGTGCGAGTGCTGGGGTCACGGGGGCACGGGGGGCACGGGGGACACCGGGGGGCACCATGAGGCACCGGGGACTCCGGAATGTTTACAAATTAGACTAAGTACTTACACAAGTTTTTTTATCTGCGAGCAACTGCAACTCTTCTCTTCTAAACCTGAAAACTACTAGACCGATTTCAATGTGGTTCTCGCTGTAGCTACTCTATTGAGGTATAGTCATGTGCAGATCTTGTTGACCTTTTTTTTTAGGAAAACAATCAAGTGGGTCAACTGATGGTAATTGTACACCACCGCCTATAAACACCCGCAACACCAAAGAGATTGCAGATGCGTTACCAACCCAGAGGGCTAAGATGGAATACATCTTGTGCCAGTAATTGCACCGGCTGTTTTGCTCTCCACGCCGGAACATAACAGGGCAACGCGTCTGCAATCCCTTTGGTGTTACGGATGTATACGGGCGGTGACGATCACTTACCATCAGGTGACCCACTTGCTCGTTTGTCTGCCTATGTTGTATAAATAACTACTTCTTTGGACATAAATATAATTATTAATGATGATCTACAACAGTTTGACATGCTTATCTCATTTGATTCGTGACGCATATTACCTATTATGACAAATTGTAGCATTTCTATGTTTGTGGTACCTACAGGCCCCTGTAATACTATAATGTGAGCTTTACTCGTATATTTATTTATTTAATCATTTATTCTCAGGCTACAAAGACCCATAGACAAATACCTTACAGACTAACATAACATAAAAATATATAACTAAGAATAAAACAAAATTATTTCGGCGACGATTCGGCGTGGCTCCGCTTCATCGTCGATTCTGGTGTCAAATTCTCCAGTGGCAGACTGCCCCTGAACCGCCGGAACACGACACCCTTCGGCCAGAAGTCCGCACATGAGATGCTCTCCAGCAACGGCCGCGGCACGCGAACCACGAACGAAGCGAAGTGCACGTAGTGGCGCGGACGAAGCTGGAACACCCTCTTAATTACTCATCCTATTAATTACTCGCTATACCTAAGCGGCCTTAAGGCCGGGCCACACTGGATTGTGAGCAGCATGGCTCCAGCTCGCTTCGTAGAGCTGCGTCACAGTATACATATAAGCAGTAAGCAATCTACGTACAAAAGCTCGGAACCGACGCACACAGACGCACGCTCAACACGGCCGCTAAGGAGTTTTCAGTTTTCACGGTTCGTCAGTTGCGGCTGCAGCGTCGAGACGGGTGGATGCGCTTTGCGTTTATCGTTATTGCGTGCGCCCGAGACAATGCGCGATCTTTTTAAAGATGCCACAAAAGTATTGCCTCGTAATATGGCTGTTTGAACTCGGGTTCTTCAAAGCCGGAGCTTTGATTTTTTCGTACTTCTTAAAATGTTAAACTTTTTTTTTAAACCCAATTTTATTTGTAAACTCGTTAATTCATTTCATTATTTGATCGTTATAGAACCCAATTGAACGTTGTTATAAATAATAATAATATAACTTATCAAGTTTACAAAAAATTAAGAGGACAACCCACCAACCCTAGGAGCGTAGGTATCTATCTCAACAAACAGGCCCAGTTTCGGTACTGCTGTATTTATATACTGTGGCTGCATTACGAGCACGAAACACAAGCGATGTGGCATCTCAGCATAATTCCATACGTTACAACCGCCGTGTGCACGCGCGTGTCTCCGGAGCCGTGCTGCATACGCATCCGGTGTGCAGCTCAGCCTTTAGCTGATGATGATGGGGATCATCGAAATGAGAAAATTATAGAACTGTATACAACTTAGTGGTGAGTTGCCGGCCATAGTCTATTTGGTAGACTATGTTGGATAGATAGCGCATGCTTACCCTGAATAAAACTGTCTGTGCCAATTGTCAAGTAAACAGCACGTTTTTTACATTTTAAATTGGCGTCATATTTTTAGTTCTGCGTGGTTCTGCTATCCGACGCCAGTGTCGCTGCTAGTTAGAAAACTTAGAAGCACTTTATTCACTTACGATAAAATTCAAAGTTGAACCAATGGCTAAATATTGAAAGCCCCTCTTCACCTGCTTCACCCCGTCGCAAAGTGGTGACGCTAGGCTTGTAACAATCCAAACAAGTAAGCAGATCTATTGTCTTCTTATATCGATGATGGGGATGAAGTAGACGACGCCATCTAGTGAAGGAAGTCACAAATTAGTTTTGTGATCGACTTTTCTGCTGAGCGTGCCATGAAATAGTTTTTGGAAATTCTCCTAGGTGGTGTTGTTAGCAACAAGCAACTGTTCAAATTCAAATTAGCTTTTTCACAGATGGGAAACAGGCAAGTGGGACAGCAGGAGAGCGGCAATACCTGCCAATCATGCGTTCCTTAACCATTCAACCGATTAAGATGAAACTTTAGGGAGTTGTTATGAACTTTACTGAGCGTTTCTGAGGGTGTACACGGACAAGAGGGATAGCGCTGGCTCTTGGGCGGCGGTCGTTACTTCCCACCACGAGACCCACGCTCTCATTTTCCTAACTTTTCCATTAGGAATGCAAATTTTGGCAATTTTTTTTGACAATTCTTTACAAACAAATAACAGTAGCCTCTAGGTATAAAACAAAAGGGAACACTAGATCAATTTATTATTTTTATTAACTATTTTTAGGATTACCGCAGGTTCTTCAGTACAACAGACAGGATCTATGAAACTTAAAATCAATTTTAACTGTGTTTACGATTACAAAATATCAATTTAACATCACTAATTGAGCCACAGGATAGGTATCATTATTTTTACATAAAAAAAGCTTATTTTTCATAGTTTTATAATACTATTCATCCATATTTATTTAAGGTGAAATTTCTCCATAGAAACCCTCTCACTCATTTCCTCCCTGGATTTTGAGTTAAGAATAATGATTTTATAAATAAAAAAAAACATACAGTATATTACGAGTAGGGTAGTCTATTTTCAAAATCAAAATATAGGGACATGAATATGGAAAATTAAAAATATACATTTTAATACAAAAAACTCTACATTCAAAATCCAGGGACGAAATAGACCAGGGTGAAAATAAATAAAGGAAAGATCACCTAAATTTTTTTTTTAAGTAGAAATAGGAAATTGGTACTGTATCAATATATCTGAACACAACAACAGTAATATTCTTACAATGGCATCTACATTACAAAAATAGTATTTAATACAGAATTGATACGCGTCATACTCGTGATCGGGTGCTGTTTGTGGGGTCCGGACTATTCATGCTGCAAAGACTAATGTAATTCTCAAAAAGCCTAAAATGTAGGTACTTAAATGCGGTTTGATGTGGGAGACTTCATCGTGTTGTCTATTTATTTATATTTATATATATAACTAAATATAGACATATATTGAGTTGTTATTGTTATATTACTGATTTTGTTGGATTTTCACAAATTTTTTTTTTTTTTTGACATGAATATTTTTATTCTTATATTCTTTTGACATTCGGAGACTATACATCTCCAAGTAATATTGTACAATTTGACCGTGGAGGCGTTTTACACCTCTGCTAAGCATAGATTAAGGTAATTAATTTGTTTTGACCCTTAGAGACTATACATCTCTAAGTTATTTAGACTAAGTATTTGATCAGGGACCACATACATCCCGATTCTAATTTCTTTGACCTGGGGACCCTATACATCTCTTGGTCAATCTGTACTAGTGCCAGTTCGTTCAATATGCTTAAAGCTTGCTGTGCTATTTATTATCTTTTTTTTTTTTTTTCACACTTTATGTGAACTATTGTTATGATTGTGTATATTGCTCTGTAATCTTGTTTTCAAAAGAGAAGAAAAAAAAAGATAAACTGCTGAGTTTCTTGCGGCGTTTCTTCTCAGCAGATTCTTCCATTTTCCGAAGCGCTAGTAGATTCAGACATGTAAAAGAGCCTATATGGCCTACTTGCAAAATAAATTTTTCATTTTCATTTTCATTTTCATAAGATATTTCAGCCATCACACTCTAGACTGACATAAAACTTTGTGTATGGCATGTGTGGGCAACAGTTGCTAGCGCGCCGGCGCGCGGCGTGACGTCCTTGCACAGAGCAGTACTTAGCACAGGGCCGCACTTGGGTGATCCCACACATGCACACATAGACCTGTATACAAACATCATCTCGCTATAGAAGAAACTTATCAGTGGCTGCTCTCTGTGCCCTTGTTTTAATCTCTCTGAACTAACTGCAACTTGTTTGTTAATGGCAACCAGTTGCTTTTAGGGTAGCGACCATTACTGCCAATGACTCCTAAAAACAGCGTAGTGTATGACGTGATTGACCGGTTTAAAATTGGGGCCGAAATGGGCTTGAGTGATGAGTGCCTGTTGTAGACCCTGGAATCTCTGAACTATTAAACTTATACATTAATTGAAATCAAAATTAAAGGGTATCACAGGCCAATATGCTGGTTTGACACTATCAACTTTGGACATGAAACTAGACTTCATTGACATTTCGAGCGCTGATATCTTCTGCCATTTATCCCCATAAAGCTCTTCCACTGACAAACCATAGTGTCTTCTTTCTTTTAATTTATTTTCTTTTTCTTCCATTGCAGCCTTTTCTTCTAAAGCTTTTAGTCTCTCTCGCTCTAACCTGAGTTCTTCTTTATGTTTAGCATTAACCATGAGAAACTGTATGAATTCTTCACTAACTTCTATGTTCTTTTCATCTGAACAGTCCTCTGAACCATCTATTTGTGAATCCACTACCATATTTTCTGCATTTAAACCTTCAGTGTCCGTCCATTCCCCTAACTTTCCTTCCTCAACAGAGATATCAGCTTCAAAAGAATACGATTTCATTTGTTTCTCCGATTTCTCGTCGTCGGATGAATCTGATTTAGAAGTGGTAGGGAAAGCGTTCTGTGTGTTAACGTAATGGTTTTTTCGGATAACGTCATGTAACACATCGTTTTCGTATTGTAAGGACTTCGCTTTCGCTTTCCAATACGCTAGTTGATGTTTCAACTGCCATGTAGCAGCAAGCGTGAACTGTTCGGCCCAGGACGACATGGTAAACACAACCTTCGATGCACTGTTGTGAATAGGTTTCCGTTTACAAACCTTTTTCTTGGCGTTTAACAGCTTGTTCTGCTTTTTGTTTTTATTTTTTCGTTTACGTCGCTTGTTGTGTGTTGAAGGTAAGTTGGAATTGTTTAAATTTAAAGATTCATTATCGGGTAAATTGGTTACAGTAGACATTGTTCTTTCCATACCAATCAATGTCAAACAAAAACTTCAGATGACAGAGTCTGTGCCACAGACTGCTTTAATTGTGATCGTACATAAATGCACGTTTGTACATTGTTGCCAACAGTCTGAATCATAAATGCTTGATGTCTGGTGAGTGCATTTAGCGTATCTGTAATCAAATTGAAATGCCAACCTAACGAAACAAACATGAACCTACTGCGGCAGTGTTGCCAAATCAGCTAACTTATAGCTAGGTCCAGTAAATTTAGTCACGTTTTTTAATTCATTTAGCCACGAACTTTTTTAGCTATTTTTGGTGATTTGAACATTATTGTGTTTTTTATGGAAAATGAAGACACATTAGCATGCTGGTCAGCTGATTTATGCGTGGAACTTAATATTTTACTTAAATTACAATTCAATCAAATCTGTACTTATTCATTACGAGTGAAAGTAGATAACGATTAAATACACATTTTAAGAATTTGTTAAATTGTAGTTGCATGTGGCACACACATACGCTCAACTAATTCATTCACACATTGTTGCATGAAATAAATTTGTCTCAAACCCAAAATCATTAAGACTTTAAACCCAGTGACAAATTTTGAGACTAATTGAATCCCAGACTGGAGTTTGAACCCCAAAGGTGGTTCATGCGAAATTCATCGCGTAATCGAGAATATGGTAAAATTACAGATTTCAAATCCTGCATGAATACAACATTGCCAAAGTGGTCGAGATAGATTAATAATGTGAAAAATTTAAGTTATGGTTTATGATAAGAGCTAGTTGCATTATGGTAACAATTTCATTGTAAGTAAATCATTCACTTAACATTTCCATGCAAGTCACTTATCAGTTGTGAAATATTTAGGTAGCTATTTAGAAAAAATCGTAATTATCAAAAAACTAACAAAATCTTAAGTTCTCATAACTCTAGCTGATACCAATATACAGCCTTGTGATAGACCTATGGATGGACGTACGGACTGACAGTGGAGGCCATTGATACCATCCTGTTGTCATTCGGGTGACTTAATTTCAAAAATTTTGCTATTTGCATTCAAAGATTACAGGCAACACTAATCCTAAATGTCAAACTTATAGCCTATTGGATTTTGGTGTTTGGCGATAAAAAATATATAAATAAAAGATTTTAATACTAAGATACTTGAAGCTAATAACATAAATATACCCTTTAGACATGAATTATAAAGACTGCTGCCGAACATGCTTAAGCAACGACAAGGAGATGCGCTACATTCATACCATTATTTCAATAAGGGGTGAAAATGTTCGAGTATCAGATATATTAGAGAATTTCTACAAATTTAAGGTATTTCAGCTACAATTGCTCTATTTTAGCTAACATTAAATTATTTTACGTATAACTTCTGTATCTTTATTACGGCAGTATTTATTACATAGCAAAAACGTAACATGCAGACTAGATTTTCATAGGTTTAACATCTGTATTTTCATTTGATTAAAGTTAGTTTACATATTTTGTATCTTCTATTGTTACAGATATCCTCAGATGACCCGTATCCCGAGAACATTTGTATTAACTGCATATACCAACTCACCATGACTTACTCGTTTAAAAACCTAATAGAAGCTAGTGCAAAGACTTTGGCCGATAGTTCTAGTTTACTAGACAACATCGACGATGTAGACTACAGCTATGAATCCGAGGATGAAGGAACAAGTTATCAATTACGGAGATATGAGCGGCAGAGGGATAAAACAGACACTGGAAGCGAAACAAAACAAATATTTTGCGTAGAGTGCAAAGCGGAGTTTGACTCCACTAAGGCGCTAGGAGAGCACTGCGTTAACAATCATCCTGTCAAGTCTTCAATAGGACGTGACTGTGACTACTGCCACGAAAAGTTTGAAGATTTCCGTTCACTAGTCCTACATCGCAAGCTTCATGTAAAACCGTATTTGTGTGAAAATTGCTGGGAAGGCTTCTACAACGAGAACGGCTTAAATTCACACTCCTGCCAACCTAATGGACATCACAAGGAAAAGAATAGTTCCGAAAGACTGTTATGACAGTGTGATCAATGTGGGAAATCATATCCTCCAGGTTATATACGTATCCACATGCTAACACATAGTAATGACAGACCGTATAGTTGTAAGTACTGTCCGAAAAAGTTTAAAGTACCAGGTGGCCTACATTCCCACGTATTATGGAACCACAAGCGAACAAGAAACCACAAGTGTGAAGTTTGCAACGCTACATTCATTTCATCTAGTTCCCGTAGTACGCATATACGTAAAAACCATCTTAAAGAGAAGAAATATGGTTGCGAAAGTTGTGGGAAGAGGTTCTTCTCAAAATCGGAGCTACAGAGGCATTCGTTAACTCATACGGGAGTAAAGAATTTTCATTGCCATATGTGTGATAAATCGTATCAAACTAGGTATGGATTGAATGTTCATTTAAAGTCACATTCACAGATGTCAATGAATGTACTCAATTTGTAATTGACACTGGAATAGAATTTAGCCTTTCAACCACCACAGTCTGATTTTTAGGAACTACTATCAAGTATTTTGCTGCAGTCAGGGGGGTTCCACTTCGCACTGTAGGTACGCTCGAGCGCCTTGCCTATGGCATAGGCAAATCGCAGTTGGCTGCCGGCTTGCCGCGCGCTCCTTCGCTCGCCCCCGCCGTGTCAGTGTAATTGAAAACGAATACCGCGCATCCCTAGCGTGTCCCCGGGACTAGTGGGGGTAAGGCAGGCGCGGGCGGCGCGTTCCTTTTGACTCGCGCCGCCTGGCCCATGGTATATGAAGTAATACGAACTTTTAATCGTGCGAATAATGTTGGAATTCGTTTAATCGCGGTCGTAAAAGAGAAGTTTCTGTACGTTATTTATACTGTGCCGCAGTTTTATAATTAAGACTTATACCATGTAGCTATGTTGTAGGTGGTGGCATAAACACATCCGTTGAAAATGTAGTCAGCAGTTTAAGGGTTACTTTTTATTGTTACAAAATGGAGGTCTACAATTCTACTACATTTTTTCCAAAGATAACATTGATAGTATTTTATGTGGCGATTATCCTAAATAGCAAACATTGATAAGAAAAAAGATGTATAATTTTTCTGTCTGGCATTTTTTAAATGAAAAACTAGTCTATGTAGTTTTAGGAGTTTTACTATTGAATTACTAAAGCTGAGCTGACTAAAGTGAACAGTCATCATACAATGTTGCTCAAATTTTTTTTTAGGAAGATTTAAACACTGCGGACACTCAGTGTCCGACACTGGCAAATTGTATTTAATGACAGAAGCCAAATTTTGAAATAACTATAAAATAAGTTTTTGTATAGAATTGTGGTTGAAGTACAAAATTCTGATTATGATCTCAAACTCTAAAATGTATTTATTGAATCAAGTTACTCTTTAATTTTAGCATTAGTAGGTATTATTACAGTTAATCCTGGGATGCAATTTTTGAATCTCACTAGGTGACTGAAGCTCACCAAAATGGCCAAATCTCTATGAAAACCGGCCATTTTGGTGAGCTTTAGTCACCAGGTGAGTTTCAAATATTGCACCTCTGGTAACTTTTAACACTCGGGTAACATTAAATGGCCCTAAAAAGTAGTTTTAACAATGTTTTATACCATATTTATATTTATAACTCCTTTCATCTTGTCCCCTTTGGCTTTTGCCCATTTTTTTAAAATATTGTTCCGCCTGCTAGCAGCCTAATGGCTGTAGTGGGATATGTTTAATGAATTTAGATTATTAACTTGAGGCAAGACATCCTTTTCTGTGGCCCGTTTCACTAGCTTCCGTTTAGCTTCGTGAAACGGGCCATTGGTAGAATTTTGAATTTGATGTGCAGCTTCCCGAAGTGTGCCGTGCCTGGCATCACAGATACAAAACACTTGAATTTCCGTTCGCCGAATCCCGTCTTTTTGCTTTACTTTCAGTACCTAAAGAAATAAACTACCATTGTAGTGTTTTTGTGTGCCCATTCTAACCTACGGTGCTCAAACATGGTCCAAGGACCAAGACTCAGAAGTCCAAATTGAAAGTGTGCCGAAGAGCCATGGAGCGCAGCATTCTAGGTGTTAAAAGGACGGATCGGGTTCGAAACACGACGCAGCGCTCAAAAACTCGTATCGCAGACGTAGGAAAAAAGACCGCTACGCTGAAATGGGACTGGGCTGGCCATATCTGCCGCATGCACCCAAATAGATAGGCATCGATTGCCACCCAATGGTTGCCACAAGATGGTAGTCGGCGACGGCGCAGGCCGAGACGGAGATGACGGGATGATCTCGACACATTTTCAAATGACTGGGCAGAGATTGCTCAAGATAGAGGGAACTGGAAATCCAAGGGAGAGGCCTTTGCTCAGCAGTGGGACACAATTGCAGGCTAGCATTATTATTGTTATAGTGTTTTAATTTTTGCGTTAGAGTGTAAATTATTAGATCTCAATTGGATAACCAAAATACAGTTTTAAAGTTACAAAAAGCTTTTATTTTCCAATAACTTAAATATACAGAAAGAAAATTACATTATAATTTAAGATAAAAATTCAAAGTAGGCACAAGTAACAATCTTAAGTTTGGAAAATTTGACTTTGTACATAAAAAAAGTGCAATCACAATTGATTAATGTATGCCAATATTGCCAATATCAATGTTTTTTTTTTATGTTAAACAAAGTTTTATATTAAATACACACTCCCTTATTTGTAAAAGCTCGCTAAAGCAACTTTAGTTAAAATATGTAGGTATCGTCTGTCATTGAGGCGTTTGCTTTAGAAAGAAAAAGACAGACAGACAAGGGTTCCTTGTTGACTGCGGACCTCTAAAAACGAGATAGCAGTTTATATTGTGACTTTGTCTGACATTTTTGACAAGTTTTGGCAAGTTTTGCAATGATTAGTACCTACCTACTTACATTACATTATCGAAATGAACAAAATTAACAGGTACCACAAAACCGTTTAAATTGTTTTATTTCAATGTCTACAAGTCGCGAAAACATAAGAAAATACCATAAAGTTAGGGTGACCAACCTGTGTGCTCATTTTAGAGGACCTATGATCTTACAGGATTCATGGAAAAAATACGGGACAACAGTTTTTTGGTAATGTATGGTCCTGTAGTTTTCTTATTAAAATACAGGAAACGACCAAAATGATAGCTAAAAAACGAGACGTCCTGTAAAATACAGGAAAGTTGGCCATCCTACGTAAAGCGTAGAATTAGATTCTTGCGTCTGCCCCTCATCTGCCTCTCTAGTATCGCTGACATAAAGCATTCGTCCCTTTCGCACACGCATACTGGTTAGAACGGGATAAATGCTTTATGTCATCGAAAAAGCTAGCGTGCTAGGCCCCCTGCGGTCGTCAGGTGTTGACAAACCTAGTATTTTGTCAACATGGCTACATTTTTTTTTTCAGAAGGATTCAGGTGAATAACTTATTGCCAATAAGTTAAGGAACTTAAATTTAAAAAAGCTAATCTTCGATTTGACCAACTTCGTCAAAGGTAAGGCTATGTCTAGAAATATGAACAGTAAAATATAACAAACATAAAATTTAAATTTATGAAATTGACGCTTTTTGATAAATTTTACGTTAATTGTTAATTTATTTCCAGCTGCTATTTAAGTTGTACACACTTTTTTTTAAACTTTGTTTTTTGCTTCTAAGATTTGGTACTATAATAAATAAATATGGCACAAAACAGTTAATAATAACAGTTGATTAATTTGCCAAACAGTACTAAATTCCTCAATGATTTTCAACTTTATTAACAGTTAATTTTAAAAAAATTGCAAGTATCTATTGCATAGTGCAAATCAAATAGCAGGGAATTTCAAACTTGATCAGAAATATACTAAGGTATGAATTATGAGTGTTTATAATTTAAAATTTAAGATTTAAAATCAATATTTTAATTTCAATGTTTCTAGCCTCCGAACATTACATACATAAATAATTATTGGTAAATTAATAGTAAGTCCACAATATGGCGAACCTCGTATTTCTGTCATAAGGGCTCGTCCATAAATTACGTCACACGATTTTTTACATTTCAAGACCCTCCCCCCCCTAGAGAAAAGCGTGACAAAGGGGGGGGGCTTTGTCACGCTTTTCCCTATTACTTTAACACGGGCTGTCACGCTTAACTAGACCCCCCCTACATAAGTGTGACGTAATTAATGAATGACCCCTAACACGTAGTATATTATAAAAATATAAAAGTATCACTCTCCCCAGCCTATTGGTGTTTAGGATATCGTGTTTTATTTAGGCAAGCAACGCCCAGACGCTAGTAGTAACGACAGATATTTTAAATCCATTATATTCGAGTTCCTGTAAAAAAAGATATATTTTAAAATAAAGAAATAGATTAATCATATGTGAATCTAGCAAAGACTTCTATGTGTACTAGACCAGAGAGGCAATTCTCGCGTCATAAGAGATGAAGTCACACTCGAGATAAGCCAAAAAGAGCTGTCAAATCCCTTCAAAATCTGTCATATTTTGACACATCTCGAACGTCAGATGAATCTCGATGAGCGCCAGAATTTGGGGCCAGTGTTTCTCATTTGGTTTGGTGGGTTGCGACCTGGTACTAGGCCATCTAAATAAAATACAGGGTCGCAGCATTCTTGCTTTGTTTTATAGGCGACACCGAAACATTAAATCATTTTTATTAGTAAATACATATGTCGTAATATAAACATACTTCAAATAACAATAAATGTGTGTACTTAATTTAGCATATAATTGCTACCTAGCAGGGTTCGAAATTATCAAGATAATAACGAGCCGTGATAATTATCTGATAATTATCCGATAATTATCGGATAATTATCCGATAATTATCACCATTATTAAAATATCACTTTTTAAATTGTTTCATAAGAAATATCGATGGTTTATTGTCTCAAAACAAACAAAAATAACATTCGAGTTCACTTGGCTTTACGTAACACCAACTGACATTTTTTGTGAATTGGGGGAATTCCCGTGTCGCGACTAGACGTGCGTTCGGATACACGCAACAAGTGCGGAAATACACGTTTGGATACTTAAGAGTATAGTTCTATTTTACGGGCGCAATTTTTTGTTATTATCAATTGATAATTATCAACCTGTTATTATCATGATAATTATCGTGATAATTATCATTGATAATTATCCTTTCGAACCCTGCTACCTAGGTATGACGTCATAGGTCGCCATTGTAATTTTGCTAGTAAATGTATAGTGTGCAACTACATCACGTTAATTAAAATAATAAGAGCGATTATATGATTACCCCCCCCCCCCCATAATAAAAATTGTTGTATTTTCTAATAAGTATATTTTGAAACGAAAAATATAGTATTTTTCTTCAGTTTCGTGCTTTTGAATCGCTATAGCCCCTGTAATATATGTTTATTAAAATCTTTCTTTTTGTGCATATTATTTAAAAAGGATCACTGAAAACTAAAACAATTTTATATCTACCCAGTTGACCATATTATCAAACCGCAATAGTAATATAATTGGAGAGTAAGGTTAGCACACTATCATTTCATAGATTGCGTCAAGCTTCATTCCTATATGTACCAAATGACAGTGGGCTGACGTTACTTTCCAATTAATTTCTAATCGCGGTTTCATAATAACTCAGTATGTGAATTTTTCTGTTCCATTCAGTGTACTCATAGAAGTCTTTCGAATCTAACAACAATGGAGGAAGAATTCGATCCAGCGTTATTCTAGATGAGACTTTTACTTGGCATGCAACAACTCTCCCTCTTATTCAAAAACCCTCAGCAAACCCCCATTTGTGAACCATATTTCTATATCTGTCATTGTGATGATTGCCTTCAAATGAGAGGAACAAAACATATTTTAGTTAAAAGAGGTTGGTACACTTTTATGAAGAAGGCGGATAATTCAGTAAACGATTTATTTTTAAAAATGCTATTTGAATATCTAAGAATATTTAATTTATGGAAAGCGAGCAACGTGCAATAGTGTTATTTACTAGAACCTCTCGTTATATTATGGACATAAAAACGAGTAAGTTAAAAACTACTAATGCACTAGTAACACTTATGCACAACCAATATTCTATGTTTTATTTTTACTTATATTTACACACTTTTTACAAAACTACGACTCGAAGCAGTAAACCAAAACTCCAAAAAGTTAAAAAAAAATTGTAATTTTAGAGTATTGAGCTCATTCATGCCAAACGTCTCAAGCGTTACTATATAGAAATTGATCAAAAATTAAAATCAAAGATATCGTCAGCATAAAGTGACAAGTAGGTAGATTGAAACGCTCGACTCATATCTTTAGGAAATTGAACATAAATAAAATCAAAGATGTCGTCAACATAAACCGACAAGTAGGTAGATTAGAACGTTCGACTCGTCCATTAGTTTGAGGACAAATCAAATTCAAAACGTAATCTAATTTGTGAAACGTGTTCAAAAACTGTTAACACACTGTAACGCGTCACGCGTGCATTCTTCAATACAACATTTATTATTACCAAGGATAATTTATAGGACTGTCAATCTCCTTATAATTAAGTGTAATGAGTCAATGCAACGCCTTCTGTTGGCAACTTTTCTATTTCGTAATTTTCTTAAGGCGATTGTCAATCCCTTTGTTTTTTCGTCTAAGTTATTTTACATTCTAGCTAAAACACGTGCTAAGCGATAAAACCTAAATTATACGCTAGTAGGTACTTTAGTAGCGTTTAATGTTTATTTCAAAGTATAGTGCTTTTTTAACTGCGACAGTATGGTCAAATCTGAAGCCATAGAATATGCGGGGAAACTGTCTTAGAAACCTTTTGGTCTTTTTTAGTGAACTATTTTGGCAGGGCAAATTTTTTGGTCAAGCGTAAAATAATTTTAAAAATGAGTTAAAACTGATATTTCGATGCCGATTGACTAAGTTTGAAGTAAGGATCATTCAGGATCATCAAAAAATGGAGCAGTAGTTGATCAATATTAATAAAATATAGTAAGTAAGTTAATATGACCAATAAATGTATTATACCAAATTGTTTACACAATAAAAGGCCTAATGATTCGTAAGAAAGTTTACCAATATCTTATATTGGCTTTTGATTTTACCATACTGTCCCAGTAAAAAAACATACACTGTGAGTGGTACCAAGCGGAAAACAATAAAATTCGAAACTCAGAAAGAGAAATCTGGGATCTTTGGTTTTGTATAACTGAAAGAGACGGAAAATGATGATAATAAAATAACCCAACGCTATTTAATTTAAATTGACCGAAAGAAGAACAGAAATTATAAACGGAAAATGAGACAATTGTATTATTTTCCCTTAGATATTATTACAGAACGAAACATTTAAAAAGCAATAACTCAAATTTGAAACATCCGAATTGATATTTTGACGTACGTCAAAATTAAAACTTTATATAATTTTGAGCCAATTTCTTTTCGATTCTAAACAGTCTTACAGTAACTGAGCCGACCTGGTCATACTGACGCTAAATACGTGTATTTATATGGCAACTCTAATATAAAACCCTACACTATTCAATAGTCAATCGCGTATACCCGTTGGGTTGTATTCGAGAATAAGTCATGATCATGACCAGAGATAGTCAAGTTGTAGAAAGTTCTAAAAAAGATGGCAGGATTCTAAGAAATTATTCACTTCATTTTAGAAATTGCCAATGTTAGAAATTTCCGAGAACTTAATAACAAGGAAAATTTCGCACATTTTAGAAGTTTGTCGTCTACCCAAATAGCTATGGACAACTTACAAAATATTTACAAAACGGTGGGAATCACGAATTAACGGAAACTTTTCACATCGAAATATTCGCATTTTTGAAAGTTTCCGCCAGCGTATCAGATCTAAACAGTACCTAGAACTTGCAGTTTCTATACTAAACGTAACATTACTGCATTCTTTGGCCGGCCAGCTCGGTTACTGGTAACTTCTATCTATTATCTTTCATCTCTTAACGTATCGCTAAACAATCGAAGAGCTCAAAAATACTTCTACACCAGTGGGGTGATTTGTGAATTTTGGCCGCACGACAATCGTCAGCTACGCGCCAATCAGTGCCGGCTAAAATATACGCTCGCGTATTTGATTGGCTCACAACTGGTAAATGTCGAGCGCAAGAAAGTCACAAATCAAGCCGCACTCTAGATCGGGCGTACAATAGTATATTTCTGACCTCATCAACGGTGGAGACACACAGCAACAAATAAGCATCTACAATAAAATACACATATAAAAATATTCACCGCGTGCTCAAAAATTCATCTCTAATCCTATCTGATACATAACTTCATCCATCCCTGGACTCAGGAGCGGATTCCCGTCACCGTTTTCCACCGTACCGTTAACTTGGCTGGTCGTGGCTTCTTCCTCGGAACTGGTGGACACGGATATGTTTAGCGGGGTCATGCCCAGGATGATCCGGATCTGGTCGGTCAGGTGTTGGGCCGACACTATCTGGTGGTATATGCCCTCGGCTGTGCTCAGAATTTTATCGACGTCGAGGCACATCGATAGGTCGTTAACGTGCTGGAATAAAATTGGATTATATGTTACGTTACTAAATAGCTAGCACGACATACCGCGACTCGCTTGGTCGCGCAGGACGTCTCTTTCCAACTGCCAGTACAAGGGAGATGCACTGAGCGACTGCAATATGTTTCTTTATGAAAGCAAATAAAAATGTTGAGTTTTGAGTTTGAAAATGTGCACGCGTGCTAACCGTTGTTCTGGTTTGAGTATTGTTATTACACTAATTTTATTTCTTTTAAAATGCTTGGGCTTTAATGTCAATTGCTGGCTTCGTAAGTATAAAAACCCTTGCATACGGCATAGTGTCTTTCAACTTTTCAATGCTATCTCAAAAACAAAAGCCTTCACTCGTACATGCTTCAAGCATGGCTGGTTAACAACGCGAATTGAAGTCTTATGCCAACGCCAATAAGTCTCTTGCGTTGTACGCACTGACGAATACATCCGGCTTTATATATGCGTCATTGACGTTGAAAAGGTTAAATCGACTCGGCCAGCAATTGCATATTCCTGAGCAGGCATATTAATTTAAAATTGTACTATTATTCACGAATGTTAACAAAACATGTGTGTATAAAAATGATTTTTTTTTATCTACACACATATCATAAGTGCTCAATAACGCGTTCAAAAACCGTTGGAAATGACCAGCATTATTACAATCAATTTTATTATGCGAAATTTCTTGTCTGTGGTAGTAGGCAAATCTATACTGTAATGGTCATTACAGTACTGTATTGGTCTGAATGTACTGTAATGGTCATTATAGTACCGACTTCTGTACCTTTATGAGTTTAAATTTGGAACAGCTGTCAAAATTCAAGTGGGGCTAGTATCCATAGATATTAAAACAGTTATCGATACGAAACGTCAATCCAGTATGTTTTATTAATATAAACGCACGCATATTTGATCTCGAGTGACATGAGGATAGGGACTTCATGCGTTTGTCTATGATTTAAAAAAAACGTTCGTCTTGACGGATAGATCGAATTGCCGCCATTTACTGTTGTCATTCGTTTGTTGTTTTTTTGCTGTTACAGTTTTTCGCAGTTATGATATGTGTGTAGATAAAGTAATGTATGCAACTGTACATAATTAGGTCTTAAAACACTCGTGTGATCCTATTATGAAACTCACTGACGCTAGTTTCATAAAACCACACTCGTGTTTTAAGACCCCTCATTATGCAACAGTTGCATAAAATACTATTAACTTACTTTTAATATTTCAGTGAAGCCATAGTTGTTGTTTATGAGCACCTCGCTCTCGGCGTCGAGTATGGCGACACAGATGAGGAGGTGGAAGTTAGCGCACGGCAGCCCCGTCCACAGCACCTCCCAGAGCCTGCCGGATACACAAACCTGGCTAGAATAGCATTCGGACGAATATTCAAGCTTTTTTTTACAAAATACGAAGGAAAACCAGGGTGTCCATAGCTAATTCTAAAAAAAACTGACTTTTCCCTGACTTTCCCTGACCGATATCTATCTATATTTAAGCAAGTTATCCTTATTATTATAAAGAAGTTTCATTAATTGTTGGTTTCTTTCACTGACCTATAAGTAATGGACTTCTAGTCACCGTTTAAAATATGGCCGCATCAAAAGTCGAACAAAATTACAACAAATCGACAATCGCTTGCGCTGTCAGTCTGTCGGACCGACGGCGCTGCTGTCAATGCTATAATTATTTTTAAAATATATTTGCAACAAAATTTAATAAATTTTTATTTTATGCAGTTAGACGTAAAGTTGTAAATCCAATGACTATAAATGGTAAACTAATAATTGGCATTTGTAACATTTGCACAAATTACCTAAATGGTAATGGTTTGGTAATGTGGCGAAACTGGCAAAACGCAAGGCACGGAATGCTGATGTTGCAGGTTCGAGTCCTGCCATAACCCTAATTTTTCTTTGTGTTGTCATTCATTATTTAACATTTTAATATTAGTACGGTTTGTTAAATAAAGTCGCCCAAGAAATTGCTTGATCACTTTTCGCCCGTATTACAAACGGATAAGGTCACCTCATGATGTCGCGATGCGAGAACTCCCGTTTGAACCAGACCAGCAGCCAGCGGAAGCAGAAGTACATGTTCCCAGAGTCCTTCTGCGCGAGATGCTGCGCCAGCGCCGGGCTGCAGAACGCGAGCAGCTGCTGCAGCTGCAACAGCTGCTGCTTCATGCCCGCCTGGTCCATGTCGAAGTTGGACGCCTGCGAACGCCAGCCAAACATGTTGCAATTGGCATGAAGGATCATCCATAAGTTACGTGACACGATTTTTAATTTTATTATTTTTTATATTTTTATTTTATTTTACTTCTAAGTGACATGAAAAGTAAGTTTAATTCAAATAAATGCCGACTAACATAGTTTCATAAGCAACAATTGTCACTAACATATTATGGGACCAGATCCTGAAATAAACAATTTGAATTTAAGATTTCAAGGCTGTCACGTTCGGCTAACCCCCATTAGCGTGACTTTTTTTAATACTGATGGTAAGTGATCACCACCGCCTATAGACAACCGCAACACCAAGGAGATTGAAGATGCGTTGCCAACCCAGACGGCTAAGATGGAATACCTCTTGTGCCAGTAATGTCACCGGCTGACTTGCTCTCCACGTCGGAACGCAACAGTGCAAGCACTGCTGCTTAGTGGCAGGATTAGTGAACAAAAGGTGCTAGCGATCCAGACGGACCTTGCACAACGTCCTACCGCCCACAATAATTTTAAGATTTTAAGACCCCTGTCACGCTATTTCCATTTTTAAGACGTTTGGCTTATTACCCCCCCAATAGCGTGACGTCATTTATGGATGGCCCTGGTGGCTAATATTTGGCCGTTATCAAAATACGTTTAGTTTTTGTCTACAATCACTAGTTGTTGAAATATCGTGAATAGAAAACTATGGAGCACAAGCCCCGCGTAAACGCTCCATAAAAAAATGCTATATCATAAGTAAAACCCCTTTAGTTGCGTCATAGTTAGCACTCGTAATAAACCAATAAAACAAACAACTTACAATCTTATCCATAAAGCCGACGAAGCACCAAAAACTGTCCACTTCATTCCCCAAAAGCAGCAGCAGGGGGGCTAGGATATCACTCATCCCCTGCACATACCCTAAATCAAAGTTATACATCACGTAAGTCATCAATATATCCTGCAACACCACCAGGTTTGGATTGTTATCGCCCGCGAAGAACGGGTGAGTCCTGTCTGTCCGGTTGACGTCTTTCTCCACTAAACTCTTGCGGTCTCTGTACTCGGAGAAGCGTGCTTCCTGTCCGTCCGTCATGGACCGCCATTGGAGTTTCATGGAGAAGTACTCTTCTGTGCGTTTACGTTGTAGCGTTCGTATTTCCGTATGGGTCATGTGCCAGGGATGGTAGTCTAGGAGATATTTCCAGACCGAATGGCGGATTGAGTGGGCGACTCCCTGAAAAAAAGGATAAACCAGGGTTTTTAGGGTTTCGTTGTCTGACCAAGGAACTCTTATGGTTTCGCCATGTCCGTCCGTTTATCCGCAACTTAGTTTAGAGACTCTGAGTACTAGAAAACTGTAATTTGGCATGGATGTACACGGCAATAAAGTGGTAAAATTAAATCGGATGTCATTATTGAAGTGGAAATAATAAAGATTACTGGGATAAAATTGAATATTTAAGAAAGGTTTGTTTCGTCATAATAAAGTTGTTGACATTACATGCTTTCATATATTTTTTTATCATTAAATACTTATCAAAAATTGATCTCATCTCGGTTCTGATATGTGCTTAGGGCCTAAATACATAAAAGTTAAACGTCAGTGACATTTATAACGAGATAAAATCATTGTTCTTTAACCTAGCTCGATGTGTCAACCGTATTGTAACGGCAGCGGTCACGAGTAGACACACATTCACGTTACAAATATAAATATGTGTAATAACGCCCAAATGATAAAACAATTTAACATTAACATTATTTGACATTTTGTGCAATTTCTGATGTAATTATATTGACTGAATAAATAAACTAAACTAACTAAACTATTTATACTCGTAGTAGTGGGTAGTAGGAGGGTAGGAGAGGAGTATAGTGGATTTACCCGTAAATAAGCTACATACCCCTCTAAAGATCAGCTGTTTGACGCCGTCCACCTCCGTGACCCGTCCGTGGGTGTCCTGCAAACCTTCCCATTTTTCTGTAGAGAGCGGAGTTCCTCTGCGAAATAAACAAATGGTTTTAATAAGGTTCATGTTAGCCGACATGAAAGTTTTGCTTAGTTGACATCTTTTATTGACCTGTCTAGCTCCTACCAACTTCTTTATCTTTCCATAGTATAAAACAAATTAGTTATCTGTTCCTGGCTGTCCAGCAAATTTAGATGCGGATTTCCCTGTAATTTACAGTTTTTTTACAGAAGGTTTTCCTGTACAGATTCAGTTTTGGTGTGATAGAGCAAGTTGAATGTTTTTCAAACAAGTTGTCAGAAAATCGATTTTTCTAATCTAATTTAAATAGCATACCAAAAATGCAGCTTTACATAGCGGTTTGCGTTTTTATTACAAAATGAGACTGGCCTTAAAGTGATGCGGAAGAAAAAGGCTCATCCACATTTGATGCAAACTGTACTTAGGCATAAAACTAAATCAACCCTTTACCAGGCTAAGGGAATTATGTGTCCCACATACATGTATTCAAAATGCAACTTTAACAACTACATTCTGATCCGAATGCGAATGTGCCAAGATGAAAAACAACTTGCTTCTAAAATGTCTAAATAGTAACAGACATGTGTGTCTACTCGATTTTTTCGGGAAACTTCTAGTTCGATGGGACCTGGTTAAGGGTTAAATTAATACTATTAAGGCTCATTAAGGCTCGCGTTCGACCTGGGTATGTTGGGGCGGGGCGGCAGCGTGGGCTTGACGCTGATGACCTCGTAGCCGTCGGCCTTGCTGGCGCTGGTGGCGTCGTCCAGCGCGCTCATGCTCTTGGTGAGCAGCTCGGCCACCTCCTCCGACACGTCGCGCCGGTCCGTGGCCTCGTTGCCGTAGTACACTGCGAACAGAACCGCGCGCCTTCAAATTCCAGGCGTTCACTGCCTCCACTGCCCCAAGGTCGCCCTAGTTGAGCTCTCGACCGCCACTGTCATCCGGTCGGGACAGCCAATAATGAGGCTCGCACGCCAACATCCATCGATACCAAATGAGATAACAAATGTTAAGAGGTTACAGAACCTACCGTGCGCCTTAAAATTTCAGGCGCTCTCGACCGAGACCGATCAAGGTATATATTTTTTTCTTGTTTACACATAATATTATGAACATAACGTAAATGTGAATATAGTATTTTATGCAACTGTTGCATAATGAGGAGTCTTAAAACACGAGTGTGGTTTTATGAAAGGAGCGTCAGCGAGTTTCATAATAGGATCACACGAGTGTTTTAAGACCTAATTATGTACGGTTGCATACATTACTTTATCTACACACATATCATAAGTACTCTATGATGGGTTCAGAAGCCATAAGACAAACCTGCATTGCTACTAGCTACTAGTGCTAGGTACCTATTATATATCTATAGACTGTACACATTAAAATAAAGTAATAAAAAATGAATTTGAACAAATATAGAAACAAATTTAAAAAAATCTCATAATAATATTGGTTGTTATAATGCTGGTCATTGCCTACGGTTTCTGAACGCATTATAGAGCATTTATGATATATGTGTAGATAAAAGATATAACATAACATTAGCAGCAGATAAACATAAAAATGATACAATGTAAAAAGAACATACACAGGCCATTTGGTTGGAAGCTCAACACGTTGCATTGTATCGAAATTTCGTGGAAACATAAAATAATACTTGGAGCTCGTTGAGGCATGGTGTGCTGTTTATTTAGCAGTAAAGCGTAAATTACAGAGCAACTTTTTAATTAGTGTAACGCCTACGGGGCAAGAGGTAGGTGGGGGTAGATTGGTAAGATAATTTATCCCAAAATGCTTTTTTATTCAAAGCTAACTTTCCTTTCGCATTTTTCCCCATTCGTCATTTTCCGAGTCGCAGTTTTTCCCATTCCTATCTGCCACGAGGTCGACGGAGCTCCGCTTATATATCTTAGTGACTTTGGCCAAGAATCTAACTTAACTTACATAGGTGTACATTTTATGATTAAATCATCACATCAATCTTAAAAAATGTATGATAAAATTGATAACGAATGAGAAACAAGTGCCATTGGAATATTCGCTGCAGTAAAAATAACATCCAGTTAAGAAGTTATTTGGGGCAAAAATGAGACTTGAAAAAATACTTCAAAGAATAAACCGCATGCAACACGGCTTGTTACGTGCACGCAACGCAAGTGATGTGCCATCTCAACATATAATTCCATACATTACAACCGGCGCCGTAGCCGTGCCGCATACGCATCTGGTGGGCCTTTAGCTCATTCCCCCCTCCCCCTCCTTTCCGCGCAGGCGCCGCACTTAATAAACAGTCGATATAAAGTATATACATACTTTTTTCGCGCCCAAGGGTAGAGCAACTCTGTTCAGGGTTCAATCCTGGCCAGCATCAAACATTAGTACATTTCAGGCCGAACCGCACCGGTTGCGTACACGTCGCGCATGTGACACGGCTCCAACTAGCTTCGTAGAGCTGCGTGCACGCGTAACGCACGAAACTAGTTGGAGACGTGTACGCAACCGGTGTAGCTTGGCCTTTAAAGTTTACAGTCCCCTTCGTGTAAAAAGAGCGCTGAAAGAATCTGAAGCAACCTCTCATGTGTACATTAAATGAGCGACATTTTTGAGTTGTTGTACATTACTGTCTCTCTTACTACTACTTGATATTTATGTATACATTTTTATGAACAATAAAAAAAAATTATATACATTTCTTACTGAATTGGGTGGTCTTTAGCGCTTATTTCACATGACTGGAACTGTACAATGTGTTTAGCTAAATTAATAGTAAGTGATATACATACATACACCCAAACAAATACGCATACATACGTATTTGTATGCGAATATTACAAAAAATTGTTAATAGCAAACTCGCGTTCAAAAATTCGCGTATTAGCGTTGCTAGATAGAAGTATTTAGTATTAGGATACAGAGTATAGTATAGTATTATATAATTTGTAGATGTATTAAGTCACACGGTGTAATACAGTGTTAGTAGTGTTTAAGTTATATTTAAGTATATTGCAGTGCCCTCAACTACAGGGTTTCATGTTGGGAAAATGTATAGTTTAAGATCTGAAATGTAATAATACTTACCCATAAAAGCGATAAATATATGATTATGATAGATTTTTTTTCGGGCAAAGCGGGATTCTTTCCCCAAATTTGTCGTAATTTTTAAAAACCACTGTACCACTACTATGATGATGAGGTAAAACTATCCATTGGAATACAGGAACCACAATACAACAATGTATCTGCTACGGACTCTACAAGGTCCTAAAAGATAACTCACTAAGCTTAAACACCTTAACTATAATTTCATGATAAGCCAGCAACTTACCAATGTCAGTTAGCTTCGAGAACGCAGTCATCGTGGTCTCGTAAGGCCTCTGCTTGAAATTGGACACCAAGTTCCAAACAACATCAGTAGTGTTCTCCGTAAATATATCCAACTCGGCGAAGCTTTTATTCAGCACCTGGGACTCGATGTTGGGCTCGACGACCATGTATGTGTTCCTGTCATGCCTGGTCTTAGCAGTTTTGAGGTGGTTTTTCAAGTTGGCAACGAATATCTCAGCATTGCCATGCTGGAAGTAGAAGGTGGTCTGCCAGATGCCGGGCTTGGTCGAGAACTGCATCTGCTGGTTGTTACGGGTGACACGGAAAGTCTTCAGCTCGTCGAGGGGTATCCTTATAATACGGGAGCGCGCGGTTTGATAGTCGGATGTGAGGTTGCCGCTTAATGTGCGCTGACGGCGGCCTGTGGGAGAAAAATATTCGCATTAGCTAGTTAAATGAAACAACTTTAATCCAGAACTAGGTGGCATAGCACATAAAAATAGCTTTTTTTTATGAATTAGGAAGGAAAACAAGTAAGTGGGTCACCTGATAAGTGATCAACACCGCCTATAGACACCCGCAGCATCAAGAAGATTGCACATGCGATTGCACCTCGTTGAGTTTCTTGCCGGTATCTTCTCATCAGAGGTTTTTCCGAACCGGTGGTAAATTTTTTGACATTTATAAGTGCTACCTGTAAGCCTAATCTGAATAAAATATTTTGACTTTGACTTTGACATGCGTTGCTAACCCAGAGGGCTAAGATGGAATACCTCTTGTGCCAGTAATTACACCGGCTGTCTTGCTCTCCACTCCGGAACACAACAGTGCAAGCACCGCAGCTTAGCGGCAGGATTAACGAGTAAGATGGTGGTAGCGATCCGGACGGACCTTGGACGAGGTCCTACCACCCGCAAGCGGCAGGATTAGTGAGCAAGATGGTGGTAGCGATCCGGACGGACCTTGCACAAGGTCCTACCGCCCGCAATAAGTACTTAAAGCTAAAAACAAATGCTAATTTACAACACTTCAGGGTCTCAAAGTGACAGGCCTATGATAGCCCCTCCATTTCTCATGAAGGGGGCTTGCGTTCCACTCGCTCACCAGCGCAAGCATGGTGTTCCTGGACGCCTTTATGCCTATCCTGGCGGTAGGGCTTTTCAGGCGCAGCGGCGCAGGCTAGGCGGGCGCGCGGGCCTGTGCAAACATCGCGCTCGGGCTGCAGCTGCGTGGCAGTCGGAACATGGCTCGCCACATGGCTAATGAGCCCGTGAGAGAGTCCACAAGTGAGAGAACCGCGGTGCCATAATGAGAATCGTCTTAAATTAGTATACCCTCCAGCAGGGGGGTTCCATACCGCACTGTAGGTGCGCTCGCCGCATTCCCTATGGCATAGGTTAATCGCACTAGGTTGCCGGCTTGCCGCGCGCGCGCCCGCTCACTGTGTGGCGCGTTGTGATAGTATTATAGTAAGCAGCCCAACCCTAGCGGTGCGCCAGGGCATTGCGGGTGGAAGGCGAGCGCGGGCAGCGCCTTCTTTTTGACACATGCCGCCTGGCGAATGTTTATGAAGTAATACGAACTTTTTGTGCCTGATCATAAAGTTTGAATTCGTTTAATGATGGTCAAAAAGGGAAGTTTCTGTACATTAGTACTATTATTCATTCTGTGCCTCCGGCTCTGCTCACCAATGGTATTGACCACAGCCCACTCCTGGTCCTGCGTGTCGGAGTCGATGGTGATGAGGTCGTTGGGCCTCCACTCGATGACCTTACTCCCGCCGGGGTTGAGCACCACGCACAGCATCCCGATGGAGTTGAGGTCGGCGATTGGGCGCCCGATACAGGCTTTGAGCAGCACGCCATCTTGGGTGAAGAGGTCCTGAGAAGTCCCCGTGTAAAAATGACTAAAATGGATAGTAATAAACAGTAGACGTTCGAAAAAACAGTAGACGTTCGAAAATTTAGAGCAGCCTTTTACTCAATGATGTTAACAATGACTGTGCCTATGAACATTTATGCTTTAATAAAAAAAAATCTTGCGACATTTCCCGTTTCTTCATTATATGTCATTTTTCACTATCTTTTCTAATTTTTTAATCAAATTATAATTTTATGGAGGTGTTTCATACAGTGACTGAGAGAATTGGAAGCCAATGGGGGAAAATGAATCAGTGATTCTCTTGAGATCGCGGGTTCCTATTGGAGGCAGTAATCACTTTCCATCAGGTGAATCGCATGCTTGTTATTTTCCCTTTTTCATAAAAAAATAAATCACTGAACCAATTTTGATATAAAGATTGTAGCTTGTGCAAGGTGGTTTGCGTTGTGTAAATTGATAAAAGTTTACTACTTATTTATAAACTTGAGAATACTGATAAAAATTATCAGTAAATAGCCGATGATATCAATAAATTATAGGTCATTGCTCCCAACATTACACTATTTAAAGTAAATAAATAAAATATACTTATAACTGTCTTGAGTGTCAACAGTTTTTCTTTATATTTATAAATTTGTATTCTCCAGTGCCTTAACCCACATGGGATGTTTTTAGGGTTTCTTAATGGTAAAAAATGAATCCTAATAGTATGAGTCAGACTGTCTGTCTGTCTTTTGGAAATTTCAGCAAGTACTAACGCAATTCATTTAAAATTAAGACCAGTCTTAGAAATAAAACGATTAAAATGGTTTATACTGTGTGTATTTTTTTTAAATTGGGTACTTTGCATTTTTAACTTCTTCGTCACTCTGCCTCTGAACATGAGATCTGAAAAGAGCTTGAAACGTCGGAAATTAGAATTGTTACAATATATGCGATATAAACAGTTTTATCTCAATGTCTATAAGTCACGAAAACATACGAAATTATTATTTAGAATAGTTTTAAGGATTGCTTTTTGATTACTTTGGCACTGGCAGAACCAAGTACAGGAAAAAAAAAACATAATTTAATCAACCAAACCTTTAGGCTATATTGCAATGGGATTGGTAAAGCAATGGTCAAGAGCCCCAGAAATCCATGCGAACGAAGTCGCAGGCGTCTGCTAGTGAATATTTTTTTATGGCTGCTGTGACTGAATGTTTCAGTACAACTCTGCAAGATTTAAGTTATCGAGCTTTACATGGGTTTCTTTAGAACCCTATTCTGGAGCAGAACCAAATGAATGATAAATTAAGACCTGTTCCAAAATTCCGTAAAATATAATAATACCTAGTGAAGTGATTGAATCTACCCTCAAATACACATGACATACCGACTTTTTCTTCTAAAATTCATACTTTAATTATTTCAATAAAAAATTGCCAATACATTCAAAAACAAATTAGTGTCAGAGCAGAAATAATACATTCATTTATGTATCATAATCAATTATATACTCTTTTGAATTTTGAATGAATTTTCTCATATCCACTGTTTATAGATTTATCATAAAAGCCGTATTCATAGAAACCATATGATATGACGTGGTACAAAATAATCGAACAATTGCGTTTTTGCCCAGCGTTAGAACTCTTGAATTAGAGTAAGTAAACATTATTTTACGGTAAGCAACATCCTTGAACATAAATGTGACGCAATAACTACTGCTCACTCAGCATAGGAAATTAATAATTAACTTTAAACTGTGATTAAACACAGCGTAGTCAACCCAAGGTCGAATTAATATACACCAAAACAAAGAATAGGATCGGCCTTCTACGGTTTTTGTCGAAATTACGCTTACCTTACACTGCTCTGGGATGTCTTCCACGGAACTCGAAGACATCGTGCAACTTGTTCAATACAAGGCAACACTTAAACCTAAACACTGGCATAAATATTGAAAGGAAAAACACAAGAATCACACCATAATCTTATGGGAAATTTGTCAACAAAAAGGTAAACATGACAATTTTCTTCGCCGTTCATGATTGGACTGGACCACAGATGCGACTTGTGAAACCATAAGTAAAACAAACGTGGCGGTTTCAAATTGAGTAACTAATCATGTTAGCCAACCTTACAAAGAATGATTTTTAAATTGTTTTTATGAATTTTGACTTTCAATAAAACAATTTCGCGACGTATTTTTAAAATATCGCCGAGATAGGAACTGTTTCATTTTAAAGTCACAAAAACAAATAAAATATTTTGTTAAAATTTACTAAGAAATCTGTGGTCTGGGTTACGTGGCTATTCTCGGTTTATGCGAGATGCATTTCGCACGGAAACAGCCGTCAAGGCCCCTATTCTGGGTTCATGCGAGATTCATCTCGCACGAGAATAACTGTCAAATCCCAAGGAAATCTGTCATTTTTGACGTATGTGGCTTGCGAGATAGCGTCTCGCATGACCCGAGAATTGGGGTCCAAATCCCTTGGAAATCAGTAATTTTTTTTCGGATCTCGCACATGAAATGCGTCTCGCATGAACCGAGAATTGGGGTCCTGAACTGAGAATGTGACTTTCCTATGATACACGAATCGCCCCGTGGGTGTCGTCTTGGGCCCCAATTCTCGGTTCATGCGAGATGCATCTCACGTGCGAGATACGTCAAAAATGACAGATTTCCAAGGGATTTGACAGTTGTTGTGCCCACTAGATGGCGCTGGCCGTCATTTGCATCATGGTTGCATCGCGCTAACATTTGGTCGACTTAGAAAAATTACCTCAGAGAAAGAGTGAAAATTCTTGCTAAGGATTGTTCGCGACAGGAGATGTACGTCTGTCCAAATAAATTACACAATGACATGCATTCGCTCGCGCTTCCCTGCGTCATGTAGTTAATTTCATACATTTACTTAAGTATAACAGATCAGAAATAAACTATTAATTTGCGATAACAAACTGATATTTGCACTTGGTAAACTGACAGCGATTTAAGTCCATGTAATATAAACAAATACAAAGTTAAGTTTGTCCCTGAACTGAATCCTGTTTATCTTTTCGTTAGAGTATTGTTCGGCGCTTATTAAGTGTGTACGGAACCCTCGGTGCGCGAGTCCGACACGCACTTGGCCGGTTTTTTATTAAGTATTATTAATTTATTACACTCTCTGAGTATGTTTATTGCAATTCATGTCCATTAATATTTTGCACGTGCTTCTCTTTTTTTTATATTCAACAGTCGTGAGATTTTCAGTAGTGTTCTCACGTCTCTACTGATAATGTAAGTAAAAAAAAACTTTTGTGATATTTGGATATTTCCTCAGGCAAATCTACACCAATCTACACTAATCTACACTTCTACACTAATATAATAAAGAGGTAAACTTTGTTTGTTTGTATGTGGGGGATAATCATTGGAACTACTGAACCGATTCCAAAAATTCTTTCACAGATAGAAAGCTACACTATTCCTAACGAACATAGACCACTAATTTTACATGAACGAAGTCGCGCGCGTCCGCTAGTAATTAATAAATTCATACGATACTTTGCGGAGGCCCACATCAACAAATTGGAAGAAATTAATTACCCTGCCCAGCTTCTGCTGGTTTAGCGAAGCAGCAAGGTAAATTTAAAATTACGGGTGATAGGACCTTGTCCAATGTACGTTCGGATCGATACCACCATCTTGCTCGCTAATCCAGCCGCTAACCAGCAGTGCTTGCACTGTTGTGTTCCGGCGCGGAGAGCTTGACAGCCGGCGCAATTACTGGCACAAGAGGTATTCTATCTTAGCCCTCTGGGTTGGCAACGCATCTGCAATCCCTTTGGTGTTGCGGGTGTCTATGGGTGGTGGTGATCACTTACCCACCCAGGTTACCCACTTGCTCGTTTTACTTCCTAAGTAGTATAAAAAAAAACTTGCAGGGTGTTATTGTTGAAAAGTTGGCTGGTATCAGTCAGTCAGGTCCGGTTTCTGGGACCCTCCGTGAAGGTGCTGCAGCTGTGCCTGGCCCTGATGAGCACCATGGACCTGAGCTCCAAGCACTACCCTCAACAGGCTAAAGTCTATGGTGGGTAGTTCTTAAAAATTATCATTCCCCTGGCGCCTTTTTTAACATATTTACCTTATTATTTACTAGACGTAATAAAAGAGAGGAAAGAAAGAAAAAACATCTATTTAAAACTATTCAACATAAAACATACAGATACACACAACACGGGCAGAGTACAAAAACAAAACATTACGTTGAACAGAATCAAAAAGGCCCCACTCAGCATACTGCCTCGGTAAACCGAGACGCTGATCTTCAGTGGGACCTTTGGGATTCCTAATACTAAACTAAAAACGAATGCACAATGACGACAAGAACGAAAGTGCAGCTTATCAAACAATTCACATCAATAATAAATAATTTTACAATGATAATACATATTTATAACCCCAATATAACATGGGTAAATCTTAAAAATATTGATTCCGCTGGCATGTTATTGTCAAATTTTAACGCATTATATTTTGTACGTATTAGGTAAATAAATATGCTAAAACATGCGCCAGGGGATTGAGAATTTCCAAGAATTAGCCTGTTACAATCGCTTTTGAACTTTATAACAACACGCATAGAGTTGAAACGTAGATAGATCACTTTCTTCGCCTACTCATTGTCCTAGCGCAGTGTTTTTTAACCTGTGGTCCGCGGATCCCTGGGGGTCCGCGAGCATATGTCTGGGGGTCCGCAGTCTTATCTATGGACCATTTAACTATCATCAATAAATGCCACTAAGAGTCTTGTAATCGCTATGCACGCATATTTTTTTGTAATTTGTAGTACTAAAATAAATGGTCCGCAATTTATTGCTGTTTTTTTTATTAAGGGGGTCCACCCGCAACACCAAGGAGATTGGAGATGCGTTGCCAACCCATAAAGGCTCTAAGATGGAATACCTCTTGTAGTACTTAACAAATTAACTTCACGCCGATGACGATAGATACTCTCGCCAAAATTGTAAACATATGCGCAAAATCCCTAAAATCAACCACGTAGCGTTTTTTGCCTTTCCTTTTTTCGGTATAGACTTCAAAGTGTAAAATAAACAACAATAACCTATAATTTTCATGAAACATTCTTTATTCAATTAATTAAAATCAACGGAAACATTTGGACAGTTGTGTAAAGAATGGGTTTTGTTTACTCGTTGTGTGGCTTGTATAATTCTATAAAGTATTAACTAAGTAGGAGTGAATTTGTTTCGGTTACCTTTTTCGGTTACTTATAAAGTTTAGCATTAATTTTGAAAGACAAGAATGGAAGCCACCTCCATACTTTGTAAAGAAGAAGAAAATAAAAAAAGATATAACACATTTCTGCTAAAAGTATTAACTCCGATCACAGTTTCTGTTCTATTCGTTTCAGATGGAGAATCGTTTGATTTTATCATAATTGGCGCAGGCTCCGCCGGCTGCGTGGTCGCCAACCGACTGACTGAGGAACGGGGCTGGAAGGTTCTGCTGGTGGAAGCAGGAGACGATCCTCCCATTGATTCTGCGGTATGTTAGTCTCATGGCTTTTTCGACCATTATCTCTTGAATCAACAAAAATTATAAATGTGTAGGGTATCTCCTCTACAAAGGGGGGGGGGGGGGGTGTTTTTTATGGTCACGCACCCTTATCTGCGGGGTATCGCTGAATAGTTCTGCCAGCAATAAAAATTGCTATAAAATCAGATCCTGACTTGATGACTTGAATCTATAATATTCCAGTTACACCATTGTTTCAATAATCCTGCTTAATAAATCAACTATTTCAGATCCCTGGCCTCTTTCCCTTCGTCGACTACTCCTTTGCTGATTGGGACTACTACACAGTGGACGATGGCTACGCTGCCCAAGCGCACCGAACAAGAAACATCCATCACACCAGAGGCAAGATGCTCGGGGGCTCTAGCGGAGCCAACTACATGTTTTACGTCCGAGGAAACGAAGAAGACTTCAAGAATTGGGTAGCACTCGGCAATGAAGGGTGGGATTGGGCTAACGTGACCCATTACTTCAAGAAGAGCGAGAGACTTAATAGTAAAGAAATTATGGCCAGCGAGTCAGCTCCATTACACAACACAAAAGGCTACTTAGGTGTCACAAGGCCTAACTGGCAGAGAGAAACGCGAAAGTACTTTGACGCCTTTAAAGAAGACGGTCATGACATTCTTGTCGATGTAAATGGATATAATCAGATCGGTTACGCCCCACCTTCGTTTACAGTTGACAACAAATTGCGTCAAAGCACTAGCGTTGCTTTCTTAAACCCAATTAGAGATAGATCTAATTTGTTTGTACTAAAAAATACTTTAGCAACGAGGATTCTGTTTAACGCCGACAAAAAAGCACACGGGGTTATAGTTAAGCTTAAAAATAAGAAACTAATTACTGTTTATGCAAAAAAAGAAGTCATCTTGTCTGCTGGAGCTATTAACAGTCCGCAGTTATTAATGTTGTCCGGTGTAGGGCCTAAGCAGCATTTAGAAGATAAAGGTATAAACGTAGTGTTGGATTTACCATTAGTAGGTGAGAACTTACATGATCATTCTACCGTCATGGTAGCCATTCAAACGGAGATCAGAGGTCTATTGTTGCTACCTCAAAACGCAAAGGTACTTTTAAATCTAAACACAATGCCGACACCTACCATAATCGGACATATAGCTTTAGACAGAGCTCAGAAATATCCTGATTATCAGATTTCAGGATTCCCTTTCCCAGCTGCAACTATATTGTCTACTTTAATCTGCTCCGTTGTTTTTGATTTGAATGATAAGATTTGTGTTGACATTGCAGAAGCGGGACAAAATAGAGAAACCTTATTTGCTTTAATCACTCTTCTTCATCCCGTTTCCAGAGGGTATATTAAGTTGAAAACCAAAAACCCAGAAGAACCACCTCTCATTTACGCCAAATATTACGCAAATGATACAGATTTGGAAATGCATGCGCGTTACACGGAGCAATATCTTAGCGTTGTCAACACTAAATATTTCAAGTCAGTAAGATCTAAGATTGTCAATCCTTATGTGAAGAATTGTAGAAACCTTAAATTTAATACCCATGATTATTGGAAATGTTACATTTTGAATGTGGCTACTACGCAGTGGCATCCCGTGGGTACTTGTAAAATGGGTCCGGAGGGGAAAGGTGTTGTGGACGAAAGGCTGAGAATAAGGGGCTTGAAAGGGATAAGAGTGGTCGATGCCAGTATCATGCCTACCATCACGAGTGGCAATACCAACGCGCCAACTATAATGATAGGCGAGAAAGCTAGTGATATGATCAAGAACGATCATGGGGTTCATTAATCCGACCTTGCGTCATCGGGCATTTACTACTGTGACCCTAACATGACCTGCCCAGGTTTAACTTAATCCTCTCTGCGTCTCAAAGGAGTCCCAGCAAATCTTTTGTTTATGTAATGTCAATTATATCAATACTAACAATGTATTTAATTTTTACCTGTATTTTATTAAATTTACGTTGGCTTTTATAGTTTGGTTTGTATAAAATACTGCGTGGAATTGGATGCGGTTTTCACAGTATTGCTAGAGGACTTAAACTAACTTAAAATTTGGTAAGTAGGTAATTCTTCGAAATTCTCATTTCTCTGGCGCATGTTTTAGCATATTTATTTACCTAATATTTACTGAACGTAATGTGGCTAAATCTTGAAAATATTTGTTCCGATAGCGTGTTTTTATCAGATGTTTACACATTATGTTTAGTAAATACTAGGTACTATAAACATGCGCCAGAGGAATGAGAATTTCGAAGAATTACCCACATTCATCTGGGTATGCTGTCTATTAAACTGAGTTAGATACAGTCTCCGGCAAACAACTTAAGCATTGACCTTGACTACGCAGTAGCCGTTTCTAGTACAAATATGCATGCGCAAACATACCCCCTCCACTCGATTTATGCTTAAGCTGTTTGCCTACAACTATACTTGGTTCCTAATTCCACCCATACAAAGTTGCGGACAAAAGCTAGTAATAATTTTAATGTATAAAACAATTGACCATCAACTGAATTTCCAAGTAAAATCATAAAAAAATCAAACATTAACTTAAAGTTCTTGTTAATAAAGTCCAAATTACGCGTTATCGAACTGTAAATAAATTAATCGGATTTTTAGGGTTTCGTAGGAAAGATGTAAATAGTAACCTTTATGGTGCGGCTCCGGCCGTCTATCCGTCTGTCTGTCACAGTATCATTATTCAGCTACCCAAACGGAAGTTTTTATTTTTAATGTTTTCATTGATGCAACTTAAAAAAAACTTTTTGAAATTCTAAACCGACTTCATACACAGCATAGGAGTTCTGATAAGCATAATAACGTTCTTATATTATTATGTAGACGAAGATTCATCCTTTAATTTAACTTTTTAATTGATTCTTAAATGAGAATTTTTTTCTCCAAATTTAAATGAGACCAACCTTGTGTATAAACAATTTAAATCAACGAGAATAATTGAAATCGAAATCTCCTCCATTTTTGAATTTAAAAAAAGACAGTACTTATGTATCCTACGGTGGTGTCTCTATGGACTGGTATTTTTTAGTACTTAGGAGTCAGATAAACCTCTGTATTTTATTAATTACCTAAGAACTAATCTAGCCCATTTTTAAGTTTTTCAAAAGGGGTTAAAGATTTACAGTAAGGCTACTACTAAATCAAATAAAACATCATCCGAAAGTACTTTCTTTAACTTAGTTATGCGATAAGCTTTAGTTCTTTTATGAATTGCTTTGGTAAATACATAAAACAAATAAAATATCTGGCGATACGGAACCCTTGGTGCACAAGTCCGACTCGCACTTGACCGGATTTCACCTGTTAGTTACACAGATGCGTCGAAAGCTGAAATTGTTTGACTTTTTACGCACTTTCGTTACTTTTAAGCAATGACGCAAAACGAAAACCTTTGTGATGTTAAAATAAATAGAGGCATTGTCTTAATTTTCTTCAAATAATTATAAAATTCAACAGAGAATGGAATATTTAATTTGAAATTTTGTTTGAGACGAAGCTACATTTCACTTGTATAAATTCACCATTGTTCACTTATTTACACAACTCTTTTATTTCAAGGACTACTTACTCGAATCTTGGCATGGTTGTTGCCAGGCTACCGATTTTGTCAACGATGTTATCATCGATGATCGTAGTATTAGATTCAGACATGTAAAAGAGCTTATATGGCCTACTTGCAAAATAAATTTTTCATTTTCATTCATTTTCATGTAAGCTGCTGCTTCCACAAATCAACTGAAGAGTGGTTGGAATGGTGGCAACAGCGATGAGCTCGACGCTGGGGCAGCTCCCTGTCTTGCTCTAGCGCTAGCTCGAGTGAGCGAGACAGGGCATACATTACATCCTAATTCTACCCTTGTGAAGCCAGGGCAGGGGGTTTCACTCCGCACTGTAGGTGCGCTCGCCGCATGACCTATGGCATAGGTTAATCGCAGTAGGTTGCCGGCTTGCCGCGCGCGCGCCCGCTCACTCTGTGTCGCGCGTTGATAGTATTACAGTAAGCAGCCCAACCCTAGCGGTGCGCCAGGGCATTGCGGGGGGAAGGCGGGCGCGGGCGGCGCCTTCCTTTTGACGCATGCCGCCTGGCGAATGTTTATGAAGTAATACGAACTTTTTGTACCTGATCATAAAGTTGGAATTCGTTTAATGGTGGTCGAAAAAGAGAAGTTTCTGTACGTTAGTACTATTATTTATTCTGTGGCCGGGGCGAGCCACTAGTTACATAGAATAAAGTAAAGTAGGTTTTTTTCCTGTCTGTCCCAAATGTTTACAACATAGTTTTGATGCGGTTTTCACTGTCATTTAGAGATTTGTATAGGGTACTCGTAGGTTTTTATGTGCATTTTATCCTCATTGTCCCCGTGCGAAACCGTAGGTCGCTAGTTATTCATAAAAAGAAATGTGACTGACAGATTAATTTCTTACGCATGTTCCCTATTCTGGATGTAGCCAGCTGTAGCACGTCTACGCCGTAGACCCGCTACGACGCGTATTTGCCTACACGTTTCTGCACAGCACGAACCTTCCGAATATAATTGGAGAGTAACGTCCGCCCACTGTCATCTCATACATATAGGAATGAAGCTTGACGCAACTCTATGAAATGAGAGTGTGCTGACGTTACTCTCCAATTATATTCCAATCGTGGTTTGATAATAACTCACTACGTAACTCAATGCATCTCTTTCTAAAGCCCGCTACACACCACAAAGATTATCGCAGAGATTTCTCTGCGCATGTCGTGTTGCGCAGTTTCATTGTGAGAAACTAGTGGACTGTATGAAGAAATAAGATGGAAAACTGTAAAATACCAATTTAATGAAATAAAAGGTTATAATATAAATATTCAATATGGATCAACGGGTGATCTCCTGGCAGCAGCCTCAGCGAACGACGGACGACTAGCTCCTGATACCTCTTCAAGCTGGGCTGCAGTCACGAGGTCTCACAAATGGCCAGTAATAAATCTACATCTACACTAATATAATAAAGAGGTAAACTTTGTTTGTTTGTTTGTATGTACCTAATCTCTGGAACTACTGAACCGATTCCAAAAATTCTTTCATTAATAAAAAGCTACACTATCACTGACGGACATTGGCTACTAATATCACGCGAACTAAGTCGCACGCGTCCGCTAGTATGTTGTACACAGAGGCCTGCTTGTCCTTAACATTTATCGAACGTATGTATGAGAACAAATCTGCGACGATCTGTCATACACATGTACGATAAGTCGGTGTAAATCGATCTGCATAGATAAATCGCTGCGATAATCGTCGTGGTGTGTAGCGCGGAGCGTTGCTATTATTATGCATGTCTTTCCCATTCACGGGACAATAGTGCCCCGGACCTTTGGGAGGCGTGCGCGGAGCCGAAGCCAACACGTAGAGGCCCTTTAGACAATTTAAAGAAATGTGATGGGTACACCGGGCGGATGCTGTCCCTGCCCGCATCATAGGGACACGAGCAGAGTCAGCCCCCGCCAGGCGTAAAGACTATTGTGGAAAGATGGGACCCTAAACCGTACAAGACTACAGGGGGAAAACGATAAACTAATGACTGGGCTATTGCGTGAGACATCCGGACGTCTGCCAAATAAAAATGTCTCAAATAAAAGTGATCTTGGCAGACGGTGACTCGCCCTCCGCTAGATGGGCCCCCTTTAAAAGCGACATATAAAATGGCTCAGAGGCAACACCGGTGCGGAAGGTTAAGGGTAGAGAGGTGTCACTGGACTTTAAACTTATCGCCAACTCCCCACTTATGTTTCCACATCTACCCTCGAGCATACTCCACTCTGACTGGCCGGCTAAGGCAAGCCAGAGGTGGGGACCTGTCCCTCGTCAGGCTTCACTCCTCCCGGCCGCGGGGCAAGGGAGAGGTGAGGGACACGGGGCTTCCCCGGGAGCACTCGGGTACGTGGGGTCGCTACTCCCCAACAGCTCGCCACAAGCTGCCCTGCGTTATTATTATTATTATTATTGTATAGTTTGACTATCGATAGTTGACCTCGAAAAATAGTCACAATATCGATAGGCCTATCGATAGTATCGATACCATCGATAGTATTGATAGTTTTTAACGAATACTATCGATAGTATCCATGGTATTGGTGCCTATCGATAGTATTGGGTTTTAATAACTATCGATGGTATCGACACTGTAGAAAAGCAATACTATCGATACTATCGATAGTATCGATATTATCTAAACTATCGATAGGCCTATCGATATTGTGACTATTTTAACTTACTAAGCACAGAACATTGCCGTAACTAAATGATTAACTGGATTGAAGGACAAACTTTGCCATTGGAAAACTGTTGTCCCTTACATCGACATAGATTGCAGTCAGTTTACCAAGTACAAAGATAAGTTTATAAGCGTAAAAAAAAAAATTGCTAATTAACGAAGTACTACAGTTACGAACTTTTCCCTTTATTTGTGCTGTAAGATATTGCTTTTTGCCAAATTTCATGATTCTAGAACAACGGGAAGTACCCTATAGGTTTTTGTTCCCTTGCGACTTGCGAGTGTCTATATGTTTTTTTTAATATACAAAATAGAAAGGCAAACAAGCAAGTGGGTCACCTGATGGTAAGTGATCACCACCGCCTATAGACACCCGCAACACCAAGAAGATTGCAGATGCGTTGCCAACCGAGAGGGCTAAGATGGAATACCTTTTGTGCCAGTAATTACACCGGCTGTGCGACATAAACGGCCATATCTATTAATTGCATTGACTTAAAAAAAACACAGCTCTAAGGGATTGTAGACCTGAGTATTCAGTATTAATTACAACTTGATACCTCTATGCGTTTCTTAAAAAAGGATCTTCAGACAGACAGACAAACAGACGGACGTCGGACGGACGGACCAAGTGATTCTATAAGGGTTACCTTATCATTTTGAAGTACGGAACCCAAAAAGGGGAAATTGATCCGTTGTCTTTATTCCAGAACTAGGTTCCATACTACATACACAATATTTATACAAATAGGAAATACCTACAAAAAAATCGTTTTATAAAGGTTTTCTAAGTTCGTCATTTTACTAAAGAAACGTTAATACTACCTATTGTCTGTGGTAAGTATTGTCTTTTGCAAAACCAATACGAATTAAATTATTGGACACAGAGTAATAAAACAGATGTGACATCTGTGCCTAAGTAATTGTGATATTCGTTAATTAAGCTTCGTTTTGTTAATAGTACCTATTAATTGTGGCGAAACTGGCAAACGCAGGGCACGGAATGCTGATGTTGCAGGTCCGAGTCCTGCCATTACCCTAATTTTTCTTTGTGTTGTCATTATAATATATAGCATTTTAAATTTAATTTGAATGTAAAAAAAATACAAAAAAAATCGACAAGTAAAAAAATTCGATTCCAAAAAAGTAGTAGCTAATTATACTATTAACAAAACGAAGCTCATTAAAAGCTGTATGTATAGTCGACCAAGTAATAAAATAAGCTTGAACCTTCTTCTTTCTTCTTCTTTTTTCCTTTCCTCTTCTTTTTTCTTTCTTGAGGCTTGAGCACTTGAATCTTCTCCATTTGCAATCATATCGAAAATTGATCTAGCAATTTCTGGGTTCACTATACAAACAACAACAAACTTCTTTGACCATTAAATAGGGAACTGAGAGAATTGTCTATGCTCAAAAGGGAAAGGGAAAAAAAAGAAAAAATGTTTACAAAGTGATAAAATCATTTTGCCACACCTCCTTTGAGTTTATCGCCAGCAAGCAAATTGAATTTAATTAAGTAGTTATGTTTCTTGTTTTATCTTTTTACTAGCTGTTCCTTCCAACTTTTAACCGACGTTTAACATGTTTTAAATTGCACGTTTCTATCTTTACCATGTCATAACCCTCCCTTCTGGCGAGAGTTGGGTAAAAACCGCATCAAATTTCGTGTAAGTTTTTGAGTGATGCGCATACAAACAGAGAGACAGGCTAAAATTCTTAAAATAATTGATTTGGCTAATTTTGCCTTTATGAAAACCCCTTTAATTATTTTCTTTTAAATATCTTCTATTTACAGACAACAGCCAGTTATTATGTATGTATGGTTAATAAATTTCTATTTTCATTGCCAATAAATTATCAAAATTTAATCCTAAATCGAAGGCAGCGGACGAGTGGCGCGTCTGCGACCTGCGGGTTGTTTTTTATTCATGTAATTTAACTAAAAATTTTACACGTGTTTCGTTTTAATAATTAATTAGCTTAAAATATATACTGTGTGCTTAATAAAAGTGAGTCGCATATCTCACTTCAGTAATTAGGTGGTGGTATCCGAAGTGGTGTCTAATATTAAAACAGGTAAAGTACTTTTATCTACTCACATATCATAAGTGCTCAATAACGAGTTCTAAAGCCGAACGAAATGACCAGCATCATTACAACCAATGTTATTACAGAAGTATATATGTAAGACCCATCATTTGACACATGACAACACCCATATAACGTAAATGTGCATTATCCATTGAAATTATAAATAAAATATTCAACAACTTTTGAGCTTCACAGATACCTAAAAGCTATGTATATGCTCTTTTGAGGTGCAACTAAGTGGTTATTACATTTATTTCTATCGTAATAATAAACTATTTCATACCAACAACTCAACATGTAAACAGTTACATATTAGGTCTTTTTTTTCTTAAACTTAGTGTACTGACCAAGTTCTTCGTTTCGATTCAGATAACATTTTCGTAAATTTGTTGAAATCGATTAATTTATTACAAAATCAATAAGATATCAAAACATTAAGTCAAACATTAAGATGAACCAAAAAAATCCCCATGACTAAGAACGCGCCCTTTTTAATCAACTTCAAAAAAAGGAGGAGTATGTTCCGGGATTACTCGAAGACGGCTGAACCGATTTGAAAAATTCTTGTTTTGTTGGAAAGGGTATACTTTCAAGTTGGTTCCATTGTCATCAGGTCACCATCTGATGGTGGGATCCTGGAGAAATCGAGGGAAATCTTAAAAAAATATATGCACACCTGTAGCGATTTGGATATTTTTTATAGTAACTTGTACTTTTGCTATCGGAAAACTGGAACTGATGGTGAATACAGACATCTTCCGGAACCACTCAATAATAAGTATTTCACGGGTGGCGGTACGCGCGGTTATTTTAATATACCTAGTTGCTAAGGCAATTTATGCTCATTGCAATGCATTCGGTTAAATGAGGCTGATGGTGAAGAGGTGCAATTTTTGAATCTTACCAGGTGACTAAAGCTCACAAAAATACCGATTCTCTATGAAAAATGGCCAGTTTGGTGAGCTTTAGTCACCCGGTGAGATTCAAAAATCGCACTCCAGGAGAACTCCTCAAGAATTAACGTCCCTTGGGAAAAGCAATATTTTGTTAAGGGTTGTGAGCAATTGACATTAGGCGTGTAACTTGGATAAACAACCAGACTCACTAAAAAGCGAATTTTGAATTTTCAAAGCATTGATTTCTAACTGAAACAATATCAGATTATGGTACCAATCCGGGCGGAACCTGCACGAGGTTCATCGTCGTGACTCAGATAAAAATATTTTTAAAAATCGTCACTAAAATCGATTGCAATAACCTGCCACCCTTAGTCGATAATCGGTAGATACGTAAATCAACACGCCTTAACCTCGTCACTACAAACTTCAATAGACAAGTGGCAAATATCGTTTGTACCATCTCAGCAATAATATAAGAGTTTTCTTGTCTGTGGTACGTAAATCTGTACTTCAATGGTCATCACATTACCGATATCTCTAATTGAAAATTCGATGAAAAAGGGCACGTTCATCATAAGGCATTTTATTAGTTTATTTAAATGTTAGACTTATTTTTTGATATCTTATTTATTTTGGGATAAATTAATCGATTTCAACAAATTTATGAAAATTCTATCTGAACCAAAAGAAAAATTTGTTTCCTCCACTACACTAAGTTTAAAAATGTTCACGTGTTGAGTTTTTATCATTAAATACTCCAGTATTATGATAGAAATAAATGTAATATTATCAGTTTACCATTTGTTGCACATCAAGAGAGCATTTATTTATTATAGATAGTTTTTTTATGAGTAAAAAACTTCTGAATATATTTTTTTAAACTTCAATGAATGATGTACATTTACGTTATGATGAGTGTTGTCATGTGTCAAATGTTGGATGTTACAAATCTCTTACTATAGTAGATTATTTGTTGACGCTCTGGTATAAATATTCAGCTCTAACCGGGATCATGGGTTGCATGTGATCTACTTTATTGTAGTGTGCTGTAATTTAACATCATATAAGTTCACCCATAGTGATCATATGAGCTATATAAGTGCTATTATAAGATTGCGTGTAACAAGCTGATTATCACTATTAAAGTTCAACTATGAACAGCAAGAAGCATTATATCATTGTTAATTGAAGTCAAAGAATATCTGATTACATTATAGTAATTCACATGTTCGGTCTTAAAATGAAAGTGTTTTAAGAGGACACTCTTGGCCTTCAATTCAGAAGATATTTTAGTTTAAAACCATAACCATGCTTATTTGCAGCTTATATAGTGCTATTTATTGCTAAAAGCTGTATAATACTGCACTATATACCTATATTAACGCTTGCAGCATCACAGTGTTGCTTCCGTGACGCATAATAGCGTTGTTATACAAACGAGTGCGTAATTTTCAGCTATTGCAATTCGAGTATATTCTAATAACTCTTAATAAATGATAAAGTAACCGATGTGGACGTTTTGTGGCATCCTATAATGCAGTTTACTTGGGGCCGATTACTACAAAATGAAAAAAAAACCAGGAAAAATTATGGGTATAAAATTAAATAAATTTGTGTCTAGTTTTTTTTCCATGCTAACAATAGTAGTTTTCAGTATGGGTGTGTTGGACCAGCTCGTAGCGGTTGCGGAGGTCAAGGCTGTGGGGCCGACGATAAAGTTGTTGCAGCTGACTTTGGCTGGCCTGTCCCTGCTGCAGCTAAACTCCAAACTGTATCCGCCGCAAGCCAACGTCTACGGTAAGCAACTTCGAAACAGTTATTGAGTATTTATTGAAATTGAAACTGGCAAACGTTCGAGTCCTGCTATTACCGTCTTTTTTTTTATCATAATATAATACTATGCTAGGAGCGCCAAAATAATTATATAATGTTTAGGGTGACCAAAATCATAATATAATGTTTATCAGTATCATTATCAGGTTTATGTTTCGATAAAAAATCGTGGGTTCGGGGCTCCGGCGCTTTACATAACAACCTAATCCGTTCTGAGTTCTTAAATTTTTAACCGACTTCAACAACTCAACTCAGTTGTAATTTTTTTAATGTTTGTTACCTAAGAACTTCGTCATTCATAAACTGCTTTGGAAAAATCTTTTCTTTATTCGAAAGAATATAAAAATATACTTTCAGTTTGATCCCATTTATAGAGTTCTGGACCCCAATTCTCGGGTCATGTGAGACGATATCTCGCATGCCATATACGTCAAAATTGACAGATTTCCTTGGGATTTGACAGTTATTCTCGTGCGAGATGAATCTCGCATGAACCCAGAATAGGGGCCCTGTACCGTTGTCCATTCGTCCGTCCGTCAGAGAGCAGAGCTGTGGCTCAAATATGTAAGTGTCGGTATTGGTGTTGCAGATGGCCAGGAGTTCGACTTCATCGTGGTGGGCGCGGGGTCTGCGGGGAGTGTAATAGCCAACAGGCTGTCAGAGGTCAATGACTGGAATGTGCTGCTCGTCGAAGCAGGTGAAAACCCGCCGGTCGATGCTGTGGTAAGATAGATTGCTAGTGACCGACGCGACCGAGTTTTTCGTTTTTCACCCAAAAATTTGTGTATAGGCCATTTTCGTTTTCACCCATAAACCTGAAAGCCAAGCCGAAAATCAGAAATCTCCGAAGCCTCGGCAATATCAGGTGATGTTCGGCTAATTTCGGGGTGAATATTCACGGAAACAACTGTGTATGCAGAGCGTAAATAATAATATTTTTTAATGTTTCTTAAATCCTTCCTTCTTTTCCGGATCGCTACCACCAACTTGCTCGTTAATCCCGCCGCTAAGCAGCAGTGCTCGCACTGTTGTGTTCCAGCGTGGAGAGCAAGCCGGTGTAATTACTAGCACAAGAGGTAATCCATCTTAGCCCTCTGGGTTGGCAACGCATCTGCAGTCTTCTTGGTGTTGAGGGTGTCTATAGACGGTGGTGATCACTTACCATCAGGTGACTCACTTGCTTGTTTGCCTTCCTATTTCATAATAAAAAATCATTTCTGTTTTCGTTTTCGGCCGAAAATAAGACTACAGCCGAAGTTTCTTTTCCGTTTTCGGCTGAAAATCCATTTTCCGTCGGACACTACTTACTGATTAACGGTCGCGAACATTACAAGATGTCGCTAGCGTAAGCGCTAATAAAGACGTCAATATTTATTATTTTCAGTACTTGACATAAAGCTAAGTACTGATTCAATAATAATAATGCTAGCCTGCAATCGTGTCCCACTACTGAGCAAAGGCCTCTCCCTCGGGTTTCCAGTTCCCTCTATCTTTAGCAATCTTCGCCCAGTCATAATAATAATAGAACAAGTAAAATCTCTCTTCAAAGAAAAGCAGCGTTTAAGTAAGGTTAGGTAAGGTAGGTAAGAATAGTTCTATTAAGAGTCCTATAAGAATAGGTCTCTCTGTGTATCGTATATAACTTGTATTCATTCGTACGCGCGTCATCTCAATTGTCATACTTTCTAACTGACAATCTTAAAACTAAAACTGTAAAAAAAACTGCTTTCATATTACAGATTCCTGGACTGTTCCCTTTCGTGGACTACTCCATGGCTGACTGGAACTACTACACGGAGGACGACGGCTACTCCAGCCAGGCTCACATGACGAAGACCATCCACATGACACGAGGCAAGATGCTCGGCGGCTCCAGTGGTGCGAACTACATGTTCTATGTGCGAGGGAATAAAGCGGACTTTGATACTTGGGTGGACAAGGGAGCTCAAGGTTGGGATTGGGAGAATGTCACGTACTATTTTAAAAAGAGCGAAGGCAACCGAAGTCCTGAAATCATGCAAGCGGGCTCGGCTGAATTGCACAATACGGAAGGACCTTTGGGAGTCACGAGGCCTACTTGGGAAAAACAAACAGACAAATATATCAAGGCATTCAGTGAAAATCATAAAATCTTAATAGATACTAATGGGCACGAACAACTTGGCTATTCAATGCCTCCCTATACGATTGCAGATAAAAAGCGTCAAAGTACCGCCGTCGCTTTCCTCAAGCCTATTAGGAATCGTAAAAATTTGTTTGTCCTCAAAAAAGCTCTTTGCACTAAAGTTTTAATTCAGAACAAGGCAGCCATCGGCGTTGAAGTTAAACTGTCTGATAACAAAATAATCAATCTTTACGCTACAAAGGAAGTGGTCCTGTCAGCTGGTGCAATTAACAGCCCTCAACTGTTGATGTTATCAGGCATAGGGCCAAAAGAGCATTTGAATGAAAAAGGGATTCGAGTATTAGTAGACTCACCACAAGTTGGTAAGAATTTATATGATCATCCAACAGTGACTGTTAGTTTGACAGGCAAGAAAGGTATCAAAAGCGTTCCTCAGAACGTTAAAGTGTTGACAAATCTGGACACGTTCCCCACTCCTTGTATAATGGGGCACGTGTCTCTGTCAGATGACCAACCATTCCCAGATTATCAGACTTTAGCTTTCCCGTTCCCAGCGGCAACTTTACTGTCAACCTTGATTTGTTCTTACGTGTTCGGACTAGATGACAATATATGCATAGCTCTGTCTGAGAGTGGCCAGAAGCAGGAAACGCTCATGGCACAAATAACCTTGCTCCACCCGAAATCAAATGGGTACGTTGAGCTGAGGAGTAACAATCCTGAGGATAGCCCCAAGATCTTTTCAAAGTATTACTCAGATGACGAAGACTTGGAGAAACACGCGCGAAGCATCGAAAACTACCTTAGCGTCATGAACAGCACATATTTCAAGAGTGTAAATTCAGAGGTGGTGGATTTCAAGGTCCCTCAGTGTGTCGATAAAGTGTTCAATACCCATGAGTATTGGAAGTGTCATGTTTTGAATGCTGTTTCGACCTTGTGGCATCCTGTGGGTACTTGTGCTATTGGCTTTGAGGGTAAAAGCGTGGTGGATGCCGAGCTGAAAGTTTGGGGCGTAGATAGGCTAAGGATAGGGGATGCCAGCGTCATGCCTTATATCACTAGCGGCAATACGAACGCGCCATGTATAATGATAGGTGAAAAATTAGCTGACATGATCAAAAGTTCACACGGTATCAATTGATTCAGACTTATCATAGGTACTGCAACGCAACATAGGTAGGTACTGCAAGTATTTTGGATGTTAAAAAACAACCGTTGATTTATGTACAGTCAAGGAAATACATTCACGTACCACCGTAGAACCCAGTCGAAGAGACATACGCATGATATTTGTTTGACATAGCGTTTAACGCGTCGCGTCATTGCGACAGGGTTCTAAGGTGGTACGTGAATGTATTTCCCCTACTTTACCTACTCATAGATAAATAGGGTTTATCGGTACGGGACTTTAACTCATTGAATTATCGTTAATTTACCTCGACGTTTAGACCGTACTGCATCAGCCGTGGCACAGTAGCTGTGGTCACGAGTAACGTCGAAGTAAATTAACAAGGTTTTTTGTCGTGTTAAAGTCCCGTTTGACGTAATAAATATGTGTCAGCATTGTGAAAGTTCAAAAAAATTTAAGATTTCCCTGCACATGAAAATCGTGCTTGTTGTATTTTTTTTAATAAAAAAATCTAGGGATTAACCTTTATTTATGAAGAAGTGAAAAGTTTACCTACTTTTGTTTTATTTCGGAACAAAGTTTCGTAGCACATCATTCATACATCCAGCCAGTTATTATTGGCCCATAGTGATAGAAGGCCTGTAAATTGGCGTTTTTGTAAAACAACTGTTTTTCCAATCCCGGACAAAGTTCTATAGTTTGTCGCATTGACGCAGCGCGTTGTCACAGTATTTTGTCTCGGCAGTGTCCGTGAAATAATATAGTGTGGTGATACTTATTTGATAATGGTATAGGTCAGGGATTGCTAACCTTTTCTCACCTATGTGCTAATTTTTAGACAATAAAACGGTAGCGCCATGACGTGCCATATTATCACCGTTTTGTCGAACAAATTATGTGAAATTAAAGTACCATAGATTGCAAGGACGTCATGCCGTGAGGCCACTTTCTCTCAGCATCTTTTTAAAGATGGAGTAAAAGTGCTAAATACAAAGTGCTTTAAACGTTTACTCGACATAAATATAGCACAATTTAGTGAAAATCGTTAAATAGTCGAGATGACCACGACTCAGGGTCGTAGCTACCGCCGCATCAGACATAGCAACGATCCCCCGAGTCACAGGGTCTCGATTTGAGGAACCATAAAATCATTACCCCCCATTTTGGTTTCGCCGCAATCGGGTAGAAGGGCCCCCCGACAACGATACAGGGCCTATCCAGGGCAAGCTACAACACTGCCACGATTATACGACAAATTAGTGTTTTGGCAACGTTAACACAGCTAATTCCACTACAACCGCTTCCGCTAATGAAACCAATTCTTAAATGACTATTTTGCTGATTGGACTAATGAAATACTTATTCTTTAATAACTTGAAGTAGTTATTAAATATTTAAAGGCTATATTGTTTTGCAGCGACACAACTGTGTACACATAAGCGTTGCGTGTTATTGATATGGAACAAACAGACTCAGCTTCAGTACCAGGCCTACTATCTTGATATTTTTAAGTTGTCATTTTTGATACATACTCGTAAAAGGAGGTTGCGTTTGAAAATCGCTCACCGCACTGCACTGCCCTCGCGTTCAGACGAGTCCAGCCGGCTGCTTTTCCACCAGAGATTTGCAAGGATGCGTAGCGAGGGATGTGTTTGTAAGAACCAATAAAATCGCTTCATTTACTTCACTTCGGTCAGCACAGCTCCGCTGGAAATGGCTCATTGGTTCTTTACAAACACATCCCTCGCTACGCATCCCCGCACATCTCTGGTGGAAACGCAGCCTCAGTGCACCTTGCATGAATCGTCTCGATACGCGTTAACTCACCACGTAACTCAGTGCGTCTCTTTCCAACTAACGCAGCAAGAGAGAAACGCAATGAGTTACGTAGCGAGTTAACGCGTGTCGAGAAGATTCGTGCTAAGTACACAGGGCGGTGCTTGAAAAATGTGGAGGGGGAAGCAAACTGCCCCAAAAAAATACATCGGCTGGCTATTAAGTGTCCTGCCTTGATTGCTGTCTTGTCTTCTGTGTCGGCAATCTCGTTCAAATTGTATTAGTACTGTACTGTTTAGTCTGCTGCCTTACTGTTCTGCTGTGTGAATTCAGCATTACATTAAGTACATACATGCTGTCGTTTCTACTAGTGTTTAGTCTAGCAAAGTGTCACCTTGGCTTAACACCCTGGAGTGCGATTTTCGAATCTCACCGGTGACTAAAGCTCGCCAAAATGGCCGTTTTTCATAGAAATGCGGGCATTTTGGTGAGCTCTAGTCACCTGGTGAGATTCAAAAATTGCACCCCAGTACATTGAATGCTTGAAAATAAAATAAAGTAACTCCACTCCCTTCGTTCAAATAGTAATTTACAATAAACTATTTCAGTATGGGGTTGTTTGGCTATTTCTTGTCGGCGGCAGAGATGCAGGCAGTCGGCCCAAGTGTTAAATGAATGAAATCTTTTATTTTCAGGCAACAAGGCCCATAGATAAATACCTTACAAACTAGTTAACATACATAAAAATATATAGACTAAAATACAATAGGTACAAAACAAAACAAAACAATTTTCATGTTGGCGACAAAACGGCGTGGCCCCGTTGAGTCGTCACTTCCGATGTCGCGTTCGCCACCGGTAAGGTGCCCCGAAACCGTCGAAACACGACATCCTTCGGCCAGAAGGCTGCAGACGCGACGGACTCCAGTAGCGGCCGCGGGACGCGCATCACAAACGAACTGAAGTGCACGTAGTGCCGTGACCGCAGCTGGAACACCCTCAGCGAGCACCCAGTCTTCCGGCGGACACGTTCCACCACATCTGCGACTGCGACGGTGTGGTGCAGGCGCGATACATACAGTGCCGTATTCGGTGTGGCTGCTCGCAGCCCGGAATTGTCCGGCTCCGCAGTGCCACACTGGCTCTTGCAAGGCTTCCTGCGAGCCCTGCTTCTTTTCTGCACCAACGTGAAACCCTCCTCATCCAATGTTTTTATTTTTTAAAACTAAATGAGGCAACCTAAAAATCGGATATTATTTGGGGTTACTTAGGAAGCTTATTACTTTGTAATGAAAAAATATACAAGCACTTTGCTGGAGTTCATCCCTAGCCTATTGGGATCAATGTTACAGACGGACAAAAATTCGACTTCATCGTGGTTGGCGCAGGGTCTGCGGGGAGTGTGATAGCCAACAGACTCTCGGAGGTCAATGACTGGAATGTGCTGCTGGTAGAAGCTGGCAGAAATCCACCGGTCGAAGCTGTGGTAATGCTAGTTTCGCCATAGGCTAGGTCCACACGTCTTTGAGAAGGTTACACGTTTTCGACCTTCCCCTCCTTTGGCGCCGTGTAGCCCTGGTACGTTGGCTGGGGTGACCGGTCTGGCGTCGTTGTGGAGCATGTCACAGGTCCAACTTTGTGTTCTCCTTGTACAACATAGGAAGGCAAACAAGCAAGTGGGTCACCTGATGGTAAGTGAACACCACCGCCTAAAGACACTCGTAACACCAAGGAGATAGCGGATGCGTTGCCAACCTAGAGAATTAACATGGAATACCTCAAGAGGTGTAATTCACCGGCTGTCTTGCTCTCCATCCCGGAACACAACATTGTAAACACTACTGCTACTGCCTGGTTGAAAACCGGTTTGAGTGGTTCGCCATGGAGGTTTCTGGTTAATGGGGAGAAGGAGGTCTCAAATATCTTCTGCGTTACTCCAGGAAGGGGGAAGTCATAAAGAATTTCCACCATTTCAGAATAAAGAGCCTCAGGTACTGGCTCTTTCGTGAGTTGAACAGTATGGTCGGATTGGTGGGTCACAGAAATATCTGTCGTGCCATCTTGCGCGTCATAAATGCGAACAGTAAGTAGTCACTCTAACATATTATCGTTACTAATGAGTCACTATACTATACGAAATCATTATAGGATGTAAAGTGACGAGTTACAAAATTGTTTAGATATTTATGACACTGACTTTACCTACTTGAAACTGCTGTAAGAGATTACTTAGGTGACCATCTTGTGACCCACTTGCTTGTTTGCCTTCCTATTTAATAAAAAAAAAACATAATAAATCACTTCTTTTTACAGTCTCGATTTGATTTATATATGCTAAGGTTATAAGAAGTAAAATTCTGGGTTAGAATTTTGTTTAGGTACAGTCAAGGAAATTGAAACACGTACCACTGTAGAACCTAGTCTAAGAGACATACGCATGACATTTGTATGACATAGCCTGGCGTTTAACGCGTCGCACCATTGCGATAGGGTTCTAAGGTGGTACGTGAATATATTTCCCCTACTGTACTTATATTTTTGATCGTTTATTCCGACACGAGCTAATAAAACCGGCCAAGTGCGAGTCGGACTGACGCACGACAGGTTCCGTACCATTGTCTATAAAACTGTAAAAAAAATCATGTCAGTTGTATGGAAGCCCCCTTAAATATTTATTTTATTCTGTTTTATAGTTTTGTTGTTATTACGACAACAGAAATACATCATCTGTGAAATTTCAACTGTCTAACTATCACCGTTCATGAGATACAGCCTGGTGACAGGCGGACAGACACACAGACAGACGAACAGGGTCCCGTTTTACCCTTTGGGTAAGGAACCTTAAATATGACAATGGGTTTTTATTTTGCACGAGCCCGGCACTGGTTTCGCGGAGTAGCAAGGTAATTTGTTCCAGTTTGTTGATATGGACCTCCGCAAAGTAACGCCTGAATCTATTAATTATTTAATGGGTTTGTATATTGCTATACACCTTTTCATCGTCCGGATGAACTCGGATGATTACGTCAGTCAGCATACAAGCAGTCAATTAAGCAATAATTATAACACCCTAACTTTATCTATCTCACTTCACCTTTTGCGATTAGAAGGAGAAGTGAAATCGAAACGAAATATTACGTATCCGGCGTTGATGATATAATTTGCATTTATTATAATGCCGTCTAGAAATAAAGGAGGTATTGACCGAATTAAAAAGCAAGGTAACGATCTTAAACTTGAAATTGTATATACATTTTACGTGCTACCATTTGCCCGCGACGTCGTTCGTGGAAAGTTAAATTAAAATATGACTATGAAATAAATAAATAAATTAACAAAAGCAGTACTTAAACACTTAAACCAAAGACCAAAAATAAACTATAAACTAATTAATAGATTCAGGCGTTACTTTGCGGAGGTCCATATCAACAAACTGGAACAAGAGCAAACGGAGTAGCAAGGTAATTTGTTCCAGTTTGTTAACTATAAACTAATTAAAAATTATAAAAACTGGCCAAGTGCGAGTCTGAGTCCTACTCCTATACGTTTACCTGATGACTCGTAAATTTGTAAATATTGCTTAGCTGTGATAGTTTTTTTTAACTTCGTTATAATCTACTATTACCGTGATTTTTTTCACATATCCAGAAACAACCATTTTGATGCCTGGGGTGCAATTTTGAATCTCACCAGGTGACTAGAGCTCACCAAAATGGCCGAATCTCTATGAAAAACGGCTGTTTTGGCTTTTGGCGGGCTTGAATCACCCTTTGAGATTCAAAAATCGCACTACAGAGAGGGAGGGTCACTTGACTCTCATAAAAACTGCATTTTAAAGCTTAAGAATTCACAAACCAATCGTAGCTGTACAGCTTTCTAGTACTAAGAGTTTTTGAGCTAAGCTGCGGACGGACCGACGGCTATGGCGAAACTATAAGGGTTCCTTTGCGACTGCGGAACCCTAAAAAACATGCACGCCCCCCTTCTATTACCACTCAAATTAACAGATATTGGCACCTAATCCCGCTCTACAGTACATTACTGCAAAACAAACATACATTTCTAAAGTTTTATTAGCGTTTTATAAGTGCCTAGTGGACGCACGCAAATTCGTTCACGTAAAATTAGTAGCCTATGTCCGTCAGGAATAGTGTAACTTTCTATCTGTAAAAGAATTTTTTGAATCGGTTCAGTAGGTCCAGAGATTACCCCCTACATACAAACAAAAAAACAAACAAAGTTTACCTCTTTATTATAATAGTGTAGATTAGTGAAGATAGAACACAAACCTGTCCTATTTATTAAACCACGTGACAGTTACCGTCGGCAAACTCAGAGGCCCGTGATCAAACTATTTGAGTTTAGTCTCTCGTCAACTCTACCAGGAACCGAAGGTAGAGACGGATACTCCTTACCGAATAGAATAAGGCCATTTTAAGGTACGTTTGGACTTGTGTGCTTAAATGGGTTAAATAAGTTTATACTTAGGTAAGGTGACGGTCCCAATAATTGATAGTCATCTAATAATTGACGAGAAAACACGGCTACAGGGTGGTAGGACCTTGTGCAAGGTCCGTGCGAATCGCTACCACCATATTTCTCGCTAATCCACCGCTGAGCAGCAGTGCTTGGACTGTTGTGTTCCGGCGTGGAGAGCAAGACAGCCGGTATAATTACTGGCGCAAGAGGTATTCCATCTTAGCCAACGGTTGGCAACGCATCTGCAATCCCTTTGGTGTTTCGGGTGTCTATGAGTGGTGGTGATCACTTACCATTCGGTGACCCACTTGCTCTTTTCCCTTCCTATGTTGTATAAAAAAAACATAAGAGTAAAAATGAGATACAATGATGGCAACCACTGGTAAAAACTATGTTTTATGCATGTCAAGCAATTAAAAAATGAAATTAAATAAGTTAAACGGTTTATTGTCGCGTATATACCAATGAATCCCAATCCTGATTAATGGCTTGCCGATGGAAACTTTCCGAAGTATCAAAATGATTACTGTGTAACATTTCCGAGAATATTTCCAACTTTTTAAGAACTACCTATTTTATTTTTTAACGTAATGTGATACTTGATGTTCACGTCAACTAGTACCAATTTGTCAAACTCTACACTCTACTATTAAATTTTCGTGTCAAAGCAAGTAAAATACGTTTTTCATATATCTTCTTCTCTTTTTTACATATTTTAAAACAATGTCGCTATCCATTCCTGTCTGTCTTCATTATCTTCGGTCTATTACTCCTTCTAAACCAAGCAACGGATTTTAATACCCATTTTTGTTTCCATTTCAACTGCTATTTAAAAAAAATACGGAAGGTTTTTATGTAGAAAACATTCAAACTATTTTTTTTGTATAGTAAAGAAACCCTAAGTTTGTTTAGTGAAGTCGTTAATAAACCAGGTCGCTAATGGTACACCACCCACCACAATATTATGTATAATTAACAATGTGCATAGTAATACAACAATGCGTGTTGTAATCTATTATTATTGCTTACCTATTGTTGGTTTAACTTGACTTTTAGGCCGGATTTTATTAAAAAAACGCCATGACAACGTTGGATCATGGTATGTGGGTTTTTTTAAGAAATAGGAAGGCAAACAAGTAAGTGGGTCACCTGATGGTAAGTGATCACCAACGCCTATAGACATCCGCAACAGCAAAGAGATTGCAGATGCATTGCCAATCCAGAGGGCTAAGATAGAATACCTCTTGTGCCAGACACCGGCTGTCTTGCTCTCCACGCCGGAACACAACAGTGCAAGAAATGCTGTTTAGCGGCAGGATTAGCGAGCAAGATGGCGGTAGCGATCCAGAGTGACCTTGCACAAGGTCCTACCAGCCGCAAAAATTGGATAGTGATAGGATAAGAAAAGTGGTATTTTCGAGCCGCTAAAAACTCTCGGTGGCCAATAATCCGGTGTGAATTCAGCATAACTAGCAACTGGCTACAGTGGGGCCCTACCACTATGTTTCTAGAATGGTGTTCCACAACCTCTTCGTTTCGGTAGCGGAGGTAGAGGTCATCGGTTCAGCGGTGAGGCTGATCCAGGCAGCGCTGGCTATCCTCTCTGCCTTGCACCTCGGCTCCCACGACTACCCTCCACAAGCTACCGTCTACAGTAAGTAAGACTAATACACCATGTTTTTTTCAGACCTGAATCCATGGGTAGCAATGGCATCCACTAGTCTACATCTACATATCTACACAACTATACATATAAAGATGTAAACTTTGTTTGTTTTTTGTTTGTATGTAGGGGGTAATCTCAGGAACTACCGAATTGATTTCAAAAATTATCTCACAGATAGAAAGCTATACTATTCCTGACAGACATAGGCTACTAATTTTACGCGAACGAAGTCGCGCGCGTCCGCTAGTAGTGTTTAATTTCGCTACTAGCGGATGCCCGCGACTTCGTTAGCGTGAAATTAGTACCCATGTCCGTCAGAGATAGCAAAGGTTTCAGCTATATAGTATAATATTATATACTTTGCGGCTATAGTGAAAGAATTTTCTGAAACCATTCAGTAGTTCTAGATATTACCCCCTTCGTATAAATAAACAAAAAACAAACTTTACCTCTTCATTGTATTCGTGTATACCTAAAGATGTAATAGCAATCGCACAGAATAAATACAAAACAACAGAAGTACAAAAGTCTCTCTTCAATACAAATACTAATCATTTATTTGTCAACACAGGTGGATAATGAGATATTACAAATTTTTCAATAGCATCACCATGTTTCGCCATCAGGCGTACAAATATTTCGAAAGTCAGCGTACAGCAGCATGCATGATTATCAAATGTCAACTTAAAACAACTGAATAATTGAACTTAATTAAATCAAATTAGAATGGTAAAAAACACAAGTTAGAAGTAACTTGTGTTTTTATACCATTCTAATTTGATTGACAATAACCTGTTTCACAAACCCTGACAACAGAAACTTATTTATCTCTGTCGGTAGTCAAAATAAAACTGTAATAAATTTAGTACAAATCTTCTTAAAGTCTTCGATGGAAGTGCTATTGTCGGCCGCAAATATAAGTTTGTGGTTGAAACCGAAATTCGTGACTTGGTAGTTTTTGCAGCAGATTGGTTGTAAACCTAATAAAGGAACTAGTTTTGCATGTTCTTTTAAAGGTAAACTATATTCATCTGTACATGACTTCTGAATACTTCGTACGAAAACAGAGTTTAGTTAGAAATCATTAGCGCAGAAAGTCGTGTAAGTGATAATCTTGCAGATACAGAATTTATGTTTTTGTTTGTATGTCTGATCTGAAGGCAAAAAGAAACAAACTTGACAACCCACATACCACATGCAATATAAATTTAACAAGCTGGAATTTAATATTTCAGATGGTGACAAGTTTGACTTCATAGTGGTAGGCGCGGGTTCCGCGGGCTGCGTACTCGCCAACCGGCTCAGTGAGGTCGCGGACTGGACTGTGCTGCTGGTAGAGGCCGGCGGCGACCCGCCTATTGACGCCGTGGTCAGTTTGGCTTAAAGCTAAAATCCTTATAAGCTTATTAATGTTAGTACCTACTTAAGTAGGTACTTGATAGGTAGCTTATTGTTTAAAATTGTAATGACAACACAAAGAAAAATAAAAGAAAAATTAGGGCAATGGCAGGATTTGAACCTGCAACATCAGCATAAATATTTAAAATAAAAATCGAAAGAAATTTCGGTTACAAAATTTAGCTTATCGTTACTCGGATTATTTTTACTTTTTTTTTTGTGCACCCTTGTTTGTAATTTTCTTATTTATGTTGTGGTTGCCTGGTAGAGAATGCCTACTGGCATTAAGTCCGCCAATTGTATTTGTTTTGTAAACTGTACTGTTGTTTTGTGTTGTGGAATAAATAAATATAAGGTAAAGTCCCAGTGCTTGACAGTGACCCAACAATCGACGAGAAGATACGGAAACATACGAGTAAAATCGAGGGACACTACTACTACTGCTGGAAAAACAATGCCGTACGCGTAACACCTTAGCGCTACAAATTGCGAAAGTTTATAACAGTTCCAAGTAAGCTTAAAACTGTTTTATCTACACACATATCATAATTTCTCAATAACGCGTTCAAAAACCATAGAAAATGACCAGCATTATTACAACCAATGTTATTTTAAGAATTTTCTTGTCTGTGGTAGTAGGTAAATCTGTTCTTTATTGGGTAGTATCTCTTAGTAGTCTGTGTTTATTGGTGATTACATTACCGATATCTCGTGACGTTATGAATTTAAATTTGGAACAGCTGTCAAAATTCAAGTTGGTCTCTATTCTAGTATCCACAGATATTAAAACAGTTATCGATACGAAACGTCAATTCAGTATGATTTTTTAATTTAAACGCACGACATTTCATCTCGAGTGACATGACAATAGGGAATTCATTCTTTTGTCTATGATTTAAAAAAAACGTTCGTCTTGACGGATAGATCGAATTGCCGCCATACTTGTTTGTTGGTTTTTTGCTGTTACGGTTTTTTGCAGTTATGATATGTGTGTAGATAAAGTAATGTATGCAACTGTATATAATTAGGCCTTAAAACACTCGTGTGATCCTATTATGAAACTCGCTGACGCTCGTTTCATAAAACCACACTCGTGTTTTAAGGCCTCTCATTATATAGCAGTTGCATAAAATACTATTAAACTTTCGCAATTTTCACACATATTTTTAACGTCTATCGGGACTTTAATACGATAATAATATTGTTTTTACTAAACGTTTCGACATTGCAACGGCCATGGACACGAGTAAACAAAAACAATGTTATCATCACGTTTAAGTCCCAATAGAGCTTATAATCCTTGTATAAAGTGTTTTTGAACCTGTTAGTATTTTACAAAATATATTTGACTTTATTCCAGATACCAAGTTTGTTCCCGTTCGTAGACTACTCGATGGCTGATTGGAACTACTACACAGAGAACGACGGCTACTCCAGCCAAGCTCATAAAACTAAGACCGTCCACATGACACGAGGCAAGATGCTCGGCGGCTCCAGTGGTGCGAACTACATGTTCTACGTGCGAGGGAACAAAGCAGACTACGACTCGTGGGCGCAACTCAACCCTGGCTGGGACTGGGACAACGTGCTTCCCTACTTCAAGAAAAGCGAACGTTTAAATGACCTTCCAATTATGACCAGTGACACAGCGTCCCTACATGGAACTGAAGGTTATTTAGGCATAACTCGACCTATCTGGGAAGAAAGAACGAGAAAATACTTTGAAGCCTTCAAAGAAAATGGACATGATATATTAGAGGATACTAACGGCTTTCAGCAACTGGGTTATTCACCGACACAGTTTACTATCGATGGAGGCTTACGCCAAAGCACTGCTGTATCTTTTCTTAGACCTATTAAGAATAGACCTAACTTGTATATTTTAAAAAACACACTAGCAAGAAAAATTCTTTTTGATGATAAAAGAGCTATTGGCGTGCAAATAAAAACTCCAAACAAGAAAACTATTACTGTCAAAGCAAGAAAAGAAATTATTTTGTCAGCTGGAGCGATTAGTTCTCCACATATACTGATGCTGTCAGGAATCGGACCGAAGGAACATTTAGAACAGAATCAAATTAAAGTTCTGTTGGATTCACCAAATGTAGGCCAAAATTTACAAGACCACTCATCAATAATGGTGGCCCTAACAGGGCAAAAAGGTTTCGAATCTGTGGTTCAAAATGTAGATGTCCTGATCAATCTAGATAAGTTTCCGACGCCTGCTATAATGGGTCATGCGTGTCTAAACAAATCTCAAACCGTTCCTGACTATCAAACAACTTCGTTTCCATTTCCAGCTGGTACGATAATGTCGACAGTCATATGCTCCGTTGTTTTTGGGTTAAGCAACGAAATTTGTACGGCAGTGGCGCTAGCAGGACAGGCTCAAGAGACTTTGTTTGCGATCGTTAACATGCTCCACCCAGAATCAAGGGGTAGTATTAGTCTAAAAAGCAACGACCCCGAAACATATCCAGTAATTAATTTAGGATATTACTCTAGTCAGATAGATTTAGAAAATCACGCTCGATACATACAAGATTACGTTAGCGTCATTAACTCGAAGTATTTTCGGTCAGTTGGATCAGAAATGGTGGATATTAAAATCAAGGAATGTAAGAATTTTGTATTTGGTAGTCATGAGTACTGGAAGTGTCATGTTCTGAACGTAGCGTCTACGCAGTGGCATTTAGTTGGTACCTGTGCCATGGGACCCGAAGGAGTGGTCGACGAGAGACTGAGGGTGAGGGGTGTGGAAGCCCTACGGGTAGTGGATGCTAGCATCATGCCCACTATCACAAGCGGGAACACCAATGCGCCCGTTATCATGATTGCAGAAAAAGCTAGTGATATGATTAAAATAGATCACGGAATAAACTTGTAAGCGTAAACTGGTTATTTTATTTTCTCCTTCTTCCTTGTTTTTTGTTTCATTACGCATTAATTAGAGTAGAGCGTTGGTTGCCTAGTGGCTAGGGAGGAGGAATCGTTATTGTGAGGTACCGAGTTCGATCGCCAGATCGCCATGTTAAGCAATTTCTTGATCGACGATACATCAGGCAAGCACTATAGTAACCAACGTTGTTACGGTAAGAGGAAAACATCGTGAGGAAAGCTGGACATTCAAGTAAATGAATGTGTAACCATGTTCCTGTCAGTCTGGTCTCCCTGTATCAGAGGTGAACGATAATAATTATAATATAATGCCACTTGGCTAATTTATAATAAATAACTATTAAATCCTTAGTAGGAAATAAAAAGCACATTACAGAAGTATATATGTAAGACCCATCATTTGACACATGACAACACCCATATAATGTAAATGTGCATTATCCATTGAAATTATAAATAAAATATTCAACAGCTTTTGAGCTTCACAGATACCTAAAAGCTATGTATATGCTCTTTTAAGGTGCAACTAAGTGGTTATTACATTTATTTCTATCGTAATAATAAAGTATTTCATACTAAAAACTCAACACGTAAACAGTTACGTATTAAGTCTTTTTTTTCTTAAACTTAGTGTAGTGACCAAGTTCTTCGTTTCAATTCAAATGAAATTTTCGTAAATTTGTTGAAATCGATTAATTTATTACAAAATCAAAAAGATATCAAATCATTAAATTAAACATTAAAATGAAAAAATCCCTATGGCTAAGAACGTGCCCTTTTTAACCGACTTCAAAAAAAAGGAGCAATATGTTTCGCGATTACTCGAAGACGGCTGGACCGATTTGAAAAATTCTTGTTTTGATTGAAAGGGTATACTTCCAAGTTGGTTCCATTGTCATCAGGTCACGATCTGGTGGTGGGATCCTGGAGAAATCGAGGGGAATCTTTAAAAAATGCACACCTGTAACCATTTGGATATTTTTTTTATAGTAACTTGTACTTTTGTTCTCGGAAAACTGGAACTGATAGTGAATATAGACGGCCTCTGAAACTACTCAATAATAAGTAGGTATTTCACGGGTGGCGATACGCGCGGCTATTTTAATATAGTTGCTAAACAATTTATGTTAATTGCAATGCATTTGGTCAAGTGAGGCTGATGGTGAAGAGGTGCAATTTTTGAATCTCATCAGTTGACTAAAGCTCACAAAAATGGCCGAATCTCTATGGAAAACGGCCAGTTTGTTGATGAGCTTTAGCCACCCGGTGAGATTCAAAAATCGCACTCCAGGAGAACTCCTCAAGAATTAACGTCCCTGCATTGGGAAAAGCAATATTTTGTAAAGGGTGATGCGCAATTGACATAACCGTGTAACTTAGATAAACAACTAGACTCACTAAAAAGAGAGAAATGGTTTTGTTCATCGAATTTTGAATTTTCAAAGCATAGATTTTTGAACGAAACAATATCAGATTATGGTACCAGTCCGGGCGGAACCTGCACGAAGTTCTATCGCCTTAACTCAGATAAAATTTTTTTTTTAAATCGTCACTATAATCGATTGCAATAATCAATACCCTTAGTAATCGGTAGATACGTTAATCGCCACGCCTTAGCCTCATCACTATAAACATCAATGGACAAGTCTCAAATATTGGGTCTTACATATATTCTTCTATAGTTTTCATGAGATGTAATGACAGAAGTCTAATTTTTAAAAACAGAAACAAATAAAAAGAACATAAAAAGTATAAAAAACAATGAGGTTTTATAAAAAAGGTTCAATCTTGAACACGGAGGTCAGATGGCAGTCGCTTCAATGTAATTAGCTAACCTGCCAAATCTGGAATCATGGTCAAACCGTACCAACAGCACCGGGCCAACAGCACCTGGAAACAGGTATTGTATAAAAAGGGGTGGAGATAACTCAGTGGAGTGGAGCGCGCGAGGTACGATTAGCAAAAATACAGAACTTTAAAAAAAGTATAGGGTAAAGGCACCAGTGGTCAGCCTCATAACGACTTTTTGAAGTTTGAACGGTCGGCATTTCTACAGGATTAGTCGGATAAATAAACGCATTACGTGGTTAAATTAATTGCTTATTAAAGATTCAAAACAAAACATAGAAAAAAGTAAGAATCTTCTTAATTATATCTATAATTAAGTAAAAACAAAAAATGGCACTTTTTTCCAGTAGTCAGCCTCCGAAATCCAGTATGCAGCCTTGGTGTACCCAGTACTCGGCCTTTACAAACTATTAAACATAATGAGATCAAAATCACATAATACGTGTAAATATATTATATTTATAATATCAAAATCAACGATATCTATATTATTCCTAATATTTATTGTCCCTTATGTCTATTTTCACCCGACTGCGCGACGCAAAGGAGGGTAATCTGTTTATCAGCCTATGTATGTATGTTTGTTCCTTTGTAGCGATCTAGAGACCAAATGCGTGGGCCGATTTTGATGATTTTTATGTCAATCGATTTGTCTTAATCTTGCGAGTGTCACTAAGGACATGACAATAATCAAAATTCAATATGGCAACCATCAGATGCCCTATTGTGAAAAAGAAAAAAATTTAAGTCTACGAACTATGTTGAGTTGGGTATCATTGGATACGTATTCGAAAATTATTATTAGGTTTTTCATATCATTTTTCATTTTGAATGACCGTTGAGGATCTATAACGATTTAAATTTGATTAGCAACCATTCTGACGCAATTCGAACTAAAAAGTGTAAAAAAAATAAAATAAAAAATAAATAAAAAAACCCAACTGCGTTAAAAGTAAATCAAGACTGAAAAGACTAAAACAAGACCAGTAGCCTGAAGTTCTGTTAAGTAATGTTGGATACCTACACCATTGCAATCAACAGTCGGGACCCATTACTGGGACCATTTGAGCCGGTCTACATTTTTAATGGGTCCCAACTATAGAAGTTCATGAAACTCAATAGTTTCATGAACTTCTACAGTTGGGACCCATTAACTCCCTCCAGTCTTTAGAGGATATGGCCCCAATTCAATCAAACGATCTGCTGGCCTCCCTAATCGACATTCCGCTTCGTATGACTTCCAGGGCAGAAGTGAGTTTTTCTGGAGGGTATATATGTATCTGTCTCGGCATTTTACTACAGATAAGAAAAAAAAATGTAGTTAATGAATACTCAATTATTTGAATTTACAAGATACATACATTTTACTCACATATGTCTGCGTAACAGACTTAAGAAGACCATCATTCAAACAATACCTATGTACAGTAAACGTCAAAAATATCTATACATTTTTGAACCTCATTTCAATGAGATAGAGTTCAAAACGATGTACCACGCAAGGTTAATGGCTGAGTACTGGATCCGCTAAACCCAATGGTCAGCCGCGTATAAACGTTATTTCAAATGCGGCTGACTACTGGGTTTTACTTTAAATAGACTAGAACATGCTTAACTAAATTTGAAAATTTAAATCTAACGGTCGTAATGGTTGTATCGGCTAGAAAATAAAAATAAAAATGAATAACCCAATGGTCAGCCGCGGGAGGCTGGACACTGGATTTTTTGTAAAAAAATGGTATCCAGTAGTCAGCCCCCTCAATTTATAGGTGAAATGTTGATATTTTTATTAACATATAATGTTAGTTAATAGATAAACTAATAAATAAACCAATCATGTACAAAAAGTATTAACTCAAAACATTAAAACATGGTTTTTCATACCTGTTAAGAGAACACCACGTGCAACAAAAAATATGGCGGACATGACAATATTGCTCTCGCCGACAAAGAGCACCTATATGAACGAGTATACCTCTTCCCCCCGATCCCTCACCGCAACTGTCGCATGATGTATTGACCAATAAGGAATCAGAGCTACAATTGAAATACTCGCGATTTGTTAAAACGAATATACCAGATATTTATGACCAATAAACGTCTCAAAAGGCTGACCACTGGTCCCTGGCTGGCCACTGGTGCCTTTACGTGTAAGTTTATTGATGTAAATTGTATAATTTTAACATTGATTCATGATCCAGCACAAATTTAACCTGATGGTTGACTGGTTCAGAATGCCTTAGGGCTTAAATTACCAAAATTCAAACTAAGATGAAAAACACCTCGAAATATAACTCTTGGACAGCGAACTACCTACTTGAATAGTTTTGCTGCACATGAGTATCGTTGAATCCTTTTACAAGGAATGTATGGACCTTACAGATATCCTACATATACTTAAACATGTACCTACATTTAAAAGATGGGGTGTTTACTAGCCTCTATGTGCTGATTAATAAGAATATACACGAACATACAAAATCGATAACATCCGACAAAAGTTTTTGGTCCTATAACGTGCCGAAAGAACAACATATTCTTAAGTAGGTAAGTAGTTAGATAACAAAAAGCAATAGGTACACTATTTGATACAATAGCTCACTTTACACGGTATTTTGTCATAACTAATTAAAAATATATTCAAGCGTGATATGTATAAATTAACTAATTGTTTGTTTAGGTATCTTTATAACATGTGCTCTCCTATAAGTCAGTTCGGTAGTTCAGTCAACTGTTTCGTTAAAGAGGTCAGTACAGAGTGGAAGTATTTGAGATTATTTTTCAGTACCTACTTATTTTTTTTTTATCTGCCTAGACCTTTCAGAGTCAAATTTCATAATTAATTGATAAATCGTTTTAAACTTTCGCGATTTTGACAGATACTCGTATTTCTAACGTCTATTAGGCTGCTTTTCCACCAGAGGTGCGTAGCGAGGGATGTGTTTGTAAGAACCAATAGAATCGCTTCATTTACCTCGCTTCGGTCAGCACAGCTCTGGTGGAAACGGCTCATTGGTTCTTTACAAACACTCCCTCGCTACGCATCCTCGCACATCTCTGGTGGAAATGCAATCTTAGTGGCTCTAACATGATCAGCCAAGTTCAATTCTAAGTTTATCTCTATAGAGATAAACTTAGAATTCAACTTGGCCGAGCCTATAGGCTTGACTTTCTTATGATACTATAGTTTGACAGAGACGCGGTGTGGGCATGGGAAGTATTTATATGTGAAAAAATTCGGTGCAGTACCTAGTTTTAAAGGAAATTAAAAGGAAAACTCATATTTATAACATTATCGGGACTTATTACCTTGACGTTTCGGCCATGTTTCAATGGCCGTGGTCACGAGTAGACCAACAACAATAAATCAACAATATATTTTTATCGCGCTTAAGTCCCGATAATGTTATAAATATGTGTGAAAGTCGCGAAAGTTTAAAACAATTTAAAAGGAAAACTATCACAGCTTAGGCTTTATAAGTTCACGAGCATCTACAAAACCCTACATTGCACGTGGTCTGATACGCACTTATTTATCCCGGGTATAGTCGAATTGGAGGCTGTAGATATTTTTTCTTTTCGTTATTTATTAGAAAGAGAAGATAAAGTTGTAACAAAGCCTTGTTTTCTAGAATGCCGTTCCTCGACTTGCTGTCTCAAGGCGAGACGGACGTAATAGAGCCAGTTGTACGGCTGTTGCAGGCAGCGCTGGCGATTCTTACCACCCTGCACCTTGGCTCTTACAACTATCCTCCGCAAGCCACCGTCTACGGTGAGCGTACCAATGGCCATACACCACCCCTCCTTTCACTAGGGGTTATTCCACTTAAATGGTTGTCTAAGCTGCCTTTGGTACAACACTTAAAATCACAGTAGATTATATTTGGCGCCAAACCTTTCAGATGGTGACACGTTTGACTTCATAGTGGTAGGCGCGGGTTCCGCGGGCTGCGTGCTCGCCAACCGGCTTAGCGAGGTCGCGAACTGGACTGTGCTGCTGGTAGAGGCCGGCGGCGACCCGCCTATCGACGCCGTGGTCAGTTGTCTCTATTCAATAGCGTTGGTATTATAATTGTACAATTGATCTAATTACAGAGATGTTAATTTCAGCGGTCGTTGATGTTCAGGCAACCCTTACCTGTTTAAAAGTGCATGGTTTTCTTGACAGCCTGTGAGAAGTTGTTTGGAGGAGACACCCTTTTAAACCTTTTAAACCCCTAAAAAAATGCATAACTTTAATTTCCTCCTATAAACAGAATATTTCTCCAAAGCTTGCTCATCCTTTTTCACTAGGTGATAAGATGAACTCCTTGAGCTTGCATGAAACTTGCTCTCTAATCTATTTATTCTTAACTAAATTTCAGATCCCAGGTCTCTTCCCCTTAGTGGACTATTCTATGGCTGATTGGAACTATTATTCAGAGGACGACGGCTACTCCAGCCAGGCTCACAAGACAAAGACCGTCCACATGACACGAGGCAAGATGCTCGGCGGTTCCAGTGGTGCAAACTACATGTTCTACGTGCGAGGGAACAAAGTAGACTACGACTCGTGGGCGCAGCTCAACCCTGGCTGGGACTGGGACAACGTGCTTCCCTACTTCAAGAAAAGCGAACGTTTAAATGACCTTCCAATTCTGACCAGTGACACAGCGTCCCTACATGGAACTGAAGGTTATTTAGGCATAACTCGACCTATCTGGGAAGAAAGAACGAGAAAATACTTTGAAGCTTTCAAAGAAAATGGGCATGAGATATTAGAGGATACGAATGGCTTTCAGCAACTCGGTTATTCACCTGCACAGTTTACTATCGACGGGGGTTTACGGCAAAGCACTGCAGTATCGTTTCTTAGACCAATTAAGAACAGACCTAACTTGTATGTAATGAAAAACACACTAGCAAGAAAAATACTCTTTGATGATAAAAGAGCTATTGGCGTGCAAATAAAAACTCCAAACAAGAAATTTATTACTGTCAAAGCAAGAAAAGAAATTATTTTGTCAGCTGGAGCAATTAGCTCTCCACATATACTGATGCTGTCAGGAATCGGACCAAAGGAACATTTAGAACAGAATCAAATTAAAGTAATGTTGGATTCACCAAATGTAGGCCAAAACTTACAGGATCATATATCAATATTGGTAGTTCTGGCGGGACAAAAAGGGCTTGCATCTGTAGTCCAAAACGTAGACGCCCTGACTAATTTAGATAAGTATCCAGTACCCACTATTATGGGGCACGTAGCAATGAACAAGTCCCAAACCTTTCCCGATTACCAAATAAACGCATTCCCGTTTCCCACCGGTACGATACTGACTACTGGATTATGCACTGCGGTTTATCGCTTTAGCGATGAGATTTGCACAGCAGTTGCGAACGCGGGACAAACTCGGGAGACTCTTCTGGCAATCGTTAACCTGCAGCACCCTGAATCAAGAGGCAGCATCAGACTAAAAAGTAATAACCCCGAAACATACCCAGCAATTAACTTAGGCTACTATTCGAAAAGCATTGATTTAGAGAATCATGCGCGATGCATAGAAGATTATGTGAGCGTTATTAACACAACATATTTTCGTTCAGTTGAATCCGAAATTGTGGATATGAATATCAAGGAATGTAAGAGTTTTGTGTTTGGCAGTCATGAGTATTGGAAGTGCCATGCATTAAACTTGGCAACTACGCAGTGGCACCCGTCTGGTACCTGCGCCATGGGACCTGAAGGAGTGGTGGACGAGCGGCTGAGGGTGAGGGGTGTGGAAGCCCTACGGGTAGTGGATGCTAGCATCATGCCCACTATCACAAGTGGGAATATCAATGCTCCTACTATCATGATTGGAGAAAAAGCTAGTGATATGATTAAAAATGATCACGGAATTAAATGATAGGTGGTGAATGTTGGTTGTTTTATTTTTCTACCACCTTACTTTTAAATTTTCCTTCTTCTTGTATCTAAAACCATCATTCCTAGCGCTTTTTCCAGTTTTCCTATTCGGGCTACATTTTGACCATGACCCCAGATTTGGCAGATCAGGTTATTACTTGGGAGCGACTGCCATCAGACCTCCGTAGCCCCTGTTACGGGGAAACCGGACCGACAGGATCATGGTTACTCATTTATTTAAGTACCTAAGTACATGAATGTGCAGACGTCCTCGCGATGTTTTCCCTCACCGCAAGAGCGTTGGTTACTACAGTACCTATCTACCTACTTAGGTGATTTGTTTAACTCAGAAAACGCATTGGTACCTATACATACCGACTGCTAGGGATGGAACTACCTTGCTATGACAAGGTCGACCCCACAGATTAGAGAGGTCCACCCCCTAGCCACTAAAGCACCTTACTGACCATCCACCCTGCTGTACGTCCCGCCAAGGTCATGCACGATGTAGCACACACACCATCGTGCGCGCATCCAGCGTGCTAGATGTAATCGAACGAATTAAATGAATGCACGTGTTTTACTTATTTAAAATGTCACCATATTTTATCAAAACGCTAAAAAATTTAAATCTTCTGATGTGAGCAGCAGCAGCAGAAGCAAAGAAAAAAATAGGAAGAAGTTTTCAATTAAAAATGCCTCGCTGGATCCAAAATTGATCGTGCAAGTCCAGCAAGCAATTAATAATAATATTGACGTACGTCAAGCCTACTCACGGTCGTGCATCGTGCATGACCTTGGCGGGACGTACAGCAGGGTAGATGGTCAGTAAGGTGCTTAAGCCACCAACGCTCATCCTAACCTTAAAGTATTATATATGAAGTATTGCTAAATAAAGCTGTGGGGAGGCTTAAATTATCGCAAATTTAATATGGGTACTTTCAAAATCATGCAACAACAAATGTTAAAAATACCTACCAACATAATTAATGAATTGAACTGCGCCAAAAGGGAAAAGTCTGAAAATGTTTGCAGTTTTTCACGTTTTACGCTGGTAGCACAACTTTATTCTACTTGCAAAATGTAGCTTCACGCTCTCCTGAGGAGTCTAAATAACATAACAAAAGTGCAGCTTTATATAGCGCTTTGCGTTTTTATTTCAAATTAAGAACATTATTTTATCTTAAGTACTGGATTATTTATTTACAACAAAAGAAACAAAGCGATCACAGAAAATAAAATAAAAAAGTTAAAAATCTAATTAAAATTAAAGTGAAAAATGTCACCCAAGCCGCTGTTTCTGGGCAGAGTGCCCAAAAGGCTGGCGGCGTTACCTCTCTGAATGGCAATGCCAATACGTTGGGCGAGGAACGCGCCAGCCCTTGGGTCACCGGAGGTGTCGACAATTTTTTTCTTTATTTTTTTGAACAACGTGTGGGCGTCGGGTCCCCATGGGCCCAGGGTCTCCACGGCGAAGGCAACAAAAATAAAATTGTCGCCAAGACACGCATATTTGCGATGTTTTGCTGCCTCAGCCGTAGCAGCCGCTCTACCTGCCCTTAATGCCGTTGAGCCAAGGTAGGACGGCGCCAGAGTATCGACGCATGTTGCGTCCCAAACTAAGGGCCGTCCTAATTGCCAAGGCACAAGGGTCATGCCGTCGGGTCTCTTGCCATCGCTGCGTGCAAGACCACACGGCTCCAACACAGCAGGCACGTTTGCGCTGACAAGAGCCCGACGGAGAGTGTCATTAAGGCAGGCATGACGGGACTGACGACCAGCGTTTTTCGGGCATCTAAGACCATGGTGACCCAGACTGTCCACCTCTGAGCCACAGAAACAGCGGTGTGGCACTACTAAATCTAAGCCTAATCTAAGTACTTACTTATAGACATAATAATTAATATTCAACAAAATAACCAAAATATTTTACCAACGTAAACATAAGGAAACTATGTGTAGATAAATCTAAAATTAATTACTGAGTTTATTGCTTATCCTAGACTTATTTAAATTTTGAGTTTTTTCTTTAGTTTTATTTGTATTATAACGGAGTGAGTTGAAAATGAACACCACTTCTTCGGGTAACACTTAAATTATGAATTCGTAACATTTTTAGCTCAAATTAAAGGTCTCACATACGTTAATTTCTATATAAATTACAATAAAAACATTTAAGCACGCGTCACGGGAGAGAACAGGAACAATATTGGATAGCGCGCGGGCGTTCGAATTTCGCGGGCACGGCGCATAGACTTATTATTGAAAGACCAAGGCCGAGCGTGTCTCCGAAAGGGACAGCAAATACACACACATGAATATTTAGCGTTACCATCTTTAAGGCAGTTTTCCCTGGGGTCATTTACGATGTCAATTAAAAAAAAACAATATTTTTATAAATTGAAAAAAGAAGAATTACTTTTGGAAAATGTTTTTAATAATTAACAGGAATTTATAAAATCACTCTTAATAATAATAATAATGGTACCTAATTGTAGCGAAAAAGGTTGGAAATAATTATATAGTAAACTCACACTGTAACAATAGTTTTCGGTCAAAGTGTTAACAACACATTCTGGAAGATTCCAGTGGCCCGTTTCACGAAGCTACAAGTTACAATTTTACAAGTCTAAACCGGCAACATTGGTCATTATGCCCATTGCCATTGGTCATTATTGACCAGTGTTGCCGGTTTAGACTTGTAAAATTGTAACTTGTAGCTTAGTGAAACGGGCCACAGTAGGTGCAATCCATGATTCCCGTATATGTGGTTCGTGGGGGAATCTGGAAGTTAAATCCAGAATACACTTCACGGGGCTTCATTTCATACAGCATTTGAGTCGACTTCCGAGTTATACTAGTGCATATTTTATCTGTGTACTAGTGTTTTACGATTAAATGAATCAAAATACTAGACTAACATGCTTTACGAAATAGGGTCCTGTTTAAGTTTTTTCTATACCAATATTTCATCAACGTACTATTTACCCCTTAACGTGTGGTAATATTCGTGGGAAAAAGTGACAACACTGAGTTTTAAGGTGATGTAAAAAACACCAACTAAAAATGCAAAAAACAGGTTTTATTTGATCTTGAAACACGTTTGGATGTTTATGTAAAGCAGGAAGGAACCACACAATATGAAACGTCTATTCTAATAAGTCAAATAAGATCAAATTTTTAATAACTTCCGAGTGAAAAGATAGTTCATCAATTTTCGATTCACTGTCACTTTTGCAGCCTAAAACAGAACATTGCACCACTCTGCACACTCGTTATACTGTTCTTAACGCCTGTACAAAAAAAGAGTCTACTATTTTAAATAAACCGGGCACTTTTTGTAATTTTTCCGGTGACATAGATTGAGCTTGTCACAAAACGTCAAAGTTTGTTTAGCATAGAAGTATGGTAAGCAAACTTGACCTTGAAAAAACTAAACATGCCATGAGGGACAAAACATATCAAGCTCTGTCTCTTTTATTTCACAAGCAAATTCATATTTATATCTTATTCTTGTGCGAGTGAAAAGGAAGACGTCCAGCTTTCTATAGATTTCTCTTTCTACGGCACGGCGTGAGCGTATGACAATCCTGCTCTGCGCGTCCCTAGAACTGCCAGGTGAGCCGACAGATGGCGCTATAGTATTTATTTCGGTCATGATATTTGTCCTGAAATAAATTAATTCTTCAGTTAAAGTAATCAGAAGGATTGTTATGAACGTTTTATATTAACATGGTGTTGTATTATCTGTGACGCGAGCTGTCAATGTGACAGTTTCCCGGCAAAATGGCCGTCAGAACAGAATATAGATGTCAACTGAAAAGTATGTTGTCTTTTATTAAAAACCCAAATAATATACAATATAACATGGTGGCAGCGGTAAAAGCACAAAATAAATAGTATTATAAGACTAACGTGAAGACAGTAAAGAAAAGAAAACAAGATGGGAGAAGAAAAGTTGAGTGCAAGTAGTATCGTGGCGGCTCCAGATAGATTTTCCTTTGACCCGGCACAATGGGGAGTATGGAAGAAGAGATTCGTTCGCTACATGAGCCTTAGTGGCAACGATAAGAAAAGCGATGGGGACAAGTTAAATTGTTTAATATATCACATGGGGGATCGGGCCGAAGACATAGTGCTGCAGTTTGATAAAAGCCTAGACTATGAAAGCACGCTAGCAGCATTCGACAATTTCTTTTTACCTAAAAGGAATGTGATATTTGAAAGATTCAAGTTCAATTCTAGAAGCCAGAAAGAAGAGGAACCATTTGAGATATTCTTAACTGATCTTTATAAACTCAGTGAAACATGTGACTATGGGTCATTGAGAGATGAGCTGATCCGTGACAGGATTGTTATTGGATTGAATGATAAAAGAACCAGTGAAAGGCTCCAGTTAAAGGAAGATTTACAGCTCAAAGATGCTATATTGATAGCAAAGCAGGCAGAGTTGCAGCAAAGAGAAAATAAAATTTTGAGACATAGTAGCACAGAAGAGACATTTGTGAACAAAATCCGGACAAAGGAGAATAAACAGGCGAAACAAACCTGCTGGTTTTGTGGAGGAGGACGTCACCCAAAAGAACAGTGTCCTGCGGTTAAAGTGAAATGTTTCAACTGTGGTCGCACAGGACACTTTGCTAATCTGTGTCGAGCTAAGTATATGAAAAGAATGGAAGAAGACCTGCAAGAAACTGTTTTTAAGGTGGGTTCATGTAATATGTTAGGAAAATATGTAATAAAAGTGGATGTTTTCAATAGAGATGCATATGTTGATAAGTTGAATTTTTTGATAGACACAGGCGCCGACATAATTGCAATACCAGACAATATCAGCCAGCTGCAGCTGAGACGCTGTGAGGATAGGGTAAGGGGTCCTGATGGTAAACCTTTACTTGTTAGAGGAACTGCTGTATTAAGGTTAGTGTATAAAGATAAAGTGTATCATGGCAAAGTTTATGTCATCAAAGGGTTAAAGTGTGCTATACTGGGGCGACCAGCTATTGAAAGCATGAATATTATTTCAATTTGCTCTATGACACAAAATGCAGAAAATAATAGTAACTTAAGAGAAAGTTGTTCCAAAGTATGCGTTGAGACAGAATTTCCCCACATATTTGATGAATTAGGAGTGTTTAAGGACGAATTTAGTATCAAATTAATAGATAATCCTCAACCCTTTATACAAGCAACGCCGCGAAGTGTGTCAATACCTTTACTACCTAAAGTCAAAGCAGAATTAGATAAGTTGGAACGTTTAGGTATTGTCAGTCCTATAGAGGAACCAACAGACTTTGTTTCTCCTATAGTAGTGGTTTATAAAAATGATAAAATAAGAATATGTGGGGATTACACAAAGGTGAACCAAAACATTAAAAGACCTGTATACCCTATACCTAAAATTGAAAATACTTTGGCACAACTTATGGGAGCAAAATATTTCTCTAAAATAGATGCAACATCTGGTTTTCACCAAATTAAATTAGACGAAGATTCAAAAAAACTCACAACCATAATAACTCCATTTGGGAGATATATCTACAATAGGTTACCTTTTGGACTCAACTGTGCTCCGGAATATTTTACTATGAAGTTTAATAATTTGTTCAGAGACTTAAAAGTTGCTATACACATGGATGATATATTAATTTATGAGAAAAGTAAAGAAGAACATGACAAAGTATTGAGAGAAGTTCTTAAGAGGTTAGAAAAAGAAGGCATAACTATAAACAAAAGAAAATGTCAATTTGGAGTAACAGAAATAACCTACTTAGGCCACACAATAAATGAGAATGGAATAGCAATTGATCCAGAGCGCATTAGGGCAATAAGCGAGTTCAAAACCCCTACTAGCTCTTACAATTTCTAGGAATGGTAAATTTTGTGGGGCGGTTCTTACCTAACAAATCCCATCATTTGGAACCCCTTCATGCTTTGTTAAGAGAAAGCAATTTATTCATCTGGGGAATGTCTCAAGAGTTTGCTTTTAGAGAAATAAAAAAAATGCTTCAAAAAGCCCCCACTTTAGCACATTTTGACCCTAGCAGTAAAATTATAGTGTCAGCGGACAGTAGTTCATATGGCCTAGGGGCCGCATTGATGCAAGAAGACAAAGTAGGTAAAAGAAGTATAGTAGTATATGCGAGCCGCACCCTTTCTGACACAGAGAAACATTACGCACAGATTGAAAAAGAATGTTTAGCTTTAGTTTGGGCTATAGAAAAATTTAGAGATTACGTGGTAGGAATAAAAATACAATTAGAGACTGATCATAAGCCCCTCTTGCAAATATTACAAACTAAGCCATTGGATGACCTCACACCAAGGTTACTTAGATTCAGACTTAAACTAATGCGTTTCGATTACGAAGTCAAATACACCCCTGGAAAAGATTTGAAAGTTGCCGATGCTCTTTCAAGAAATCCATTAAAAACTATCGACAGTACAGTGAGTAACGGATGTTTAAATTTAGTGTTCAATCTGTGTGTAAATGAATCTGTGAATAGTGAAATGCTATGTAAAATAATTTCAGAGCAAGAAAAAAGTGATGTAAATTCTAAAATAAAAGAATATACGGTGAAAGGCTGGCCTCATATCAATAAAGTAGAGATTCCCTTAAGAAAATATTATCAATACAGACATAATTTCACAGTGGAAGGAAATTTACTTTTGTATAATTCCAGAATAGTTGTTCCAAATGTCTTACAAAGTGAGATATTGCAAAAGATTCATGAAGGCCACTTAGGTATAACAAAGTGTAGAGAACGAGCAAAGCAATCAGTGTGGTGGATGGGATTATCAAAGGAAATTGAAGATGTTGTAAGAAATTGTCCGAAATGCATAGAAATGCGAGTAAATCATAAAGAAGAGATGATTGTAGATAAAGTTCCCGATAGAGCATGGCAAAAGATTGGAATGGATCTTTTTAAATTTAATACTAATTGGTTTTTAGTGATGACTGATTACTATTCCAGGTATTTAGAAATATTTAAGCTAAACGATTTGACAGAGGATAGTGTAATCATGAAATGCAAGGAAACATTTGCGAGGTATGGTATACCCGAAGTAGTACGCACTGATTGCGGCACTCAATTTAAATCTAAATTCAATGTGTTTGCAAAAGAATATGGATTTAAATCCATTACTAGTAGTCCATACTATTCCCAAAGCAATGGCCAAGCTGAATCTGCGGTAAAAATAGCAAAAGCTCTGTTGAGTAAAAATGATGATATACACCTAGCGTTACTGGTATATAGAAATACACCTATTGAATGTGGCTACAGCCCAGCTGAGTTGATGTTTAGTAGAAAACTGCGTGATAATTTGCCTATAGTGTCTAGTAAACTAAATAAAACCATTGATGTAGGAGATCAGTATAAAAGTTTAAGAAATAAGAAAAAATATCTAGATTCACACTACTATAATAAAAGACACAGAGTATCACCTATGTTAGAGTTAAAGGTCAATGATAAAGTGTGGGTTACTGATTTAAAAACATATGGTGTCATAGAAAAAAAATGTACAGAACCTCGCTCATTTATTGTAAAAACAGACAAGGGTTTGTTTAGAAGGAATCGTGGGCATTTGGTGATAGCGCCTCATGCTCAATTAGAAGAAGTTAATTGCCCCGATCTTGAAGAAGTATGTGTAACTCCTGCAAGTTTTCTGGATTCGCAAGAACAAGTAACTATTTCCAATAACAGCCAAACCGAAGATGAAGACCAACAAAGTAGTAATAATCCTGAGTTTAGGGAATCCAGAAGGCTTGTAAAGAGACCCACTTATTTGAATGACTATGTGTGTGACTAAAATTTAAATTTGTTTTAAGCTAAGTTTCTTTTCATTTTCTTTATGTAAAAAGGAGAGATGTTGTATTATCTGTGACGCGAGCTGTCAATGTGACAGTTTCCCGGCAAAATGGCCGTCAGAACAGAATATAGATGTCAACTGAAAAGTATGTTGTCTTTTATTAAAAACCCAAATAATATACAATATAACACATGGCAAATACTTTTCTTCTTATAATTTCTTGGAAGAAGTATGTCATGTCAATATGAATATTTATTTGCTCTTACTAGGAATATGTAGTCGTATGAATCGCAAAAGTAGCGTCTCATTACAGGATTTTAAAACTCTGGTCGGCTGTAAATTACCTATATGTAAATAAATGATAAATGAAACATAAAATGAATAAAAAACACGGCTTCAGCCTATACTCATATTAGACATGGCGATATGGCTTTATGAGTATAGATAATCTTGCTTCTCTTGAAGAATAAAAAAAAACTATTGTTTTTGACAGTGACAGTGACATTTGATTACGAGTTCCAAATCATAGTTAAGCACCATGTCTTAACGTTCGCTAAAATAATGTTTTGACTTTTTACTACGTGAAAAACGCATCCTATTAGCGTTAAATAACACCAATTGTTAACTATTACGATATAGTAATTATCATGCTGCCACGTCATCTAATTCCACGACTTCTCGTACTTCGTTCTCCGTTTAGTTTTAATTAAGATTCCATTGACAGCACAGATTGGACATAAGGAAATATTTATTTAGCAAGAAAAGATGTGAGTCTGTGAGTGAAGCTTCGTCTGCGACTACACTTTCTAATGCCTATTTCGTTTTGTAATGATTTTTTGTTGTTCATTAATAAAATTGTAGAATATAAAACCACTTAAAGATACAATTTGTGCGGAAGTATATAAGTTTTAAGTGTAAGAGTTAAACAGAGTTCATAAACATGACAAACCTTGATGTAAGTACCATCTTTCTGTCTTAAGTTCTTGTATAGATTTCGTATTGCATACTGTTTATTCATTGAAATCTTCTGTTTGGGTGGTTTCCTGAAATTTGGTTAACAATTGCCCTATTTTAGACGGTGTTTTTAAATGTCAGTTATGTTTTTTTTTCCATACTGTGGGTAAACAACTACTTTGTTGTATCCAAAAGGGCCACTTTACTTACTTAGTTTTTTAAGAGAATCTTACCTTTTTTTGAAATCAGTCTAGGGACTGACGAGGCATGCATGGGACTGATATCAAACACGGTTGTTATGTTTAATATCATTTTTATTGCAAAATCAACTAACCAAATCAAATACCTCATATTATTACTAATTATTATCATAAACAGTGTAATTATAAGTAATTCCGTATAGTAAGTAGTATCAGGATCAGTGCACCTAGCACGAATATTCTCGATACGCGTTAACTCGCTACGTAAGTCAATGCATCTCGTTCTAATCAGCACAGTAGGAGAGAGACGCACTGAGTTACGTAGCGAGTTAACGCGTATCGAGAATATTCGTGCTAGATGCACTGGTCTTTCCACGATCTTAAGTCCAGACAAGGAGTCTCAAAAATATCCAAAATACTCAATTATATGTAGGTAGACAGCAAGAAAGACTTGAGACATAGTTACCTTGATAAGTAACAAAAACAATTAGCAGAACAAAGAATACCCAATTGTCAACCCATTAGTTTTAAGAACCTTTTAATGCACATAGTAATTATGCTCTAGTAGAACTGTGTTTGTATGTTTTTATATTCATTATAATGCTTCATAGATTTGACAATATTAGCATTTTAAGAGTTTCATACAAAACAAAAAAGCGTTAATATTTTCAAAACTATAGAAAATGTTAAAAAAAAATTGAAAATATACAAACCTAGTTCTAAGGCATAGTGATAACATACCAAAAAATCATTGTCATAGATTAAGATTTGGAGGGTAGAAAACGTTATCGCCGTTTCTATCGGGAGCTTTTGGGCTGGGCTCACACTCCTCTTAAGCACGTTTTTTTTTGTTGTGTGTTTCAATTTTTATATGTTTTTTTAAGTTTAAAACCATGGATCACATAGTATGATTGTCAGTCCCTAGCTTAATTTCAAGTCATCTAACCTACTTATAGGCTTAAGTTTATCTTACAAAACATTAACAACGTAACATAACAATAATTAATTAGGCTATGCCATTTTCTCATGGAAATTAATGATTTTTTTGTTAAGCTGGGAAAATGGCTTGCTTTTATATGAAAAAATGCCTATGTTGTGTGCTATTATATTATTAATTTTTTTTTTTATTGTTTTGGTTTTGGTTGATAAAAGAGTGATTATAACATTTTCTAATCTCTATTAATCTTATATTTAATAGTGACCCTTAAAACAAGAATATGTAAATGTACGAATCATAGTTGATCGGTCATCTTATTATTAAAATTGGTCCCAAGATATTTGTGTCTGTAAAAAAAAATATGTTTCAGGTGAGCAACAGCAGCACAGACAGTAGTTCTGGTTCAACATCGGACTCGAGCAGCAGCGGGAGCTCCTCCACCAGTTCTGGCTCCGGTTCCAGCAGCTCTGACTCCGAATCCTCAACTTCAGACACTCCGGCAGCATCGCAGCCTGCCCCAAAATCCCCAGCCAAACCAGACGAGGAACCACCAAAGAAGAAAGATGAACCAAAACCGAGGCAGACAAACAAAAAGATTTCATCGTCCAGTGACGATGACACACCAAAACCGGAACCACCGAAACCAGCACCACCTCGCAGAAGATCTTCAACGAAAACCAAGTCAGCAGCTAGCGTGCTGGCCAAAGCCAAGCCTGCAAGAGCCGCAGGCGCCAAACCACCCAAACCGATACCCAAAACCATGACCAAAACACAACCAAAAAACGATCAAACTAAGAAAAAAAGTATCTTCTCCCCCGACAATAGTTCAGAATCCGAATCAGAGAGCAAATCATCGAAAAGTCCAAAAGGGTCACCGAGGAATAAGAGACCAGCTAGGAAATCCAGTGAAGAGAAAACCACATCGCCCCCATCTCCTCTAACACCAGTAGAAAATGAAGACTCCAATTCCAAAGACAACATTAAACGTCGTAGTGGCAGCAGGCCTAGCGGGCCTCCCTCCAAGAAAGTTGTGGAGAACAAGAGCGCCTCATCCTGTTCGTCGAGTCAGTCGTCAGCTGAGACAGTTTCTTCGGAGAGTGACAGCGAACCAACCCCAAAAAAACAACCTTTGAAAACTGGGAAAACTAAACCACCCTCCGCTACTACTAAAGTAAGTGATAGTTATAGCTGAAAAAATGAAAAGAGACATTTAAAAAATGTATCAAGCCTAAGTTTTGCCTTTTCACTAAAAAAAAAGTTGTGTGCTTACATTGAACCAAGTTGTATATGTTCTTAGTCATACATCGCACGCTTAGAATTAAAGTGACCCATTTCTGAATAATACACGTCCCAAAATATCACCTTAATTAAAAGACATAGGGTTTAATTTTGGGAAATATCATATTCAGAATTGAGTCGCTTTAATTCTAAGGGTGCGACATAATATCTCCATCTACATTAATCAACACTGTCTACACTTCTACACTAATATAATACAGATGTAAACTTTGTTTGTTTGTATGTATGTAGGGGGTAAACTTTGGAACTGCTAAACCTATTCCAAAAATTCTTTCACTAATAAAAAGCTACATTATGCCTGACAGACATAATGCTACTAACTTGACACGAACGAAATTGCGCACGACCATAATATACTTCATGCATAAAAACGCATAAATGACTTAGGTCAATAGGATTTTCATTTAGCTCAAAGCTCAGAATTATGACCGTACTGAACGTTTTAGCAGCAAACTAACTTTTGGTCAGATAAAAATTTCGGCAAAGTTATGTATTCCATTAAAATTATGTTGGTGTTTCAAGGCCCCTTTGGAATTACAAAACAATGTTTGATTGTACTTTTTTCTTATCTATGTAGTTAGACGTCAAGGGTATGATCATCCTCTAAGGTAGCTGAATATTTTTGTACCTTGTCCCTGTCAGTAATGTGCCAAATGCAAGCCACTCTCATTTCATACGTTACTATGACAAGGTTCTTAAGTGTTTTGCTACTCCTGAGGCTGACTGTAGCGCTAAAATCAAAACTGTTCAATGTAAGTACAATTTTTTTTATGAAATATTAAGGCAAACAAGCAAGCGGGTCACCTGATGGTAAGTGATCAACACCGCCTACAGACATCCGCAACACCAAGCAGATTGCAGATGCATTGCCTACCCAGAGGGCTAAGATGACCTCTTTGTGCCTGTAATTGCACCGGCTGTCTTGCTCTCCATGCCGGAACACAACAGTGCAAGTACTGCTGTTTAGCGGCAGGATTAGTGAGCAAGATGGTGGTAGCGATCCGGACGGACCTTGCACAAGGTCCTACCACCCGCAAACTACAGCAATTAATGAGTTAATGTGACTCTTGCCTTTTTCAGCCGGAGAAAACGAAGAGTGACTCGGGCGATTCCCAGGTCAACAACATGCCCCGGAAACTGACGCGATCGCTTTCTGCTCGCGTGTCGAGGATGGCAACTGCTACGCGGCCGCGTACCACTGACACCGACTCCGACACCGAGGAGAAGAGCAATGATAAAAGGTGAGATGCACAAAAGACAAGATAGATTTTAATAAAACGGATCACTCACGTATTTTTACGTCGAGAAATGCCCGACATGTTTCGGACCAGGGCCCCTATTCTGGGTTCATGCGAGATTCAACTCACACGAGAATAACTGTCAAATCCCAAGGAAATCTGTCATTTTTGACGTATGTGGCATGCGAGATAGCGTCTCGCATGACCCGAGAATTGGGGTCCAGTTCGTGGTCCTTAGTCGACGACACATGTCGGGCATTTCTCGAAATAAAAATACGTGAGTGATCCGTTTTATTAGTATGTCCAAGTCTCACAGTAGTTTTATGTTAAAGATAGATTTTGCAGGTGGTAGGACATTGTGCAAGGTCCATCCGGATCGCTACCACCATCTTGCTCGATAATCCTGCCGCTAAGCAGCAGTGCTTGCACTGTTGTGTTCCGGTTTGGAGAGCAATACAGCCGCAGCATTTGCTGGCACAAGAGGTGCTCCATCTTAGCCCTCTGGGTTGGCTGGTCTCCCCGGCTATCCGGGTTTAGGACCTAACAACCCTAAACATAAGAAAGAGACAGAGGGCTTTAATTCGCGCCTTTCCCTTGGATCGTTAATGCTGTTCATAGAGCGCGGTCCCTTTGGGTCAATGATATTTTTCATCACATCTGCTCGGTAACAGTCCCATAACATGAAGGCAAAGCCGACCGTAAGTCCTGTATTAAAACCACGGGCTTTTTTATTACCATTACAGCCCGAGGTTTTAATGGCTTTTTTTTTAATTTCGTTAACCACACTCTCATACAGACCTATGTTAAATTAAGCAAGAAGGTTTTACTAAAACTAAATATTGTAAGTATTCGATTGAAAGTTTGTTTAAGAAATGGAATAATATTAGACGCGTGCGTGCAATTAATTTAATTACATTTTAGTATATTCGTTTGATCTTATGAAGCCGTAGTTTATTTAGTATTTTGGAATTATTTAGTTTATAAAATACATTGTGGCTGTTTGACGCTTCTCTTGGCCTTTTAAGTTGCTTCCGAAACAGTTTTATTATCCGTAGAATTCGCCCGCGGTTATTTTTTTTATTAGAAAAATAAAAAAAATAACCGGCCAGTCACAAATTCTGCAATAGGCTAGTTGACTCATATCAAATTTGGCGCAATCTACACTTCTACACTAATCTACACTAATATAATAAAGAGGTAAACTTTGTTTGTTATTTTGTTAGTTTGTTAGTTTGTTTGTATGTAGGGGGTAATCTCTGGAATTACTGAACCGATTTCAAAATTTCTTTCACAGATCGAAAGCTTCACTATCCCTGACGGGCATAGGCTACATTTTATTTTGATTAAAAAAAGTTTTTAGCTTTAAATTTTAATAATTGCAAATCAAGTCAGTAAGTTACATACGCAAAATGGCCGCTTTACCGGCCTGCCCTGAGCAAATTAATGGATGGCTCATACTAAAATAATTTTTAATCATTAAAAAGTCAGTCAATAATCAGTCAAGTCAGTCTGTTAGATTATCCGTCTGTCTGTCTGTCTGTCTGTCCGTCCGTCCGTCCGTCTGTCTGTCTGTCGGTCTATCTGTCAGTCAGTTTGTCTGTCAGATTGTCCGTCTGTCTGTCAGTTTGCCCGCCCGTCCGTCCGTCCGTCCATCCGTCCGTCCGTCCGTCTGTCCTTACGTCTGTCCGCCCTTCTTTCCGTCCGTCCTTACGTCTGTCCGCCCTTCCTTCCATCCGTCCGTCCGTCTGTCCGTCTGTCTGTCAGTCTGTCCGTCTGTCTGTCAGTCCGTCCTTCTGTCCGTCCGTCTGTCAGTCCATCCGCCCGTACGTCCGTCCATCCGTCCGTCCGTCCGTCCGAGCTTCCGTCCATCTGTCTGTCTGTTTGTCAGTCTGTCAGTTAGTCCGTCAGTGTGTCAGTCTGTCAGGTGTTAGTCTGACAGTGTGTCAGTCTGTCAGTTAGTAATTTTTTCAGTCTGTTAGTTTATCGAGTCAGCTAACCTGTCAGTAAGTCTGTCAGTTTGTCTGTCAGTTTGTCTGTCAGTCAGTCTGTCTGTCGGTCTATCTGTCAGTCAGTTTGTCTGTGAGATTGTCCGTCTGTCTGTCAGTCCGTCCGTCCGTCCGTCCGTCCGTCCTTCCGTCAGTCCACCCTTCCGTCCATCTGGCTGTCTGTCTGTCAGTATATTTATCAGTCAGTTTGTTTGTCAGTCAGTCTGTTAGATTGTACGTCTGTCCGTCTGTCCGCCCGTCCGTCCGTCATTCCGTCCGTTCGTCCGTCTGTCTGTCTGTCACTCTGTCAGGCTGTCAGTTAGTCAGTAATTCTTTCAGTCTGTTAGTTTATGAGTCAGCTAACCTGTCAGTAAGTCTGACAGTTTGCCTGTCAGTTTGTTTGTCAGTTTGTCTGTCAGTCTGCCTATCAGTCTGCCAGTCAGTCTGCCAGTCAGTCTGTCAGTCTGCCAGTCAGTCTATAGATCAGTCTGCCAGTCATTCTGTCACTCTGTCAATTAGTCTGTCAGTCGGTTATTTTGCCCATCTGTCATGTTTGTTCATCTGTCATTCTGTCAGCCAGTCTCAAAGTTTGTCAGTCTGTCTATCAGACTGTCAGTCAGCCTGTCAATCAGTCTGTCAGTTTGTCTAACAGTCTGTCAGTCAGTCTATCAGTATTTCAGTTCATTTGTCTGTCTCTCAGTCAGTCAATAAAAAGTAAAATTTTAGCACGCTTATAGATATTGCGAGCCCGAAGGGCGAGCTCCGTATAGACACGAGCGTCAGTGTTCTTTGGAAACACTAATGAGTATCTTGCGAACACAGAAGGCGAGCGGCGCTGTGACATTAGCAAACATCTGCTCTACCTACGCACCTACTTTTGCCTTTCAAGCGAGCCCGAAGGGCGAGCTCCATGTAAGCGGGCGCACCGAAGCTTTCTTATAAGGAGAATACTCTAGAGTAACTTGCGGTTTGACGCTAGCAAGCAAACCTCCTATCTCCACGAACAAGGGCGAGCTCCATGTAGGCGCGTGCGACAAAGCGTCCCGTTGATGAAAAAACTCTTGAGTAACTTGCAAGCCCGGAGGGCGAGCGGCGGTGTGGCGAAATCAAGCAAACCTCTTATCTCCGCGAGCAAAGGCGAACTCCATGTAGGCGCGTGCGATGAAGCGTCCGTTGATGAAAATACTCTTGAGTAACTTGCGAGCCCGGAGGGCGAGCAGCGATATGACATTAGCAAGCAATCCCCTGTCCTTGCCCCTGCCAACCCTCCTCCCTCACTACCCAGCGAGCCCGAAGGGCGAGCTCTGTGTAGCCACGTGGGATCGTTTACTTTTAGTGGATACACTAATGAGTATCTTGAGAGCCTGAAAAGCGGGCGTTGGTGTGACATTAGCAAGTATTTGCACTGTTTGTGCCCCCTATAACGAGCTCAAAGGGCGAGCTCCACCTAGGAACGTGCGCCAAAGTGCGCCTTTTTAAAAAAAAACCATGGAGTGTCTTGCGAGCCCGGAGGGCGAGCCGCGGTGTGACGTCAGCAAGCAACCGTCTTATCTCCCCCTTGCAGCGAACCTGAAGGGCGAGTTTCGCGTAGGCGCGTGCGCGAAGCATGCCATTGATGGAAATACTCTTAAGTAACTTGCGGGCCCGGAGGTCGAGCAGCGGTATGACGTTGACATTCCCCTATCTTTGGCTCCCCCACTACCCAGCGAGCCCGAAGGGCGAGCTTCGTGTAGCCACGTGGGACCGTTTCCTTTTAATGCCAACACCAATGAGTACCTTGAGATCCTGAAAGCGTTGGTGTGACATTAGCAAGCATTTGCACTGATTACGTCCGCTAAAGCGAGCCCGAAGGGCGAGCTCCGCCTGGAAACGTGCGCCAAAGTGTACCTTTGTTTAAAAAACAATTGAGTGCGAGCCCGGAGGGCGAGCGGCGGTGTGCCGTTAGCAAGCACCCCTCCTATCTCCCCCTTTCAGCGAGCCTGAAGTGCGAGCTCCGTGTAGGCGCTTGCAACGAAGCGTCCCTTTGATGGAAATATCAATGAGTAGCTTGCGAGCTCGGAAGGCAAGCGACGGTGTGATGTTAAGTAAGCGTCCTCTCCGTCTGGGACAATTTGTCGCACGCGCCTACACGAAGCTTGCCCTTCGGGCTCGCTGAGGGGAGAAGAGGGAGCATGATCATAAACGTGGAGATCATACGCGCCTTAATAGAGCGCGCCCTTCGGGCTCGCTAGAGTGGGGATGTAGATAGTGGGGGTTGTTTGCCAACGCCACACCGCCGCTCGCCCTCCGGGCTCGCAAATCACTCAAAAGTATCAACGAGGCATTTTGTGGCACGCGCCTGCACAAGCAGCAAGGGCAAAAATATGAAGATGCGAACTGGAAAGGCGAGGAGCGGTATGATGTTACTAAGCGTCCTCCCTGTCTGGTACATTTCGTCGCACGCGTCTACACGGAGCTCGCCCTTTGGGCTCGCTGGGGGGAGCAGGGGCAACGATGTAAGGTTGCTTGCTAACGTCATACTGCAGCTCGCCCTCCGGGCTCGCAAGTTACTCAATAATATTTCTATTAACGTTACAGCAGAGGTTTATTGCTAACGTAACACCGCTACTCGCCCTCCGGGCTCGCAAGTCACTTAAAAGTATTTTTAACAACGAGACACTTCCTCACACGCGCCTACATGTAGCTCGCCCTTTAGGCTCGCGGGGATCGGGAGGACCTGCTCCTCCCGACCCTGCCCCTGGGCAAAGATATGGGATCACTCAAAAGTATTTTTATTAACTAGACACTTCGTCACACGCGTCTATACGCAGCTCGCCCTTTGGGCTCGCTGGGGGGTGCAGGGGCAACGATGTGGGATTGCTTGCTAACGTCATATCGATGCTCGCCCTCCGGGCTCGCAAGTTACTCAAGAATATTTCTATTAACATTACAGCGGAGGTTGTTTGCTAACGTCACACCGCTGCTCGCCCCCCGGGCTCGCAAGTCACTCAAAAATATTTCCAACAACGAGACACTTCGTCACACACGCCTATATGGAGCTCGCCTTTCGGGCTCGCGGGGGTGGGGCGGAGCAGTGACAAAGATATGGGGATGCGAGCTCGGAAGGCGAGCGGTGGTGTAATGTAAGTAAGCGTTCTCACTCTCTGGTACATTTGGACACGCGCGTACATGGAGCTCGCCCTTTGGGATCGCTGTGGGGGTGGCAAGGGCAAAGGTACAGAGATGCTTGCTAACGTCACACAGCCGCTCGCCCTTCGGGCTCGCAAGTCTTTTTTAAGTATTTTCACTTCGTCACACACGCTGACACGGTGCTCGCCCTTCGGGCTCGCTGGAAAGGGGGGGAGGAGAGGGAAAGATGTAGCGATGCTTGCTAACGTCATACCACTGCTCGCCTTCCGGGCTTGCAAGTCACTCAAGAGTATTTTCATTAACGGGGCGCTTCGTTGCACGCGCCAAGACGGAGCTCGCCCTTCGGGCTCGCTGGAAGGAGGGAGGAGGTAGTGCGGTTGCTTGCTAACGTCCCTCGCTCTCCGAGGTCGCAAGATACTCGAGCGTATTTATTACCATCAACGGGACACTTCGCGATAAAGGAATGCTACGCGGACAAAGTCGCGGGCAACAGCTATTTTAAATAAAGTCGCTATCCGTTCCTGTCTTTCCTAAATCCTTATAGTATAATGTTCGGCCGCCTTCTCCCTCTAAGCCATGCAACGGATTTAAATGCGGTTGTTACTGTTTTCAGAGTTTTTTTGCGGAAGGTTTCTATGTAGGTAGATTACTTATTGATTGTACCCGTGCGAAGCCGGGGCGGGTCGCTAGTAATTAAATATTTCCGGCAGTGTTTGACTTACGAAACTGAAATATATCGATTTCAGATAATTTAAGTCCACGATGGTTACATAATTTAAATTGAAAAATTTAAATTTTTAATATTTTTTTTAAACGCATTAAACCCTTTCGGCCATGTTGTGACTTCATTAATTTTATAAACAAACTAATGTCAATGACAGTGTTGCCATTGCTACGGCAATTGCCGTGTTCTACGGTAATTTGACATAATTAAAAGGAAATCTACGGCCTACGGCAAATCTATTACCGTAGCAAAATCTACGGCAATTTTGAAAAGTCGTATTTTGGTTAGGTTCCAAGCCAGATAACGCAAAAAAAAAACAATGCGTATCTTTAACACGGAAATCCCCGTTTGTTGTTTCATGACTAGCCACAAATTTAGCTTTACAGTTGCGCTTGGCGCTTCTATCATGTTATTATTTGTAGGTATTGAAATTTTATAGTTCCTTTTTTCTCCGCTGCTATTCGTAAATAAGTTAAAGTAAATAAATAAAAATGATTCAATAAAATTTTAAAATAAACATATTTTATTTAATTTATTTGCTACGGCAGCCGAAAATAGCTTTTCCTTTAAACCACGGCAATTTTCCTTATCGAACACGGAAGTAAAAAAAATGTCGCTGGCAACACTGGTCAATGATGTGTCAGACGGACGTTTTATTTCTGGTGGTTGTGATCGTGATCTTGTTGTTTTAGAAGTTGTAAAAAATCTCGTCTACGTTTTGCTATTCCTATTTTCCCATTTAATCTATAAAACAATCATGGATTCATGAAAGCGGAAAGTACAAATTTGCCAAGAATCGACGCACTAATGGTCGGTAATTTTTTTGCTTTGAACTCCGACTTTTGTTCCGCCGCTGAGGAATGTCAAGACTTCTGTGTAAGTACAGTGTACATACAATAATGATAATTACTATACTTTTCGCGTAAACTAGTGGAAGCCATGGTTTTTAATAAAAAATTGCGATTTCTAAAACGGGGAATGTTGGATAAAATGTCAAATGATTGTTTACAAGACGTATGAAGTCAAAGCACAGATAATATACAGACTAATATGGCGGACGCCGTTTTCTCCTGTTTATGAAAAGTTAACTTTTAAAATAAAGTTTTGCGGTTTTGTAGGTCCCAAAAAAATATAGTAGTATTTTTTTTGATCTAATAGAACAATGAACAATTATTTTAGGGCTACTTTAAAAATGAGTAAACTAGCCTATTGTGTTGTTGTTTTTACTAGTGTTGTGAAACTTTGTGAAGTGATATTCATAGACTATCTGATAAATTTTGGTTTTGAAATTATAATGTTATAAGTTTCCTCGCAAATGTGATGAAAAACATTGTATGTTTCGCGGGCGGTACTGGAATTTCAAACATCGAGTCATTAAAGCCCTTAGCCTTTGGCTTCGGGCTTCTAATAGCCACTCGTATGTAATTCCTTATTTACCGCCCTTAATACACAATGTACTGATAATACTTGGATGTACAGTGTTTACTAATTGACAGCACAAAAACGGACCGACATAAGAATACAGGTTGCCGCCAATGTTACAAATGGAAATTATTAGTTACCATTTAAAGTCATTGGATTTACAACTTTACGTCTAATTGCATAAAATGATAATTTATTAAGTTTCGTTACAAATAGGTTTAAAAAAAAAAGTATTGACAGCAGCGCCGTCGGTCCGACAGACTGACAGCACGAGCGATTGTCGATTTGTTGTACCTTTGTTCGACTTTTGATGCGGCCATATTTTAAACGCTGACTAGAAGTCCATTGCTTATAGGTCAGTGCTTTGGGTAGTACGTTCATGCTGAGTTTCTTGCTGCGTTTCTTCTCAGTAGAATCTTCCATTTTCCGAAGCGCTCGTAGATTCAGACATGTAAAAGAGCCTATATGGCCACAGAATAAATAATAGTACTAACGTACAGAAACTTCTCTTTTTCGACCACCATTAAACGAATTCCAACTTTATAATCAGGCACAAAAAGTTCGTATTACTTCATAAACATTCGCCATGCGGCATGCGTCAAAAGAAAGGCGCCGCCCGCGCCCGCCTTCCACCCGCAATGCCCTGGCGCACCGCTAGGGTTGGGCTGCTTACTGTAATACTATCACAACGCGCGACACAGAGTGAGCGGGCGCGCGCGTGGCAAGCCGGCAACCTACTGCGATTAACCTATGCCATGGGTGGTGCGGCGAGCGCACCTACATTGCGGAGTGGAACCCCCCTGATATGGCCTACTTGCAAAATAAAATTTTCACTTTCATTTTCATTTTCATAATTATTTGTGATTCCAGCAAAGAGGTCAAGAAGAAGGGTCGTCCGGCGGTCGCTCGCTCGCCGGTCACGGAGTTGACACCGCCGCAGCCGAGCGAGCGCCGGTGTCCGGTACGTGGCTGCGACTCCACTGGACACCTCGGTAAGCTCCCGCGTTGGGTCAAGCCCGTTACTCTTACCAGGCGAGGTTTTTTGTATTAGTACATTACTACAAAGGTCGGGAAGTAAACAGTCGCCGGAGACTATGGGATAGAAGGTCGCGCGCAAGTGAGACCTTTTATGACACGAAAACAAGGTAACAGACAGATATCGGTGTTACCATCCCTCGGGCCTGATTTCCCACAGGTTAATAGGCTAGAGCCGCAAAGACCGAGGCGGCGCTAGACCATTGCAAGCACCACTTAAGAATACACGGCTGGGGAGGCATAGTCAGGATGGTCCGGGGGAATAGTATTTTTATTTTTAGCCTGGGGCTTTCAGAACTCTAAAACAGGCCCGAGTCCCCAGGTGGCGAAGCGGCCCGGGACATAATGTGGGACGCGGGCCCCTTGCCACAGAATAAATAATAGTACTAACAACGTACAGAAACTTCTCTATTTCGACCACCATTAAACGAATTCCAACTTTATGATCAGGTCCAAAAAGTTCGTACTACTTCATAAACATTCGCCAGGCGGCATGCGTCAAAAGGAAGGCGCCGCCCGCGCCCGCTTACCACCCGCAATGCCCTTGCGCACCGCTAGGGTTGGGCTGCTCACTATAATACTATCTCATGCGACACAGAGACACGACGCAGGAGGTTGCCGGCGCGCGCGGCGGGCCGGCAACCTCCTGCGATTAACCTACGCCATGGGCGGTGCGGCGAGCGCACCTCCAGGGCGGAGGGGAGCCCCCCTGCCCTTGCGCCAGAATCTAACGAGTGCTATAGGCGTTACGCTCCCCCAGGTGGTAAAGCGGCCCGGCACTTCACGTGGGACGCGTGCCCGCTGTACCACAACCTGACGGGCGCGTACTGCGTAGCGGCGGCCGAGGAGCGCGGCGCGGCGTCGGCCGCGCGCCGCCGCGCGCTCGCCGGCCTGCAGCAGCGCCCGCGCGCCATGCCCACCATCGAGCAGCGCGCCTATCAGCTTAAGGTCAAGGTCGGTCCCTGTTCGCTGCGGCTTCCCGCAGGCCGCCCGGCCGAGGAGCGCGGCGCGGCGTCGGCCGCGCGCCGCCGCGCGCTCGCCGGCCTGCAGCAGCGCCCGCGCGCCATGCCCACCATCGAGCAGCGCGCCTATCAGCTTAAGGTCAAGGTCGGTCCCTGTTCGCTGCGGCTTCCCGCAGGCCGCCCGGCCGAGGAGCGCGGCGCGGCGTCGGCCGCGCGCCGCCGCGCGCTCGCCGGCCTGCAGCAGCGCCCGCGCGCCATGCCCACCATCGAGCAGCGCGCCTATCAGCTTAAGGTCAAGGTCGGTCCCTGTTCGCTGCGGCTTCCCGCAGGCCGCCCGGCCGAGGAGCGCGGCGCGGCGTCGGCCGCGCGCCGCCGCGCGCTCGCCGGCCTGCAGCAGCGCCCGCGCGCCATGCCCACCATCGAGCAGCGCGCCTATCAGCTTAAGGTCAAGGTCGGTCCCTGTTCGCTGCGGCTTCCCGCAGGCCGCCCGGCCGAGGAGCGCGGCGCGGCGTCGGCCGCGCGCCGCCGCGCGCTCGCCGGCCTGCAGCAGCGCCCGCGCGCCATGCCCACCATCGAGCAGCGCGCCTATCAGCTTAAGGTCAAGGTCGGTCCCTGTTCGCTGCGGCTTCCCGCAGGCCGCCCGGCCGAGGAGCGCGGCGCGGCGTCGGCCGCGCGCCGCCGCGCGCTCGCCGGCCTGCAGCAGCGCCCGCGCGCCATGCTCACCATCGAGCAGCGCGCCTATCAGCTTAAGGTCAAGGTCGGTCCCTGTTCGCTGCGGCTTCCCGCAGGCCGCCCGGCCGAGGAGCGCGGCGCGGCGTCGGCCGCGCGCCGCCGCGCGCTCGCCGGCCTGCAGCAGCGCCCGCGCGCCATGCCCACCATCGAGCAGCGCGCCTATCAGCTTAAGGTCAAGGTCGGTCCCTGTTCGCTGCGGCTTCCCGCAGGCCGCCCGGCCGAGGAGCGCGGCGCGGCGTCGGCCGCGCGCCGCCGCGCGCTCGCCGGCCTGCAGCAGCGCCCGCGCGCCATGCCCACCATCGAGCAGCGCGCCTATCAGCTTAAGGTCAAGGTCGGTCCCTGTTCGCTGCGGCTTCCCGCAGGCCGCCCGGCCGAGGAGCGCGGCGCGGCGTCGGCCGCGCGCCGCCGCGCGCTCGCCGGCCTGCAGCAGCGCCCGCGCGCCATGCCCACCATCGAGCAGCGCGCCTATCAGCTTAAGGTCAAGGTCGGTCCCTGTTCGCTGCGGCTTCCCGGAGGCCGCCCGGCCGAGGTCCGAGGAGGGGTTAGAATTTTCGGTCAGTCGGGTGACTGCCGTCCGAAGGGAGTTCTTTGTGTTTGTTTCATTGAGGCCGCCCGTAGCTCACCGAATGAGAAGCTTGACGAGTTCGATCGGTCGATCGATTTGTTTTATTTGCCAAAGACGTGCATCGATGTGTGCAAATACATATTTGAAGGAAATATTTTGTTACATAGAATCGAACAAAACCACGATTATAGTCAAAATGAAAATAGAGAAATGTACCTACTTGATCTGTTTTTATTAGGCTTCCCATTGAGGCGCGTTAAGACTGCTCGTTGACTTCACTGCGGCTATAGCACTGGTTATGCTGCCCATAGTTCACCAAATTGAGGAGCGTGACAGCTAGTATTTCAGCTGCCTTTAATACAGCTTGCTGTTGAAGGGCATTAAGAGTATATTTATTGATTTCACCGTGGCTTCCCATAGTCCATCAAATTCAGGAGCATAAATAGTGTGTCACTTTCACTGAGTTCACTTCAGCCTCCCATCGCCAACTAAATTAGGGAGTGTAGAGAGTAGAAAATGATCTAATTGATGCTATTTACGCTTAATGATCACTCATTTTTGTTAAATAAAGTTTACTTAACTTGCTCAAGTAGGGTCGGAGTTATAATTATGTGCATATTTTCCGCTACCCTAATTTCTGCTGACATTCCGACTCTAAGGATTAAACACGAAGTTAGTGTCCTTTTAAAAAAAAAATTATATCTGTCACTTAAATTGATTAGCTTTGTTTGACATGTGGAATCAAAATCAAACATTTGGGAAGAACCCTTCAAGAAACTCGACGAGGCATTATTTGGGATGTCTAGAGAAAATTTAACTTCTCCATCGAACCTCCAGATATTCATTTTATTAAACATCAAGCAACATGCTAGATTCTTGCAAACAAGCATTAACAAACCTCTTGATCTTCCCAGGACATGCGTTCCAAGTGGAAAGGCAGCCAAGAACTCCGCGAGAAACTAGCGGCATGCGGCGGCGATGACATGAATGAAGAGCGAGAGCCGGTGCTGGAGGGGTTCGCTCCGGATTATGATCTCAGGCTGTTCAGGGAAGCGCAAGCCCTGGCAGCCATCAAGATCGAGGAGGAGCTCGGAGACATCTCCACGGATAAGGGAACCAAGTAATTAATATATTCAGGATTTAGACAACTATTAGAGTCGTCAAAGTTTTTAACTTATTGACAGAAATGTTAAAAACGTGAGGCTTAAGATTGCGCACTCGCGTGACCAATGCCAGCCTCATTCTATGATAGGTAATGTCGACAAGCCTATTGCAATATTGTTCCAGATTCGTGGTAATGGGAAAATACATGATGGAGGTGTGGTACCAGTCCCCGTACCCGGGGGACGCGGCGCGGGTCCCGCGGCTGTTCGTGTGCGAGTTCTGCCTCAACCACCACAAGAGCGCCACTGGAGCCGCCAGGCACCAGGCCAAGTGCGTCTGGCGACACCCGCCCGGCGACGAGGTAATACCACTGATATTAAAAAAGGTAGATAGGTTACAAGTGCTCCGGTAGCGAGCTCCAAATTGGAGTTAAATAGCACCAGTGTCCTCAGTCGCAAAGCAACAAGCGAACGGTGCGCGTGTTAACCTAAGCGGTGTGTTTGCGGTCAATTCCAAATTCTAAAACCCTGCAAGGCCCAGGAAATGATGATCTTTCCTTTCACAGGTATACAGAAAAGACAAGCTCAGCGTGTGGCAAGTGGACGGACGCAAGCACAAGCAGTACTGCCAGCAGCTCTGCCTCCTGGCCAAGTTCTTCCTGGACCACAAGACGCTGTACTACGACGTGGAGCCGTTCCTCTTCTACGTGATGACGTGCGCCGACGAGGAGGGCTGTCATGTCGTCGGGTACTTCAGCAAGGTAAGTGCGTCAATGACATACGCTATGTTCATCGATATAAGAAGACAATAGATCTGCTTACTAAGCTGTTACAAGCCTAGCGTCACCACTTTGCGACGGGGTGAAGCAGGTGAAGAGGGGCTTCAATATTTAGCCATTGGTTCAACTTTGAATCTTATCGTAAGTGAATAAAGTGCTTCTAAGTTTTCTAACTAGCAGCGACACAGGCGTCGGATAGCAGAACTAAAAATATGACGCCAATTTAAAACGTACAAAACGCAGAGCTGTTTACTTGACAATTGGCACAGACAGTTTTATTTACGTTATCCAACATAGTCTACCAATTAGACTATGGTCGGCTACTCTGCCACTGCGTTGTACACAGTTCTATAGTTTTCTCATTTCGATGGATATGGTACAGCAACGATTTGACAATACTGAAAACCTAATCTTTCAGAGAGACGGACCCTCTATTTCACCATAAGGTGACAACGATAAATTTACGTCGATCCTCTGTTGCTTATTATTTTTCCAAATTCACCATTTCTCATACTGAAAACTTGCATAGAAAATTGCCGCCATAATTTCACAACTTCGACATCTCAAATGAGAATAATGCGCTGTTTCAGTTGAAATCCGCCATTTTGGTTCGCTGACAAACATAACAAGACGTTAAAGTAAACGACGAAATGCTTAAAAAAAAATTAGCGCTAACAATCGTTTATGAATAACGTTTTTGCGACATTGGCCTACGCAGAGTTTGTAAACCGTGCGAAAGTTTTTATGAATAAGACCGTTAGTATTTCGGAATTATTTATTTTATAAAATACTTTGTGGCTGTGTCATGCGTCTCTTGGCCTAACGTTACCGCACGAAACAGTTTTATTATCTGGGGAATTTGCCCGCCGTCCGCTTAAAAAAAACAACCATTCAAAAAGTCTGCAATTGTGTTGTTGTTTTTACTTGTGTTGTGAAACTTTATGAAGCGATATTCATAGAATACCTAATACATTTTGGTTTTGAACCTATAATATTAAAAACAATCGTAATTTTTTTATGAAATAGTAAGGCAAACAAGCAAGTGGGGTCACCTGATGATACATGATCACCACCGCCTATAGACACCTGCAACATCAAAGAGATTGCAGATGCGTTGCCAACCTAGAGGGCTAAGATGGAATACCTCTTGTGCCAGTAATTAAACCGGCTGTCTTGCTGTCCCCTGAACACAACAGTGCAAGCACTGTTGCTTTGCGGCAGGATTAACGAGCAAGATGCTGGTAGCGATCCGGACGCACCTTGCACAAGGTCCTACCATCCGCAAGATGAGTCTTCCGATGAGTGTGACATAAATGCAACACCACCTGATATTGTTAATGCGTCTAAGATAATAAACGAAAATCTGTTAACGGAAAAATCTAAGGTGAGATATTTAACTACCCACAATAATATTATTACATTGGAAAAACGACAAGAAAACGAGTTCGTTTTTTGAAAATGGTTTATTGGCATACTTTGAGTGTAAATATAAACCATCCTCATTATGGGCTACATATTCTATGCTCAAAAGCACCATCAAAACCAGGTTAGCTAGCACGACACACAGCGGTTCGCTGTGTAGCTCAGTGCGTCTCTTTCTAACAAGACCAGTAGGAGAGGGACAAACTCAGCGAGAAGCGAGAAAATGTGCACGCTTGCTAGCCGTTCAGGGATTGCGGTGATATTGGGGAATATTCGAAGGTGACGGCTTTCTTGAAATGAAATGAAATTAAATGAAATACTTTATTAATAACATAATGTTACAGGTCAATTTGCAGGTAGGTACATTTGGTACGATCTAAAATATATGAGTTTGACATTACTCATCAATATTGTTACATTTTATTAACAAAATATAATTATATATTACTAGCGACCCGCCCCGGCTTCGCACGGGTACAATCGATAAGTAATCTACCTACATAGAAACCTTCCGCAGAAAAACTCTAAAAACAGTAACAACCGCATTCAAATCCGTTGCATGGCTTAGAGGGAGAAGGCGGCCGAACATTATACTATAAGGATTTAGGAAAGACAGGAACGGATAGCGACTTTATTTAAAATAGCTGTTGCCCGCGACTTTGTCCGCGTAGCATTCCTTTATCGCGAAGTGTCCCGTTGATGGTAATAAATACGCTCGAGTATCTTGCGACCTCGGAGAGCGAGGGACGTTAGCAAAGCAACCGCACTACCTCCGCCCTCCTTCCAGCGAGCCCGAAGGGCGAGCTCCGTCTTGGCGCGTGCAACGAAGCGCCCCGGTAATGAAAATACTCTTGAGTGACTTGCAAGCCCGGAAGGCGAGCGGCGGTGTGACGTTAGCAAACAACCTCCCCCTACTTCCGTCCCCACTCCAGTAAGCCTGAAGGGCGAGCTCCATGAAGGCGCGTGTGACGTTTAGGATCGTGCGACGAAGCGTCCCGTAAATGGAAATACTCTTGAAAAACTTGCGAGCCCGGAGGGCGAGCACGGGTATGACGTTAGCAAGCAACGCTACATCTTTCCCTCTCCTCCCTCCCAGCGATCCCAAAGGGCGAGCTCCATGTACGCACGTGTCCAAATGTACCAGAGAGTGAGAACGCTTACTAACATTACACCACCGCTCGCCTTCCGAGCTCGCATCCCCATATCTTTGCCACTGCTCCGCCCCACCCCTGCGAGCCCAAAAGGCGAGCTCCATGTAGGCGCGGGTGAGGAAGTGTCTCGTTGTTAAAAATACTTTTGAGTGACTTGCGAGCCCGGAGGGCGAGTAGCGGTGTGACGTTAGCAATTAACCTCCGCTGTAACGTTAATAGAAATATTATTGAGTAACTTGCGAGCCCGGAGGGCGAGCTGCAATATGACGTTAGCAAGCAACCTTACATCGTTGCCCCTGCTCCCCCCCAGCGAGCCCAAAGGGCGAGCTCCGTGTAGACGCGTGCGACGAAATGTACCAGACAGGGAGGACGCTAACTAACATCACACCGCTCCTCGCCTTTCAAGATCGCATCTTCATATTTTTGCCCTTGCTGCTTGTGCAGGCGCGTGCCACAAAATGTCTCGTTGATACTTTTGAGTGATTTGCGAGCCCGGAGGGCGAGCGGCGGTGTGGCGTTGGAAAACAACCCCCACTATCTACATCCCCACTCTAGCGAGCCCGAAGGGCGCGCTCTATTAAGACACGTATGATCTCCACGTCTATGATCATGCTCCCTCTCCCCTCAGCGAGCCCGAAGGGCAAGCTTCGTGTAGGCGCGTGCGACGAATTGTCCCAGACGGAGAGGACGCTTACTTAACATCACACCGTCGCTTGCCTTCCGAGCTCGCAAGCTACTCATTGATATTTCCATCAAAGGGACGCTTCGTTGCATGCGCCTACACAGAGCTCGCACTTCAGGCTCGCTGAAAGGGGGAGATAGGAGGGGTGCTTGCTAACGGTACACCGCCGCTCGCCCTCCGGGCTCGCACTCAATTGTTTTTTCAACAAAGGTACACTTTGGCGCACGTTTCCAGGCGGAGCTCGCCATTCGGGCTCGCTTTAGCGGACGTAATCAGTGCAAATGCTTGCTAATGTCACACCAACGCTCGCTTTTCAGGATCTCAAGGTACTCATTGGTGTTGGCATTAAAAGAAAACGGTCCCACGTGGCTACACGAAGCTCGCCCTTCGGGCTCGCTGGGTAGTGGGGGAGCCAAAGACAGGGGAATGTCAACGTCATACCGCTGCTCGACCTCCGGGCTCGCAAGTTACTTAAGAGTATTTCCATCAATGAAATGCTTCGCGCACGCGCCTACGCGGAGCTCGCCCTTCAGGTTCGCTGCAAGGGGGAGATAAGACGGTTGCTTGCTGACGTCACACCGCCGCTCGCCCTCCGGGCTCGCAAGACACTCCATGGTTTTTTTTAAAAGGCGCAATTTGTCGCACGTTCCTAGGTGGAGCTAGCCCTTCGAGCTCGCTATAGGGGGGCATAAACAGTGCAAATGTTTGCTAATGTCATACCAACGCCCGCTTTTCAGGCTCTCAAGATACTCATTAGTGTATCCACTAAAAGTAAACGATCCCACGTGGCTACACAGAGCTCGCCCTTCGGGCTCGCTGGGTAGTGAGGGAGGGGGGTTGGCAGGGGCAAGGACAGGGGATTGCTTGCTAATGTCATATCGCTGCTCGCCCTCCTTACTCAAGAGTATTTTCATCAACGGACGCTTCATCGCACGCCCCTACATGGAGTTCGCCTTTGCTCGGGGAGATAAGAGGTTTGCTTGATTTCGCCACACCGCCGCTCGCCCTCCGGGCTTGCAAGTTACTCAAGAGTTTTTTCATCAACGGGACGCTTTGTCACACGCGCCTACATGGAGCTTGCCCTTGCTCATGGAGATAGGAGGTTTTCTTGCTAGCGTCAAACCGCAAGTTACTCTAGAGTATTCTCTTTATAAGAAAGCTTCGGTGCGCCCGCTTACACGGAGCTCGCCCTTCGGGCTTGCTTGAAAGGCAAAAGTAAGTGCGTAGGCAGAGCAGATGTTTGCTAATATCACAGCGCCGCTCGCCTTCTGGGTTCGCAAGATACTCATTAGTGTTTCCAAAGAACACTAACGCTCGTGTCCACACGGAGCTCGCCCTTCGGGCTCGCAAAATCTATAAGTGTGCTAAAATTTAACTTTTTATTGACTGACTGACAGACAGACAACCGAACTGACATACTGATAGACTGACTGACAGACTGATTGACAGGCTGACTGACAGTCTGATAGACAGACTGACAAACTTTTAGACTGGCTGACAAAATGACAGATGAACAAACATGACAGATGGGCAAAATAACCGACTGACGGACTAATTGACAGGGTGACAGAATGACTGGCAGAGTGATCTATAGACTGACTGGGAGACTGACGGACTGACTGGCAGACTGACTGGCAGACTGACAGACAGACGGACGGACGAACGGACGGAATGACGAACGGACGGACCGGCGGATAGACGGACAGACGGACAATCTAACAGACTGACTGACAAACAACCTGACTGACAAATATACTGACAGATAGACAGCCAGATGGACGGAAGGGCGGACGGACGGAAGGGCGGACGGACGGAAGGACGGGCGGACGGACGGACGGACGGACGGACGGACTGACATACAGACAGACAATCTCACAGACAAACTCACTGACAGATAGACCGACAGACAGACAGACTGACAGACAAACTGACAGACAAACTGACAGATTTACTGACAGGTTAGCTGACTCGATAAACTAACAGACTGAAAGAATTACTAACTGACAGACTGACACGCTGTCAGACTAACACGCTGTCAGACTAACACCTGACAGACTGACACACTGACGGACTAACTGACAGACTGACAGAGTGACAGGCTAATAGACTGACTGACAAACAAACTGACTGACTGTCAGATAGACAGACAAACAGACAGACGGACGGACGGGCGGACACACAGACAGATGGACATTCTAACAGACTGACTGACAAATTTACTGACAAACAGAAAGACCGATGGACGGACGGGCGGGCGGATAAACGAACGGGCAGACGGGCGGACTGACAGACAGACGGAAGATCCGACAGACAAACTGACTGACAGAAAGAACGACAGACAGACAGACGGACGGACGGACGGACAGACAGTCAGACAGACGGACAATCTAACAGACTGAGTGACAGATAGACTGACAGACAGATGGACGGAAGGTCGGACGGACGGACGGACGGATGGACGGACGTACGGGTGGATGGACGGACAGACGGACGGACAGAAGGGCGGACAGACGGAAGGACGGACGTACGGACGGACGTACGGACGGACGGGCGGGCAGACAGACAGACGGACAATCTAACAGACTGACTGACAAATTTACTGACAAACAGACAGACAGATGGACGGAAGGTCGGACGGACGGACGGATGGACGAACGTACGGGCGGATGGACGGACAGACGGACGGACGGACGGACGGAAGGACGGACTGACAGACATACGGACGGACTGACGGACGGACTGACGGACGGACGGACGGAAGGGCGGATAGACGGAAGGACGGACGGACGGAAGGGCGGATAGACGGAAGGATGGACGTACGGACGGACGGACGAGCGGACAGACAGACAGACGGACAATCTAACAGACTGACTGACAAATTTACTGACAAACAGACAGACAGATGGACGGACGGACGGACGGGCGGGCGGACAAACAGACGGGCGGACGGGCGGACTGACAGATAGACGGACAATCTAACAGACTGACTGACAAATTTACTGACAAACAGACAGACAGATGGACGGAAGGTCGGACGGACGGACGGATGGACGGACGTACGGGCGGATGGACGGACAGACGGACGGACGGACGGACAGAAGGACGGACTGACAGACATACGGACGGACTGACTGACAGACAGACGGACGGATGGACGGACGGACGGACGGACGGAAGGGCGGACAGACGGAAGGACGGACGTACGGACGGACGGGCGGACAGACAGACAGACGGACAATCTAACAGACTGATTGACAAATTTACTGACAAACAGACAGACAGATGGACGGAAGGTCGGACGGACGGACGTACGGGCGGATGGACGGACAGACGGACGGACGGACGGACGGAATGACGGACTGACAGACATACGGACGGACTGACTGACAGACAGACGGACGGACGGACGGACGGACGGAAGGGCGGATAGACGGAAGGACGGACGGACGGAAGGGCGGATAGACGGAAGGACGGACGTACGGACGGACGGACGGGCGAACAGACAGACAGACGGACAATCTAACAGACTGACTGACAAATTTACTGACAAACAGACAGACAGATGGACGGACGGACGGACGGGCGGGCGGACAAACAGACGGGCGGACGGGCGGACTGACAGACAGACGGACGGACAATCTGACAGACAAACTGACAGACAGATAGACCGACAGACAGACAGACGGACGGACGGACGGACAGACAGACAGACAGACAGACGGACAATCTAGCAGACTGACTGACTGATTATTGACTGACTTTTTAATGATTAAAAATTATTTTAGTATGAGCCATCCATTAATTTGCTCAGCGCAGGCCGGTAAAGCGGTCATTTTGCGTATGTAACTTACTGACTTGATTTGCAAATATTAAAATTTAAAGCTAAAAACTTTTTTTAATCAAAATAAAATGTAGCCTATGTCCGTCAGGGATAGTGTAGCTTTCGATCTGTGAAAGAATTTTTGAAATCGGTGCAGTAATTCCAGAGATTACCCCCTACATACAAACAAACTAACAAACTAACAAAATTACAAACAAAGTTTACCTCTTTATTATATTAGTGTAGATAAATAAAGACAGTCAAATGGATCTCTGTAAAAAATCAAAAGTATTGACAGGGGCGAAAGTCGAAAAGTTTATAAATGAAGCTCCTGATGATAAATACTTAGCGACAAAGGTATTTTGATATACTTAATTAGCTTTTTCATGTGCTGCTGAATTTTAATTAACAATTTCTAAGTAATATAAATTGTCTTATTTATTTATAATTTTCCACGCAAATGTGATAAAAAACATTGTATGTTTCACGGGCGGTGCTAGAATTACAAACATGACTCATCATTAAAGCCCTCCGCCTCCGGCTTCGGGATTCTAATAGCCTCTCGTATGCAATTCCTTATTTACCGCCCTTAATTCACAATGTACTAATAATTTTCCTCACAAATGTGATGAAAAACATTGTATGTTTCACGGGCGGTACTAGAATTACAAACATCGAGTCATCAAAGCCCTCAGCCTCCGGCTTCGGGATTCTAATACTTTCTCGTATGTAATTCCTTATTTACCGCTCTTAATACACAATGTACTATTATTCCGTGCCGTGTAATTCTTTTTATTTTATTGTTGCGGAACTCCAAGACATCGGTTACACGCTCATTCTGTCGTCAGTTCAGTCCTTCATTCTGATCAGAATGACGAGAGAATTATCGTGTAACCTGTCTCGTGTCGTGTCAGTCTGAACTGATCGTAACCGTGTCCATTTGTCATCATTCTGGCATCAGTCAAAACTATATCGGAATGATGGACTGAACTGACGCCAGAATTAGCGTGTAACCGAATTCTATCTTGTGATTGCGTTGCGACTATAAAACCCTATAACGACGTAACCGCGAAAATTCAAATTAGCACAATACGCTAATTTACACGGGCCGTTATTTACAAAAATCTCGACGTACGGCGTCCCCCCTCCCCCGAGGGGGGCGGAGGGTGCACCGAGGGCGACGCCCCCTCCCCCGAGGTCATTGCTCCCACAGCTGACGCGACACTGAATGGGGTAGTACGCAGACTGTTGTATACACATATATGTACATAGGCATAGTGAACGCGGTTATGAGTATGAATTAACGTACTATTCGTCATTATGTTTGGTGTGATGTTCTTAACGTATACGCTGATCGGATTTGTATCGATGTTTTCGTTAGATGCCGGAAAGGCACTTGTGCGTTCGTTTTCCTTTGAAATTGGGACAGCGGCGCTGGCTCATAGTACCAAAAACGTATGATGGCATGATTAAATCATTGTGATTTAAATCAATATCTAATACTAAGTCTGCTGTCGCTAGGAGCTGTATAAAAATCAAAGTTCTAGGTCAACGCAATCAAAAGATACGGCCGTTTATGCTGCATGCTTCATACATTCTCAAGGTAATCAGGAACCTATAGGGTACATCTCGTTGATTTTGAACCGTGACATTTGACAAGACGCAAGGTCAGACAGCAAAAAAGGATAAAATCCGAAAACCCTATTTTTGAAGTTACATCACTTTTTTTGTATGGGGGCAAAAGTTTTCAATCAATTCAGTTAATCATCTCGTTAGAGCAATGTTCGGTGCTTGTTAAGTTTGTACGGAACCCTCGGTATGCGAGTGAGACTAGTACTTATAGAAGAATATATGTAAGACCCAATATTTGAGACTTGTCCATTGATGTTTATAGTGATGAGGCTAAGGCGTGGCGATTAACGTATCTACCGATTACTAAGGGTAGCAGATTATTGCAATCGATTATAGTGACGATTTAAAAAAATATTATTATCTGCGTTAAGGCGATAGAACTTCGTGCAGGTTCCGCCCGGACTGGTACCATAATCTGATATTGTTTCGTTCAAAAATCTATGCTTTGAAAATTCAAAATTCGATGAATAAAACCATTTCTCTCTTTTTAGTGAGTCTGTGGCCCGTTTCACTAAGCTACAAGTTACAATTTTACAAGTCTAAACCGGCAACATTGGTCAATAATGACCAATGGCAATGGGCATAAGGAACAATGTTGCCGGTTTAGACTTGTAAAATTGTAACTTGTAGCTTAGTGAAACGGGCCACTGGTTGTTTATCTAAGTTACACGGTTATGTCAATTGCTCATCACCCTTTACAAAATATTACTTTTCCCAATGCAGGGACGTTAATTCTTGAGGAGTTCTCCTGGAGTGCGATTTTTGAATCTCACCGGGTGGCTAAAGCTCATCAACAAACTGGCCGTTTTCGAGAGATTCGGCCATTTTTGTGAGCTTTAGTCAACTGATGAGATTCAAAAATTGCACCTCTTCACCATCAGCCTCACTTGACCAAATGCATTGCAATTAGCATAAATTGCTTAGCAACTATATTAAAATAGCCGCGCGTATCGCCACCCGTGAAATACCTACTTATTATTGAGTAGTTTCAGAGGCTGTCTGTATTCACTATCAGTTCCAGTTTTCCGAGAACAAAAGTACAAGTTACTATAAAAAAAATATCCAAATCGCTACAGGTGTGCATTTTTTAAAGATTTCCCTCGATTTCTCCAGGATCCCACCACCAGATCGTGACCTGATGAAAATGGAACCAACTTGGAAGTATACCCTTTCAATCAAAACAAGAATTTTTCAAATCGGTCCAGCCGTCTTCGAGTAATCGCGAAACATATTCCTCCTTTTTTATTAAGTCGGTTAAAAAGGGCACGTTCTTAGTCATAGGGATTTTTTGGTTCATTTTAATGTTTTATTTAATGATTTGATATCTTTTTGATTTTTTAATATTTTAATCGATTTCAACAAATTTACGAAAATTTCATTTGAATCGAAAGGAAGAACTTGGTCACTACAGTAAGTTTAAGAAAAAAAATACTTAATATGTAACTGTTTACGTGTTGAGTTTTTAGTATGAAATACTTTATTATTACGATAGAAATAAATGTAATAACCACTTAGTTGCACCTTAAAAGAGCATATACATAGCTTTTAGGTATCTGTGAAGCTCAAAAACTGTTGAATATTTTATTTATAATTTCAATGGATAATGCACATTTACGTTATATGGGTGTTGTCATGTGTCAAATGATGGGTCTTACATATATACTTCTGTAGCCGATTTTTATCGTTACACGGTTCTAGCGTTTCGTAGCCCAATAAGACTAGACTGCGCCAACTGACTGAAGTTTGTTGCGACCGAGTTTTGTAATTTTTTTTTATATCGCTGAAATTTCTAATTGATTTGATTCTACAATGACTGAAATTACAGATTTTCTTATTTTTGTAATATAGTAGTAGTAGTGTCTATGTAATTATCTATATTAATATATATTTTGTGTAAAGCTGTACAATAAAATTTGTTTGGGGTGGCTTCGACTATCGTTGTCTTTACTCGACTGCGCGATGCAAAGGAGGCTAATGTGTTTATTTGTAGTAAACCAACAACACCGAACAAGCCCAGCGAAATCTAAGAGTCGGCTAGAACGGCGTTTGTACGTCTGTTCGACGATAACTTAAGTATAATGAAATTTTGTAGACGAGTAGTTGAAGTAGATAGCGAATTACGAAGATAGCGGATCCCTCTTTAACTTGAGTTCTCTGTTCGAAGCGAACTGCTAGAATTAGTTCACTCTGCGGTGTAGCCAACTTAGTCCAATAATGTACCTTTACTCAGAGGCAAGAAGATGTTAAGTCGATAGAACGGATTCTTAATAAAATGAAATGAAAATATCAAATTAAAAAAAAATGCATTGCCGTTTCGGATTATTAAAATATCGAACAAAAACCAATTCACAATAAATAAATCATAGCTACTAATTAAGTCACGTATACGATAGGAATGTCAATACAATAATAAATTAAACTAAAAAATTACAATTTCATGTCCATAAATAAAAGGTTCCGCTAATTTGCACAGGCCAGTCTTAGTAGACCATATTGCAGATTTTAATCCCGATATGCAAGCGCCATATTGCATTGTTTTCTTGCAAGATTTCTCGTGATTTAATTCATTTTTTACGATGGAATATAGATAGTAGAATCCAAATTAAATTAAATTTTCGATTCCCAGCGGAATTTCAGAGTTCGTGCGTGAAATAAAGGATAGTTTTATTAATGTTTTAAATTATAAAATACATCTTTGTTGTGAAATAAAAGGCACTGTAAACGTTTTAAACTGTCCAGATGAATTACAGGGAGCAATGAACATCACTTGTAACAATAAAACGACCGCGGAGAGAATTTAACCAATGTACAAAGTATTATACGTTAATCTATCTTAAACAACGTGGGTATGTTTTTATAGGATCAGTATCTTATTAAAAAACATTTAGAAGTGACAAAAAAACTATTTTTATTCGTTGTTATCAATTTATATAAACTTAATTGCACAGTTTACAAAAACAAATATGCACATACTAGCGGACGCGCGCGACTTTGTTCACGTAAAATTAGTAACCTATGTCCGTCAAGAATAGTGTAGCTTTCTATCTATGAAAGAATTTTAGAAATCGGTTCAGTAGTTCCAGAGATTACCCCCTACATATAAACAAACTCCACGACCTCGACTCGACGACCTCCATGGCACGGTGGCACATGGGTCTGCTTACTGTGCAAGAGGTCCCGGGTTCAAATCCTGGTATGGGCAAATATTTGTGTGACGAATACGAATGTTTGTACCTGAGTCTTGGATGTTATTTGTATTTAAGTATGTATTTATGTATATAAGTATGTTTATCCGTTGTCTAGTACCTACAATACAAGCTTTGCTTAGTTTGAGACTAGGTCACTTAGTGTAAATTGTCCCAAAATATTTATTTATTATTTATTATTAAACTAACTAACAAACAAACAAAGTTTACCTCTTTATTATATTAGTGTAGATTAGTAAAATAGATAAAAACTAAACTAACTAAACAGACATGCATAAAAAAGTGAAATAACCCCCTTTTTGGTACAATCGGGTAATAGAAACACTAAGGTGTTTTTGCGAGCCGCGGTCGGGTAAAAAGCCCTATTATTAAAAGGTGGAGGGGCCGAATGAATGCTTTATTGCAATTTCATGCAGGCTAATTAAATTTTACCTTTTCAGGCTCATTGGGCTGGGTTTCATTAGTCTAGCTTAAATTATCTTTTATCATCTGACTGTGTATGTATTTATTTATGTTGTTTATACTAGCGACCGGCCTCGGCTTCGGGTACGGTTACGCGATGTTATGTACAGTAATGGAAATATATTCACGTACCACCTTAGAACCCTATCGCAATGACGCGACGCGTTAAACGCCAGGCTATTTCATACGAATGTCATGCGTATGTCTCGTCGACTAGGTTCTACGGTGGTACGTGTTTTAAATTTTCTTGACTGTACAAAAAAACCTTCCGTTACAAATCTCTAAATGACAGTCGAAACGGTATCAAAATCCATTGCGTGGCTTAGCAGATGTAAGTGGCCGAAGATATGAGGACAAAGAGGATCGGATAGCTACTTTGTTTTATCTACACTAACCTACATCTACACTAATCTACACTAATCTACACTAATATAATAAAGAGAAAAACTTTGTTTGTTTTTTTGTTAGTTTGTTTGTATGTAGGGGGTAATCTCTGGAACTACTGAACCGATTTCAAAAATTCTTTCACAGATAGAAAGCTACACTATTCCTGACGGACATAGGCTACTAATTTTACGTGAACGAAGTCGCGCGCGTCCGCTAGTAATATAATAAAGAGGTAAACTTTGTTTGTTTGTTTTTTTGTTAGTTTGTTTGTATGTAGGGGGTAATCTCTGGAACTACTGAACTCAACTACAAAAACTCTTTCACAGATAGAAAGCTACACTATTCCTGACGGACATAGGCTACTTATTTTACGTGAACGAAGTCGCGCGCGTCCGCTAGTAATATAATAAAGAGGTAAACTTTGTTTGTTTGTTTTTTTGTTAGTTTGTTTGTATGTAGGGGGTAATCTCTGGAACTACTGAACTCAACTACAAAAACTCTTTCACAGATAGAAAGCTACACTATTCCTGACGGACATAGGCTACTTATTTTACGTGAACGAAGTCGCGCGCGTCCGCTAGTAATATAATAAAGAGGTAAACTTTGTTTGTTTGTTTTTTTGTTAGTTTGTTTGTATGTAGGGGGTAATCTCTGGAACTACTGAACCGATTTCAAAAATTCTTTCACAGATGGAAAGCTACACTATTCCTGACGGACATAGGCTACTAATTTTACGTGAACGAAGTCGCGCGCGTCCGCTAGTACAACATAAAGGAAGATAAACATAACGATAACATAGCAGACAATAGGACAGGTGAAGGAAACTTAGTAAAAACAATGAAACAAACTGAAAGGCTGAAACCTCTTCAGTTTCACGGATCGTTAGCTTAAGACAAAAGCCTTTTTCAGCTCAAAAGAAGCTTATTTATCAAGGAGCTTAAACTTTCTTAGGAGATTTTATTTTTAACGATTCGGGAAGTGGGGGGACGCCCCCCTCTGCGGGTCGTTGACCCGGTGCAGACAGTCTGTGGTCCCGGCTTGCGTCTGGATTTAAGGTGCACCTAAGTTGGAGACTTGAGACGAATCTAGATCTTGAGATGCCTGTGTGAAGTTTCGGAATGCATCCATTCAAATGAGTACAAACAAAACATTTTGTATACTTTGAAGATTGACAAATTAATACAAATTGCCTTGCTACTCCGCGAAACTGGGGTGTCTAGACGAGGTGGCATTCTGTTAGCGTGAACGTTAGTAGTAACGACAACATGTATGCGCTTGACGCAAGAGAGCGAAAGCAAACGTCAAACTGTCGATCGTCGACGTTATACCCAGGATACATTCTGTCGTTGCTGCTAGCGTTAACACTAACATAGTGTCACTTTGTCTAGACAGCCAGTGGTGTGTACATGTGCAATACAGCTGCGTCTGTGAATAAAAAAAATGCAAATCCCACTCTCCTCCGCTTCCACATGAAACAACAAATATACCTTCGCAAAGTAACGTCAGAATATGTTTTAGCATTGATTTACTGGCAGATAATGCCTTAAGACAATAAGTTGGTTTTTAATGTTTTTTGTTATTGGTGCAATAAAAATGAAATAAAAAGTTAAACATTACTTGAAGAACGCCTCAGGCTTTACTTAAAAGTTACAGTCCATCCGGATCGCTACCACCATCTTGCTCGCTAATCCAGCCGCTAAGCAGCAGTGCTTGCACTGTTGTGTTCCGACGTGAAGAGCAAGACAGCCGGTGAAATTACTGGCACAAGAGGTTTTCCATCTTAGCCTTCTGACTTGGCATCTCATCTTCAAACTCCTTGGTGTTGCGGGTGTCTATGAGTGGTGGTGATCACTTACCATCAGGTGACCCGCTTGCTCTTTTGCCTTTGCAAAAAAAGGGCAACGAGAGTTCTGGCGTCTGATTATTAGATCTAATCTTATAAGCCTCTAGGTTTTCAACACATCTGAAATATCCTTATTGTTGCCTTGGTATTTCAGGCGTCTTTTAGCGATGGTGATTACTTACCACCAGGCGATCCGCTTGCTCTTTTTCCTTTATAAAAAAAGGGCAATGAGAGCTCTGGCGTTTGATTATTAGATGCAATCTTATAAGCCTTTGGGCTTTCAACACATCTGCGGTCTCCTTGGTATTTCAGGTGTCTTTCAGCGATGGTGCTTACTTACCATCAGGCGATCCGCTTGCTCTTTTGCCTTTGTAAAAAAGTGCAACGAGAGTTCTGGCGTCTGATTATTAGATTCAATCTTATAAGCCTTTGGGCTTTCAACACATCTGCAATCCCCTCGGTGTTGCGAGTGTCTATGTACGGTGATGATCACTTACCATCAGACGATCCGCTTGCCCGTTTGCCTTTACAAAAAAGTGCAACGAGAGTTCAGCCGTCTGATTATTAGATCCGTTCGGCGTAGGGTAAAACGCGGATGCACGTTTTAGGGCGGGCGGCTGGCAGACCGCGCCCGGATGCGCGGGGTCGACGGCCAGACGCCCGCGCCGTCTCGCCGTACGGCCGTACTACTGCCGAATTTTGTGAGCACTGTATGTATGTATGTATGTAAACTCTTTATTGTAAAGTCGACAAAGTACCTAATTGCTTGACCACTTTTAAACTTTATCCCTTTGTAATACGATCGAAAAGTAGTCAAGCAATTTCTTGGTCGACTATACATAAGCACTTACAAATACACAGAAAAATACAGGAAGTGGCACAAAGGCGAACTAATCCCTTAAAGGGATCTCTTCCAGCTGCACCTAGCACGGACCTTCTTTCAGTGTTCAGTATTTATTTATTTCAACGTTTTACATGATATTGTAGGTACAAATGATACCCTAATAGGGCGTAGCGAATTTTAAAACTAAACCTAACAATTCCTTGTCCAATTATGTGAAAAAAAACAAGTGTCCTAAAATAGTAGTAGTATTCCTAAAATATCTATTTTTTTAACTTTCTTCTTTTGAAAATAATATTTTTAAAGATGATCTACAATTTTTTAAAATTGTAATGACAACACAAAGAAAAATTAGGGCAATGGCAGGACTTGAACCTGCAACATCAGCATTCCGTGCCTTGCGTTTTTTAGTTTCGCCACACTGCCGCTATTTTTCTTTGTGTTGTCATTACAATTTTAATTTAATAATTTGAATGGTAAAAACATTTAAAATAAAAATCGAAAGAAATTTCGGTTACAAAACTACAATTTTTTGTCAAGCTTATCCAATTTGCTTCGTAATGCATAATGCCGTCCACCTATAAACCCTTTAAACACCCAAGCACCTCTAGATATATCGGTAAAGGTTTATAAAAGGTTCGTTCAGCTTGAAAAATGAAACGCAAGGCACTCGCCCACTCAAGTTACTACGTTCGTAGACGCTACGTCACGTAGCCGTAGTGCTACGAGTGCTACGCTGCTACGGCGTAGGCGATAGTAAGCGCCTAAAGCTGGGTATACCTAGAACATGTATAGCAGGGGATCGGGCGGAACGCCCCGGCGCCGAAGCAAAATCGAACTTATTGTACAGGAAATAACGCTTTTACAAGTACCTTGACGGTATAGTACGACTTGTGGATGCCCGCGACTTCGTTTGCGTAGAGTTAGCAGCCTATGTCTGTCAGAGATAGTGTAGCTTTCTATTAGTAAAAGAATTAAAATGAAGTTTAACCGCCGTATTTATAAAAAGTTAACAATCTTTTTAAGCTAACAAATGTTTTGTCCCTTTCGTTTGGGGGTAAACGTCACAATGATAGATAAAGACATAAAACATGTTAACTAACAAACGTTTACGAAGCGTTTATGAATAATACTGTTTATTATTATATTCGTGTAAACTAAAATTTGTCCGTTATCAAAATTGAAAGAACTCATCAAACTAAATAAGGAAACTATATTTTTAGTTTTTGTTTACGAACACTATTTCTTGAAATATCACGAATAGAAAACGATGCAACGCACGCGTCACGACAATGCTCAATACACGGCTACTTAGATATGACGTCATGCCTATGGAATTTTGCTAGTAATAGAATAAGATCGTCTACATAGTTAGTTACCTCATACTAAAATTGTTTTTTGTGGACAATATTAAAAATTACAATCTTTAACAATCTTACACTTTCACACTATTTATTTTTAGGTATAATTTACGCCATTCACTCCGCTCCTCTCCTACTGTACTAGTTAGAAAGAGATGCACTGAGCTACGATCGAGTTATTCCATGTCGAAAAGTCTCGTGGTGGCAAAATGGTCTGTCTAAATTTACTAAAAATAGATTTTTACGTAAAGTCACTTTATCACCAATGTCGCCTTGAGCTATATTCTTTTGCCTTTGTACATTTAACCTTTTCAACGTTTAGAGTAAAGAAAAGTAAAAAAAACAGCCAAGTTTCAGTTGAACTCGTACATTGTGGGTTCCGTAACACGTGATAATATATTTGTATTATGTATTGAAAGTAAAGACCGGTAAAAGAAAAAGACTGGACCGAAATACTAAGGTTCTTTGTAGATGATTTTCGAAAAACTATGCTTGTTAGAAATATCGTTTTATTTGCACAAGTGTTTATCAAATTTATTTGTTTTTTATTTTTCTGCATTTACTAGCTAGAGAGAAAGGGAATAGTATTTTTTTTTAAACAATTTTTCATTATTATTCGAAACTTGGCAAAATGCATTGCGGGTGGTAGGACCTTGTGCAAGGTCCGTCCGGATCGCTACCACCATCTTGCTCGCTAATCCTGCCGCTAAGCAGCAGTGCTTGCACTGTTGTGTTCCGGCGTGGAGAGCAAGACAGCCGGTGCAATTACTGGCAAAACAGGTATTCCATCCTAGCCCTCTGGGTTGGCAACGCATCTGCACTCTCTTTGGTGTTGCGGGTGTCTATAGGCGGTGGTGATCACTTGCCATCAGGTGACCCACTTGCTTATTTGCCTTCCTACTTCATTACAAAAAAATGGTGTTACTAATTGCCCTATGATTTTATTAAATTAAATTTAAAAACGGAACCCTAAAAAGTTATTTCTAAATTTGTTCTATTTACTGCTAGACCGTTATACAATCCCCTCCCCCGCCGGGTAGACGGCGCGTAAACACTAGCGGGAGATTTATTTTGTTAGGTGTGTGCGTCGTCTAGACGAGCCGCGTGTTTGCATTGGCAAATTGTCACTTGGGGCTAAGCTCAGAGCAGAACAGACTGATCACTTCTGTATTTTTTTATTGTTTTGTTGCGTTTTTGCTTATATAACTTTATTTTGCATTGTCATCGCATCAACACACCCATACAATGATATTATAATGCATGGATGTACAGTGTCATACTAAATGACAGCAGAAAATGGCCCGACATGAGAATACAGGTTGACGCCATTGTTACAAATGGAAATTATTAGGTTACCATTTGTAGTCATCGAATTTACAATTTTATCTACACACATATCATAAAGGCTAAATAACGCGTTCAAAAACCCTAGGAAATGACCAGCATTATTACAACCAATGTTATTATAAGAATTTTCTTGTCTGTGGTAGTAGGTAAATCTGTTATTTATTGGTCATCACATTACCGATATCTCGTGACTGCTCGTGACGTTATGAATTTAAATTTGGAACAGCTGTCAAAATTTAAGTTGGTCTCTATTCTAGTATCCACAGATATTAAAACAGTTATCGATACGAAACGTCAACTCAGTATGATTTTTTAATTTAAACGCACGACATTTGATCTCGAGTGAAATGAAAATAGCAACTTCATTCGTTCGTCTATGGTTTTAAAAAAATGTTCGTCCTGACGGATACATCGAATCACAGAGTACTTTTTTAATATACATGGCCGCCATTAGTTGTCATTCTTTTTAGGTTTTTTGCTGTTACGATTTTTTGCAGTTATGATATGTGTGTAGATAAAGTAATGTATGCAACTGTATATAATTAGGCCTTAAAACACTCGTGTGATCCTATTATGAAACTCGCTGACGCTCGTTTCATAAAACCACACTCGTGTTTTAAGGCCTCTCATTATATAGCAGTTGCATAAAATACTATTACGCCTAACTGCATAAAATAATAATTTATTAAGTTTCGTTGCAAATAGGTTTTTATACAAAATAATAGTATTGATAGCAGCGCCGTCGGTCGCTTTATTGTTCTTTTTGTTCGACTTTTGATGCGGCCATTTTTTAAACGCTGACTAGAAGTCCATTAGTTATAGGTCAGTGCAATGCGTACACTGATAGTGGTTCTAATTTGGCTTGCAAGATTTGAATCAAACATAACAATTTTAAGGTCTCAGGGTTCGACCGTGTTGCTATAGCCGTGGTTATGTTATGTGTATGTTTGTCTATCTAAACATAACTTTCGAACCGTTCCTATTCACAAACCAAATTGGGTCTAGATTTGGAATATGTCTATGTGAAAAGCTCATTTGCCAAAAAAACTAACTAAACGTCATAATTATGTACTCGAGTAGGTCAGCTCTCCTATTGTAATTTTGCAAGTTGGTACATTCTTATACTCTTAAATGACGCAATAAAAAGCAGTTACTAAGTTCAACGACCAGATTATAAGTTCACTGAATACCATAATCATAAGAGCGTTTATTCTCGAACAAAGAATGTTTCTCTTTGATACGCATTCAGTTTACTTGCATTATCTAGTTATTTACATCAAAATTTCTATTAACAAGGGAGGGAACGCAACCTGCAGAGGCGGTGCCCACTCGTCATGTTAGCAACCCTTTTAAAATATAAAATAAAGACGTATTAAAAAAAATTGCTAATTTGCCACTCACCAAAAAGGTACATAAAACACGTAAATACACAAAGAACGTGGAATAAAACAACAAGACAATAATAATCATGTACAGTCAAGGAATTTAATTCCCTACCCATTGCGTTGAAATATCGTCTGACATTCGCAATGCATTAAGGTCGATACGTCAAACTAACGTTTTGCTCTATAGCTCTTATGGTGACAGATTGCTATATGCTATTGAACCTTAGGTGGGTTGGAAATTAAATTCCTTGACTGTATTTGGACGTGTACAGTTGCTGGCACCAATAGGCGTCGCCAGTTGCCGGGTGCCACTGGCACAAAATATAGCGCTGTATTGCGCTGGCGCTGGACTGGCACGAAAAATGTTTACATGGTGCCAGTGTCCTTCCACCACTGTTATGACAGTGAGACTGGCGCCAGCAACTGGATACGGCTAGATATAGCATAAAGCCATCCTTTGATTATTCCATTAGATTCTACCACATGAATCACTCAGTCTGCTTAGAATACGTTTTAGGTTACTCTCCCTTATTCCTTTAAAAGAAAAGCAGAAGGGAAGAATCAAATTAAGATTTGTGCAGTCAATTTGAAACTTTCAATTGTTTGAATATTTTGTAGTTTAGCTTGACCAATCGTAGACGCGATTGGTTAATAATAAATACAGTAAATTTTGCGCTATGACTATTTAAACAGCTAATCTTTTAATTTTTTTGAACACAAACATTTTTTTACATTTTTATAAAGTCGATTGTAAAGTGTACTCGCTGTTTTAACAATATTAGTGTTGTGGAAAGGGTGACAGACATGTACGGAGATGCAGACGACAATGAAAATTAATAAAGGGCTTATTAGACTGCCCTACAGGTAGGGAAATTTGTAAAACAATAAAGGTATTGACAAATCCTATCCCGCAACCTACGTAGCATATGATACGTTTTTTGCTATGACTTGAAAAGTTAATAAAGCATTGCGAAGAAAAATGACATTGCAAATTTTGTCCTAAGGATTGCCATTAGGATTTGGCCTTGCTAAGTATAACTAGTATCTGCGGCACTTTCCGATTTTTCAATTATCTTTTTTATTCTTGGGTCCTGTAAATAGCTCAAAGGTTAACTAAAAGAGCTCCCTTAAAGGGATAAGTTCGCCTTTGTACATCTGTTTTGTTCTGTTATCTGTTATTTTATGTTTAGTACAATAAAGAGTCATACATACAGTCAAGGAAATTGAAACACGTACCACCGTAGACCCAGTCGAAGAGACATACGCATGACATTTGTATGACATAGACTGGCGTTTAACGCGTCGCGTCATTGCGATAGGGTTCTAAGGTGGTACGTGAATATATTTCCCCTACTGTACATACATAGTATAATTTAAGTCGCTATCCATTCCTGTCTGTCCTACATCCTTATAGTGTATGTTCGGACGCCTTCTCCTTCTAAACCACGCAACGGATTTTGACACGGTTTTCACTGTCATTTAGAGAATTTCTTAAGAAAGGTTTTTATATACATTACATCTCGATTGTAACCGTGTGAAGCCGGGGCAGGTCGCTAGTTTGTTTTAAAAGGTTGTCAAATAATTAGAAGCGAAGTGGACCAACTGCTTTATCAAGGCGATTTTGTAAAGGACGACGTACTGTGACGACGTGTAGGAGAGATGCAGACGACAATGGAAATTAATAAAGGGCTTATTAAGCCCTTCGTCCACTATGCTCGCCGAAACTGCCAAAGCGAGGCAAGTCGGATCGCTACCATATTCGCTTCTACATAAAATGTTATTATTCAATCAAGGAATTTTTAGAAGATAATTTGACTACATAATTTAAAGATTCCAATTTACTCTTGTTTGACATATTATATGAAATTGACATACCTATTAATTATACTTACCTACTCATTTAAATTTACTTTAAATTTATTTATGATTTGCACGCCGACAAACGGCAGAATTCATACATATGTTCATTTATAAATGTACCTACCGTCTTATTTTGTACTTGATTTCTAGCAAATAAATGTATTTGAATTTCAATTTATACATTAAACTACGAACTTTTACTCACGCGGCGCTCGCGCTCTTATTTTTGCGTTTTACGTGACTTTACGGGATCAAAACTATCTATGTTTTAAACCAAGACACAATATATCTGTCTTCCAATAATATAATTTTGCGGGTGGTAGGACCTTATGCAAGGTCCGTCCGGATCGCTACCACCATCTTGCTCGCTAATCCTGCCGCTAAGCAGCAAGTGCTTGCACTGTTGTTTTCCGGCGTAGAGAGCAAGACAGCCGGTGCAATTACTGGCACAAGAGGTGTTCCATCTTAGCCCTCTGGGTTGGCAACGCATCTGCAATCCCTTTGGTGTTGCGGGTGTCTATGGGCGGTAGCGATCAATTACCATCAGATGACCCCCTTGCTCGTTTGCCTTCCTATGTCGTATAAGAAAAACCGTTCAGCCGTTATTGCGTGATTGAGGAACGAACATCCAAAAATCCAGACATCATTACTTAGGCTCCAATCGTACTATAATATTATAAACGCGAAAGTTTGTAAGTATGGATGGATGTTTGTTACTCTTTCACGTAAAAACTACTGAATGGATTTGGATGAAATTTGACACACACATAGTTTATAACCTGGATTAACACATAGGATACTTTTTATTCCGTAAAAATGCATAGTCCCCACTGGACAGCGAAAAGTGAGGTTTACGCCGCCGTGACGTCATGAGCAGCAAGCAACTAATTCCCATTAATTTGTCCGGGAAATATTGCAGATTGCATGTTGGGTGCACGTTTGTTTGATTCAATTAAACAAGTCTACGCGGACGAAATCGCGGGCAAGAGCTAGTTTTTAATAATTATTTTTTTATTTTGTACAGGAAAAGAACTCATTCCTGAACTACAACGTGTCGTGTATCCTCACGCTGCCTCCGTACCAGAGACAGGGCTATGGACGACTGCTCATCGATTTCAGTGAGTGATAACTTTAAACACACACACACACACACACACACACACACACACACACACACACACACACACACACACACACACACACACACACACACACACACACACACACACACACACATCCTTGCGTGCCTATGTACTTTTGTTTTATACAACATAGGAAGGCAAACAAGCAAGTGGGTCACCTGATGGTAAGTGATCACCACCGCCTATAGACTCCTGCAACAACAAAGAGAGTGCAGATGCGTTGCCAACCCAGAGGGCTAAGATGGAATACCTCTTGTGCCAGTAATTACACCTATGTCCTATGTACTTTTGTTTTATTTATTTTGGATTTTTATTTTCTTTTTGGTTTTTTTGTAATATCGTAGGTACTTACTCAAGAATCTCTCACAATGTTAACCGACTCGCTGGGTCCCAAGATACAGGCTCAGCCTGGTTTGGGGTCCATAGGATATTACCTACTGTATTTGTCGTATTTTGTTCTCAATTAACAGTTTTCATTTTCATTTCCTTTCAAAATTGATGTAATGAAAGATTTAGGCCCTGTTCCACCACTCTCTGATAAGTTCCCGATAGCATATCTAACAGACATCTGTGATACTATGTCTGTTAGAATAGAATAAACAGAGACGGCATTACAGACATAATTATGTTGGGTAAAGTACTAGGAACTTATCAGGGAGTGGTGAAACAGGCCATTAAATAAGGAATGAGTTTATTTTTAATATTTTTTCTTTTTCTTGATATTTGACTTGTTTTTTTTTAGACATTTTTTTGTAATTGAAATTTACTTCAGATTTTTTTTACATTAAATACATTTAAATGATAATGAGAACACAAAGAAAAATTAGGGTAATGGCAGGACTCGAACCTGCAACATCAGCATTCCGTGCCTTGCGTTTGCCTGTTTCGCCACATTGCCAACTACCATACCCTGCGAATTTTTCAATGTGTTTCGTTTTTACGGTCATTACATAATTGTTTTTTTTTTAGGGTATAACTACGAGAAAATTAATCAAGTTATCTCATTCAACTTGGTCATTTATGAATGCCCGTTAGCTGACGAGAGATGACGCCATTTGTTGTTACATTTTTGTAATCGAAATTTACTACAGATTGTTTTTTAACATTCAAATACATTTAAATGATAATGACTACACAAAGAAAAATAAGAGGAATGGCAGGACTCGAACCTGCGACATCACCTTTCCCATTTATCGACAGTTTACTCGCGAGATAGGTTATAAACTACCGGCGTTCACAATCATACGGTGACATTTATAAGACTGTAGCGAAATGAGCTCGATATTGTCTTAAAACTCAGACAATGGGGTTAAAAGGTTATAACAGCGTTAGGTATAGTTAGTCACGCTAACTCATCTAGATGTCCTTCCCTAAGGTCCTGGACTCTGCCCGGGCGTTCATTGCCCCCCCACTTTATGTGTCTATAAAAATCTGAGCAACAGCAAAAAGATAGATATTCTAGATAGATAGTTTAAAGATTTGTTTCTATCTTAATTTGTAATAGTATAAAACGCATCGCTTTTTTTTAACTTTTTATGGAAAAGGGGGGGAAATGAGCTTGCAGGTCACCTGGTAGATAATGATCACCGCCGCCTACGGAAAGTCGCTAATCCGTTGCCGGTCTTTAGGTCAAACTACCCCCTAACGGGCCTCCGGATCTAGTCACTAGCAAGCTACTACTTCACGCCGGTATATTCAGTCTCTCTTGGTGTGTGTGTGTGTTAATTCTAATGTCCTGGAGTTACACACGCAAACGAATAAGTTTCGACCACTGAAAGAGGGTACAAATGGACTTTCAGGTTTTGACCCGGAGAGATAGACCAACGAAGCATGTTAAATTACTCTTCTTTCATTTGATATCCATGACGACATGATAGCAAAAAAAAAATTTGAGACCTCGACTTTTTTGGACGTTACATTCGTCATATTCGTTTTGTTCACAAAAAAGGTAGCCTATGTCACCCAGAGTACAATTACGAACCGATTGACACCTCATTCATCAAAATTGGCTCAGTTGTTTAGGTACTACGCGGGTACTACGATGGAACATACGTAAATACAAACATTCATAGACTGCTAAAAACATAACCCTTCCTTTTGGCTTAGCCGTAGTCTGGTAAAAAGAGCTAGCTAGGTACTAATAATAGTTAAACGATGTTTACTTTATAGTTAATGCCAAATCCACGTTTATATGTTTAGGAGTTATTTTGCAGAGTTACATAGAGTCTATATAAACGCGCGAAATCACGCGGAGGAGCAAGGAGCAAAGTAATTTGTCCTAATTACATTCCTTTTGATTTTTCTTCCAATTACAATAATTTTAGTGAAAAAAAATCATTACATCTCATTCGCACGTCTTCTCGGCCGCATCTGAAGCCGCATACGCGTCCACCGACTCCGCAACCAACTATCACAAACAACAATTACCCGTAGCCGTCAAAACGCACATCTACAATTCGTCGGTCGCGTCTCACCCCTCCTACGAGTGGGGGTGTCTAGACGGCAGACCGATCTATACTGCAGCCATCGATCGGGGTCGGCGACCTCGCCCGGCCAAAACAAACCCTGTGCCGGCCGCTGCCCAGGGAATCGGGCACGGAATAGTTTTTCGAGCGTTGAGGTAGGTTCGGCTCGAAAGGTCCAGTCAGATGTTAGGACAAACAAACACGCACTGGGGGAAAAAAAGTCGAGTTAAGTTTCACCTCTTAGGCTAAGCCTAAGCCGATTTGAACAATTCTTCAACCTCATTCAAAAAACTTCAAACAAAAACATGGTCTGAGAAAGAAAATTAAAAACGTCAATTTCAATGTAAATTTCAATTCTGGTCACCTATATTATGTGACTACTGAGTGGGACAAAACATAAATAAATGCCTTATGTTTCGGCGAGTTGTAGACATTTTATTAAAACAATTTTAATGGTTTATACCGCGTATGTTGCAACGTATCTAAATCCTAAGAATTTGAGTCCTTTTTAGATCTCATGTTTATTACACGTATACTAGATAAACTGCGCAACAGAAGTTAAAGTTGAAACAAAACTTGAATTAATAAAAATAAGTTAAATTGTTTCAATTTATGATATAGGTGTACAACATTATTAAAGCCAGGGTAAGTGTGTGGTGCGGAGACAGAGCAAAGATAGATGATAATCGATGAAAGTGTCAACGTGTCAACATGTTGACCGACTAGTCAACTGATAGAAGGTTAAATGCATAACAATAAATAAATTCACAAAATATATTCTTATGTTTTGGTGACATTTAGACATTGAAATAAAACTACTTCAACGGTTTATATTGCGTGTATTATAACGAATCTAATTCCCGACGTTTCGAGCCCTTTACAGTCTTCATGTTCACGGGCAGACGGACAAAAATTGTTAAAAATACAAGCATTTCAAAAAGAAGTTATTTCCCCACCAGGTGAGACGGATTTTCGTTTGACTCCATTTTCCATGAAAAAAGTTACAACTTGCTACTTTTCTCACTTCTCATTTCATCACAATTTTGCGTTTTATAAAACAACTAGCGGACGCGCGCGACTTCGTTCACGTAAAATTAGTAGCCTATGTCCGTCAGGAATAGTTTAGCTTTCTATCTGTGAAAGAATTTTTGAAATCGGTTCAGTAGTTCCAGAGATTACCCCCTACATTACAAACAAACTAACAAAAAAACAAACAAAGTTTTCCTCTTTATTATATTAGTGTAGAAGTGTAGATTAAGTATGGCAATTGAATATTTTTGTAATCGAAATTTATTTCTGATTTTTTTTGTAATTTTTTAAACATTCAAATAAATTTAAATTGTTGGGATTTTAAGCTGTTTAGAATGAATTTAGGGAGGAAAACATGTTGTTGAAATAGTACTTCAGTCAACGTCACAGAACAAAATACAAATTTAAAAAGATACATGTTGAGAACAGTATAAAAATAATAATTAAGATAAGCCAGTAACAAGTATTTACAACATAAATGATAATGACAACGCGAAGAAAAATTAGAGTAATGGCAGGACTCGAACCTGCAACACCAATAGTTGGTAATTTAGCGAAACTGGCAAACGGAAAGCACCGAATGTGGGTGTTGCAGGTTGGAGTCCTGCCATTACCCTAATTTTTCTTTGTGTTGTCATTATCATTTAAATTTATTTTAATTGAATATTTTTTATTTTCTTATGTAAGCTCAAAACGATTCTTCAAGTCTTCCCATCGTGGCCCTGAGACTCTCCAACGGCTCGAAACGTCTAGACGCAAATATTACGTAATTAGGTTCTACATTATCCAGCCATATTACTTTTATTCCTATGCATATTCATTGAGATAATATCTGGAAACATGAAACATCCCATCAGCATAAATCATCATCATAAAATATTCATAGAGAAAGATACCCATTTGGAATAGGTAAATATTTTATTATTTACAAAGGACGCAGGGATCCAGGAGGGAGGTTGTTTGACATGGATTTCAAAACTGATATTTTTTTTATGAAATAGGAAGGCAAACATGCAAGTGCGTCACCTGATGGTAAGTGATCGGCGTGGAGATCAAGGCAGCCGGTGCAATTACTGGCACAAGAGGTATTCCATCTTATCCCTCTGGGTTGGCAACGCATCTGCAATATAATTAGCGTTGCGGATGTCTGTAGGCGGTGGTGATCACTTACCATCAGATGACCCACTTGGTTGTTTGCCTTCCTATTTCATAAAAATATTCCTATTTCGTTACGGACTGACTGATAAATAACGTGCAGCTTAAACTTTTTTTTTTTTTTTAATATAAAAATCTTTATTTGCCAAATGTTACATTTCAAAATATGCGACACCCTAGTGCCTAAACTAGGCCAAGCCTGTGTCTTAGACACTAGTTTTAACTGCTGGAGATAGAAAAAAAAATTGGACCAGCACATCAGCGTACCATTGGGGGCCTATTCCCGAAACAGGCGTGACTTTATTTATGTTCGTGTGTATGTTAAAAAAATCACTGCCATCAGGTAAACGGACACAATTTGGACTAACTTAAATTTAAATTAATTAAAAACTTAGTTTAAAACCTCCGTGTGACATACATTTCATTAGCAACTGCGGTTGCCGATTATGTTAATGTGTTGCCCTGACGCGATTATTATGTGTTGGTCATATGTACGAACGGTAAGGGTCAGTTACGTCACATTGCGGGCTTATTACACTCTCCGACCTGATAGCAATGAGGTTACACGTCAATGTATATTACACGTATGATTTTACTCGCCACGTGTGACCAGGGCACTGCGTTGCAGCCTGAAGGGTCAATTAAAAGGGTAGCATATGAGTCACGGTGTTTAGGCGATGGAATCGCGTGCCCATGTGTCTTGTGTTGCCGAGGTTAGTTACGAATGAGTGTTTAAAAGCCCTCACGAAGTGTTGTTTGGTTTGGAATTTGTATCATGGATTTAGAATGAAACCGTTCAACAGTTAAATCTCAAAATAACCACCGAGGCTTGGCCCTCGCTTTTTTGGGCCAAAATATTTTTTAGTGCCTAAAGATATATAAAGACTTTTACAAGATTGAAGATGACTCGAAATACTTTCCTAGTAGTGTTGCGTTTGTTCTCAACAGGGCCTCAACGTTTATTATAAGTTTCCCCACCATCCTGGGCTTGAATATTACAAAAAGTCTCATTTGGTACTCAAATTACCACTGCGTTACCAGTACCATAATCCCTTAATAAATAATGTACAGTCAAGGAAATTGAAACGCGTACCACCGTAGACCATAGTCGAAGAGACATACGCATGACATTTGTATGACATAGCTTGACGTTTAACGCGTCGCGTCATTGCGATAGGGTTCTAAGGTGGTACGTGAATATATTTCCCCTGCTGTACACTGCGTTACCAAACAATAGTTTTATTTTTATCTTGAGCCCAAATATTTCGATAAAAGTCGGAAATGCGTATGCCATTTTGAATTTGGAAATAATATGTTTTTAACGAATATACGAATAAGTAAAAAATATGCGTTAAAATGTACAAGGGACGTTTTTATAGGCATCCAAAAGATTTTTGGCCCTTTTACTTAAAGTTTGACTCCAAATGTAGCCTGTAACTTAGGCAAATTATAGTACAATTTTCCGCTAGAAAAAGATTTTCCGCGAAAGTAAGGGATCGTTACACAATAATTGGATAAAAGTTATTCGCTATATAAATTTCATGCTAACTCTTTCTAGCATTTGTTACGAGTAGGAGATAGCAATCCCTTACCCGGTGGATAAGTTTTAAGCAGAGATGGTGAAACAAGCCTTAAATATGCCGTTTTTCCACAGGTTACCTCTTAACGAAGGTGGAAGGGAAAGTAGGCTCGCCAGAAACACCCCTCTCAGACCTTGGACTGATCTCCTACCGCTCTTACTGGAAGGAAGCATTGCTTAAAAGGCTATGTTCAGCCCCCGGGCCCACGCTGTGCATCCGTGATCTGAGCAAGGACCTAGCCATTGCGTCCTCGGACATCGTGTCGACGCTCCAAGAGAGAGGGCTCATGAAGTATTGGAAGGGGAAGCATATCGTGCTGAAGAAACAGGTCAGTTTCTATTTTTCTCTATTTGTGTCCATCATCATTCTACCCGACGACCTGGGCCCAATTTCATTAACGCGACAGGAGTTGTGACAGTGAAAATTCGCCGATACTGTGTCGACAAGTAACGCTACAGATTTGACATCATAGTGGGCAAGCAATGTATACCAAATTGTCACGGTCACCTATCGTTTGTCGCATTTATGAAATTAGACCCTGGTCACTATTGCGAAAACCCGACGGATGCAGCGCAGGACGGGTCGTTGGGGCGATTTTTGGGGAGACCTACGTCCAGCAGGGGACGTTATTTTGGCTGGCTTCTTCTGGCTGGATGAAAGCGGTCAAAAAAAACTGTAGTCATCTATTTTATTCGAACTGAGCTCGTAGGTCTCCCCACACCGATCGACGCGGAATCGGCTTTAGCCGATCACAAAACGCTCTACGTCTACGCGATAAGAGCGAAGTCGACGTCAATACGGTCGGCCGACGCGCGACGACAACGGCCGAGCGGATCGACACCGTCGGTCGGTTCGGGGAGACCCCGAGCGTATCGGGCAGCGGCAGCCTTCCAGCGGTGACGGTCACCGTGTTGCAGGACGTGCTGGAGGAGGTGAGCCGGCGCGCGTCGCGCGCGCGCTGCGTGGAGGCGGCGTGCCTGCGCTGGACGCCGCCCGGCGCGCCGCCGCCGCGCTGACGCCGCGCCCCCCGCGGCGCGCGCGCGCGCGGCCGCCGCGAGCCCTCCAGCCAGGCGCGCGCGCTGCTCTGAGCCGCGCCCGCTGCCCGCACCCGGCGGCCCGGCGGAGAGGTCAGACCCTATCTAGAAGCGATCGCGTCGGTCGGAGTCGGCTGACTCCCGGAGCGCCACCGGCCCCCGCCGCTGTCCACGAGAAAACGGCATGTCGGAAATGTTAGATTAGGTAATTCCATATAAAAGCGATAACAGTGGTCGGGGTTCGCTGGCTTCCGGGGCGCCGCCGGCCTCCGCCGCTGTCCGCGAAAAATACGACATGTCGGAAATGTTCGACCGCTGTCTAAAAACGACCACTGATCGGAATTCGCTGGCTTCCGGGGCGCCACCAGCTCCCGCCGCTGTCCGCGAAAAAACGGCATGGCAGAAAAGTTAGTTAGACCCTATCTAGAAGCGATTACTGGGGTCGGAATTGGCTGGCTCCCGGAGCGCCATCAGCTTCCAATCGCTGTCCACGAGAAAACGGCATGTCGGAAATGTTAGATTAGGTTTTTTTCCATATAAAAGCGATGACAGCGGTCAGGATTTGCTCGCTCCCGGGAAAATACTGTTGGACACTGGCGTTCTGATAGCTAGTCGTTGTCTGCGAAAAGAAACAGGAGAGGTTGAGTTATTGTATCGGCAAAACGATTACGACGGTTGGATGCCTAGATTTCAGACGCCTCGGCTAGTTCAAAGAAACAGAATCGCACGCCCCAGGAGCCTGATTGCGCGTCCTTGTCTTCGAAAATGTGACTCAGGTTAAAAACAATAATGGCGGTTCAGGGGATGAGGATTCGCTGCGGTTTAACACTTTCTGGTGATTGAAACACTCGCAATACAGCTAGTTTCTGTTGCCTATAACGATTGCTTGTGGGATGATGCTGGCTTCAACCATACAGAGATGTTAATATCTACAACTTCTCCTATAATACAGCAGCCGACTCAGGCTTCGGCTGTGAGCTGTGGGCTAGGCTATGTAACCGACTGACCCTTCGACCAGGCTTCTAGTGCTACTATATAAATTAATACACTCCAAAGTGTAAAAAACGTGTAAAACAGACTTTTAAACTGGTATCTAAGTATAGACACTGACACTGCCAAACGCGGCCAGAATACGACGTGAATTTGGAGCTTTTTAACCTTGTTCATTTTAAATTCTCCCCCACTGTACAGACCTTTCCAATCAAACGAACTCAACACTACCTCTAGAATAGACATGAATCTTTTAGTAATAATTAATTTAATAAGCTACTATCACTTGTACCGCAAATTATAAACCTTCCTACAAAAGGAATATAGTATATTTTTAAACGATATTAAGTGATTTTGAATATTGAAACTTATCCATTTGACACTGTGTCGAAAAGTGCAAGTTTTAACCTTTTCCAACGCCACATACAAAAGCCGTTATACTTCATTTGTTTAGGTACTTAAAATAAGGTAAACAAAATAGTCACGTGACTCAGCAAATCAACCAATCAAGTCAAGCTTTTGGATCTGTGGAGACCCAAAAGATTGGTTTGATTTATTAATAAAACGGATCACTCACGTATTTTTACGTCGAGAAATGCCCGACATGTTTCGGACCAGTCCGTGGTACTTAATCATCGTCATCCTTGGTCGTCGTCGCGCCACCGCCGTGGGGGCTCATGATTAAGGACCACGGACTGGTCCGAAACATGTCGGGCATTTCTCGACGTAAAAATACGAGACTGATCCGTTTTATTAATATGTCCGAGGCTCACGGTAGTTTTATGTTAAAAATTGATTTGATTGGTTGATTTGCCGAGTCACGTGACTTATTTTGTTTACCTTCTTTTAAGTACCAAAAGAATTAAACTATAGTTACACGCGAAGACTTTGTAAGTAACGAAATTCAACATTATTCGCATGCACGTAGGTTACTTTTGTATTGTACGCGTTGACAGATATATTTGTCATTAGCATTGCACCTATAATGATGAATAAATCCGTCTTTGGCATCGAAAAGGTTAAGCGATATACCCAACTGAGGGTTAAAAGATTTACCGGTGTTAAAGTATACTAGAAAACGTACAAATTTGATGTTTACTATGACGATTATAGGACAGATTAAGTATGTTTTACCTAACTGGACTTAATACGTACGATACTAAGTTTCGTATAATATACATGGTGTCTCTAAAAACCAACAATAAAACGAAGAGAGTTGATAGGGTGGCTCAAAAGCTACTAATCGTAAACTTAACCCTTTAAACGCTGTCATTTTCATCTGACGTGGCCGTCTGAAAACAGCTGTGTATGTGTAATTAGCGCGATATTGTTTGTCCTAAAAATCTATGTATTGGTATATTATTATAAGTATGTATAGGTATTGTTAGGTATTATATGATAAAATGTTAAGTAGGTTTCGCTTAGTTTATTTTTTCTTTACTTTTTTCTGTGTGACTACTCTAGATCTTTTGTCCTGTTAATCGCTCAAAGGTTAACTGCAAGAGATCGCCTTTGTACATCTGTTTTGTCCTGCAATGTGTTATTTTATGTGTTATATACAATAAAGAGTCACACATACATACAAAATCAGACGAATGGTGGTTAAATGGTTGAAATACTTCGGCCTTAACAGGAATATCACCATTATTAAACTCGTGGTTTTTGATACCTTAAGTCAGTGTTTTCAGTGTTACGTCTGCAAATGTTGATATTTGCCAAATCTGTTTTTTGATTAATGTTTCTTAAAAAAACATTGCTATCGAATGCATTCAAACAATTGTTTATTATCATTATCAGTAGCGGTTAAAATTGTATATGTATGAGTCCAAACCAGTTACTTGAAATAAACGATTTTTGTAAGAACTAAAAATAGGTTTTTGAAAATGTAACTGTTATTTTGATCACTTTTTAAGTTAAAAAAAAACTTAATCTAGTAGCTTTGACCGCCCTATCAACTCCCTCCGTTTTATTGTTGGTTTTAGGGACATCCTATTTATTTCTAAGTTTGACAAAGTGAAACATTTTTAACATAAAACTACCGTGAGACTCGGACATATTAATAAAACGGATCACTCACGTATTTTTACGTCGAGAAATGCCCGACATGTTTCGGACCAGTCCGTGGTCCTTAATCATGAGCCCCTGCGGCGGTGGCGCGACGACGACCGAAACATGTCGGGCATTTCTCGACTTAAAAATACGTGAGTGATCCGTTTTATTAATATGTAGAGTGAAAACTATCGGCCGATGCGCGGTTGTATTTATCAAAGGCGAGTGTGGACTCTATTTACAGTTTAAAAACGTTGAAATTCCTCCTATAAGTCCAGACGCGCCTTTACAAAATGTTCTTACAGTCGGCAACAAATATTTAAGAACGGGCAATGTGATCAAAGATATGAACTCGACTCTATTGTCAAATACGTTCGGATCGCTACCACCATCTTGCTCGCTAATCCTACCGCTAACACAGCAGTGCGTGCACTGTTGTGTTCCGGCGTGGAGAGCAAGACAGCCGGTGCAATTACTGGCACAAAGTGGTCTTCTTAGCCCTCTGGGTTGGCAACGCATCTGCAATCTCCTTGGTGTTGCGGGTGTCTGTAGGCGGTGGTGTTCACTTACCATCAGGTGACCCATTTGCTTGTTTGCCTTCCAATTTCATTAAAAAATATATATTTTTGATGCTGGCTGTACTAATGCAAAAACCTAGTAGAATTATCTAGAATAATAGTCCAATTTGTTTAGACTAAGGTTAACTGTACAAATTAACGTCAATGCGTGTTTTTATTAGTTGTAATTACTTGTAATTATTGATTTATTTTGTTCTGTAACAATTTTAAATGTTTTAATTGTTAATCTGATGGAATCTGTTGTAAATATTGAACAGCAAATTATTTAATACGTTTATTACAATTCAATTTTTGATAATATGTGTTCTTATTTACCTTTACCCGCCAATTTAAAATAAATGTTTATTATTTGCATATGAACAAAATATTTACAGTTAAAATTAACATAAGTATAGAAAAAATAAAAAAACCTAAACTAAAACACAGTTTATATACAAAAGTATTATTAATATTAAGTTTTAAACCCTCAGAGCACGACTTCGAAACATGACTCCGCTTCAGATGGCTTGGCGGCCTAGATAACTGGAATTCTAGGACATTAATATAAATTCTTTAATTAACATTATCAGGGTAAGTATTTCAGAGCAATGTTCTAGGTTTTTCTATTTAACTTCAAAAAGGTAAGTAAATAATTAGAAATCCTATACTCCAGGGGTGGCCAACGTCGATCGCGACTATTAGTCCAGTCGATCGTGGCAAGGCAAAAAATATAAATACGTAGAACTGACTGCGATTGCGAAGAAATATGTAATTGGTAGATCGCACAGGGTGTTGTCAGTGAACAGTAGATCTTGGGTCTACCCAAGTTGGCCACCCCTGCTATACTCCATTCGAACGATGAAGCAAAGCGTAAAGCTTTCGTTTCATCTTCACCACCAGCAGCCCTAACATAACCCAGGCTTTGTTTAACCCCTCCCTATGTCTCTGTCTAACTAGTGTCATAAGGAAGGGACGCAGATAGAGATAAACTAAACTTGGCCAGTCATGTTAGGGCCACTGGGGCGTATTTACCCTAGGGCCTTCCAGGTCATGGCCCGGGGCGCCAGGCTGCGAGGGGCGGCAGCCGCCCCTAAAATGAAATACTTTATCGTCATTTAATGGGGCGCCAAAGCTAAATGGCCCGAGGCGCCAAATCTTTAAATACGCCTCTGCTCACCACCTGGATGGTTGGCGTTATACCACTGTGCGTTTTAAACGTACTTTTTTACCACGTACGTCAGCTCTGTGGAATCAACTTTCGGCATCGGTGTTTCCAAATGGATATGACTTAGGGACCTTCAAAAAACGAGCCTATTCCTTCCTTAAAGGCCGGCAACGCGCTCTCGATTCTCTTGACATTGCAGGTGTCTATGGGCGGCGGTTATTGCTTACCATCACGTGACCCGTCTGCTCGTTTGCCCCCTCTACTATAAAAACAAATACACGGAAGAAACCCCAGCCTTATTAGTAAAGCATCGTGCATTGAACTAACCGCATGATAAAGTTATGGGCATGAAAATTCATTACGCTTTTTTATTGATAAATTGTAAGGCGTGACCAGAAAAATATACCTCGCCATATTGCGGAAAGACATGGAACAAATTTATTTTAGAACTAGCCTCTGCCTGCGACTTCGTACGCGTAGAATATGGCCGTAGATTCTATATTTTTCTTTATTGGTAATACATATAGAATAAAATAGAATAGAAGCATTTATTTCAGACTGCATAAGCCCATAGAAATAATAACTAACATACATATTTATAAGACAAAACATTAAAATTGACAAATTTTAAATTAACAGTTTTTCTTTTAACCTTTTCTGTCAATTTCCAAATTTGGAAATAAAAAAGTTGTTAGAATACCGTATTCTACAGATTTTATAGGTATAGGAATTCTGTTGTAAAGGTCAGTAGCAGATCTCATGCAGAAAATATAACGTTGGTGCATTTCTTAACGGTTGGCTGCGGCGGTAAATCCCATTGCATCCGACATAGTGTACAAAACTCGCAGTAGGTGCAACTCCAGGAATCATTTTAACCACAATTTTATTATTGAAATAAAACAATTAATGAAATAGACCATGCATGTATGTATGTAAACTCTTTATTGCACATATATTAAAAAATAACAGTTTACAAGAAAATAAGTAACATCTATAACATCTATTTATATCTATAATAGTAGTTTAATGTACTTAGAATAGTAATTTATTGCCTCAAACGTGGAATATTATAAGATGGTACCTACAAATAATGTAGTTTGTCAGCAGATCCTGCCGGATTTGGCGTAGAAATATAAGAAGATGCATACAAAAAAATGCAAATAAAAATAAAACTTGACAAATTAGTAGCTACAAACAAACATTAAATGAATTAAAACGGTTTATATCGCGTGTATTGTATTTTAAGGAATTTAATTCCCGAGGTTTCGAACTCATTGCAGTTTTCATATTAAGGCGCCGGCCTAGTTCAGGCAAACGTGTTACATAGGTTGTAAGTAAGTTTCTGTATTTATAATGTTTTTTAAGTAATTTAATATTTTTATGAATAAATTATCTTATCTTATCTTAAGGCGCCGGCAGACTGACAAAAAAGTTAAAATGAAACTACCCACTAAGGGGTAAAAGGGGTAGTCAGTGAAAATTAAATACAGTTTACGGTCTATCTATCTATCGATCTATCTATCTAAATACGGTTTTCAAAGTTATATTGCTGGAGTTCTAAAATGTGGTGCATGTTTCATCTTGAAACGCTACCTGGATCCAAGTTAAATACCTGCTTCCAAGGTTTACGCGTAGCTACGAAGTAGTTTAGAATAAAAGTGGTCACACTGGATTTAGCTACACTGTGGCAAGTATGAATATTCCCTGCGCACGCGCTGCAGTAATCAGCTCGCGCTAACCGATCGCTTTACAGTGCGCGTTTATTGAACTTGTAAACTGTTAGCATCTAATTAAATGGTTAAACACACGTTAAGTAAATAAAAAAGGGATTTTAATTAGAAATGAATTTTAACAGCAATGTTGTTCTGTGTACAGTCTATACTGTGTGTGCGCAGACGCATTAGAATTTGAGTTAGGTACAGTCAGTAGCAGTTGCAGAATACTTAAGAACCTTGTCGTAGAAACGTATGAAATGACAGTTGCTCGAATTTGCCACATTACTGACAACGACAAGGTACTATAATTTGCAGCTAATTCTGAGGATGTCAGTTTTTTTTATGAAATAAGCAAGTGGGTCACCAGATGGTAAGTGATCACCACAGCCTATATACTTACACCCGCTACACCAAGGAGATTGCAGATGCGTTGCCAACCCAGAGGGCTAAGAAGGAATACCTCTTGTGCCAGTACTTGCACCGGCTGTCCTGCTCTCCACGCCGGAACACAACCGTACAAGCACTGCTGCTTAGCGGTACCACCTGCCCTCTGAGGGCGTCCAGATATCTCTCTCGCCGTACAAAACGCAGAAGCAAAGCCAGCTACTACTTCACGCCGGTTTAATGTCAGATGGTAGTAGGTACTACCTCGATCGAGTCGGCCCATTCAGACCTATTATCAAACCATTATCAAACACATACCCTGTCAAACATGCTAATGAGTTCAATCGCTCATACGTCTTCGTATTGATACTTAATGAAGATTGAATCCAAACAATAATAAAAAAAACAACGATTTATTAATTACCTAAAACTGTCAACACGTTCTTGAACTCCAAGCAACTGATAACGTTAATCTACACTAATATAATAAAGAGAAAAACTTTGTTTGTTTGTTTTTTTGTTAGTTTGTTTGTATGTAGGGGGTAATCTCTGGAACTACTGAACCGATTTCAAAAATTCTTTCACAGATAGAAAGCTACACTATTCCTGATGGACATAGGCTACTAATTTTACGTGAACGAAGTCGCGCGCGTCCGCTAGTAAGAAATAAACTAACAATACACCATTGTCATATGTTTTGATTTGACATGGGTAAATTATAACAATTTTGTTGTTCTTTCAGTGACCCAAACTCGCTGAATGCATCCCAAAATTGATCTAGGCTTATAGGAATCACTTATAAGTAAGTATATGGTGCTCGGCGTAACTCAGTTTTCTTTTTTCTTTGTATATTGGGCCTTTGCCCAGCAGTGGGACACAATAACATGCTATTAAATATCATATACACACTAACACACTATATCTACATCTACATCTACACTATCTACACTTCTACACTAATATAATAAAGAGGAAAACTTTGTTTGTTTGTTTTTTGTTAGTTTGTTTGTATGTAGGGGGTAATTTCTGGAACTACTGAACCGATTTCAAAAATTCTTTCACAGATAGAAAGCTAAACTATTCCTGACGGACATAGGCTACTAATTTTACGTGAACGAAGTCGCGCGCGTCCGCTAGTTCTACATATGTATAAAGTGTGTTGGAATTAGGCTTTTAAGTGTTTTGTTTTATTTTCTCTCTTGTGTCAAATGTGTAAATAAAGGTTTTTCTTTTTTTTTTCTGTATATCAGAAAATTTACCACTGGTTCAGAAAAACCTCTTAGGGCCTCCACTAAGTCGCGCGGGCGCATGGAGCGGGTGCAGGCTGTACAAAAATAGTATGAGAGCGTCCGCTAAGTCGCGCAGGTACGGGGTCACACTATTTGTTCGATAGGCGTGCACCCGCTCCGTGCTTCCGCTCCGTGCACCCGCTCCGTGCACCCGCTCCGCGAACCCGCGCGACGCAGTGCACGCTCTTAAAGTCAGAGTCGAAATATCTTTATTCAGGTTAGGCTTACAGTAGGCCTCACATGAGACGCTAAGTTTAATTTGTCTCTGTGTCCCTTTTTTATGACACCAGTTAAAAAGAGTCACAGAGAAGGATGCGGGTTGTGCGACCTTTTGCAAGGTCCGTCCGGATCGCTACCACCATCTTGCTCGCTTATCCTGCCGCTAAGCAGCAGTGCTTGCACTGTTGTGTTCCGGCGTGGAGAGCAAGACAGCCGATATAATTATTGGCACAAGAGGTATTCCGTCTTAGCCTTCTGGGTTGGCACCGCATCTGCAATCTCTTCGATGTTGCGGGTGTCTATAGGCGGTGGTGTACACTTACTATCAGATGACGCACTTGCTTGTTTGCCTTCATTTTTCATAAAAAAAGGAATAAATTAAACTTGGCAAGTCGATACTTTAGTATGACGTAGATCTAACGCTATTATGTAATATTTGTTGTAAAACAAAACCAAATACAGCTGACAAGCCTTTATACGTATTGCAGTGTAGATAAGTAAGTTATTAAGTAGGTGCCTACACTTAATGTAAATAACGATAAAAAAATGAAGATCAATGACGTCAAATCATAGCCGTCAATGCGGAGAAAATGGAAACTAATAGTCATTTTACATTGAAATTATGCATATTTTTCAAAAAGCGTAATTTACCTGCCTACAGTCCTACTTGTACACTATTATTATAAAGAGGAAAGATTTGTACCTATTTTTGTATGTTTGTATGTTTGTAATGAATAGGCTCAAAAAGTACTGGGCCGATTTAAAAAATTCTTTCACCAATAGAATGCTACATTCTTCCAATTTGACATAGGCTACATTTCATTTTGAAAAAAATTAGGGATCCTTGGTAAAATTTGAACAATGTAACCGAAGGTGTAGAAAAATGAGTCTTAAAATTGATTGTACCCGTGCGAAGCCGGGGCGGGTCGCTAATATATTATAAAACAATATTGCTCGAGCGAAGCCGCGGGTAAATTTAGTTTAGTTGATTCAGTCAATATAAAGTTACATTATAAGTTGCATTGCATGTAAAATTACACGAATTTATCCTGAGATCGTCAAAATTATATAATTAAAAAAATTAAGAGTTCGTTTTTAGAAGTACTCATTATGTTTGTTTTAATTGTTTTTAGTTTTTAGGACCCGGGCCGAAGAAATAAGGACAGCGGGCAATTCTCGCGTCAGTAGAGATGAAGTCACACTCGACATAACCAAAAAGAGCTGTCAGATCCCTTCAAAATCTGTCATCGGATGAATCTCGATGGGCGCCAGAATTGGGGGCCAGGACCCTAATTCTGACACTCATCGAGATTCATCTCGCATTCGATGTGTCAAAAAATGACAGATTTTAAAGGGATCTGACAGCTTTTTTTGGCTTATGTCGAGTGTGACTTCATCTCTACTGACGCGAGAATTGCCCAGCAGGATAGAGGCGGATAGCAACTTCTTTTTATGAGTACAATGTAAAAAGGTAAAGATGGAAGATTTGAAACAATCTCCTCTCTATAACATTTTTTACCAAATTAAATTAAATATATCATTTACATTAAACTAATTATTTTAGGGTTCAACGGTCGCCCGGTCGGGTTCACTTTGAGACGACGTCGCTAGGACTAAGCGAACCTGCAACCCTGAGGTCGCGACCTCGACCTTCCAAAGCTCCACTAGGTCTCATTCAAGCCTAGGGTTTGTTTAACTGGGGACAAAGGTACAATGGACTCTGGCATTAACATAGGGTTGGCAGGTGTTTTTGGCAAACGAGCAAGTGGGTCACCTGATGGTAAGTGATCACCACCGCCCATAAACACCCGCAACACCAAGGAAATTGATGCGTTGCCAACCCAGACGGCTAAGATAGAATACCTCTTGTGCCGTAATTGCACTGGCTATCTTGCTCTTCAAGCCGGAACAAAACAGCGCAACCACTGCTGCTTAGCGGCGGTATCCCAAAGGCGACATGTCCTTTTCTGCAGTTTGTCCTCCCGTCCTCCCTTACCTACTGTATATCCTCCTTTTGCTATAAGTACGTCTTTAAATGAGTTCAGTGTGGAACTGTACAATCAGTTAAATATTTGATTTTTAGACAATATACTTAGTAATTTTAGAAACACGCAATATTAAGATTTTCATAATCATTTGATTAAAAGCCAGGAACTTTTTCTAAAATTGTCATTTCAGTTAAATATGATTAAAAGAGAGCTTATTATAGAAATATGAATATCGTTTAATTTTTAAAGTCCTCCTTTTTACCAGACCTTCATTTTAGACTCATTAGCTTTCCTTATTCAAATTATCATCTGGCAACCCTGCCCTCATGACCGGCCAAGTTTAGTTTATCTCTAAGTGTATGTATGTATGTATGTATGAAAATTCTTTATTGTACAAAAAAAAACATAAATGACAAAAAGTGATAAAGTGATGTACAAAGGCGAACTTATCCCTTTAAGGGATCTCTTCCAGTTAACCTTTGAGTGGATGAAAGGAGTATCATAGCAGGGACAGACAAAGACCAAGAGTTTATCAAAAACAGTGGAGAGTTACAATACAATTTACCTATAAACACATTACATACTAATAATAAATATAATACCCAAATTAATAAATATAATACTTAAAATACATAAACTTACTTAGATATAAATAAATACTTAGAAGTTAAAGGAGTAGAAGGTAAATAACTTAAGGACATGGTGTTAGTCCGTCCCTTTCTTATGAGTCAAGTTCGAAAGAGACGCAGAAGGGGTTAAGTGAAACTTGGGCCGGTCATACTAGGGTCACTTGAGAGGTCACGCTGTGAAATGTTTAACAGGGGTGCAATTTTTAAATTTCACCAGGAGTGCTATCTTTGAATCTCACCGGGTGACTAAAGCTCATAAAAATAGCAGTTTTTCATAGAGATTCGGCCGTTTTGGTGAGCATTAGTCACGTGGTGAGATTCAAAAATTACATTCTAGGGCCCAATTTAATAAACGCGACAGACGACAGGTGACAGTGACAATTCGGGTTACATTGCTTGCCCACTATGATGTTAAGTCTGTAGCGTTACTTGTTTACACAGTAATGTACGAGGAATGTCACTGTCACCTGTCGCCTGTCACGTTTATTAAATTGGTCTCTGGTGATTAAAGCTTACCAAAATGGCCGAATCTTTATGAAAAACGGCCATCTTGGTGAGCTTTAGTCACCCGGTGAGATTCAAAAATCGCACTCCAGGGATGCAACTTTTTAATCTCACCAGGTGACTAGAGCTCACAAAAATGATCGAATCTCTATGAAAAACGGCTATTTTGGTGAGCTTTAGTTACCCGGTGAAATTCAAATGCAATTTTTGAATCTCACCAGGTGACTAAAGCTCACCAAAATGGCCGCATTTCTATGAAAAACGGCTATTTTGATGAGCTTTAGTTAACCAGTAAAATTCAAAAATCGCACTCCAGAAGCAAAAGAGCAAATACATACCTACAAAGTTTTTAAGGTTTTCTTAATTTGTCCTATACATTTTTAGGGCGAAATATGATGTAAGCAATCTTGGTCTTTTATTGCGAAAGTGCTATTTCTCTATCTTTCCCTTTACATACTTAATCCTACTGTTTGGATGTTTGTTACTCAATCACGCAAAAAAAACTAAATGGATTTGAATGAAATTTAGCACACATATAGTTTAAAAACTGGATTAACACATAGGATACTTTTTATCCTGTAAAAATGCATAGTTCCCACGGGATAGCGATATGTGAGTTATACGCCGCCGTGACGTCATGATCATCAAAGCAACTAATTCTCATTCATTTGTCCAGGAAATATTGCAGATTGCATGTTGGGTGCACGGTTGCTTGATTCAATTAAACAAGTCTACGCGGACGAAGTCGCGGGCAACAGCTACTATAAAATAAAGTAACTGTCCGTTCCTATCTGTCCTCATAACACATGGTTACAAAATTTTAATTTTTAAAATTTTCCGGAAGTTTTTTTCACTTTTTTTTTATCTTTTGACACAGTGAATTTAAATCTACCAGCCGTTTCTATCTATCAGCTTTTATTTTCCGTATGAATTTTTTGTATTTCTGCATTTTTCTATAAATTACATACATGTCATATCTCCAAAACTAAAGCTGATAGATGAAAACGATTTTTATTTTCAGAATCAGGATGCCATACGTCTACATGAAAGCTAATTAACGGTCCGGAAAAAAATCATTGTAGATAAGTGTAATCTTCGGACGCCTACTCCTTCTAAACCACGCAATGGATTTTGATACGGTTTTCACTGTCATTTAGGGATTTTTTTATGGAAGATTTTTACGAGTATTACATCCCAATCGTACCTGGGTCCAATTTCATAAACGCGATAGGCGATAGTTGACAGTGACAATTCGTCGTACATTACTGCGTCGACAAGTAACGCTACTGACAGAGCTTAACATCTCATAGTGGACAAGCTTTGTATACCGAACTGTCACTGTCACCTGTTGCCTGTCGCGTTTATGAAATTAGGCCCTGAGCGAAACTGAGGCGGGACACTATTTTCATATAAGTAAGAGCTGCTTACAAAGATATCACAAATAAATAATGTTGTTTTATTATAAATAATTTATTTCAAAGGGGTTACTGTTTTATATTTCATTTTTTGCGAGATAGGATTTACCAAGATTGTTTACTTAATTCGAATCCTAAAAAACGAGGTACCAAGAGAAGTTATGAAAGTTATGTGAAAGGCTTCAGTTACAAACTTCAGAACAGTTTCATTAATAGCGCACAGTTTTTTATTATTAGGTACAGTGCAAGCACTACTGCTTAGCGACTGGAGTAGCAAGCAAGATGTTGGTGGCGGTCCAGATGGACTTTGCACAAGGTCCTACCACTCGCAAATTATTATTATTGTTGGTACGGTTTCCGATCATGGGTCCATGATCATTTGAAAGGCATTGATGAGGCTGAAGCCAACATGAAGACGCCTTTATGGTACCATATAATATAAATAAGATGGGCGCAACTATGGAAGTCTATCCCCTAATACACTATGGGGGATACTAGCGGACAGTCATTATTATTAAATATTGAATCATCACTTATTCAATGATGGGAAGCATCCTATTTCATCTCCTAATTTAGACCATGACAATTGCCAAATTACGGACGTGATTCAAGCAAAAAAATACCGACTGGATGATAAGGAAAGATAAGATATCTCTATTTATTAAAGCGTGATTCAGGGCGTGGCGGAGTGGGCGTCGTTCGCTAGAAGTTTGCGAGGATTTGAATTCAATCCTGAAGTTCCCATAAGGGTATATTAATAAAACGGTTCACTCTCGTATTTTTACGGCGCACAACTACCCTCGTTTGCTTAATAATTTTTTATGTCAAATATAGGGTTGCCCACCACACGAACCACATCACTCTCTAAAGGCTCGGACACACCCGTACCCCGTACCCCGACGTAGTACTCAACACCGTTTTCTAGCTGGATGGCACCGACCATCCACTATCACGATTAAAATTCGGATGACGTCCAATTTGAATAGCCTCCCGTACTTTCCGTTTTATTAATATGTCCGAGTCTCACTGTAGTTTTATGTTAAAAATTACCATAAGGGTGCTGACAGACTATTCACCTGTAGCCACTGATCTCAATGATTGGACTAGCTGGAGTAAGCGTTGCCAGGCGTCCGGATAAAGCCGGACATATCTAATCTATCAGCACCCTTACAATCACAATCCATCTATTGGATGCAGGGTGGTCTTTACCCTGCTGGAGGTCTTAGACTTTAGGATAAGTAGCCTACGACTATAAATAGGTATAGTGCAGGCTTTTTCAGGTGGTAGGACCTCGTGCAAGGTCCGTCCGGCTACCACTATCTTGCTCGCTAATACAGTTGCTAAGCAGCAGTGCTTGCACTGTTATTCCGGCGTGGAGAGCAAGAGAGCTGGTGAAATTATAGACACAGAGGTACCATCTTAGCCCTCTGGGTGGCACGCATCTGCAATTTCCTTGGTGTTGCGGGTGTCTATGGGCGGTGGTGATCACTTACCATCTGGAGACTCACTTGCACTTGCCTTACTATTATATATAAAAATAATACAGAGGCCTATTTTTTTAACAACAGGCAAAATGAGTACGTTGATGATCTGACAGCAACTAGGGGCCCTAGTAATCAAGGGGTCCTGAGCACATGCTTAGAGTACCTAATAGAAGTGGAGCCTGATTGGATACAAACCAATTGACCTAGTCCCAAGAACTCAGCAAAGCGTCTAAAACCTACGTAGGGCTAACCTACTATTTGCCTATGGGAGTGGTCACTGCCAATCATGGCCACCAGTGTTGCCAATCTATAGACTTTGTCGCTAGATCTGACCGGTTTTGGAACTACGTTGGCGACTATTTCTGCAAGTGTTTCATACATTTTAGCGACTTCTTATGCCCAGTGCTTCATACATCAGCAACATTTGGACCCAAATTGACATGAACTGGAGACTTTTTGCAACATTTCTAGCGATTTCTACAACACTGATAGCAACCAGCGACCTCCAAAGATACTGGCTCCAAGAATCGCTGCTCAGTTGCCAGGGCTGACGCCTTTACCGGATCGGTACCGATTGACCGGTGCTTTCTTACAAAAGAAAATACTGAAGTGAAGGCACAACCGGCGAACCCTACACTTCAATATTTAATTAACAGATTCAGGCGCGTCACTTTGCGGAGGTCCATATCAACAAACTGGAACAAATTAACTTGCTTCTCCGCGAAACCAACCCTTGCTTAGTTTGTTTCAGTTTGTTTTACTTCAATATTTATCATCAATAAATACCTTATTCGTCTCGATATGTATCGATCGTGATATTTATTGAAGATGTGTTGTGCGATTGACAATATACCTATACATTGTCAATTTTCAAATCAAAATTCAAATCGTCTGGTATCAAGAGGAGGACCTTAATGTAAGCGAAGTCGAATAAACACTGAATTATTAAAACAAGACGTATTATTACAGTCTGAGTAGATTAGGCTGGTAAAAAAACAACACTTTAAATTGGATACTTTATAGGTTTGAAATTGATTAACGTACATCTTAACTAAATATGGCATTTTTTTAATATTCGCATCTGCAATCTCTTTCATGTTGATAGGCGGTGGTGATCACTTACCATCAGGTGACCCACTTGCTTGTTTGTCTACCTATTTCATAAAAAAAATCCAATGTTTCTAGTACATTACAGTTCTTAATTATTGTGTAACTAAGTATAAAATTATTTAAGAAACTATGAATTGGTCTATTTCGATGAATTAGATTCACGATGCCATGTTCATTGTTCGTGTAAGTAGGTATATACTTTTGAGTTCCCAGGTCGTTCAAATTAATACAAACCTGACCGTTAACATCCGTGATAGTCTTATCGGTCTTGCTCGGTTAGGCGTTGTTAATGTTGGGACGAAAATGAGTTGCTAAAAGTCGTGCCTATGTGATGTAGGTATCCGAGTCTAGATTCACCAAAATGATCCAATAAAAAATCCCATTAAAATCATTCAGCGTCCCAAAAGTTGAATGTCGTCTCGCGATGACAGACGTCGCGGGGCATGGGAGAGGGGGGGGGGTCGGATTCGCGAGGAGGCTTCCGCGGGCGGGGTCAGCGACCTCCCCCCCGCGCGCGGGCGCGCCAATGTCAGGGCCGGTGCAACCGCGGTCAGCTGACGTCTGGCGACGCGCGGGGGACGCGCCGCCGAGCCTCGGGCTGCAGTCGAGCCTCGGCCGCCGGAGCGGGCGCACGCGGCTTACCCGCGGGACCGATATAAATAGCAAGACCGTAGGAGCGCTCGCCGCGCGCTACACAGGGGCCAGGGCTGTCCTCACCGAGTCAGGTACCTGAAGTAGCGCGCGGCGGCGCTCGTACAGCCACCAGACCCGCGCGCCGGCCCAGCACACCCACCGCCGCACGCCCATTGTACTTCATCAGGTGCTCTGGTGATGATCGTTCCAGGCGCTTGTTGGAGTACACTTACCGTGTCGGCGGTTGTCGTCCGGCAGTGCGACACGTGTTGTGCACCACGTGGGAGCAGGAGGTGAGTGGGACAAAGGCGATGAGTCACGCTCAGCCCGGTTGTCGACCGCTGCAGGCTGCAGCACCCCTCCCTGCCACACCCTCCTAAATTTCGCACACACGCGCACCCACATGCATTAAGTCATCGAACTTCTGCCGAAAGATCTGCACAAATGTAGCTCAAACTGGTTATCGTGTATTTTTCGCCGGCGGCCTCCCGGCGCCGTTTTCCTGCGAACCTCACCGGTCTGTCGCCGAGCGCCGCGGCCATTATTCCGCCTGCCGACAAGAATCTTGTTAGAAACGAGATCTATTGACAATGTCCATTAAAAAGGCATTACTCGGAGGCGTTCGGTTGTCATAAAATCGGTCTAGACAAAGAATCGAGAACAATGCGCGGAGTCGCTGCCCCCAATAAGGGGACATTGCTTCGTATTACGCGCTCTATTGGATTTTCCGTTTAGTAGGCAAATTTGGCGTGACGTCAGAGCTTCATCACTATTTTTCACTAGCGCCGCGATTACCGAGGTGGTTTCAAAACGCCGCGCTTTCGAGTGCGAACCACGCTGAACCGTGAATTCGCAATAAGCCCGCCTTCATTGTCGACTCTGTACCGACCAGATAAAGTTTCGTTTACCTCGTCTCATCTACAAATTATATCTTCGTACCTATAATGCAAACAGCCAATAAAAATACAAGTCTCGGGTGGATGATTCACCGGAATGCGTCTAATTGTTAAAGTGAAGGCAACATAACGCCGAGTTAGATTTCAATTTAAGGTGAAACGAAATCGGATGTCTCGAGTACGGCCTCATCTCGATATCGGGTGCTTTTTACTCACAAATGAGTCGCTCAAGACCCATTACAAAATCAGTCTCATTTATACAAATTTAAACAAGCCATTACCATTCCGACTGAACAGTGTAAGAAAACACTGAATACATCTTTGTATATTTAACGTTATTAAATCCAGGAGCCTTTTCAGAGGCAATATTTTGAAATCCTTCGCCTGTTTCTTGTAAGTGTTCTCAGGGCCAGGGAATTTCAATTAGTTTTGCGAGTGACTGTTTTGTTGGCTTCAAATGTTTGCACTACCTTCGGAGTCAGTCGATGGTTTGATTGGCATGGCCAAAAACGCGTTTCGTGCCTCTGTATCTGCTTCAGATTGTCCGTTGTGGTTTTGTTTTCCTTTTTCCATGTTCAACATTATTTGCTTTAGATTATCTCTCTTGATTATTATACTTAATTAGCTAAAATAAGTATCAGAAGTGCTGACGCCATTAATTTGTTGTACTATTCTATATCTTAAAGCATTCTGCGGCTATACTTAAACACGTCAGTCCCAAAAGATTTCTTCTCTTCTTTTTGCTTCTTTTTCCTCTTTAACAATCTGCAAAGTCCTATCCTCGTCATTTTTTCCCTATGCGTAAGCATAAAGAACTTCTCACTTAGGAACTCCAATATTTCTGTCCTGTTTTTGTTCCGTTTGCTACCAGTCATTTGTTTTCATTGGAAATGTTTATCTTTACGACCTAAAGTGGGAGGATTCCTTAAAGGGCATAATGATTTATCGTCTCTTTTAAGTGTACCAACAATTTTAAGTAGGTATACTGATTACTGTCAAAGAAACTAGACACAGGTTCATGTTGGAAGCGTTGAAATTAGTGAGTTAGCCACGCGCCATTACCGTAGGGCATATCAATTTTAATATTATTTGAAATACGTTAGCTCAATAACGAATCTATAAATCTAGCTCTATTCGAACATTCTTGTTAGTAGTCCATAATCTTCCAATAATTGTTATTTCGTAATCGTCCTAGATGACAATGCAAAGTTTCCTTTTCAACAGACAAAAGGTTGACTTACATTAGGCTGGTTTATTTTGGCTTTTGGTCAGCGATCTTTTGAATAAACCCGGCAGGATTTAGTCATCCTAATTCGTTGGTAATGGTGGTAATATTCTCACAGTTATTAAATCCAGTCGGCCAACTACATTCCTTGTTTTGCCGCAGAGGGACAGAAAATAAAGACCTAAAGTCACATTGCAATTGTGCACACAACTGGCAAAAACAGTTGTTCGCGTTTCTTTTGGTTAATCAGCTGTATGAAAAGATTATTTTACAAATACATAAACGTATTTCGTCATGTGAAACCGGCGATAACGTCACAATATCACATTCATAATCGAGTGCACATGTCGTATATTATGTATGTCATCGTTTTTTTATAGAAATTAGAGTGAAATTTGATCAACACTGACTTTATCGGGGACGCTGGTGGTAGATTAAACACTTTGTGTGTATTTTGATAAGCTGATAGCACAAAGTGAGATCCAATTCGTGCGTCTGCTAATTTAGATGTCAAAGTCACCTTTCAAATACTAAGGTTAGAAAAGCGACTGAGCAAAATTGTTTCGCTATTATACAAGGTCATATACAAGTCGATTTTGTCTTTTATAATTTTACTCATGCATTCAATGGCTATGATGGTTGCGTGTACAGTCAACCAAATTGATTTCTGGACCACTGTATACAAAAAATATTGGTTTAACACAGGTCTTGCTTCCATATGAGCCTATAATAAGATCTTAATTATAGTAACTGAAATCTTAGCTGCAGCAACTAATTCTTACAGTTATTAAGAGCTTAGCTTCAGTAACAAAAGTCTTTACTACAGTATTTAGCATCTTAGCTACAGTAACTACGATCCTTTGTACAGTAATTAGCATCTTAAGCTGCAGTAACGAGATCTCAACTACAGTAAATAAGATCTTAGCTACAGTAACTAATAAACTTGTTGGACTCATATACAAAGTGTATGCGATACGCTTATGAACAAAAACTAATACTAGACAGCATAGATTAGTGAGATATTTTTTTTGCCTCTAATTTAAAAAAAAACAATTGTGTTATACCTTTAAATCATTGGTGGTCATTCATTGTCCATAGGCTAGGGACACGTAATAGAGTCAAGATTTTTATTAAACGAAACATTTATTTACAGAACATTTTATAATTTACAGAACATAAATATAATGATGATTTTTAAAACGAAATCATTGTGATCAATTATATCGTGATTTAAAAAAAAGAATTGTCGGATTTTGGGGTAGGCTTCGATTAAAATTTTATCTTAAGACACACCCGCCCCGGTGTCACACGGATACAAATAGGGATTAATGTACATAAAAATATCCCGTAGAAAATCTGTGAATGACTGTTTAAATCATACCAAAATTCGCTCTGTGGTAAACCTAAAGAAGGCAGGTAGACGTACAGACCGGAACAGATTCCAACTTTGTTTTACCTATGTAAAGATTGACCATGTTTATGCTCATATTGAGATGCTCCATCAGGAGTGCTCAATCATTTTTAGGGGGGAATAAATTTTTAGACACGGACCCAGCCCAGGGCAGTCCAGGATCCCCAGGACCCCTCCGCATAGATCCAACCTTTTCAGTATCGAGGGTATCCGTAACGTTAAAAAGTTTCCTGCAAAGCATTTACCTTTCAGATCTGAACCGGCGCAATCGCGGTAATCAGATCAAAATTCCATCTGAAATAGGTTGGAAACAGTTTCCTTAAATTTAAGTTTCCCAAAAAATGTCATTATATCAAAGCAATTAATAACGGCAAGGTTCTACAGTGGCCCCGTGTTTTTTTAAGGACCGTATCATTGTCTGTCTTGATCTATAACACGAAAAAAACCATACATTTAGCATATCCTAGGGCAGTTTCCCAAACTAGGGTCCGAAGATCCCTGGGGACCCGTGGATCTATCTTAATGTTAGATACAAACTGACTTTGTAACTAAATGTTATCAATAGAATAATATTATCTTATTGATCTATCTTTTCTTATGTGAGGGGATATTATAAAAATAAGAAATAAACAAAGTATTAGCCTAAATGTACGGTCGGCCGTTTGATGGGCATCGCATTTTTCTTGTGATTCTTTTGTTTGGTCTATTTTGCAATTGATCAAATAAAAGTATTAAAGCGATAGTTTTTGTTTTATTTTTAGGTCCGTGGGTCATGGTAAAGGCCATTTCCAGGGGTCCGCCCTTGGAAATATCGCTATGCATATATATATACAATACAGATGAAGACAGGTCGTTAGCGTGTCACCTTTCTGACCTGAGAAAGTATACTATCTTTTTTTTCTTTTTTTTAGTATAAAATAAGTCGCTATGCGCCTGTCTGCCGTCATATCTTCGGCCGCGTACTCCATCTAAACCTCGCAACAGAAGTACGTAGTAGAAGTTCATTCAGGACAGCGTCATCAATGAGATTAAAAAAATTACTAGAGGTTGACTTCAGCCCAGCCCAGGAGGGATCATGAGCCTTAAGACCCACTGTGGATCCACCACTGTCCACAGGCCTTTGTGCTAGCTGTTTAAAGGTTTTAAGAACAAGGCTGTTAAGTTACCCCAGGTCAGGTGTTGTGTCTAGTGGCCCCACGTTACCACCCTAACTTACACTCGCCTTTCTAGTTCCGTGGAATTCTGACACCTGTCATTATTAGACGTTTCAGGGATGACAAATATTTTTTCTACTGTACAAATTGTTGGCAGAAAACAGAAACGTAACAAAAACCAAATCAATGGACTAGCAGCAATAAAATCAACGAAAACTGCAAAATTATCACGGACAAAGAAGTGCAAGCTTATTCTAGAATTAAAATACGAAGCCGAACGACATAGCATACAATAATTTTGTATAGTTTGATGGGAAGATGACAGTTGATAGCTGACGTTTTGCGGTCTATTTTTGTAAGATTTTAAATAATGGAATAACAATTACGAAATAAATTGTGTATTGATCAAATATTAATATAATCTTAAACCGAAGGTTTGTAATATGTGATAATATCAGAATGATACCCACAACAATTTATTTTTTCCTCAGAATATAATTAAATATTGTATTATGTCTCAGTCGTGCGATTTAAAATTAAATCAAGTATGTTTTAATTAATAATAATAATAACTTGAAGTGATTGTAAATTTATATATTTTAATTACAACATTTATGTTGTTCATTTATTTTTCTTTGCATTTCTCACCGCAGTTTAAAAAAAATTTGCCTGGTAATACCAAAAAACGTTAGAATTCCATGGAATAATTTTGACCTTAGTATATCTCTAAGTGCATTCCTATTCTATCTTACGAGACTAGGTACACAGGGCTGCAGAGAGGGATAAATCAAACTTCAGCGGACTTTTTTTTTTAATTTCTTATCCCTTTAACAGCTAACCATAATGGTATTTTAATCCGTATTCATATCGTATCCATGTCACAACCTAAAGTCTCTCCATTTGGGGGCACGGCAGTGCCCCCGCCAAGCCGAGCAAAAAAAGCGGCACGGCCGTACCATCCTTTTCTTGAAGCAGTTCAGGCCATTTTCGACCCCCTATAACTGCGTTGTGGATTAAACTAGAAGCCTGTATTTTCAGTAAAATTATAACCTAAAATTTCACCTTTTGTTAGGTCCGCGATTGCAAGGTCCGTCCGGATAGCTACCACCATCTTGCTCGTTAATCCTGCCGCTTAGCAGCAGTGCTTGCACTGTTGTGTTCCGGCGTGAAAAGCAAGACAGCCAGTACAATTGCTGGCACAAGAGGTATTCCATCTTAGCCTTCTAGGTTGGCAACGCATCTGCAATCTCCTTGGTATTGCGGGTGTCTATGATCACTTACCATCAGGTGACCCGCTTGCTTGTTTGCCTTCCTATTTTAGATTTATAAAAAAGGTATACCTCAACAGCGTTTATCGCCTAAGTAAAAGAAATCAAGACTGTAAGTAGAAGAGGTGATTTATAATGTGTTGCTTTAGAATTTATTTATCATCATCAGGATCACTTTGTTGTCCGTCTGTCTGTCTGTCTGTCAAGACTATTTTTCTTAAGAACGCGTGGAGGTATTGAGTTGAAATTAATATCAAATACTCAAGTCTGCAGTCCCTTTGAGCCGTGAAATAATCAAACTTCTAAGTCAACGGAATCAAAAGATACGGCCGTTTATGCTGCATGTTTCATACATTCGCAAGACACTTAAAAAACTATGGGGTACTTCCCGTTGATCTAGAACTATAAAATTTGGCAAGAAGCAAGGTCTCACAGCACAAATAAAACAATAAATCCGAAAACTGTAAATTTGTAGTTAAAACACACAAAAAATATTTTTTGGTCTTAATAAGCAAAAATGCGATACTAGATGTTGTTGATGACGGAACCCTCGGTGCGCGAGTCCGACTCGCACTTTGCCATTTTTTTTAAAGTGATACTTCTGTACTAGTACTGTTGTTTATTCTGTGCTCATAATAAGTCATATAATATTTTGAGAAGGTTCCACAGCTGTCACGATTCAAATGGTACCACTTTGCCTACTCAGTGCAGCTAGGGTTGACAACCGTACTAAATTATATAGTATTTTACTATATTTAAGCTCTCCGTACTATATACCGTCGAACTAATATATAGTACGCAAATATACTATATTTTGAGTACTTGTCACGTTATTAGATAGAATAGATAAATAGATAACAAACTTACACCATTGCCTTTCATATTTCCAAAAAATACTATATTTTTTGTAGTGTAAGTACTATATATTTTCTTTTATTCTGCATTGGCAAAATTATATAATTGAAGTTATAATATGACACTTCATTAAAATATAATAACTTAACCTAATAAAAAATACAAAAACTTAATTATATGTACAAATATCTCCCAAGTCTGTCCCCTGCGGTAAAGTGCCCATAAGGCTGGCTGCATTTCCACGTTGGATCGCAATTCCAATGCGTTGACCAAGAAATGCACCAGCCCTGTGATCATGCGAGATTTTGATTATTTTCTTAGCTTATTCTCAAAAAAACTATACTCAACTGAAAAAATGTTGGCAACCCTAAGTGCAGCACCGACGCTTTTAAAATCAATTGCGCGTGCGCGTACGTAGATGACATGCTGTTCGGTTGGATCGCACTCCGGCGCCGTGTGACGCACACGTTTTAAAACCCCTCCCTCTCGTACCTGACTGGTTAGAAAGAGATGGATACGGCGATTCTGTTCGCACTGGTCGTGCAGTTCGTGTAGGCCTCTCGTTTATTAGGACACATCCGTCTCTGCCAAAAAATGCTAGTGCTCCAAGGTTAGACTATCTAGACGCTGGAGATTAGCTCTTAAACTATCGCAATAAGGTCCTTTCACTCATCGTACAATTAATAGACGATACAAGGATGCTACTCGTATGTTCATGATGTTAAGTGATTTTGCTATTAGTTTTTTTTTAATACTTACATGTTGATGAAGTACGAATTTGGAGTTTTATTTTTGGAAAAACGGTTATTATGATTAAAAACGTAAAGATTCATCCAATGATATTATAATACATGGATGTACAGTGTCATACTAACTGACAGCAGAAAAACGGACCGACATAAGAATACAGGTTGACACCAATGTTACAAATGCAAATTATTAGTTCACCATTTATAGTCACTGGATGTACAACTTTACGTCTAACTGCATAGAATAATAATTTATTTAGTTTCGTTGCCTATTTATTGTACTTTTTTGCGATTGTCGATTTATTGTACTTTTTGTTCGACTTTTGAGGCCATTTTTTAAACGCTGACTAGAAGTCCATTATTTATTGGTCAGTGGATTCATCATTACTCTCTGCACTAACGGAAAAATTGGTAATCATATTTTTTCGATATTATTTGAGGGGATAAAAAAAATACTAAACCGGAAGGTGACGTCACTTAGCTGGTTCCGCCAGCAGCAAACTAAAATGCAAGTTCCTGTTGGATTTGCGTAGCATTTTAACAGATCAACTAACTATGATTACACATCAGTAAGATCGTTGTACGTCTACTCGTTATTATGTATAGTCGACCAAGAAATTGTTTGACCTCTTTTCGACCGTATTACAAAGGGAGAAGGTTCAAAAATGGTTAAGCAATTACTTGGTCGACTATACTAAGTCTAATATGGTTACTACGGAGTCATTGACCCGTGGATATATTCAGCGATTTTTTTTCATAAGGTTACTTAACGTAAATATCACTAGCTTTTACCGCAGCTTCGGCGATATAATTTCATTTAAGCATTGTACAAGATAAAAAATATACCATGTTTGTCTACCTGTCAGCCAAATTTCATCTACATTAGTCCAGCCGTTAAGAGGAGTGTGAACCCAGCCCGAAAAACCGCTCCCCATACAAACGGCGACAACGTTTTACACCCTCTTAACCTATGGCAATGTTTTTTTTGTATGTTGTCATTATGTCTTGGAACTAGGTTTGTATGTGTTGATTTTTTAAATATATTTATAGATTTGGTGATATTTGCATTTAGCAGTGAAACAGAAAAGCGTCAATAGTTTTGAAACTATTAAGAATACTTAAAAAATTAAAACATACAAACCTAGTTCTGGGGCATAATGACAACATACCAAAAAAGCATTGCCATAAGTTAAGGTTTAGAGGGCGGAAAGCGTTATTGCCGTTTATCTACACACATATCATAAGTGCTCAATAACGCGTTCAAAAACCATAGAAAATGACCAGCATTATTATAAACAATGTTATTATAAGAATGTTCTTGTCTGTGGTAGCAGGTAAATCTGTTCTTTATTGGGTAATATCTCTCAGTAGTCTGTGTTTATTGGTCATCACATTACCGATATCTCGTGACATTATGAATTTAAATTTGGAACAGCTGTCAAAATTCAAGTTGGTGTCTATTCTAGTATCCACAGATATTAAAACGTTGTCGACACGAAACGTCAACTCAGTATGTTTTTTAATTTAAACGCACGACATTTGATCTCGAGTGACATGACAATAGGGACTTCATTCGTTTGTCTATGGTTTACAAAAAACGTTCGTCTTGACGGATAGATCGAATGGCCGCCATTACTAGTTGTCATTCGTTTGTTGGTTTTTTGCTGTTACTGTTTTTTGCAGTTATGATATGTGTGATTAAGTAATGTATGCAACTGTATATAACTAGGCCTTAAAACACTCGTGTGATCCTACTATGAAACTAGCTGACGCTCGTTTCATAAAATCACACTCGTGTTTTAAGGCCTCTCATTATATAGCAGTTGCATAAAATACTATAAATTTTATTTTTCTGGAAACCGTCACGCACTTGACCTGTTTGTAACCTGAACTTTATCCCCATCTGTTTTAGTCTCTTATTTAATTCGGCTCAAGCTGAGAACAATGCTTTTAATGGAAAATAACACCTAATGAGTGGGTACTCATTTATTCACGTAATTTACATTTTGATACATACTTTTTTGCCTAAATGTTTTTATGCAGAAGAATTATGTCATGGTACAAAATTATATCTGGCAAGTTTTACCATCATCTACCTCGAAACAATTAAATATACATATATTTTTAACTTACCTTAAAGGTTGTCTGTCTGGGTAACTCATCTATATTATTTTTCTAACGCTTTTTCCCGTTTCTTAATTCGGGCTATAGGCTTTGGCCACGATTCCAGATTGAACAGGTCAGGCAGGTTATTTTATACTTCTATTGGTAACTCTCTAACCGATTTTAAGCATTGGTAAGAGCCAGGACCAAGCCAAAAATTAACTATATAGTGTTCTAGGTTTAAGTTTAAATTGATAACGTAGCATTAATTCAACGTATTGTCACAGTATACATATAAGCAGAAAGGAATCTTACTTCTTAAAACGTTGAAGTTTTTTTAATTACCCAATTTTATTTGTAATCTCGTTAATTAATGTCATTATTTGATCATTATAGATAGAACCCAAGTGAACGTTGTCATAAATAATGAAAATATTATATGTAACTTTTCAATTTTACAAAAATGAGGAGAACAACCCTATAACGCTCCTACGGAGCGTATGTGTATCTTTCTTAACAAATAGACCTATTTTCGGTACTGCTTTATCTATATACTATGGTTTTGTCATTTCTAAAACAGGAAAATTGATAACAATTAAAGTTATTTTATCCCAATAGTTATTCATTAGTTCTTTGATCGTTCAAGCTTGAAAAAATTGCTACGATTGTGATTTGAATTTAGAATTTCAAAATAAAGTCTAATTCTTAGCGGCCAGTGCGACTGGTATAAGTTTCGCCGAAAAGCTGATGAATGTTTTTTTAGCAGGATAAACCATCGCTCGAACAGCTTCGCGGCTTGTGGTTTCCAATTTGCCGATGGTTGACTACGGATTAGTAGCTATGGTCTGTTTATTTTTATTATCTATTCAATCATTATAGGCGCTTATAAAACTGGTTATAAACAATTAACTTGTACTGTTATTAGTAAGTGAAATGAATTATGTATACGCGCTAGGCAATGTTTTTACTAATAATAATGCGCTTGAAATGTGAAAAAAAATTTTTTTTTCATTACAAAAGCCTTCTTGTTGACGGTACTTTAGTCTCACCAATTGGACCTACATACATAATTACACATACTACATTTGGAAACAATTCGACCTCTGGAGGTGAATCAAAATTAACTTGCAAGTTTTGTACGAAATGTACATACTTACGAGTATCTACACGAAAATTATGTTTATAAAAGCTTAAGAACAGGGAGGGTTAAGTTCGGTTATGTTTACAAAATATTTTACTTTTAAATCATTTTTCTATATAACATTGAAAAGCAAACGAGCAAGTGGGTTACCTGATGGTAAGTTATCACCACCGCCCATAGCCATCCGCCACACTAAAGGGATTCCAGATGCGTTGCCAACCCAGAGGGTTAAGATGGAATACCTCTTGTGCCAGTAATTGCTCCGGCTGTCTTGCTCTCCACGCCGGAACACAACAGCCCAAGCACTGCTGCTTAGCGGTAGGATTAGCGAGCAAGATGACAGGGACATAGCATTTAAAGTTTTACTTTAGGTTTTTGTTTAATTTCTCAAAGCCGAATGACGAATTTACGAAGCCGAGCATTCACAAATGTTTGTCTCAACACTCTGCTCATGAACATGAGCTCACGATAGCGTGCAGCGTCATAAAACAATGACAACCTGTCAAGTTAGAGTAGTAGAATTGTAACTGTCTGTGAAATGGACCATTCGATTATGGCCAGCTAGCGTTCAGGAATTAGAAAGCCATCACAGTCAAGAAAAAAAACGTTGGCATTTGATTGGCCCATTTTATTAGAATTTATTCGCACGCGATCTTTGCGTTCCGATTCGCCGGTACGTGAAAATAAATTTAGATTGCATGACGTTGGTGTGGAATGCTGAATAATGCGCTCAGGCGGATGTTACGGCTAAAAAAACGTACGTCTCTAAAGCTCGCCATTCTCGGTCCAGCGGCGCCGGCGCCCAATGCTCGCGTTCAATCGAAATTCATATTTCACTCGAGATTTGTCAAAAAACCGGCCAAGTGCAAGTCGGACTCGCGCACAAAGGTTTCCGTATCATTATCTATAAAAACGACAAAACAATTATGTCAGTTGTATGGGAGCCACCTTAAATATATATATTTTTTTTTACTATTTGTTGTTATAACAGAAACAGAAATACATCATCTGTGTAAATTTCAACTGTCTAACTATCACAAGTGAGTCATAGCCACTCGTGCTAGCCGCTCACTCCATTAGTAATCATATCACAATCGCCCCCACAATCTTTTACATAAAGACGTCAATAGTCAAAGGGCAAACCGCTTTTGGTGGTGGTCTTTACGCGTCTACGGAACCACTCCTGTGTACGCGTAAAGTTCTCTCAGACCTACAATAGGCATGCCTTTTGACTATTGTTAAATCACCTATCTGTGTTGAAATAAATTGTCATTTGTTAAGCGATCGTAGCCGCCCGTACCCTTCGCGAGGACTACGACCAGCAAAAATAAAAGTCATTAAAAAAAAAAAAACTATCACGGTTCATGAGATACAGCCTGGTGACAGACGGAGGAGTCTTAATAATAGGGTACCGTTTTACCCTTAGACCTTTCATGTTTTACCCTTTGGGTACGGAATCCTAAACATGACATATTTCATGGGGATCTGACAGCTCTTTTTCACATATCTCTACTACGACTTTATCTCTAGTTAAGAGAAGCGGTACTCGATTTCATACGAGGTTCAACTCGCACGAAAACAACTCTCAAATCCTTTTGGAGTGAATCTCGCATGAACGATAACTTGCACGATAATTTAATCACACACTCATTTATTTATTTCAGTTACTTTTTTATTTCTTTTTTTTTTAATTGAAGACCAAGGCACAAATCTCTACAGCCCTAAAAAAACTAAACAGTTACTGCGTTGATTACAAAAATGTTTTCGGTATAGATATAGCAAATAAAGATTAAAGAGCTGTAGTTTTTAAATCTCCAAGATAAGGACTATTGAATAAAATTATAATTTACACAATTCAAACAAAAATTAGCCATCTAATTTGGTGACTACAGAATTTAAGCCATAGAAGGAATAGACTACTGCGACTAGGCATATTGACGAAGATTATGCTTGCCTATGATCTGTGAATCCATGAATTACAGTTCCCGCAAACAACTTGAGCATTGACCTTGACTACGAAGTAGCCGTTTCTAGTACAAATATGTATGCGCAAACTTACCCCCTCCACTCGATTTATGCTCAAGTTGTTTGCCTGCAACTATACAGTCGATCGGTCTTTTCGCTTTAACGCAGTAGAGCGTCCCTCTCAGACGGCCATGCGTGACCGAAGGCCTAACAGGTTTTGCCAAATTCCTCGGTTACTCAACTTTTGATTTTTATGTCCCTCTTTTTATAAAATAAAAGTTACCTGGTGCGGTCTGGTGACCGTGGTTGGTCTCACTAACGATCTGCTTGTTTCATTCACTCGAAAAGCTCAAATATTTGCGGTTGTCAATATTCCCTACGAAATGATGAAAATAAATTAAAATAAACTCAAATTAAGTAACCGTCCCAGTGCATTGTAGTATGTAGGGCATTGTTTGTACCAGTAGTTGACATCATTGTCTCTCGTTTTTCTGTATCTTCTCGTCAATTATTGGGTTACTGTCAAAGACTGGGACCGTTACCTTATCTTATACAACAATCAACCTTTAACCTCTTTTAAAAGCTACATAGTCCGACAGAAAACTGGGCTAAAAACGTTTGTGCCGCGAAGATAACAATTAGATAACCAAAATACCTCAAGTTGACATTTCGTAATTGCACCAGCTGTCTTGCTCTCCACGCTGGTACACAACAGTGCACGCACTGCTGCTTAGCGGCAGGATTAGCGATCAAAATGGTGGTAGATATCCGGACGGACCTTACACAACGTCCTATCGCTAGACCCCTTTAACAGCCGACTACTTCTTCCTCTACGAAGAACTATATGACATTTGTCTTAATTACAATCTGCATCCAGAAGATCTCCAGAGTTTCGTAAGATATCCAAGATTTTTCTTTATGATGTCACTATGATATAACCTTCCTTTTGGATTCTTAGACATCTGACGGGACTCTAAAGGTACCTGCCAGATTTTTCGTTGTATTGTCAGCGTCTCATTTAGACTTGTTTGTTTACCCGTCCTCAGCCAAAAGGAGGGTAACAATTCGTTGTTATTTGTTAGTGTTTGTCACATCCATCGTTATTAAAAGTGGCCGCTTCAAGGCCCCGCTCCGTAACGTCTGCGATTCTGAATCCGCTAGAATAATAAGCCTTTGGGTGTTGACCTCGAGGTCGGAGTGTCAGTCAGAGGACGGCCGCTCGCCGAATGCGATATATCTACACAATTATTAACACGAAACTGAGCTTGCATGTTCGTCTGGTCTCTTATATCACGTCTGTTTGACAGGTATATAAGGCTCATCTTTTTTTTATACAACATAGGAATGAAAACAAGCAAATGGGTCACCTGATGGTAAGTGAACAGCATCACCTATAAACACCCATAACACCAAGGAGATTGCAGATGCGTTGCCAAACCAGAGCTCTAAGATGGAATACCTCTTGCGCCAGTAATTTCACCGGCTGGCTTCCTCTCCGTGCTGGAACACAACAGTGCAAACACTGCTGCTTAGCGGCTGGACTATCGAGCAAGATGGTGGTAGCGATCCGGGCGGACCTTGCACAAGGTCCTACTACAAGGACTTACCATCAGGTGACCCACATGCTTGTTTGCCTTCCTATTTTATAAAACAAAAGTACTTATAGTACAAGCTTTGCTCAGTTCGGGACTAGGTCAATTTTTGTGAATTGGTCCCGAGATAAATATTTAATAATATTTATTTATTTTGTTAAGGGAAAATTTATAATAGCGATATTCTTCAAATCGTGTTCATTGTACGAGTATTGTTGTTATTTAACAGGAAGGAAAAATATGCACTTGGCTTACAAAAATAACATTATTATTTCAACACAAACAATAGTTATGGTCTTGACAGTTATGTTAGGTGAATTGTCAGTATTTGAAGTCTTTGTACTCAGAGGGCTTATCGCGAGCATAATGATAAAAAAGTTTTAAAGGCGGGATTTCGGGAAATTTGGGAAACAACATTTAAAAAATCATATCTCCAACACCATTACCCTTAGGACCTAAGGTCCAGGGTGAAATGAAAGCAAATAACCCCAACAATATCCCAAAAAAAATTGACCGTTCATGTGTCGAACACCCTGTATATACATAAAATGAATAGATTCAGGCGTTACTCTGCGGAGGTCCAATCAACAAACTGGAACAAAATTACCTTGCTTCTCCGCAAAACCAGTGCTGTGCACGTGCAAAACAGTTGCGTACATATATATTAATTTGCAAAAACCCACCCTTCTCCGCTTCCACATGAAACAACGTAAATCACACAGACTCAACCATAAGCCACCACCACTATACACTAAACTACACGATCTACGCGCGGTTCGCCTCTATACTAGGCATCGGCGGGATCTTAAATAGTACGACCGTTCGCTACTTGAACGAATGGCAAATGGTATTTGCACGGGCGCAGCACTGGTTTCGCGGAGTGGCAAGGTATTTTGCTCCAGTTTGATACGCTTACATATGTATCTGGAAGCACAGCAGTGCCCCCGCCAAGTCGAACAAAAAAAACGGGTATAGGTTTACAAGATGCTAAAAATATCTACACAATCCACTGACCTATAAATAGTGACTTCAGTCAGTGTTTAAAAAGTGGCCTCAAAAGTCGAATAAAAAGTACAATAAATCGACAATCGCTCGCGCTGTCAATCTGTCGGACCGACGGCGCTGCTGTCAGTACTATTATTTTGTCAAAAAACCTATTTGCGACGAAACTTAATAAATTATTATTTCATACAGTTAGACGTTTAGTTGTAAATCCAATGACTACGAGTATAAATGGTCAACTAATCATTTGCGTTTGTAACATTGGCGTCAACCTGTATTCTCATGTCGGGCCGCTTTTCTGCTGTCATTTAGTCTGACACTGTCCATCCATGTATTATAATATCATTGACATAATCTATGAAATTGACAATAAGGTTAGTTAGTATCTTCATATTTTTGGTCATATTACTAGATTATCCCTAGACGCTTTTAATGCCTAGTTGATATCGTATATTATACAAGATTTACTTTCCGAAACATACGCCTCTCTCATTCACAAAATTGCTAACGATCGAATAACGCCGACGAGACGTAACACCGTCTCGTGGAGAGGGCGTCTTGAGGTTGGTAGGTCTGTCGTCACCCTACCTCGGGGGGCTGGAGGGCCCTGGGAACCTAGGGGCTTGGGTAGGGGGCTGTGAACTGGGGGGCTGGCTTGCCCGACCTTAGCCAACCTTGTGGGGAAGGTCAGTTCCTAACGTTGCGTAGACAAGTTTTGGAACATATATTTTTGTGAAGATTTATTTCATAGGCTTTGTGTAGTTTATGAGGCAAATAGAGATAATATTGTTAGAGATTTGAGCTTTCTTTTGTTTTTTAATTGGACAGTTGGCTTCGTCATAAGTTATACTACAGCCAATCGTCCATAGTCATATTTTGTTTAATGCTAAGATAACAATACAAATAAACTGGCAAACGCACGGCAAGGAGTGCTGAGGTTGCAGGTTCGAGTACTGCCATTACCAAATTCTTCTTCGTGTTATGATTGCATAGCGTTTAAATTTAATTATTTAAATGTTTCACATTAAAAAAAAATTAAGGAAATTCGGTTACAAAAAAAACGTATTTTGTTGTTCAGAATTTGTTCATATACGAACTTTTTTTGTAAATCTCTCTTTGTGCTGTTTGTTGTCCTAGCAAAGGATCGTTGAACTAATAACAATTTATTTAAACACTTGCCCCCTTATTCATAAAAAGTTAACAATCTTTTTTAGGTAACTAATGTTTTGTACCTTTCATTTGAGGGCAAACGTCACGATGACAGATAAAGACATAAAACATGTTAACTAACAAACGTTTACGAAGCGTTTATGAATAAGAGGGTTAGATATTATGTGATTTACGCATAACTACTTTGTAGTGTAAAAAGTACTGCATTATTTAGTATATAGAATAGATATTATATTGATTAGTCTGTCTGCCCCTAATAATGTCATCTTTTATCCGCTCAAAAATCAACTTCTACACGTCTGATTTCATTCAATCATTGAAATTAAGACCGAATGATCAAAAATAGTTTCAAAACCAGAAAGAAATTGAAATTTGGAAAGTTATTTTTTTTATCTTTATTTGTATTATTAGTTATTACATAAATAAAGTTCTGGTCTGTCTTCATAATATATTCGCCCGCTTACTCCTAAACAACACAACGAATTTTGATACGCTTTTATCCACCAGTGTGTGTGCGTCAGTGCAAAACAGCTCAGTCTGCGCGATATATAAATTTTTCATGCAAACACCCACCCTCATTCGCGTCCACATGAAACAACATAGGTGTACCTACACCACAGAGACTCAACTATAAATCACCACCACTAACTGAAACTACACGATTTACGCGTGTTTCACCTGTATATGAGGCAACTTAGCTCTATCTACTAAACGAAGGTCTAAAAACTCTTAAACGGAACACGAATAGTTTCAACATACGCTCCCCTGTTCGTAAGAAAACAAACGAATAGCATAACAATAATGAGGATATTACTCTCTTAGCTTCACTGCAGTTGATCATAAAAATACAAGAATAAATAATTACAATACAAGCAATAAAATGCTATCTTATGCACTTGTATTTAATTATTTTTTTATTTTCCTAATAAACTATGAGTTCTATTCATATTATCTACTTAAAACATTATTCATAGTTAAGCTACCGTATGGACCGTTCCCCCTTTTTTATAACCTACGACAGTTAGCAATTAAGTGTTAAAAAATATAAACAATAACAATGACTGGTAATGAACACTTTGAACTGTTAATTAGGTACGAGGAGAGTAATGAATTCAGCATTTGATAAACGGATTTCGATCTTTCCTGATGGTAAATAAACAATAAACAAAGGTGAAACGCGCGTAGATCGGTTTCAATTACAATGACACGGCGGGGGCGAGCGAGCGAGCGCGCGGCAAGCCGACAGCCTACTGCGATTTGCGTCTGCCATAGGCAAGGCGGTCGAGCGTACCTACAGTGCGGAGTGGAACCCCCCTGACAAGACAGTACGGTTCTATCTATACATACATTTAACTGGTGTCATGAAAAATAATGCACTGAGGGACAACTTCACGTTGAGTCAGTGATGTTTCGGACACTGAAAGAGGACGCTGGAACGCTGAAAATATTTCATTTAATTAATAAAGTTGCATAAAATGAAGTAAGGTTCAATCCAAGATTTTGGATTTTGTGAAAAAATTCCATGTTAACACGTGGTAACTGACTCGTATGCAGTTTAAAAAAACCGTGAGATAAATAATGTTCGAAAGTAAATGCAATACTTATCTATTTATTTAAACGGTTGAACTTTTCATTAGAAATAAATTAATAAATATCTTGGGACAATTTACACCAATTGACCTAGTCCCAAACTAAGCAAAGCTTGTACTATGAGTACTAGACAACGGATATACAAACTTATATAGACAAATACATACTTAAATACAAATAACATAGTATGACTCCGGTACAAACATTTGTATTAGTCACACAAATATTTGCCCATACCAGGATTTGAGCCCGGGACCTCTTGCACAGTAAGCAGATACATGTGCCACTGTGCCATACAGGTCGTCGTCGTATTTTATTATGTTTTCCGAATTCCTGACTAAACGAATGCACGCTGATTGACGTTTGTGTATATTAATATTATTCTGTTTTAGCTGCTGATGCTTCTTTCCTGGCACTCAACTCCCGAGCAGTTTACAAATTGTTGAATTCAAAGATACTTTTTAGAATTGGTCATTATTGACCAATCTTGCCGGTTTAGACTTGTAAAATTGTAACTTGTAGCTTAGTAAAACGACCCACAGATTATGTGCTAGTATGCAATCATATGTATTTTTTGTATGTTTCCATTGTCGTTTTTCAAGGATGGTAATGATAGATGGATGGTAATGGCTAGTTTGTTAGACTCACTTTATATACAAAAGAAGGAGATAAAGGCTACAACGCTAGACCACTGCACATGGAGCAACATTCCACCGTCATTTGTGCGAAACCGTTGACGCCGATGTATGTCGCTCATACAAACATTATGAGCATTTGCTCATATGCATCGGCTACACGAGAGACGGCGGAAGGCTCCATGTGCTTTGTGCGCTAGACATACAACGTAAGAGCATTGCATTGTATATGTATAAACGATATTTACTTACCTGAGGTGGCGGTCGGGCGACCGTTCACCCGCGACCTTGTTCGCCCTGGCGCCTGATAAACCTGTAATAGCTGATAACATATTAACCCTTCTCCGAAGGAAAAAGGGGGGTTCTATTAATTAGAAGCCTAATGTCTTTATTTTTTTTATACGACATAGGAAGGCAAACGAGCAAGTGGTTCACCTGACGGTAAGTGATCACCACCGCCCATAGACACCCACATCACCAAGGACATTGCAGATGCGTTGCCAACCCAGAGGGTTAAGATGGAATACCTCTTGTGCTAGTAATTGCACCGGCTGTCTGCTCTCCCCGCCGGAACACAACAGTGCAGTGCTGCTTAGCGGCAGACTTAGCGAGCAAGATGGTGGTAGCGATTTGGATAGACCTTGTACAAGGTCCTACCACCCGCAAAATTTTATTTAAGAGGGAGGAAAACCAGCAGGCGGGTCACCTGATATAAAGCGATCACCAGCAACCCGGTTGAAGTTGCTTGTCCGTTGCTGGCCTTTGAGGAATGTAGACCCTTTTCTTAAAGGCCCCGATGTCAAAACTATTGGGGAACACCGCGCAGAGTCTCTTAACGGAGTTGCCGCTACTCTGTCGCTAAAGCTGACGGCTACGCTGATTTAAAATACTCTTACAATCTTCATACTATCTGAGCCTACCATATTCGAAGAAATATCTTAGCCGTCCATCGAAACCAGTGACCTCAAGAATGTTGATGCCCTTTTTAAAGGTAAAAAATCTCTAGTTTTATGATATTTTTTTTAGAAGGCTGACATTATACCAACTTCAAATGCATGGTGTGGGAAGATATCGTGACTAATCGTCGTAATCGTAGACTAGCTGGACAAAATTGGATTTAGGCACAATTCTCATATTACTGTGATGCTTAAAAAAATCTGTCATAAATATTTAGGCCTTTGCCCAGCAGTGGGACACTTCTTTCGTTCAAGGCTATTGAAAAATGTATATAAAATTAAAAAAAAATTGTTGTGGTTGTTCTTCCTAGTTTATTCTGGTAACTTTCTTAGAGTTTTATATAGATGAGATATATAGAGGGTATAGGGACCTCAAAGTTGAATTTACTTCCCGAAAATTTCAGAACTTCTGGCATGAATTATAGGCTAATTTCTCTTCGCGTCGTGTTAACGTGATAACAGTGGTTGCATGACACAATTATTTTAATACTCGCTTGGCACGAAACCTATCAATAATTATATGAAATTAATGCAAGCATTCCAAAAATAAAAAATTAATTAAATCAATTTCATAAAACAAATTCTATGCCGTTAATTCATACTGCAAATTAGCCTTAGTAAATTTAACTGTATTTTTTTGATAACGTCATTTAAAAGCAATTTATTGGGAAAAAGTTTATACTGACCTAGAATTCAGATTGGTCAACTTAACTGTAGGTGGATGCCCAGATTATCCGATTATACGTTTGATCATATTAACGTCATTAATAACTTGCAAATAAATTACTATCGTGTTAGCAATTAAACTGAGACTTTTTTGGAAAGTTTTAGTTCAATGCATGGTGAAACTTGGTACAGATTAAGAATTAGAATTACAGAAAATAGTCTAGATTTTAATTGTACTTATTAGTGTTCAGTGGTTTATTTAATGTAAATTTATAAAATAGAAACTTGTTTCAGTTTAAAAATGTTGTGTTACCTTTTTATATTTTGAAACTAAAGAATCATATATAGTAATAAATATACCATGTTTTTTTATCTATAATATCACACTTCTAGTAATTATGCTTTAGTATTGCAATGTCATCCATTCTCAAGTCAATCGGATATTGGATAGAAAATAAAATTGACAAATCGACTTCTTAAATTTTTTATGATAGATGCAAATAACAACACAAATAGCTTCTTAACACGTTCACGTGCGGTGCCGATTTTTTATCGTTGTTTCGCACAGTACTTCCCCGTACAAAATGCAACGACGTCTATAGACTTTGTGATACAACGTGGGTAAAAATAACGCGAAATCTGACAGGAACGTTTCTTAACGTCAACTCGCGGAACAGCAGCGACGTCATAGGACGTTGTAAGTATTTGTGTAGGTCCTTGCATGTATGTGCACTCTAGTCATCTTTAGTGAGGGTAAAGTTGGATACAGCGTGGCACTAGTGGTGCCAATTTTTGACATAATGTAGCACGATGACGTAGCTGATAGAATTTAGTACGGGCGCTCAGCGTTCAGTCACATTGTATGAGGTTTGAATTTTTTTATTTCGACGGCTATTTACGTTCTGTTGCGCCGTATACACCATTTTTTTACGTCTTATCACGTAGCGCACATTAACGTGTTAAGGTTTACTTATTAATCAGATTTAAAAGAAAATACTTGAAAAAAATAATTAATTCTCTACATTTTACCCAAGAATCGAATCCTGACAATTTCAAAAGTCAAAGAGTCCTCGACAAAACCCTAAGAATTCTGACAGATGGTCTTTGGGGACGTTAAATCCAGACAGAAAAAAGAAAAAAGAATCAGAGTGCAAATTCCTTGAGATTGACCACTCGAGAGATTTTATAGAAGGTGTACGTTGAGCGTTTCTTAAACTCCTCTACAAAACTATTGTCCAAAGAAATTAATAAATAACTAATGAGTAAGCATCTTCATCTTCCATTTAGAAAAGTTTTCTTTATATTAATAAAATAAAATAAAATTTTACAGTTTCGTGACGCCACAAATTACATGATACGTGTCTCTTCTCATGGCAGTCTAGTAAAAGAAGTTGTTACCCGAATACATATAGGATTTTTATGTTATAGATTCTTTTATGTCAATTAAATGAATAAATAAATTGTAGCAATGAAGTTGTTCTTACAATTGTCAGTTCACTTTTTATTTTAATTTCCTGGTAGACTTTCAAGCGCTAGAAATAAAGAATTCATTACCTTCCTCACATTCATCCAATTTACGAACTTCTATCGAAAAGCCAACTTCAGTCAACACCTCCAGCGGTGATTGCAACCGACGTGAAGTTTCGTTCATGTCACACATATTAGGGCACATAATGTTTATGTATCACATTTTTGCATGTCTGTGTGTATTTATAGCGGTGGGCGTCGGGCGGCTCGACCTTGCGTCGGAGACGGCCCTCGTACCAAAAACTGAATTCTGAAACAACGTGGACGCTACAACTTTGTACATCGCTGGCTTTGTATGCAGCATACTTGAAATAGGTAACGTAGAGCCGGCAATGGGTGGTGTGTAATTCTTTTGGTCTGTTCTGTGCGGTCTCGTGGTACAAAGTGGACGGCCCGTGTGCGCCACTAGTTCGCTCGCCAATTTCGCACAGGACAAGTTCAACGACTCTTCACACGGAGTCGCCAAGCGTATAAGCAACGGATGAGGTATTTTGACATAATTATTAAGAGTTAATGGAGCGCGACGATTTATTGGTCATTTATATTTAAAGATAATTGAGCGTCGTATTTATTATCACGGCAAAATCTAGTCTATGAATTTTTTGTAATCAGAAAATGTGGAACATAACGTAAACTGTGAATATACATAGTTAGAAAACTGTATAGTTCAAGTAGCGAACGGTCCTACCATTTAAGATCCCGATGTTGCCTTACATAGAAGCGAAACGCGCGTAAATAGTGTAGTATGTGTTTAGTGCTGGTGATTAATAGTTGAGCCTGTGTGTTGTATGTTGTTTCATGTAAAGCGGAGAAGGGTTGGTTTTTGCATGAAAAATATTTATGTTTCACAGACGCAGCAGAGCTGTTTGCCAAACTAGAATTGCCCTTGAAGTAGGTTGCGGTTTCGGTGATAAAACTAGTTTTGGTCGGACACTACTTCCCTGGCCTCCTGTGGCTTCAGTTATGTTAGTACAGGTAGATACATTTTATGCGTTCCACTGACTTCACCTCCTCACATAGTCAGAGAGACAGAACTACCGTCTTAGGTCGCCAACGAAACTTAATACAAACTGGAACAAATTACCTTGCTACTTCGCAAAACCAGCTGTGCACATGCATAAAACATTCACCGAGGTCTTCCCCTACCCATTTTTCCATCCACTCGCCCTCTTTGCTAATCTTCTTTCATTCATCCTCTTTTTGTGCCCAAACTATCTTAACATTATCCTTCTCAATTTTTGTTACTACATATTTATTCACTACGCATTTCTCTCTTACCACCTCATTCCTCACTCTATCTCTCAAAGTCACACCAGTTCACACCACACATATTTCTCAATGCTTTCATTTCCACTGCATTCAAACGACTTTGGTGTTTCTTTTGCCATACCCATCTTGTACTACCATACCACAAACCATACGTAAGTTTCTGGTAAGGTAAGTGCATTTAATTTAAGCAAAAGGCTGATCTTAAACTGAAATTTTTGATATTTTATATTACACTAGCGGACGCGCGCGACTTCGTTCACGTAATATTATTAGCCTATGTCCATCAGGAATAGTGTAGCTGTCTATCTGTGAAAGAATTTTTGAAATCGGTTCAGTAGTTCCAGAGATTACCCTCTACATACAAACAAACTAACAAAAAAACAAACAAAGTTTACCTCTTTATTATATTAGTGTAGAAATAGCATATTCATTCACTCCAGCTTCGCGCATCCCAGTGAGAATTGTCACACCCACATGCACAATCAATTGTGTAGTCACGTATTATGGAGTGACGCACACACGCGCACATATTTAGGCCACATCGGAGCGTTATTAATGACAAATAAATAAAGGATGTCCATTGTTCAAGACCATTGCATTATCATTTATGATTTTTATTTCATTATTTTTTTTATGATTAAAGGGGTAAAAGCAGCATGCGGTCACCTGATGGAAAGGAATCGTCAAAGCGACAAAATTCCGCTCCAACTTTATTAACATGTACATAAAGTTCGTATTACTTCATACACATTTGTCAGGCGGCTTGCATCAAAAGGAACGCGCCGCCTTCGACCTCCTTCTTCCCGCAAAGGAGTCTTAAAATTGAAAGCGAAATTAAAGTAGCTGATCTCTTTCCTTTAATTGGCAATACAATGTACCGAAAAGAGACGACTTCATACTCTAAACCTCCTCTTCAATTGACACCAATAGACGAAATGGTCTCCTTCGGTGTACATAAAGGTATAATCTTCATTTTCATTAATAATTTAACGGCTTTACTACCTTGACGCACACTAAAGGTGACCATTTTGTCAGTTTCAGGTGTGTACCTACACTTGACATGCACCTACTGAGGCTACATCCATGCTTTGGTTCTACGTCCAATGCAACATTAACAACGGCACCAAAACGTGGTCCCTTATTATGGGCCTCATACGAAGGCCCAAAGTCACACAAAAGGCAATGAAGAGAGCTGCTCAGAGTTTCTCTGTGAGACCAAATTATGAATGAGGTGGTATGCTGAAGAAGACTCAAAGTCACCGACGTAGCTTTGCAAATTGCAAACCTTGAGTGGCAACCTGCACATTGCATGTAGAACCGATGGCCGTTGGGATGGTAAGGTTCTCGAGTGGAGATTACGTACCTTAAGACGAGGTGTTGGCAGGCCTGATGGCCATAAGGTGGGCTGATGACTTGGTAAGGATCGTGGGACATCAATGGATGCGAGCAACACAAAACGGACCGTTGAAGAGATCCTTGGGGAAGGCCTATATGCACGGTAGTGAGCGTCTTCCGGCCGATATGGTAATGTTGATGAATATAGTTCTAAAATTAAAAACTGTAACTAAAAATATACAATAAAATGTATTCTAAGTTCGGTAACTTGCTTAGGTATCGTTCGACGTTCATATGAATATATTATTTGCATAATTGTGAATACACGAGCAGGCTGCATGTTCTATTGTCAGTTATTTTTATGCCTCAATCAAGGCTGAATAAAATGTATAATGGTATGGTGACACAATGCGATATTACTAAATTTTTTTTCATTTCCAAAATTGTAAGAATTCGTTAAAGAAAAAGTATGGGTCACAAGCGTGTTATTTTCTCGCCTATCGTTCAGTGGGTCTCTTTCCTATTCGGTCGGTTAGAAAGAGACCCATTGAGCGATAAATTGAGTCGCGGCGTGTAGTGTTAGCCTATAGCTATCCCGATCAGGTTATCACAAAAGAGCGCCTGCTGTCTGAAAACCGTAAACCCCAAAGCTGTGCAGTGCCGTAACTGTACTCAGCGGTACCCAGGCAGAGGGGATCAAAAATTACCAGGGGTCTATTTTTAGAATAGCCTTAGTAAGCCACTATGAATGTTAAAAAATTTACCACCGGTTCGGAAAAACCTCTGATGTGATGATACCGGCAAGAAACTGTACTGTAAATACACTGACTTGTTTACCCGTCGGTCGGTTTCCAATGGCAACCTTCTTCGGTTCTTGGAGAATCATTCTAGTAGGCTGTGCTACTGAGTAGATACCTCCAGGACGCTTGGCACAACCCCCGATAGAAGATGGTCAAAGACCAGCACGGAGTGGAGGCTACAGATCAGGTGAAAGGTATGTCCGTTGATGGAATAACAAATGTCTTTGATGGAAACAGAGGAGCGGACAAAGTGATGTGAAAACAAAAAGGCTTTAAAGAAAACCCGCGTAACCTTTTTTTAGAAAGGGTACTTTATTAGTTTTTCATACCCAGAATCGTTTAGATTAAGGGGTATTCACCGAAAAATAATGTCCCAAGTTTTGCTATGAAAAAACGTCTAAAAACGTGACGTGTAGGTAATATAACGGAACAAAAAATGGGCCAATTTTTTTCGGTCAATACCGGTAATCTAAACGATTCCGAGCATGGAAAACAAAAAAAGACTCTTTCGAAAAAAAAGGGTGTTTAGGGTTTTTTTGGAAAACGCTTCTATACCAGCAGTGGGTGGACGTGGGCTGACTCGCTGATAACTAGTTGATCCCACATCCTGTTGCTCGCGGTACTACGTCAGCTCTACGTGGAACTACGTCATTCCCTTCTAGATATAATCTACGCAGGCCTGTACAGAATTTATTGGTACATAACGAATTCGTACTAATGCAGCTGACTGCTGATAGGCATTAAGCCCTTCCAGAGTATGACATTTTATAGCGAGAGTGACGTTATCGATGTGTATGAAGTTTCCTTTTTTAGTACAAAAACCTTTACCAAAAATAGGACAAGATCTCTGAAACCACTCTAACTGGGGCTCTTAGATAAAACGGGTTAAAGTAGAAGTGAGATTAGATGAAATATCAGAAATAAACGAATAATTAAATCGTTATTATCATCTCCTTTTAAATTTGCATAAAACAATCTAATGCGAACAACGAACAAAACTGATATCTATAAATAACAAACTGATAGTTGATCATTCTTCCAGGGCTGACTAATGTCTAAATAACGTCAATACTTTGCATACGACGTGCGTTGCAAGCAAAGATGATGACGTCATCTTACGGTAAATTTGATAGTGATTATTCTATATTTTTACAAAAAGCAGGAGCATAATGCATTTAAAAATAAAGAAAAATTAATGGTTTTCGTTACAAAAAAAATAGCAATGTTGTTAATGGAATGGAATAAAATTTAGATGTACCACAAGGTTATGTTATAGGGCGCGCATTAAAAACTACCTATGCATACAGCTGATCGCTTCTATAATAAGGCGTTACTCACGGTCAAATAAAAGTAAATATTTTGTATCAGAACGAATGCACTAAGTAAAAGATAATGTAAAGACAAAGCAGCAAACTTAAACTAAAAACAATAAAGAATACTCGGCTTCCGCGTAAAGATGTGGACATAAGATTTCATTTGCTCTACCATTGTTGCAAAAAGACGAAATGTGGTGTACGCCATTGGCAAATACGATTTTGTAGAATAAGCTAAACAGTTGTCAGGCTTACTCATTGCGTATCTTAGTGCCTATTCTTAGTATTCTGTCGGTCGTCGAACTATCAATAAACTTCCGTTTTTCCTTGTCTGGCTTCTGGTTATAAAAAGTATTGGAACAAAGGGATCAGTGCATGTTTTTAGGAGACACCCAATTCATTTTATTTGACCGGCGAAGAGTTCTGTGGTTAGCTTGAAGACTCAGTTTGATTTAATATATCTTTGTTCACTTTAGGCTTGTGAAGTTGTAAAGTCACAACCCGACAATCATCACCGATTTTGCGACGCCTCATTGCATGACTACGGCGCAGCAAGAGAATGGAATGAATTTGACTATCTTTGTTTGTTTTCTGTTTGGATGTTCAATTGTTGCTCAAAAGCCACTGAACATATTGCAATAAATGACATATCATCTTTTTAGATTTAGCCCAAAAGTGTCAAAGGACAGACTTTACAGGTTTTATGTAAACTAGCTTTTTTACTTGGCCTTTTGTTTGAATTGTATTTAAGAATACCATTTTTGGAAATCTAAGTAAAAGTTTTTGTGCACACTATAACCAATACCAATAAACACTCAAATTTCAAAAGAAAATTCAGAAAGAACATAAAAAATAAGGACCTATACCTCATTACCTCGCCAATTGTTTACCTTGTAAATTGTTTATTAGTGGATTATTGTGAACTATATTCCGTGTGGTTTTCAATAAAGAGTTATTGTCTTGTCTTTGTTTCGTTTTGTCTCTTTCCACTATTAACCCTTTAATGGTCAATCCTCTTAAAAGTTCAAAAACATTGCCCTAAGGGTAACTTTAACACTTCCATGACGTAACAAGAACACTTCCATGATCAAAAATCGGCCGTGAACAGAGACAGACAGACGGATTGACCTTTCTGTCCTGCGCGGCGCCATTTCTCGCTAAATTTAGATGCGCCGGAGTTTATTTAGCACGCTTCGGGGGTCTAATGCACTTTATTTCTTTTATAATTGAGAAGCTTTGATAACGTGCTATACAGCTTTTACGGGCATTTTATGTTTCAGGGCTTTCAGTGGCCCTAACATGACCGGCGAGATTTAGTTAAATTCGACGAACCGCGGATACTACGGGCAAATTCGACGTACCGCGGTTTCTACTGGCAAATTCGACGTACCTTTCTTTATTTTAATTGTGACTATAATTGTGGTTATGTTTGCTTCTATATATTTTTTTTTCCTTTAAACACGTATTTGCATACATTGATGTATGTTTATTGCAAATAAAATATATTGATTGATTGATTGACTACGGGTAAATTCGACGTATAGTTGACCAAGAAATTGCTTGGCCACTTTTCGACCGTATTACAAAGGGATAAGGTTCAAAAGTGGTCAAGCAATTACTTGGTCGACTATACCTCGAGTTCATAACTACTATGGAGATAGGAAACTGGGAAAACGATTGTCTTATATACTAAATAGTTTGCCCGCAGCGCAGATATCCGACAAGAGCGTAACAAAAACAAATTCTAAAGAAATTAAAAAAAAATGTTATTAAATAGTATTTTAGTAATTAAGTTTCAATAGTGTTTTATTAAATTAAGATCAGTTTTGTGGGACATTGTTTTGTAACACTCGTATTATATGAATAAAATAAATATAAATAAATAAATAATTTATCCGAGTTAGCTCAATATGCGTCCCTTTCTTATGACACTGGTTTGACAGAGACGCAGGGAGAGATAAATAAACTGGGTCGGTCATGTTATAGGGAGCATTAAAATTGGACCTAATAAATATGAACTTTTAAAAAAAACTGACTTTTATTTGTCTAGTAAATTGACTTAAAGTAATACATAGTATGCGTTGAGACAGAATAAATAATATCTAGTAGAAGTATGAAAATGAAGATTAAAATGAATTTATTATGCAAATAGGCTAGATAAGCTCTTTTATCTACACACATATCATAAAGGCTAAATAACGCGTTCAAAAACCCTAGGAAATGACCAGCATTATTACAACCAATGTTATTATAAGAATTTTCTTGTCTGTGGTAGTAGGTAAATCTGTTCTTTATTGGGTAGTATCTCATAGTAGTCTGTGTTTATTGGTGATCACATTACCGATATCTCGTGACGTTATGAATTTAAATTTGGAACAGCTGTCAAAATTCAAGTTGGTCTCTATTCTAGTATCCACAGATATTAAAACAGTTATCGATACGAAACGTCAACTCAGTATGATTTTTTTATTTAAACGCACGATATTTGATCTCGAGTGACATGACAATAGGGGCTTCATTCGTTTGTCTATGATTAAAAAAAAAAAAACGTTCGTCTTGACGGATAGATCGAATTGCCGCCATACTCGTTTGTTGGTTTTTTGCTGTTACGGTTTTTTGCAGTTATGATATGTGTGTAGATAAAGTAATGTATGCAACTGTATATAATTAGGCCTTAAAACACTCGTGTGATCCTATTATGAAACTCGCTAACGCTCGTTTCATAAAACCACACTCGTGTTTTAAGGCCTCTCATTATATAGCAGTTGCATAAAATACTATTACATATCCGCGTCTACCAGCGCTTCGGGAAATAGAAGGTTCTGCTCAAAGAAATTGCCGCAAGAAACTCAGCAGCTTACCCTTTTTCTTCTTTTTCAAAACAAGATTACAGAGCAATATATATATATAATCTTCGAACAATAAGAGCATTTAGGTATAAGTGTGTCCTATATACTGTATGCCTCTTTGTCAGTCATATGACTCATTCGCACGTGGCGGCAACTCAATTGCGGCCCCAGTGCAGTGGTCCGTCGTGACATGTAGCTTCACGAACCGCCCAGCGCCTATGAAGGAGCCTGTAACACGAAACTTACATGTTTTTATACAACATAGGAAGGCAAACGAGCAAGTGGGTCACCCGATGGTAAGTGATCACCACCGCCCAAAGACACTCGCAACACCAAAGTTAGTGCAGATGCGTTGCCAACCCAGAGGGCTAAGATGGAATACCTCTTGTGCCAGTAATTGCACCGGCTGTCTTGCTCTCCATGCCGGAACACAACAGTGCAAGCAGTGCTGCTTAGCGTCTGGATTACCGAGCAAGGTGGTAGTAGCGATCCGGACGGACCTTGACTGACTGAACAATGATTTCTGCATAAATGTCATAATGTCCAAGCGATGGCATGTTGCGACAACGGTCCACAGTGGCCTATGAACAAATTAGTGGACAGTACGGAGGGTGGCTGGCAGCGCCTGGGCCAGTGGAACCGAAGATCACGAATGCGACTTTTAAATCTCACCGAGTGACTAAAGCTCACCAAAATGACCGCTCTTCATAGAGATTCGGCCATTTTGATGAGCTTTAGTCACCCGGTGAGATTCAAAAGCACCCCAGTGGCCCTAACATGACTGGCCAAGTTTATTTTAAGAATCTCTATCTGCGTCTCTTTCGACACATGGAGGGATTAAACTAAACCTGCACTGTCAACTATTAGGGCCGCAGGCAGGGAGAGCACTTCATCCAGCAGGAGACTAATATAGGTGGATTATGATGATGATGACTAGTGATTGTGCTGTTTTAATAAACGAGTACTTACTTGTTGAATTATTACGAACCCCCAACCCTAGCATGATGGTCCAGGTTTAATATATCCATCGCCTTTGTCTAAATACAGTCAATAGAAAGGGATGCATATAGAGTTAAAGCAAGAACAAACTGGAACAAATTACCTGGCTACTCCGCGAAACCAGTGTAAATGCACGGTACTGGTTTCGCGGAGTAGCAAGGTAATTTGTTCCAGTTTGTTGATATGGACCTCTGCAAAGTGACGCCTGAATCCATTCATTTATTTATTTGTAGGGGGTAATATCTGGAACTACTGAACCGATTCCAAATCTGATTCCGATGCGATTCTTTCACTAATAGAAAGCTACACTATCCCTGACGGACATAGGCTACTGATTTTATGCGAACGAAGTCGCAGGCGTCCGCTAGTATAGTAAAAAGTGAAGTCGCTATACGTTCCTGACTTATCCTGAATCCTTATAGTGAATGTAATGCCTCCTTCTCTTTCTAAACCACGCAACCGATTTTAATACGATTTCTCTGTTGTATTAGATAATTTTTGAAGGTTTTTATGTACAATATATACTAATTGAACCCATTCGAAGCCGGGCTCGGGCGCTAGTCCTACTAATATTATAAACGCGACAGTTTGTAAGTATGGATGGATGTTTGTTACTCTTTGACGTAAAAACTACTGAATAGATTTAGATGAAATTTGGCACACACATATAGTTTATAACCTGGATTAACACATAGGATACTTTTTATTCCGTATAAATGCATAGTTCCCACGGGATAGCGATAAATGAGTTATACGCCGGCGTGACGTCATGAGCAGCAAAGCAACTAATTCTCATTAATTTGTCCAGGAAATATTGCAGATTGCATGTTGGGTACATGTTTGCTTGATTCAATTAAACAAGTCTCGGGCAAAAGCTAGTACTGTGTAAATATTGAATTGACCACGGTTGCTAACCGAAAGTAGCTCAACGGTGGCCAACGTTTTAACGGCAGAGAAATTATCAATTGTACGGCCACTTGTAGTGCAAAAACCGAGAGTGGAACAAAGTTCAATGACCCAAATTGCTAAAATTAAACTCCCAGATCAGCACACTGTACCAAGCGACCGACAAGATAACTCGGCTTTCAAAAGGCACGCTATTCACTGGCAATAGAGACGGAAGTTGTTTAATTTTGACCCTTTAAAAGATGTCACGTCGCCGCTTACTGTTGATTCTTGTAGCTATCTTGATCATTCATAAAAATACTATTAGAATAGGAAATGATTTTATTATTAAATTTTAAATCAATTTATTGACAACCACAAAATAGATATAATAAAACAAACAAACTACATAAAAACTAAACCTTAGTACTAAAATTATAACTAAAATAAATCAAAAAAAGAAGGCCCCCGTGGCATAGTACCGAAGATACTGGCAGCATTACCTCTCTGTATAGCTAAGCTTATACGTTGTGCGAGGTAGCTGCCAGCTCTTCGGTCACCTGTGACGTATTATTAAATTAGCTTTTTCCGCGACTTAGTCTGCGTCGATTTTGGGTTACACACTAACTTTCACCCCCTTTTAAACCCCATACTGGTACAATGTCCCATAATCCTCTCTTCGTGACCTTCTATACCTTCTAAGGCACACATATTTTTAGTTTAATGTTGCTAACTTCAGCAGTTTGCAAGTTGGAAAGCGCAGCGTAGGACGACCAGCCACAAGATGGTCCGATGACCTCATACAGGTGGCAGGAAGGCGCTGGTTGAATGCCGCTTCCAACCGGTCACTTTGGAAATCCATGGAAAAGGCCTATGTTCGACAGTGGACTTCTTGTGGCTGAAATGATGATGATGATGATGAACTTCAGCAGTTAAGGTTGTGCGGTGTCTAAGCTGTCAGACAGTCAGTAACGGAATTCATTTATTATGTACTAGAGACCCACCCCGGCTTCGTAAAAACATAAAAACCTTCCCTAAAAAAAAACTAAATAACAGTGTAAACCGTATCAGAATACGTTGCGTGGTTTACGGAGAGAAGGTGGCCGAAGATACACTATAAAAATTTCGGACAAATAAAAATCGACTTTATTTTAGACGATGTAGAGATAAAGATAAAAATACATTTATTTTTTTGTCTACCATTTGCAATTACTTACAATATTTAAAGTAGGATAGTCGACCGAGAAATCGCTTGAGAACTTTTCGACCGTATTACAAAGGGATAAAGTTCAAAAGTGGTCAAGCAATTACTTGGTCGACTATACCTAATGAAATGACAGCTGTCGTCATATAAAGCTCCAGACCCCCCCCCCCCTCCCCCCATTCTCACGTATATCGACATTCATCTGACACTCGAGATAATGTTTTTTTAAATACAATATACAACATAGAAAGGAAAACGAGAAAGTGGGTCACCTCATTGTAAGTGATCACCACCGCCCATAGACACCCGCTACACCTAGAGACGAGGAGGAGGAAGGAGAATGTCAGAAAATTACAGATTACATAATAATCTGACAGCCCTTTTTGACATATCTCTATTGTAACTCCATCTCTACTGACGCTAGAATGGCCGAGATTAAATTTTAGAAACATAAATACTTACTGACTTGCACATATAAGTTAAACATGATTATGATACCAAAATAACCTTTACAACGGCAAAGACAGATATATCAGTCATTAAAAGTTCAACGCTAATGTCGGATATATCCGTCAACGCGTACAATATAAATGTGACCTACGTGCATTCGCATAAGATTCAACTTCGTAAGCTACAACAGAAAACTTGGCTGGATTTTTGTTTGACGTGGCATTGGAAAGGTAAAACGTATTTAAATGTGTGGGTGTAAGTTACTTACAAAAAATTACCTTACGCCAAAAGCGTCTCTGTCACACTAAACGCCTAAAGATGAAACAGATACCTAAGGACCTATTACGGTAGCTTTTATCGCTGACATAAAACATACATCCCTTTCTAACCAGTAAGCGCGTGCGAGTGGGACAGATGCGTTTATGTGCGCGATAAACGCTAGCGTGCTACTAGAGCGGGGGGTTCCACTCATCACTGTAGGTAGGTACGCTCGACCACCTTGCCTATGGCATAGGCAAATCGCTGTGGGCTGTGGGCTTGCCGCTCGCTCGCTCGCCCCTGCCGTGTCCGTGTAATTGAAAACGAATGCCGTGCAACCCTAGCGTGTCGCCGGGAGTAGCGGGGGGAAGGCGGGCGCGGGCGGCGCGTTCCTTTTGATTTGCGCCGCTGGGCGCATGGTGTACGAAGTAATACGAACTTTCTGAGCGTGTCAATAAAGTTGGAATTCGTTTAAGCGCGGTCGTAAAATAGGAGTTTCTGTACGTGTAGTACTATTATTTATTCTGTGCTAGAGCTAATTATGTTAAAAACTGGACAAGGACATAAAGGGCCATATACGGCTAATATTCTACGGCAAGGTCTAACTGGTTTATATTTGTATTTAGAGATATTTTGTACTAACTTATCTTTTTCTTTTGCCCTCAGTACGGGAGTCTGTCGTTTATTTTACTTTCATGCAACGGCACCAAGTCCAACAGTTGAAATAAAACAAGATCTTGTGAAAATGGAGACCGACATAAAATTACCAAGAAGTAAAGCGAGGTTACCGGGCCTAGTCTAATCTCTACGCTCTAATTACTGAATTTAGGTTGTTTTTAGAGTTCCGTAGCCAATAGTTGCCAACGGTACTATCGCTGAGCCTACGACGTCCGTACTTCTGTCTGGCCGTCCGTCTGACCTCTGAAGACCTCTATCTTCTTTACGTATACGGTTGAAATTTTAATAATGCATTGATTTTGGCGTATCTTCTAAACCTTAACAAGTAAATGCTTGGAATTTTCACAGAGTGTGTATTAACTATGCCTGCAATAACAACAAGTGACAAAAATAAAAAAAGGTGAAAGTAAAGGAGCTCCTATGCAAGAACCGTGTTTGGCGGTTTTGTTCGGCGTTTTTTACGGATTCTTTCGTATGCCAGTACGACTCGCACTTAAAAAAAAAATATATATCTTGGGACAGTAAACACCAGTTGACCTTGTCCCAAAGTAAGAAACTAAAGCTGCTTGTGTTATGGATACTAGACAACGGATATAAATACTTATATAGATAAATATATACTTAAATACATATAACATCCACGACTCGGGTACAAACATTCGTATTCATCATACAAACATTTGCCCCTCCCGGGAATCGAACCCGGAACCTCAAGCTTTGTAGTCAGGGCCACCTAACGGTCGGCACTTGACTTTCTATTTGGACAAACTCTTTTAGTTTTCGGCAGGAAAATAGAGTACCGTATTGCTTAAGATTATAATTGTTGTGAACAAATCTATGGCAAACCCTGAGTCAGTGTTTGACTGTATTCCCTACATTGTAAATGAAGTCTCTAACCATCCACGTTGACCTGTTTAATCCTTGTTAGCTTCCTCATAATTTTAGCAAGTGAGAAGACACCGCGGTCTTCATATTCTGGTCTGCACGAGTAAGACAATGGACTATAATTTCTTCACTTTATGACAATTTTCGTTTTCTTTTGGCAAAGAATTTGTTAAGCTCCCTTTCACAATGTAAGAAAGAAATACTTGCTCAATTGTTTCTTGAAATGACGGCAGGTGATTTTACACAAGTGCGAATGTTCGAGGAATATTTTTAAGACTCTTTAGGGTTCCGAAGTGAACAAGGAAACCGTAGGCTAGGTTTCATAGAGGCGTTTCTTGGCGGATGGTAGGACCTTGTGAAAGGTCCATCCGGATCACTGCTAGCTAATCCTGCTGCTAAGCAGCAGTGCTTACACCATGCTTACTCTGTTGTGTTCCGGCGCGGAGAGCAAGATAGCCGGTCTAATTACTGGAACAAGAGATATTCTATCTTAGCCCTCTGGGTTGGCAACGCATCTGCAATCTCTTTGGTGCTGCGGGTGTCTATAGGCGGTGGTGATCACTTACCATCATACCACTTGCTTGTTTGCCTTCCTATTTCATTTAAAAAAAAAGGTTCGTTAGATCAATATCAAGTCATAACACATATTAAGCTTAACAATTAAAAATCTTACAGACTTTTATAAGATCGCTAAGAGGTTTACAAAAAGAGATCCCTTAAAGGGATAAGTTCGCCTTTGTACATCTACTTTGTCCTGTGATCTGTTATTTCTATGTGTTATGTAAGCGTCATACACACAGAAAACTATAGTATCTTCCTCTTCGCCTTTTTTATCTTTCTTTACATTAAATAGTACATAACTAACCCCTTTATTCATAAAAAGCTAACTATCTTTTTAAGCTAACATATGTTTTGTCCCTTTCATTTGAGGGCAAACGTCACACTGACAGATAAAGACATAAAACAAGTTAACTAACAAACGTTTGCGAAGCGTTTATGAATAAGGGGGTTAGATTCTATCCGCCTCTGTCTGTCCTCATCATCTCTTCGACCGCTTCTAAACCGCACAACAGATTTTGATACGATTTTCACTGTCATTCAGACTTTTTTTTTTATGAAATAGGAAGGCAAACAAGCAAGTGAGTCACCTGATGGTAAGTGATCACCACCGTCTATGGACACCCGCAACACCAAGATTGCAGATGCGTTGCCAACCCACAGGGCTAAGATGGAATACCCCTTGTGCCAGTAATTACACCGGCTGTCTTGCTCTCCACGCCGGAACACAACAGTGCAAGCGCTGCTGCTTAGCGGCGGGATTAGCGAGCAAGATGGTGGTAGCGATCCGGACGGACCTTGCGCAAGGGCCTACCACGCGCACGCTTTTTACAGAAGATTTTTAAGTAGACATAAGACATTCCAATTAAGTTTTTGTTAGTAAATTGCACCTGTGCGAACCCGACGCGGGTCGCTAATAATAATATAACAAAATATAACAGACTAGCGGACGCGCGCGACTTCGTTCATGTAAAATTATTAGCCTATGTCCGTCAGGAATAGTGTAGCTTTCCAGCTGTGAAAGAATTTTTGAAATCGGTTCAGTAGTTCCAGAGATTACCCCCTACATACAAACAAACTAACAAAAAAACAAACTAACAAAAAAACAAACTAACAAACAAACAAAGTTTTTCTCTTTATTATATTATTATTAGTGTAGATGTAGATGTAGATGTAGATGTAGATATATTAGTAACTAAGCGTTTGCGTGCAAGTCGCACGTTTAGAATTAAAGCGACCCATTTCTGGATTATACACGTCCCAAAATTTTACCTTAACTAAAAGGCATAGGGTTTAATTTTGGGAAATGTCATATTCAGAATTGAGACGCTTTAACTCTCAACGTGCGAAGTGATAAAATAGTAAACTAATTATGGCACTGTAGAAGTAGGAAACATAAACAAACGTATACATTTTAAATGACAGCAGGACAGGTCAAGTTAGCCCTCCTTACCATTTTAAATTTAGACTTTCATAATCCCCTAAAATGACCGACCTAGTTTTAATTTGTCCCTTTTTTGTAATCGAAATTTACTTCAGATTTTTTTTTTCAAACATTCAAATAAATTAAATATACAAATAATAATAATTTTAAAATTGGTCATTCCTGCGTCTCTATCAAACTAGTGACATAGGAAAGGGACGTCCATAGAGATAAACTTAGATATAAACTACAGATTTAGTTTTCGGTAGTGTTTTCTAGCGCTTAAGGATTCTAAATAAGCGACCCGCCAGCGCGTCAGTCGGTCTTAGCGTGACTTAAACACTCTAAACAACACAAAATCATGTTCTTAAAAAAAACACAAATACAGGTACTTTACGTGCAAACAACATAACCCTCCCCGCTTCGCCAGACTGACATGCGCACGCGCAAGTTTACTGTACGTTTTCTTTAGTCGTTCGGTCCGATGCGCGTCTGAAAAAACGCCTGGCGTGCGTCACGATACACTGGTCAGGTATCCGAGCATTACTGGATGCATTATGGACCCCGGCATTATTGGGTACACTTAGAATAAAAAAAGTAATTAAAAAAAATCAAAAAACCCAACTGCGTGACAAATATAGAACTGAAAAGAAAATAACAAGTCCAGCAGTCTAGAATTCTGTTCAGTAATCAATGACCTATAAGTAATGGACTTCTAGTCAGCGTTTAAAAAATGGCCGCATCAAAAGTAAAAGAAAGGTAAGAAAAGTACACTAAATCGACGATCGCTCGCGTTGTCAGTCTATCGGACGGACGACGCTGCTGTCAATGCTATTATTTTGTAAAAAAAAAAACCTATTTGCAACGAAACTTAATAAATTACTATTTTATTCAGTTAGACGTAAAGTTGTAAATCCAATGACTATAAATGGTAAACTAATAATTTGCATTTGTAACGTTGCGTTGGCGCCAACCTATATTCTTATGTCGAATCGTTTTTCTGCTGTCATTTTAATATGACACTGTTCATCCATGCATTATAATATCATTGAGTAATATTGAATAACTACACCATTGCAATAGTTCTATGAATTTCAACAGTCGGGACCCATTATTGGGAAGATTTCAGCGGGTTTACTTTTTTAATGGGTCCCGACTGTCTAAGGTCATGAAACTATTGCAAGTGTTTAAATCCTTATGCCTAAGGAGAAGGCGGTTAAGTTCAGCCGCGTTTTCCTTCTAAACCATAACTGCTAGATAACATTTTTTCAAGTGTTTTATGTACAGTAGGGGACAATGTCGCAATGACGCAATGCGTTAAACGCCACGCTATGTAATACAAATGTCATGCGTATGTCTCTTCGACTAGGTTCTACGGTGGCACGTGAATGTATTTCCTTGACTGTACATAAAAAATAATGGAAATTTCGATTATAATAATTTAAATCTTCACTTGTTATTGGATGGCCATAGGCTTCCGCATACCATTTAAATTTCAGTCTCTGGATTTATCGTCTTGTGCGTGTGAGTTGACCGCAGAGTTTACCCATGGATACTAGGGCATATTAAAACTCTGCGGCCCTAACATGACAGCCCAGGTTTAGTTTAACCCTTTCCTGCGTCTCTGTCTAACTAGTGTCATAAGAAAAGGACGCAGATAAACTAAACTTGGCCAGTCATGTTAGGGCCACAGAGCATATTAAAACGCTGCAGTCAAGTCGCACGCGCACTATGAATGTGCACATGACGAGATTGACGAGTGTCGTTGTGCGTTTGTTCGTAACTTGGAACCCAATTCTCGGTTCATGCGAGATGCATCTCACATGCGAGATACGTCAAAAAATATCAGATTTCCAAGGGATTTGACAGTTGTTTTCGTGCAAGATGAATCTCGAATAAACCGATAATTGCCCCGTTGGTCTGTCTAACTGGTATGTGTCTAGATCAGAGGTTCCCAACCTTTTTAGGGTTCCGTTCCACAAAAGGGAAAAAAACCCCTATAGATAATCACTTCCAAAAATACCTAATTAGTTTGGCTTATTGAACTGTATGAAAATATCCAGAAGCTCAGCCAACTGCGTTTGAGAATTTAGATCATAAAGTGTTCTGTAGTTACGATAGTTGTTGCCATATAAAGTATGTCTACCCATCTCATTTAACGCCCATAGTTTTCTAAATTTCCTGGGACAATTTACACCAATTGACCTTGCTATGAGTACTAGACAACGAATATACATACTTATATAGATAAATACATACTTAAATACAAATAACATCCATGGCTCAGGTACAAACATATTTTATATTCGTCACATAAATATTTTGCCCATACCAGGATTTGAACCCGGGACCTCTTGCACAGTAAGCAGACACATGCGCCACTGTGCCATACAGGTCGAATAAGTTGCATGAACCTCCTGCGGGCCATGGCTGAGGGTCACATGGACCGCCTGTGGTCCATGGACCATCGTTTGGGAACCACTGGTCTAGATATTACGGAGCGTGGCTTTTCAAAGGTTACGCAGGGCCAGGTATTGAACCCGTGACATTGACAAGGTGCCCTTTCCTAAATTACAACACGAAAGGCGTCGCGTCGCGCCCAAAGTTTCTTTTAGGAGTCGCCAGAACAGGATTCATTTAGTGCAAAAAAGAGGGTTGTGTGTTTGCCTCGTATGAATGTATTAGCTATAACATTACTTGTCATATTGCACCACACTTTGACAGTTAATTTAAATTGGTGTAATCGGAATTTAAATTTAAATAAAAAAGTAAATTATGACAACACAAAGAAAAATTTGGGTAATGGCAGGATCTGAACCCGCAACCTCAGTATTCTGCGCCTTGCGTTTGCCAGTTTCGCCATTAGGTAACCCAAAAAAGGCAAACGAGTTGAGACCCTCCTCCTTTTTTTAAAGCCGCCAATAATGGTTACATGTCTTCATAAACATGAAGTTTGTAATACCATATACTAGTGACGTACCCCGGCTTTGCGTGGATGCATTTTGCTTAATAAGAATTCGACATTAGATTGTATGACTGTTGGTATTGTAATTTTTATTCTAATTATTCAATTAATATTCAATTACCATTTTTGTAATTTTATTTTTTGTCTTCATGTATCTTCTTGTTTATAATTTTTTTTTAATTATTTGGTTGAAAAAAGGCTTAATGCTGAGTTTCTTGCGGCGCATTCTTCTTAGCAAATGCCACTTCCGAAGCGCTGGTAGAGTCCGTAGTCTTATTGCGTTAGTTGGAACGATTTCATATTTAGTTTTTTAATTAAATCAATTATTTTTCAAAATTGGGTAGTTTGTATTCTAAGTTTTTTGTCAGTCTGCCCGTGAGCATGAGACCAGCGGGGCTATTCTCAGTTTATGCGAGATGCATCTCGCATGAAAACAACTGTCAAATCCCTAGGATATCTGTCACTTTTTGACGGATCTCGCACGTGAGATGCAACTCGCATGAACCGAGAATTGAGGTCCTGTAAAGGGCTCGAAACGTCGGGAATTAGATTCGTTACAATACACGCGATATAAACCGTTTAAATTGTTTTATTTCAATGTCTACAAATCGCGAAAACATAAGAAAATACTTCGTATAATATAACTAATATTCGGTAATGTTACTAAGCAAAGATGAATATCAACAGTATCCTGTAGTAGACATTAACTCTGATCTTACTCTGCAACAGAAGCCGCAGGGCAACTAGCATGTAGTACTTTGTCGACATGCCGTAACTCGCAACGTAACTCAGTACGTCCCTCTTCTACTTGTCTAGTTAAAAGGAGAGGCACTGAGCTAAGTATCGAGGTGTACAGGTGATCTGAAGTCTATTTTTTGATCGAGGAACACTGCGTGTATAGTTAGCTTCAGTAATAGACACTAAATAACCTTGTCGAAGTAACGTTTGAAATGAGAGTTGCTTGAATTTGTCACATTACTGACAGCGACAAGGTACTAAAATGGTCAGCTACTTTTAAGGCTACTGGTATCTTTGGATTTTGATACGGTTTTCATTGTAATTTAAAGATTTTTTGCAGAAGGTTTGTAAACTACTCAAAATGAAATAGGGCCCACTCCACTTTTATACAAAACAAAACTATTATAAAATTTGTATGTGCCAAAGCAAATTTTTATAATTGATAGGGTTTTATTAATTGTTTACATATAAAAATAATAATTTAAAACCCTACTTTCAAAACGTGCATGGTAGAAAAAGACACTCATTTTTATAATTTCATTGTTCCGAGAAAATTCAAATGGGCCCTAGCTATTTTCTTTTGAGTGGTTTATATTTTTAACAAGCAAGTGGGTCACCTGATGGTCAGTGATCACCACCGCCTATAGACACCCAGTACACCAAGGAGATTGCAGATGCGTTGCCAACCCAGAGGGCTAAGATGGAATACCTCTTGTGCCAGTAATTGCACCGGCTGTCTTGCTCTCCACGCCGGAACATAACAGTGCAAGCAATGCAACTTAGCAGCAGAATTAGGAAGCAAAGTGGCGGTAGCTATCCAGACGGACCTTGCACAAGGCCCTACCACCACAAAATGTACAATAGGTACATTCTAATTAGGATTTTGTGAGTAAATTGCATTCGTGCAAAGTCGGGACGGATCTCTAGTTCTCAATCAATACTACACGTTTGTTTACGATCTAATTTTTTCATGTAAGGGCAATGATACCCTGTACCCTTTCTTATAAAAAAAGGCATTTCCGAGAACGCACGCGCATCGTAAACGCCGCGTCGCGTGCGCGCGCGCCGCTAATTAGTGAGAAAAACGCGTCACGGCGCGAGCTCGCGTTCTTGCCGCCACGCTCCGGAAACGCGGCGTTTTTTACTGCAGTGCATTAATTTTCGCGATCAATGACCGGAGGGAAGTAGGCTTCTGGGGGTAACTTGGGTTCCGTACCTAAGAAATTAATTCTCGCGGTCTTTGAGCCAAGCCCTTAGTGTAAGTTTCCTGTCAAAAAGTCTCGAACGAGTTAGCGTTAACTTTTAATTTGTATGGAAACATTTTACTACAAATACGCGCCGCGAGAGGCGCTGTCCTGCTTCCAAAGTAATTGAGAAGTTAACTCTAACGCGTTCGTTGCGTTTATTGTAAAAAACTTACACTAGACTCTTAGGAGTGCGATTTTTGAATCTCACCAGGTGCCTAAAGCTCACCAAAATGGCCGTTTTTTATGGAGATTCGGCAATTTAGTAAGCTTTAATCACCTGGGTGAGATTAAAAAATTGCACCCCAGGAACGTTTTTCCACTAGAGGTTCTGCAGAGAGACCGCTCACAGCACCTTGATCTTCGGAAACAGTGGACACTGGACAGGGGAATGGAGCAAGCGCGGTCCCTTTCGTCATAAAAGTCGTGGTTTTTATAGACAAAAGGAAAGTTAATACAGGCATGCGGATCGTCGGATGAAAAGTTATCGCCGCCAACCTGGACGGCCTTTAGGACCCTCCATCCCTGGCCCTTTGAACCTCGTCACCCACCGTACGTAACGCAGCAGTTACTACATTACGATTGTGGTGCTATCCCGGTCTAGCCGGCCTAAGGTACGGTAGTTACTGTAATTGTACGGTCAGCGTCATAAATGTATATACGTTACTAAGACGTCGAAAATATCTATACACCTTTGTGCCACTAAACATGAGGTCGATGTATGCATACATATTTGACGCTATGGCTGTATATATATTTTTCGAGCTGATTGTACCATCCGCTGGTTATACAGCGCTACCAAGAATACCAAAAGGTGGAAGTTGGAAAGAAAAAGAAAAGCTATCAAAGCTAGCTTGACTAGGAAGAAGTTACCTATTATTATATACTTAGATGTGTTACGTTTCTATCTAACTATAGCAAGTTGTTTTTTTTTATAAATTTAATATTCTAAAGGGGCCGTCCATTAATCACGTCAGGCTCCATAGCTGGGGGGGAGGGGAGGGAAAATATGACAAGGGGGAGGCGGGTGTAGTAATATATCACGTGTATTTATTTTTTCGGCAAAAGCGCACAAAATCGAAAGCGACTTGTAGTGTGATATAGGGGGGGGGGGGGGTCTTAAACCTCACCATGTATCAGTAAGAGGGGGGGGGGGGTTAAAATCACGTGATTAATGGACGGCCCTAAAATACTTGTATATGTTGCATTTGTCGACCAATTAAAACGACATATTTCAGTCAAAGACTAAACTTATAAAAAAGAACTGCCTAGACTAAACTCAATGTGCTTGGAGAGGAATGTGTCTAAAATAGCCATGTGTTAGCGCAGGCGCACCCTGTGACGTCAGAGCCAGCCTCGAACGAGACTCGGAAGTGAGTCACCAGGATTACTAGACATAAAACTTGGAAAGCCCTGACAAAACTCTCAATTAATTACTATAATAAGTAAAAAATGTGGGGCAAGCTTTATGTTGATTGTACTTTAGTATTGCATTGTCATCCAGTCTTCATTTTCATACGTATACTTACCTACCCACCTCGGGATTTATTTATTTATTTAAGCTTCATTGCACAGTTTACAAAACAAATACAACTGGCGGACCTAATGCCACTAGGCATCATTGAAGAACTCTTCCACGGTATGAGTAATAACACTTTTTTTCCAAGATCCCGATAAATTGAGAACCTCCTTCTTTCTTTGAAGTCGGTTAAAAGGTCTTTTTTTTCTCTTTAATTAATGGCGGTCACGAGTAGGAGTAGCATTCCGGCAATATATCGAACTATCGATTGTATTGTTGATAGTCTCGTGACCTCGAAAAGTAGTCACAATATCGATAGAGGCCTATCGATATTGTGATTGGAATAGTATCGGTACTATCGATAGTATCGACAGTCATTGAAATCCAATACTATCGATAGGCATCAATACTATTGATACTATGGATAGTATTACTTTTCGATAGTATCGATACTATCGATAGTATTGCTGCCTTGGATTTTAATACCGGTTAACCGGTACTATCGATAGTACTGATACTATCGATAGGCCTATCGATATTGTGACTATTTTTCGAGGTCAACTATCGATAGGTAGTCAAACTATCGATAGTTCAGCAACGCTAGCCACGAGGCTCGTGTCTAGGTTGGCCAACTGTCCTGGACCCCAATTCTCGGTTCACGCGAGATGCATCTCACCTGCGAGATCTGTCAAAATTGACAGATTTCCAAGGGAATTGACAGTTGTTTTCGTGCGAGATGCATCTCGCATAAACTGAGAATAGCCCCCCTGTATTTTACAGGACGTCCCATTTTTCAGCTATCATTTTTGCTGTGCCCTGTATTTTAATAAAACAAAGGTCCTGTGACCATACTATACGATAAACGCGTAGTCCTGCATTTATTCCATGAATCCTGTAATTTTAGATTAAATGTCCTGTAAAATGAGCAAGAGGGTTGATCAACCTACTCGTGTCAGTGGCAGTCTTGGATGAAAAACTAAAGCATGGATATAGCATCAGTTCAGTACATGTCAAGCGTACACACCTGAACTGTAATAGTATTTTATGCAACTGTTGCATAATGAGGGGTCTTAAAATACGAGTGTGGTTTTATGAAACGAGCGTCAGCGAGTTTCATAATAGGAACACACGAGTGTTTTAAGGCCTAATTATATACAGTTGCATACATTACTTTATCTACACACATATCATAACTGCAAAAAACCGTAACAGCAAAAAACCAAAAACGATGACAACTAATGGCGGCCATGTATATTAAAAAGGTACTCTGTGATTTGATCTATCCATCAAGACGAACGTTTTTTTTAAACCATAGACGAAGGAATGAAGTCCCTATTGTCATGTCACTAGAGATCAAATGTCGTGCGTTTAAATTAAAAAAACATACTAAGTTGACGTTTCGTATCGATAACTGTTTTAATATCTGTGGATACTAGAATAGAGACCAACTTGAATTTTGACAGCTGTTCCAAATTTAAATTCATAACGTCACGAGCAGTCACGAGATATCGGTAATGTGATGACCAATAAAGAACAGATTTACCTATTACCACAGACAAGAAAATTCTTATAATAACATTGGTTGTAATAATGCTGGTCATTTCCTAGGGTTTTTGAACGCGTTATTTAGCCTTTATGATATGTGTGTAGATAAAAATAATTACCTTTGATATGCATCAAGCTAGTCAAACCTGCAAATTAATAAAAAAACATACATTATATTACCAACTAACACCAAAGCGACTAAAGCTAACCACTTTGACATTTCATGCGTGTACAGGGGTGTCCATTGATAAGGTTTAAAGTATGTAGCCGCCTCTTACATATATTGTTTGGTATGGCCGTAAGTCCCTCGTCGTTTTCTTTCGGCGTGCCGTAGAAAGAGAATGATATTATAAGTCTATGTATCCCCCGGTCCCTCCCCATAGAGATTAACATTTAAATAGGAATTCTACTTTAGATTGAGTAAGTAAGAAAAGTTATAGGAAATTCGTTTCCAATGATGTCAACACTAGATAGAGACACAGAACTTTATAATTATTATTCTTGTATATTTAATTAAAATCTTATCATTATTATCATTTATTTCAGGCACAAACATGCCATTAATTCGTGCCTTTCGCTTGGACCGTTTATACTGTTCACAGCACGCAGTCCCTTTGGGTAGTATGTTCATGCATGAGCATTTTAATATCATCATCCATCATTTAAAAACAACAAATTTATCCATCATCGTAAGCAGCATGATTAAAGTAATAGCTTCGGCCTAAAACATGGAAAAAAATCATTTTTCAGTTAAAACATGGCTGTATGGGCTCAGATTCCTTTGATCCCTGAGGGGATAAACTTAAAAAAATAGCCCTACGGTCTGGCGGCAGTCGGGTAAAAAGTGGCGTTCTGATTCTGGTATTGGCACCGAGCGCGACGACAGCGCCACATGACAGGTAGCCATTATGGACAATATTGTCACCGCTGTCAGGCAAGAAGTAAGTAAATATTGATTGCCACAGGGATCCATCGTGACTATTACATAGTAATTCACCGTAAGTTTTCAATTTAATACTTGTATCAAATGATTACGTACTTTAAGTAAAATTTTAGAGGTTAGGTGACTTACTTTTTTTTTCTTACGGCATTTATCCACTTATTTCTGTGGTCTCGTTTCCACCATGGTCTTGGAAATTGGTAAAATTTACAGTCGCTATTCTTCTTGGTGTTATTACAATTCACAATAACACATCTTACTATGACCATATTAAATTTATCTCAAAAGCGATTAGAAAATGATTACTGCAATATGGATTTGACAGCTCAAGTCAGCGACAAAAGTGACAATTTTAGCCGTAGCGAGCGCTGTGATCGCTTAGGCTACTCCCTCCACCCGCTTTGCACCCTCGGGAATAGATTATGGCTAATGACGTTTTCACTTACTTCCCACTCACCTCAGTCAGTCAGTCTCCTTCATCATTTATTTATTTACTCATTGTTGTGGTGCATCAGAACAAAGCACTTTCGTAGTTTATTACAACTGGCTAAGCCTGCAAATAAATTAGTTGCTTATTCAACTCCAAAAACGAAGAATTAAAACAATGGCACCATATGGTCCTTTATTAACATTATTGCTGATTTGTTCAAGGTAAGATAATCAAGACTCTAGTGACTGCTTCTAGATGCGTGTCAACGCGAAAGTAATTTAACCCTTGCTTCCAGTTTCCAATATGTGCAGCCAAGAAAAACAAGGAGGGACAATCATTGGGACGCGCTGTTATACACGCAACGGTGGCCTACAACTACTTGTAATGCGTGGAAAGAGAGGAATTCCGCGCACAAATGTTCGATGCCCAGCCAAGCAAACACTTGGTCCGTTCATGGTATCTGGCCGACCAAGAATGGGACCTTTGGGCCTATTAATTGTAACAGATCAGCACAATTCGATCCAGAAGCGATTAGAACCATTGAAAAAGAACTGACAGAGCATTGGACGAACATTAATTATGGTAAGAATTGTCATTTATACTCTTTTTTTTCTATTATGGCGGCCGAGGGCCTTGTGCCAATGGCTACTCTATACCTATACTCGAATTTTTAATTCGATTCAGTAGAACGACAGCTTCTGCTATATTAGCACGCTAGCGTTTATCGCGCACATAAACGCTTTGGTCCCTCTCGCACACGCATACTGGTTAGAAAGGGATAAATGCTTTATGCCATCGATAAAAGCTAACGTGCTAGGCCCTGTATTGTCATTTTTTGGTAAAGAAAAATAGTGATGTTACGTATTCAATGAATGAAAGAACCATAATGATACAATGTAGTTTATATAATTTATTTACCTAGTGATAACGATTCTTTGGTTATCCCAATATTCTTTGTTTACTATTGATTTAAATGGTCAATAATAACGCCACATTACTACAGCACAGTACGAATTAGGTCATACAATTAACAATATATGTACTTGGTAAAAAATAATGTATCTTTATTGAGAGTGTCGCGTCTACGGCATGGCATGAGTATTGTAAAAGACAAAGTGTTTTTCTATATATTAGAGCTAAGCTTAGATCGTTGTGACTACTAATTATTATAATTTGACAAGTTCGTAAGTATTCTTTTATATAATTTAATTCATTTATTCATTTTTAGTCATGTTCATTACAGTTTACAGATGTTAAGTATAAAGGTGATCGTTAGTATATGACACCCTGGCCCCCAAGCACACAAGCGTTTATCGCGGAGGCATTCGTCCCTTTCTATCCAATACGCGTGTGTGAAAGGGATGAATGCTTTATGTCAGCGATAAACGCTAATGTGCTTGGGGGGCTGCAAGGGTATTAATGTCAATTTTTAACCTATTAAAAATATGGATTAATAATTACATGCCACATTAACTAATGAGATTCAACGTCACCAACTACAATGCCACATTTGTCATAGTCTGTGGCTTACACTTTACCCATTTTGTTTCAAATAGAAATAATTATTCATAAAATTTTTAGTTCGTTCTTTGTGATTGAATAATTCTTTACGTGAACTAAATACAGCACTATCCTCAGGGATCCTCAACAAGTTTCGTCTAAAATTAATCTAAGTAACTTATCCTATTATTATAACTAACTAATTAATATTTTACATACTTATATAGATAAATACATATATGAATAACATTGACATCAACAAACGGGATAAACATTTATTCATTTATAGTATAAATATTTGCTCCTAATTGGAGTTAAACCTGGAACCTCTAGCTTTGTAATCACTAATCAATAGGCTATCTGTGGCTTGTTTCACTAAGCTACAAGTTACAATTTTACAAGTCTAAACCGGCAACAGTGGTCAATAATGACCAATGGCAATGGGCATTATGACCAATGTTGCCGGTTTAGACTTGTAAAATTGTAACTTGTAGCTTCGTGAAACGGGCCACTGGTCATCCCAAGCAATGTAAACACACTTGTCTTTGTATTGTATGCTTTTAGAAAATTTCCAAAAACTAAAGTCAACATTGAACATCGTCAAAAACAGCCTTTGCAATGTGTTTTGCCATGATACTACAATCTTGCGGCGCACCTTGGCACTTGGGCTGCCGCAATTGAGTTGCGTGCGATTGAATACAACTAGTGCGATAAACAGAGGGCCATACACTAGTGGCCTTCTTATACCTAAACGCCGTTTTTGATTGAAGAGAGACTTCTGTACTTGTACTATTTATTCTTTGCTGTATCTAAAACGAACTATTATAATTTTTGCAGGAACTGCCAAATACTCATTCTGGGCTCACGAGTGGAAAAAGCACGGGACTTGTGCCTCCGCAGTTAAAGCATTGAACACAGAGCTCAAATACTTCACCAAGGGCCTTGAGTATTTACAAACATACAACCTGACCAGTATTTTAAGCGAAGCCGATATTGTGCCTTCAGCCAGTGAGACTTACGAAGTAATTGACATCGTTAACGCTGTGAGGGTTCGCTTAGGTGTAAATCCATTCATAAAATGCAGGAAAGAACGTGGTAGGAGTAAATTGATAGAGATTCGTTTTTGTTTTTCTAAGAAACTGGAGCTGATGAATTGCGATGGAGTCGTGCATGTAAATGTAGGAATGCGTAGCAGCAGGCTTCTGACCAATTGTGACACGAGTCAGGATGTCCTATACCCCCCGTATGAGAGCAGCGTCAACAGTGACACAGGGACATATTAAACCTGGGCCGGTCATGGTAGGGCTACTGATGTCTCCACAGGCTTCCCGAAGCGACCCCAGGGTTTCGAAACCATTAGCTCCTTATGCGGTCATACCTACGCATTCCAGGATGACGTGGGGAGCCGTTGCTTCGGCCGTCAGACACAAATCACGTAACCCATTGGATGACAGTTCATAACGTCGACCAATTAAAACGACATCATATATCAGCCACAGACTAAACTTCTAAAAAAGAACTGCCTAGACTAGACCCAATGTGTCCGATTAGGAATGTGCCTAAAATAGCCATGTGTCAGCGCAAGAGCACCCTGTGACGTCAGAGACAGCCTGGAATCCGCCTCGGAAGTGACTCACCAGGTTTACCAGACGTAAAACTTGGAAAGTCCTGACAAAAGTCTACAGTAGTTTCTATAATTAATATAGTTTAAAATAATTGGGACAAGCTTTTTGTTGATTTTACGTTAGCAGAATCAACAAAGTCTTTGTCTTCATACGTATACCAAACTCCGTGCGATGCCATTGCCAATCGGAGAACTAAAGTAAATTTAAAGTTAGTTTCTTTTTTTTGCATTAGATAGTTACTTGCTAAGTAGTTGTTGTTGCATTAATTATTATCATGATTAGTATCTGTGTATTTTTAACGAAATAACGTGTGGATATTAGTTTTCATTTGACAAATTGTGTTTAATTGTTTTTTTTTAGTTCATTATGATTTAGTTTAGCTCTTAAGTGGAATGTTGTAAACCATTTTCTGTGTGGATTTCAATAAAGTTATCGACTTGCAAAAGAAGCTAAATAGAACCTTATAACATAAGTCCCGACATTATCATGCATGTTGTAGAGTCAGCATCAGAAGTAACTGAATACTCAGAGTACAAAAATTCTTTTTATTTATTTATTGCAATCATGTTCATTTATTTATTACAGATGTTATAAAAAGATGACAGTGGGTTCTTGACACTCTAGTAGGGCATACAATTACAATAAGAATTAACTAAATTAAATTGTTTTTTAAAGTCAGTAACAATATTAATTATATGCAGTTGTAGGTACATTATTTATTAATAAAATAGGTAAGACATAAAAGGCAGGTAAAGTTTTATAAAGTGGTATAATTTATATTTTTATTCGACAGTCCTCATCTTAGAGATTTAGGAAATAAAGCTCTTTAATTTTTAGTTGCCTTATCTATTTCGAAAACATTTTTATAATCAGAAAAATGATAGTTAGTTAGTTGCTACACGGGAATTCAGAGCATTGTGCCTTGGTCTAGAATCTAAGAACCTTGAACTCTGATAAGTGTATGTAAATCCTAAGATATCGGGATAAAGTCCTAGCCTGGTAACCCTTCCGTGAGTCATGGCACGGATGCGCGTGAGCAACCTTACACCTTACTTGGATCACTCTTACCGCGTATATACAGGGGTATCCAAGCGATGGATTTTTTTTATGTACTAAGAGTTAAATTTTGTACTGCCGTGTCTGCAGATTTGAATGCAGTTAGATAACCAAGAATTTTCTTTGTGTTGTCATTGTCATTGCCTATAATATAATTAAAATTTAATTATTTGAACGTTCTGCAGTAAAAATACGAAATGAAAAAAATCTATTGCAAAATTTTAATAAATAGTGGCGTCGTTTGATGATTACAGAGTACACTATAGTTGAATAAGATAATTTGGAAAACTTTCTCATAGAAAGCACTAAGGATAATTAAGTACACCTTGAAATCAAATATGCAAAGCCTGTAAAAAACGAAGCACATTGGAATTTAGCTTAATTGGAAAGAGCTTGGCACGGAGTGGAGTTTTACGTGACCATCCAACAGGAAAAAATACTTAAAAATAGGCTTAGGACTAAAGTCACGCGTATGCCTTTTTCACATAAGACATGACTGTATAGGCTCAGTCCTTTTGCCTTTCCGTGAGATGATAAACTTAAAAAAAAGTAACCCTCCCATCTGGCGGCAGTCGGGTGAAAAAGTGGCCGTTGTGGCGTTCTGATTCTGACATTGACGTTTCCAGATCATGACGTATGACGTTTTCGCTTACTTCCTCCTTCACTTCAGTCAGTCAGTTTTCTTCATAATTTATTTATTTACTAATCGTTAAGGTCAGCATTAGCACGAAGCACTTACGTACAGTTTATTACAACTGGCTCAGCCTACAAATATATTGATTTATTTGTATTACTACAAGCTTCATCATAGATGGCTTATTGAACTCAGAAGAAGAACAATTAAAACAATGGCACCAAATAGTAGTTTAATAGCGTTATTGCTGATTTATTCAAGGTAAAAGAATCAGGATTTTATTGACTGTTTTGATGCGTGTCGACGCGAAGTAATTTAATCCTTGCTTCCAGTTTCCAATATGTGCGGCCAAGTAAATTAGGGAAGGATAATCATTGGGACGTGCTGATATACACACAGCAGTGGCCTACAACTGCGTGTAATGAGTGGAAAGAGAAGAATCCCGCGCACAAGTGTTCCATGCCCAGCCAAGCGAACACTTGGTCTGTTCATGGTATCTGGCCGACCAAGTATGGGACCTTAGGGCCTTATAATTGCAACAGCTCAGCTCATTTTGATCCAGAAGCTGTTAGAACCATTGAAAAAGAACTGACTGAGCATTGGACAAACATTGACTATGGTAAGAATTGTCTTCTTGATGTTGAAAATTAGTAGAGATTCAACATATAGTTTTGCCTGATACTTGATATCCGGTTGGGGTATAGCAAAAAGGGGCTATTAGGTTAAGGTTAGGTTAGATTTTCTAAGTCCTATTATATGGCCCCCCCTTTGCTATACTCTGACCGGATATCCTGTGAGCTGCAAGGGGCTGCAGCTGTGGCTGGATGGCCGGAAGTAAATTTTCTACTATTTTTGCTTGCACATGTTTTTCTTGTAGTTTATTAACACATTAACTGCCACGTATAGCTTCGTGCTGAACTTTGGTTGTGACATTAATCATTGTTGTCGAAAATGGGTTGTGTAATGTATTTTAATAATACATTTCTATTTAGTAATAATTTCTTCAATCTATGTCTCCTTTGAACCATTTGCAAATTACAAATATGTGAATGTTTAATATTATATTTAAAGCCGTTTAATGTTATTAATGTTGATAGTCACCATGATTGATTGTATCTAAAGCTATCTATAATTAATTTTGCAGGAACTTCCACATACTCATTCTGGGCCCACGAGTGGACCAAGCACGGGACTTGTGCTGCCATACTCGAACCATTGAACTCGGAGTTTAAATACTTCTCCAAGGGCCTCGAGTACTTACAGACGTACAACCTGTCAAGTATTTTAAGCGAAGCCGATATTGTGCCTTCAGCCAGCAAGACTTATGATGTAGTTGATATCGTTAACGCTGTGAGGGTTCGTTTAGGCGTAAATCCAGTTGTAGAGTGCAGGAAAGAAGGTGGTAAGAGTAATTTAATAGAGATTCGTATTTGTTTTTCCAAGAAACTGGAGCTGATTGATTGTGACGGAGTTGTGCATATGAACGTGGGAATGCGTAGTGACAGTGTTCTGACCAATTGTGACATGAGTCAGGGTGTGCTGTACCCCCCATATGGCAGCAGTCCTAACCTGAACATAGTGCAATGGTACAAACTAGTCACTTGGCTTCACTGGTTTACACTGTAAAGACAGCTAGTCAAATTATAAAAGCCTCAAGAGCATACAAACAGATTTGGCAACGTCGCCTATAGCTGCCAAATATTTAGCTGTTTTCATTGATTTATCAAAATTAATGAGTTAAATAAAGGAATATAGCAACAGTATGTACTAGAACTTGTGTTCTTACATTTGTTGGTAAGTAAAAACCTTAAACCTTATATACTTATACCGAAATGTACACATTTACATATGGAAACTTTCCAAATGCTTGTTTTACACTTTATTATAACTATTTAGTATAACTGTATTAACTATTGCAATGCATTATCAAGATTTTAGTACATACCGTTGCTATATTCCGTATTTTAATTCATTAATTTTGATAAATCAATGCAAACGTCTAAATATTTGGCAGCCATAGGCGACGTTGCCAAATCTCCGTTTGCACGCTCTTAAAACCCAGAAAATTTCAGAACGCAAATTAAACTAGTAACTTTTACCACCCTAACGACGCCTGAAGGTGGCGTGGGCTGTCGTTACGGCCACGCCATCGGCTGATATTGTCATCCAACTGCATGGTGAATTGCTTTTCTCACTATGGCTTTCCCATCTCTGGTTTGGAATGGATTTTGTTAAATACAAATACAAATTTTGTGCACATGCTTGACATTTAACATAGCGTTTGACAATTGAAAATTTATTTTAAACCACAGTGCATACCTGAGGCCCGTTTCACTAAGCTACAAGTTACAATTTTACAAGTCTACACCGGCAACATTGGTCAATAATGACCAATGGCAATGGGCATAATGACCAATGTTGCCGGTTTAGACTTGTAAAATTCTAACTTGTAGCTTCGTGAAACGGGCCACTGTTAGTAATAGTGTAACAAATTAAATCTGTTAGTGAGAATGACAATGTGCAACGTAACGTTGTGTGGCAATTTGTCTAAGCATCATTGGTGTTGAAAAAGTTAAACATGGAAATTAAATCCGACATCTGTAGTCATGTTTTAAACGTTCGCGATTTTCACACATATTTATAACGTTATCGGGACTTTAACGCGATAAAAGTATATTGTTAATTTACCTCGACGACCTATTCGTGACCACGGCCGTTGAAACATGGGCGAAACGTCGAGGTAACGTTATAAAGTCCCGATAACGTTATAAATATCTGTAGTCATGGCCTACAGACGTTAGCGTAGCTGGGCATTTTGTCTAGGGGGCAAACAGCCGTCCAGCTGAACTAACAGCAGTCCATTTAATGTGAGATCCATTTTTCTAGGATAGGCAAAGGTTTATAGAGTGAGCAGTGCCTCCCGTGCCCCTCCCCGACACCCTAGCTATGCCCATGTCTACTTACATTAATTGACAGAAAACTATTGTCAAAGGAGCATCCTAAGATCCAATGTGCAATAAAAATGGCATAATAATTTCAGTGGGATATAGAGTTTCATAAAAGCAATAAAGTTGCACATTCATTGTGTAACTGACAAATATATTTTTTGCTCTGGTCTAAGCATTGGTATTTAAGTTGTAAGTTATGTTTATCCAAATTGGGCCTATTTTCTGGTTTCTTTTATTTTAATTTTAAAATGGAACTGGTAAAATTTCAGTGGGATATAGACAGTTTAGCATATGGAAGTAAAACCAATAAAGTTGCATATCTTTGGTGCAACTGCTATAATGGAACTGACAAAATTAAATTTTATTATTTTCTGTTGGGCGTTACGAGGCTAAGATAGTTCAAAAAAAGCTTGTGTAGATATTTTTGACCTCTTTCTCTCTTCTTTTTTTTTGTACAATTGTACAGTTAGCAGTAGACATCTACTCAGCCGTAAGAATCGAAAGTTTACACGCAACTTGTGAAAAGGGATTGCGTAGATCTTTGGGAACTCGACTGATCGGCTTCTATTGTTGAGGGCATGACTACCGACGAGTCAAGTCATAGGTTTTAAGAGACAATTTTTTTTTATCTAACTATTTAAGGCCCTAACATGACTTGACACAAAAACACAGAATAAATAATAATAGTACCTTAACTACAGTACAGTACAGAAACTTCTCTTTTACGACCGCGATGAAATGAATTCCAACTTTATTCACACGCTCAAAAAGTTCGTACTACTTCATATACCACGCCCCAGGCGGCGCGAGTCAAAAGGAACGCGCCGCCCGCGCCCGCCTTCCTCCAGCAACTCCCGGCGACACGTCAGGGTTGCGTCGGATTCCTTTTTTAATTACACTGACACGGCGGGGGCGACCGAGCGAGCGCGCGGCAAGCCTACTGCGATTTGCCTATGCTATAGGCAAGGCGGTCGAGCATACCTACAGTGCGCAATGAAACCCCCCTGCTTCAGGATAACTTATATTTGTGTCAGTCGTGTCACGGCCATGTTTGATTCAATGCTTTTTACCCGACTACGGCAAAGCCAAATGGGAGGGTTGTGTTTTTAACAGTTTTAATCTGTCATTAACTTTCATTGACTTAAATTTAGCAAATAAATACTTGATTAATAGATAAAATATTATTAATTATAATTTAGGACGTAATTACTGTTTGTTTTACGCTTTAAGTCTTACTTTTAAGCTTATTTCCAGTTTGGGTGAGAAGGTTTTAGTTAGACAATGCAATTCTACAGACGTTATTATCAAACCGCGATTAGAAAAGGATTGGACACTGTCATTTCATAGATGTAGAAATGAAGCTTGAAGCAAGACTATGAAATGACAGTGTGCTGACGTTACTTTCCAATCCTATTCTAATCGTGGTTTGATAATAAAATGCACTGGGAAAATATTTTAGCACTGTACAGTCAGCCTCACTAGTCGCTAAACACTAAAGAACCTCGTCGTAGTAACGTATGAAATGAGAGTTGCTCGAATTTGTCATATTACTGTGGCCCTAACACAACTGGCCAAGTTTAGTTTATCTCTATCTTCGTCCCTTTTCCTTTGACACTAGTAAGACAGAGACATAGGGAGGGGTTAAACTAAACCTGGGCTGGCATGTTAGGGCCGCTGACAGCGACAAGTTAAATTGTTAAATTGTAAAAAATTTGAATATTTGAGATGTAAAATAACATTGTAATTTTGATTTATTTAAAAAATTACACCTCGTTGAGTTTTTTGCCGGTATCTTCTCATCAGAGGTTTTTCCGAACCGGTGGTAAATTTTTTGACATTCATAAGTGCTACCTGTAAGCCTAATCTAAATAAAATATTTTGACTTTGACTTTGACAAGGTACTTAAATGTTCAGCTACTTCTGCGACTGACCGTACAATCAACAAAATGGAACACTACCACTACGGGACTATGTCATAGTGACGTTATAAATCAAATCTGAAGAAGTCTTTTACTATTTTACTTGTGTGAGTTCGACACGGTCCTATAATGGGTTAGGATTCCATTTTAACGATTACAGTCAAGCTATCTAAACAGCCATATGGCCCAATATATGTAAAATAAAAACTAACCTTAGTGTAAGTGTAAAGATATTTTTGACATTTTGGGAACGTGTTTAATATACTACTCAAAACAAAACAGGGCCTACTGGAACTTTCTCAGTTAAATTTAAACGAAAATTAATATAAATTATGCCATTAAAGTAGGATTTAATTTTACTTCTTTCATGTATAAACAGTTGATAAAACCTTAATATAAAAATATGTTATGGAACATACATATTTTTATATTTTTGTTTTAATGAGAAGTCGAGTGGACCCTATTTTGGAGTAGTATATATTCGTGATCTAAACTGTATCTAACCCAGGGGCGTAGCTACCGCCGTATCAGCCGCATCAATGGTACGACGCCCCCGAGCTACAGGGCCCCCCACTTGTAGAACCATAAAATTAAGTGTACAAAATAAGTCGACAAAAATGATTACGTGACATGTCGACACAGCGACAGCACTTACTGAAATTTTTGCAGTCGCAATGTGTGTAAACTATTACTACACAAAGAAACCAAATCCCGCATAGTCACGATGTGTCCTAGTAGTAACGACACTGAAGGGATTTGTAACTACTTTGAAGATTCTGCGACCGAAAATGGCAGGGATATGCTCGCCTTTGTACTATTTGATTTTAATTGTAATATTATGTACCGTGTTTTATGTACAATAAAGTGTTTATTTACTTACTTAAAATGGCTATATGGGTTATCCTCCATTTGGACTTCGCCGCAGTCAGAAGGGCCCCTGACAAATTCTGATACAGGGCTTGTCTAGGGGAAGCTACGCCTCTGACCTAACCTAACCCTATTCAACGCTTTGCTAAGCTCTCTGAAACCACGCGAAATATGCACTTAATACTTAACTACTTAGGTAATTTAAAATAAACGACAATGCAGTCTCATTTTTTTTATTGTGCAATAAATGTTTTATTTTTGAGATAATTGTTTTTTTTAATAATTGGTTATGAGTTTTCGCCTGATCACAGTCACACGTGATGCAGAGGCGTATTTAAAGATTTGGCGCCCCATTAAATGACGATAAAGTATTTCATTTTAGGGGCGGTTGCCGCCCCTCGCAGCCTAGGGCCCCGGGCCATGGCCTGGATGGCCCTAGGGTAAATACGCCTCTGTACTGATGGAAAGTGCTGACGGGCCGAAGGTTAGACGTAATTTCCCAGAAAAAAGCCTATTTAATCTCCTTTTCAAAGTGCCCATCTTGGCAATTCTCGGTTTATGCGAGATTCATCTCTCACGAAAACAAATGTCAAATCCCTTGGAAATCTGTCAGTTTTTGACGTATCTCGCACGTGAGATGCATCTCGCATGAACCGAGAATTGGGGTCGTGATCGTATCTGTCCGGAAATACAGATACAGGGAGATCGTTCCATTCTCTGGAATTGCGTACATACAAAGAAAACATAAATGACAAAAAGAGATACAGTGATGTACAAAAGTGAACCCCTTTCCCTTTAAGGGAACTCTTCCAGTTAAGTTTCAGTATGTATCTTGGATAACATACCAAGTAATATCCCTTCTAATCCCCTTAGCGGTGGAATTTTGTAGCTTAACTGGAAGAGATCCCTTAAAGGGATAAGTTCGCGTTTGTACATCACTGTATCTCTTTTTGTAATTTATGTTTTTTGTACAATAAAGAATTTACATACATACATACATAATTTTTGAAGCCTTACAGCATCTCTACACCCCCTAGTAGGAAATGCAAACCGGTTTTAACCGGTTATTTCTTAGAGGAAATAACCGGTTTGCATTCCCTGCCCCTAAGCTCACATGTTTCATATTTCATGTTTCTGTGATCAGCAGTTTAGGCTGCGCGTTGTGTGTCAGTCTGTTAGCAACGGAGCTGTTTTGCACGTGTAGATAAAGCTGTTTACACGTGCCGGTTGCAATCAATAGGAATTTAAAAAATTTAGACACATACTAAAGCACCTTTTTTATGATAAAGGAAGGCAAACAAGGAAGTGGGTCACCTGATGGTAAGTGTACACCACCAGCTATAGACACCCGCAACATCGAAGATTGAAGATGCGTTGCCAACCGAGAGGGCTAAGATGGAATACCTCTTGTGCCAGTAATTACACCGGCTGTCTTGCTCTCCACGCCGGAACACAACAGTGTAAGCACTGCTGCTTAGCGGCAGGATTAGCGAGCAAGATGGTGGCAGCGATCCGGACGGACCTTGCACAAGGTCCTACCACCCGCAACCTTTGCACCTGCTGCAGTTGATGAAGCCATTAACTATTAAATAAGTACCTAATTATCGGTACTTTAGTTTATATTTATGTAACAGAAATATTCCGTGCGAAATGCCAGATATTCTCATTTATACATATTGACTAATGGTCTTTATAACGTCTGGACATGATGACTACTTGGACATTCTAACAATTGACCCAATATACTCCGGAGTCGTCGAGTCATTGTCTAAGTCTGTTTGTCCACACTTGCGTTAGCAAGTAGGAATAAAAATCTAACCTAAAATTTCACTTTTTATGTATAACTTCCATCCAATGACAATATAATGCAACATTTGGCCCTCCCGGAAATCGAACCCGGAACCACAAGCTTTGTAGTCAGGATCACTAACCACTAGGCTATCCGGTCGTCGCGTAGTAATAACTTTAGAAAATATCCAAAACACAGTTGTTTATCTTTGTACGGCTTGTTTTAATTTTTTGAATTAATAAAGAAATTGAAAATATGCATCAATGATATTATAATGCATGGATGTAGTGTCATACTAAATGACAGCAGAAAAACGGACCGACAATATAATACAGGTTGACGCCAACGTTACAAATGCAAATTATTAGTTCACCATTTATAGTCATAGGATTTACAAAACGTGTAACTGCATAAAATAATTATTTATTTAGTTTCGCTGCAAACAGGTTTTTACAGAATAATAGTATTGGCAGCAGCGCCGTCGGACCGACAGAATGATAGCGCGAGCGATTGTCGATTTATTGTACTTTTTGTTAGACTTTTGAGGCCATTTTTAAACGCTGACTAGAAGTGCATTATTTATAGGTCAGTGATTACATTCTACTTTTACCTGTGCGAAGCCAGGGCAGGTAGCTAGTTAGTCAATAAAACACGGTTCGTGAGACGAGAAATAAACCATATTTACTATCAGTACACCATTATCTTAGAACATACAGTCCCTCTTCATACAGTACAAACACTTTTATTTATAAATATAAAAGAGAATTATTTCATTTTTCCACCACTTGTTGTGAGATGGCTGCTTATTGACCTCTGGAGACTATGATCACTGCGGAAGGTACCAGCCCTGAAAAAAAAAAACAAAATTAAAACTCAAGATCAATACTGTAAAAGGTGGTGGTTTAGTGGTGGTAGGACCTTGTGCAAGGTTCGTCCGGATCGTTACCACCATCTTGCTCGCTATTCCTGCCGCTAAGCAGCAGTGCTTGCACTGTTGTGTTCCGGGGTGGAGAGCAAGATAGCCGGTACAATTACTGGCACAAGATAAAAATAAAATAAAAATAAATAAATATCTTGGGACAGTTAACACCAATTGACCTAGTCCCAAAGTAAGCAACTAAAGCTGCTTGTGTTATGGTTACTAGACAACGGATATCAATACTTATATAGATAAATACATACTTAAATACATATAACATCCACGACTCGGGTACAAACATTCATATTCATCATACAAACATTTGCCCCTCCCGGGATTCGAACCCGGAACCTTAAGCTTTGTAGTCAAAGCCACTAACCACTAGGCTATTCGGTCGTCAATACGTCAATACAAGAGGTATTCCATCTTAGCCCTCTGAGTTGGCAACGCATCTGCAATCTCTTTGGTGTTGCAGGTGTCTATAGGCGGTGGTGACCATTTACCATCAGGTGACCCACTTGCTTGTTTGCCTTCCTATTTCATAAAAATAAAAAGGATTAATGTGTTTGAGCGAGAGAGAATAAAAGCACAAAAAACCCTCTCGCTCTTTGCCAGATTCGCTTATACCTACAAAATGTAACCTAATTGTCTGCAACATAAAAGGTCTAAAGCCTTTGACAGTAGTATAGTTGCAGGCAAACAACTTGAACATAAATCGAGTGGCAAATACCCCCTATTTGCATTAGAAACGGCTACTGCGCAGGTCAATGTGAAAGGTCAATGCTCAAGTTGTTTACCGGGAACTGTAACTCTGACACTAGATTTCGGATCTGTCAAAAGCTTGTTAGTGAAAAAGTGTGGCACTGGGATAAAAACTACTAGAAGCGACTGCATCCCCTCCACGTGCAGTTATACATCAGATTAGTACTCCGGGAGTACTAATACACCATCGAAATGAGAAAACTATAGAACTGTGTACAACGCAGTGGCAGAGTAGCCGACCATAGTCTATTTGGTAGACTATGTTGGATAGCGCATGCTTACCCTGAATAAAACTGTCTGTGCCAATTGTCAAGTAAACATCTCTGCGTCTTTTACGTTTTAAATTGGCGTCATAATTTAATTCTGCTATCCGACGCCTGTGTCGCTGCTAGTTAGAAAACTTAGCAGTTTATTTACTTACGATAAGATTCAAAGTTGAACCCATGGCTAAATATTGAAAGCCCCTCTTCACCTGCTTCACCCCGTCGCAAAGTGGTGACGCTAGGCTTGTAACAATCCGAGCAAGTAAGCAGGTCTATTGTCTTATATCGATGTAATACACATACATACATAGTGTCGCGCTTGTTTCTCGGAGGGGTATGCAGAGACCACGGAATACACGCTAATTCCATAAGAATAAAAGCTATTAGAACGGTCAATTCATTCCTCTCCAAAAAACAAAATCAAAATAACTTTATTGTATCGTTATGGGTAAAGGTAGATTTATAAAAGCTGGCACCGAATGTCTATGAAATAATGACAGTTTCACATATTTTCAGCGCCAGCTTTTATAAATCCATATCCTGCCTTCTAGGCGCGAACGACATTCACTCTGTTCGTTCTGTTCGTCTATATATTTGAAGCTTATGGGTTATGACTATTATGAGATTTATGGGTTAGGGTCTCACCTAATAGCTCCAAGGGTTTCTCGTAGTCCTCAGGCGTGAACACTTTCCTGGGGAACGTCGTCATGAACTTGAAGTTGTCGTTCTGTGCGTACTCTTGAGCGTGCATCTGTAGGTAGAGCCTGCGGAACAATTTAAATAAATAATATGTTAAGGCAAAAATACTGTTTTTGCAGAAATAGTGAAAATAGTGGTGTTTCCTCCCTTTTGACCTCTTGTTGGTCAATTATTTATAATAACATGTTAGTACTCTAACCAGGGCGCAGACCCGGATCTAGGGAGATAAACCGGGGCAAATGCCGCAAATCGCAGTTTATTCTGTTTTTTAGTATTTGTTGTTATAGCGGCAACAGGAATACAGATTCTGTGAAAATTTCAACTGTCTAACTATCACGGTTTATGAGATACAGCCTGGTGACAGACGGACGGACAGCGGAGTCTTAAGGTAAGAGTAATAGGGTCCGGTTTTACTCTTTGGGTACGGAACCCTCATAAGATATATTCGTAAATAGAGTCAGGAATCACTGGTTGATAAAAGTGTCAACGCATCAGCTCACTTGACAGCCGCCAGCTGCTCCTTGGCGCCGAATGTGTGCGCGAGCGCCTGTCCGTCGGGCAGCCGCAGCTGGATGCGCGCCTGCTCGTACGTGGGCCGCGGCCCGGCGGGCGCCGGCGCGGGCGCGGGCGCTACAACCGGCTCGGGCGCCGGCGCGGGCGCACCCGACGCCGCCAGCCTGCCCAGACACGTTACACTTTGTTTCATCTACACTAATATAATAAAGAGGTAAACTTTGTTTGTTTGTGTGTAGGGGGTAATCTCTGGAACTACTGAACCGATTTCAAACATTCTGTCATAAATAAAAAACTACACTATTCCTAACAGACCTAGGCTACTAATTTTACGTGAAGGAAGTCGCGCGCGTCCACTAGTCCGATATATATGTTAATGCCTGATTGAGGATGAAACATTCAAATATCCAAACATCATAACTTTTCAATTTATAATTTTAAATTAGTAGGATAGAATTACAATATAATTAAAATAGAAAATCAACTTAACCCCAAACTGAGCAACATTTGGTCTATGGGTACTAAACAACGGACCATCAAGCATATTCTTAATGGTAAACTTGAAAATTTATGACAACAAAACATTATGAATAAAACTTTGAAATAAATAACAGATTCTTCAATGTTTTCTATGTTCAGTAAAGGAAATTGAAACACGAACCACCACACATACGCATGACATTTGTTATGGCGCCTGGCATTTATAGCGTCGCGTCATTGCGATCCGGGTTCTAAAGTGGTACTTGAATATATTTCCCCTACTGTACTACTACTACTAAAATTTTTCCCATTTACGGAGCGGTCCACCTTAAAACTCACCCTCGCCCTCTTTTGGTATAAAACGAGCACCACAGTACATACTTCCTGGCCTGCCGGTCGGCTTCAATCTGCGCGCGCACGCGCTCCCTTGCCTTCTGGTCCTCGACCTTCTCCCGGCGGCGCTGCTCCACCAGCTTGGCCATCTCCTGCTCCTGGAGCCGCAGCCGCGCGTCCTGCATGTCCTTGCCGGACTTGATGCGCAGACGCTCGCGTTCTAGAGCCTCCGCCTGGAAAGATTAGAAGGAAATGCTTAACCCTTTAAGGCTGCGTTTCCACCAGAGATGTGCGAGGATGCGTAGCGAGGGATGTGTTTGTGAAGAACCAATGAGCCGTTTCCATCAGAGCTGTGCTGACCGAGGCGAGGTAAATGAAGCGATTCTATTGGTTCTTACGAACACTTCCCTCGCTACGCATCCTTGCACATCTCTGGTGGAAAAGCAGCCTAACCGCCAGTGCACCTAGCACGATATCTTCTCGATACTTAACTCGCTACGTAACTCAGTGCGTCTCTCTCTCACTGCGATGGTTAGAACGAGACGCGTTGAGTTACGTTGCGAGTTATCGCGTATCGAGAAGATTCGTGCTAAGTCCAGAGGAACTCTTAAAGGCGTCGAGAGCTGTCGTGCCAATCGAGCCAACAACACATTAGTTCACCGATGATAGTGCAATATCAACATATGAGTATATGTTTAACCCATCAGAAGCTTGAGCATGTATCCGTGCCTGTTCATGGATGGCTTAAGCACAGATATATTCTAAGGCTTTTAAAATACTTGATTTTCATTGACACTGCACTGGCGTGTCATGTTTTAATTTCGGCCCCAGCTCTGATAGGTTAAACTTCAAATTCGTGGTTGACATTATGGCTGTGAAGAGGTTAACTAAAACCACAAGTCATATACCCCCGAGCTTAAAACTGTAGAATTTCTCGAAATAGCCTCGAATACCCAAATAGCACACAAAGCACTTTATAGGGTGCCTTTGGAGACGTAATCAGAAGTGATATGACTTAGTAAAGAATTAAAGTAGGACTGTAGTAAAATAGGTATGAAGGTCACTATAAGAAGAATTTACTTTTTATTAAAAAAACTTTAAATTATATAATTTCCAGCTTTCCATTAGGGCACCCCCCTAAAAAGAAAGGATTCAAAAAAATGGTATCTCTTGTATGTCAAGAGGCCACATCAGCTTTTGTTTTTGCAAGTATTTGTCGGATATATAATTTTACCGAAATCTTAATTTCCTGCTTAATTATTTTCAAGTCAACACAAGTTTGGTGTAGATATGGGTGCATGGAGTAGAAAATATAGGTTTTGCTAGGTTTGTTTTAATGCTAAAACAGGTATAGAGAAATCTTGTGTTGTACATTAAAATTCGGTCAAAAGAACCTACGTTATGTAATGTATGACTGCATGCCACTGTTACCACAAGTAGCAGTCACACAATTTCTACATGTAAATATATACCTAATAAAAACTTAAATGTGAAGCATATTAAAAGTGAAAACAATTTATTTAATAATTTTAGTATATTAGGTCATATTCATCACGACTCAAAAGGTGATAAAGTGCATCTAAATTATTTTTTTCAGTTACGCTTCAATGTGTAGATTGACGTTTTAAATGTATATCATCCTTGACATTATTATTATTATTATTATTATATATGTATATTTATTTATAATCTTAGGTTGGGTTTTTACAATATTTCTATAAAAAGTAATAAAACAATATCAATACAAAATATACAAACATTATAAAAACCTAACCTAGAGTGCCGCCGGCAGCGGGGCAGGGCTCAAGCTACCGGTGGTTAGGGCCGCAGAGTGAGGAATCTCCTGACTATTCGTGCCGTGTCCAGGAGTACCGCCTTTTGTATCTGACCTGTATTATTATTATTATTATATTATAGGCGAGCAGCATCATTGCTGATATGCCTATCTCAAAGTTCCACAAGTTATTTCAAAGTCTTGTTTAAATATTTAAACTAACATTAGACTATGAGTTGACTCATAGGCAGAATCTTCGATAACCGGCCAACACCTACACTTACGATACTCTTTGGCCAACCAACATCCACTCAACTGACATTGGCAAAAGGCCCGCGGCCGCCATAATAGAGAAGAACCCATTAGACTACTTTCACATTTAGCGGACGTGGTCACGAGCAGACTCGTGTCTGCTCGTGACCACGGCCGCTACAACGCGGCCGAAACGTCGAGGTAAATAAATAAACAGTTTACTATCGCGTTTAAGTTCCGATAAACATAATAAGTATGTGTGAAAATCGCGAAAGTTTAATACTTTCACATTTAACCTTAACAATAAATTAGGTCACAGGTCCTTTCGGTCACTGGGACAGTCAGTAAAATCAGCAATACCTTTTCTCTCTCCTCTCGCTCCTTCCTCTTCTGCTTCATTCGTTCCTCGAGCAGCGCAAGCTGCGCCTTTTTCTCCTCCTCAGTTAACGGTTTCTTCTCTTCCGTTGACTCAGAGAAACTGCTGTGATTGGTTTTCGCCGCGTGGAACTCCATCTCGTCCTGATTCTTGAATAGTTTGCCGCATTCGTCGCATTTGAAGGACTTTGCTTCCGCAGCTTCTGTGGTGTCTGGTGCCGGAGCGTCGGAAGTCGCCGGTTCCGTCGTCGCGGGTTCCGTCGTCGCGGGTTCCGCTGGCGCCGAGCTCGAACCGATCGTCTGTCCAACTGACTCCACTAGAGGGTCATCAGCGTGCGCCAAAAGCCACTCCATGGCCGGCTCAACCCCCTTAAAATTAGTAACCGCCAGAGCTTTCTCGCTGTAACCAAACAAAAACATGAAAGCAAACGTGAACTTTGGAAGACTTAAACACTCCACTACGTACAAATCAGACTTACGCTCGCTCCTTAGGGAAGCCCATCTCGATTAGGGTTTGTATTTCTGCCATTATTCTGCACGGAAAACGGTAAAACTAAGGAAATACGGGACATGTAAAGTTTTACATCAGCTGTTTTCAGAATCCGACTGTCATTATGCAACAGATAATAAATATTTGCACGCAGGAAGTTATCGGTTCTAGCTACTAATTAAAACGCTGAAAAAACTTTCAAGTAGAACAGACGGACGCGTGGACAGTAAGCTTTATAAAATTACTGGCCAGTAGCCGAAGAAAACATAAGACTGGCAAACGATAATTCGTTACTAAAATATATTTAAAAAACTAACTAAGTACGTCAAACTGCGGCGGACCCTCCGGTATCAGTCAGACTGACATTACTATTCATGGCGGTAAATTCAAATCAATCAAATCAACGTAATAGTTTGCCTTCAACGTAACGCTATAAAATATCGTGTGAATCAGTTTGGGGAAACTATCAATTCAATAAATGGCGGCGCACAAGAAAAATAGACGCAAAAGTATACAAAACAGCGATCCGGGGAAAATACTAGATTTGGTGATAAGCTTAGAGGATGAAACTTGCGCTGAGCTGCAGACTAAAACGAACGCTTATGTATGCTTGTTACCTTTATTCGTATTTACAAAGTTCCTATCTTGTACCTAGGTCATCTCAAATTAGGCAGAGTCCTAGATTTAACATCCCTACCAAGTTAACTTACCAAACGAAGTGATAGGTATAGCATAGCACTATATTAATGTACCTCTGCCACTGCTTATTCTGGAATGGAATTCCACCCTTAATAAATATGTAACAACTCATAACCTGCTGCATACAACACTGCTTACCACAAACATTACCTATGCCCTGAGCCTATGCCATGCCAGCCATGCCGTATGTACCTATGTATGTATGCAGTATGCACTCATAGAGGTTTGCTAACTTAACGTAAAGTTTGTAGCGGACGGGTAGCCAGAGGCGTATTTAAAGATTTGGCGCCCCGAGCCATGTAGCTGTGGTGCCCCATTAATCACGATAAAGTATTTCATTTTAGGGGCGGCTGCCGCCCCTCGCAGCCTGGTACCCCGGGCCATGGCCTGGATGGCCCTAGGGTAAAAACGCCCCTGCGGGTAGCGGGTGGTATAAAAAATTATTTGCCCACAGTTGCAGAACGAGTGCGACGCCGAGTTAGTTTTTAACGTCATAGTGCACAGCGAACGCATGGAGGCGTTTATCGAAACTATCGGCACCGTCATCTTGCACAAGAAGAATAAAATATACGTGAGTGTGGTTTTACCTATTAAAATTGTACAGTGAAACGATTTGAATCGTGACCATCGACTTTTATGTTACTAGACGCGGCGTGCAGAACAGAAACATTGTCACACTTAGGTGCGCTATTGGCCGTAACTCAACTCGGCATTTGCGGCTCCAAAAACAGCGGCTGTCGTTTGAACCCGGAATCTCTGTGTTGTAGAAGAATTTTCACATATTTGGATAAGCGTTTGCTTCTTACGTTTGCGCACAGGAGTTGCGGCCGTATAGCGCACCTCAGTGTGACATGTTTCTGTTTCGAAACATTGTTACACTGAGGTTTCTAGTTTATACATAGAAGTCGATGATTGTGACCCAGTGTGGAACCTTTTCACCATGAACATGACACTGGCTAGCTATACATAAAACAAGTGGCGTGCAAAGAATTGTTAGACAGGCTAGACATAATTTTTTAAAGCTATCAACTTGCCAAATATACAAAACAAAACAAACAAACAATGGCAACTTGGCGACTCAGTAAATATAATAATAAATAAAATTTATTTTTTATATACATACAAAAAAAGGTAATGGTACTTTATTTTGCGCTTATTACAAGAAATAATAACTTCCTAAAGTAGTTACGTAGTCACTGTTCTGAACTTTTACGGTAGGTAGCCCTGATTTTGTGTTAAGTACCTACAGCGGCCCTAACATGACAGCCCAGGTTTAGTTTAACCCCTCCCTGTGTCTCTGTCTAACTAGTGTCATAAGAAAGGGACGCAGATAGAGATAAACTAAACTTGGCCAGTCATGTTAGGGCCACAGCTCCACATTTTTTTACTTTTGCAGATGTGCGAGAAATTAATAGAATTATTAAAAGCTGGTGCGGAGAGTACAGTATTTTTCAACAATTTCTCTAAGGATTTTCAGGATATTGTTTCTCCTGTAAGTACAAATGCTCAATCTGATATATTTCCCTGGCAACAGGATTTAAAATTACACCGAAATATTTAAAGAAAATATTTATAAGTTTATGATTTTCATTATAATATTTCTCTATTACAGTCATTTTTAAAGCGTGTAAAAAGACGTAGAAAAGTGCTCACGGGGTCTATAAATTAGCAAAATCAATAATCAATTTTTGAGTTTCGTTTCATTTCATTTTGACTTAGTTTTTGCCGAGTGATAGCGGCAAGAAGCGCGTAGTGGCGTTCCCAGTGGCGGGGCAGCCGTTCTCCCTCATCGCGTGCATCGTGGCGCCCAAGGTTCAGGAGGAGCACGTCGCCATACTCGCATATGAGTGCTTTCTGTTAGTAATACAACAGAATAAATAGTAGTCCAGAAACTTCTTTTTTACGACCGTGATTAAACAAATTCCAACTTTATTAACACGCTCAAAAAGTCCGTATTACTTCATAAACATTCGCCAGGCGGCATGCGTCAAAAGGAAAGCGCCGCCCGCGCCCGCCCTCCACCCGCAATGCCCTGGCGTACCGTTAGGGTTGGGCTGCTTACTGTAATACTATCACAACGCGCGACACAGCGAGCGGGCGCGCACGCGGCAAGCCGGCAACCTACTGCGATTAACCTATGCCATAGGTCATGCGGCGAGCGCACCTACAGTGCGGAGTGGAACCCCCCTGGTAATACTGCTGGGGCCCTAGTTCGCTATTATAGCTTTAATCACTGATATAAAGCATATATCCCTTTCTAACCAGCCCAAAGTTTTTGAACTAGGCACAACATAAGTACTTGACACCTGGACCACACACTTTGGAATTTGCAAGGGGATGTTTTGGGGAAATGAATCTTTGAAAACAGTTTTTACATTATAGACTGTAGGTACGGACGGCCTGAGAAGTATCAACATTTTAGTACCTTGTCACAGACAGTAATGTGGCAAATTCGAGCAACTCTCATTTCATACGTTATTACGACAAGGTGCTAAGTGTGTGTTAAACTACTTCCGACTGTACTATCAATGTGAATGGGTAACTAGTAAAGAGGAGCGCTTTCAGATTCAGTTGGCCGACTGTGAAAAAGTCGATTCTGTTCGAATACGAATGTACTTTAAAGAAGAAATGCCAGCAACTCCTGCGCGTAGCGAAGCGACTGTTCACGCATGTAAATTTACAACAACATTATTTTAGCAAATAAATCTAATCTCTATCTTCTTTATATTTACGTTGCGTTTTACAAAGTCGCTATCCATTCCTGTCTGTTCTAAATCCTAATTATTAAATTCAAAATGCTATTTAACGATAACATAAAGAAAAATTAGGGTAGTGGCAGAACTCGAACCGTCAACCTCGGCATTCCGTGGCTTGCTTTTTTCACATTTCACATTACCAACTCAAATAAAAAATCAAAAGTCGTTACAGAAATGTCCTAAATCCTTATAGTGTATGTTCGGTCGCCTTCTCTTCTAAACCACGCAAGGGGTTATGATGCGGTTTTTACTGCCATTTAGATATTTTTTACGGAAGGTTTCAATGTACCTACAGTCAACCAATTTGATCCATAGTCACAATGTGTCATCGCTGATTTATTGAGATGTCTTTATGTCATTTATAATGAAAAGGTTCCACAGTGGCCTATGAATCAAATACGTCGACTGTACATTACATCCTAATCCCACACGTGCAAAGCCAGGCAGGCTGCTAATAAATCATTAAAATATAATTATCAAGCTTGTATGAAGAGAGGAATGTGTGTGGAGGAAGCGAGGGAAGTATGCCAGGGCCGGAGCAAGTGGCGTTCTGTGGTCTGTGCCTACCCCAAAGGGAAACAGGCTTAAGGTTATAATAATAATAAATATAATTATCAAGGTGGCGTCCCTGGACACGCTGCTGCAGTTGGCAATGGACCAGGCGAAGCATCTGATCGGGGCGGAGTACTGCGCAGTCATGCTGATCGACGTCGATCGCATGGAGTTCGTCGAGACATGTTACCCTGGAAAGGTACGCTGGAGATCGTATAATTCACGGAGGTGGATCCAGGGGGGGGGGTCATGAACCCCCCCCCCTGGATTGAGTCCAGGTTGATGATTAGTAATTGTTCTGATTTCATTGATGACGCTGTTCATGGAACTTCGACTATGTGATCTCCCCCAACTCGAAGGCTGGATCCGCCCTTGTTACTTAGTTAGATACTGCGCTAGAGCACAGTGTACAAAATATGGATTTGTAGGCTAGATCGAAAAGAATGTTTTATACAAGAATTTTGTGTATACATAGACAAACAATTATTGACGTAACAGCACATTGTTGTACATTGTTGCACAAAGTACAAGGAATACCGCGAAAGTTCGTACTAAAAAAGGTGTAAAGGTGGACAATGCAACGAAATTATCTACTATAATAATGTAAAAGTTTAGCTGGATGGACGCTGCCTGAAGAATTTTTCCCCATTAAATATATGTAAGCCCCCATTATAGGGATATTTATGCCGTTAGCCAAAAATGTTGGCCAGAACTGCTGCACGGTAATCGTCATCATTAAACTTATACGAACAACGGTGACAGGCTGCTTAAATGCTCTAAGAATCACATTATTAGGTACCACTAAACAAGGTGTAATCGAGGTTTAAGTACTTACCTAGGTAGAAAAAGTTTGCTCTAGCAATTATATATTTTTTAAACTGAGAAAGTTTTCTGTCGGTTGAACGATAACATGAAAAACTTCAGGACAAACACACTGAAACCGTGGAGAGACGGTTTCCAATAACCGTCGGCATAGCGGGTCATGTAGTCAAGACTGGCACTCTCGTCAATGCCAAGTCGGCTAAAGACCATCCTGCCTTCAACTCCGAAGTCGACAACTATCCAGGGATAGATATCAAGTAAGGGATCATTTAAATACCTCAAAGGATACAATATCACATCAGCAACAGGACCGTAACGTCTTTAACCCAAGGACGGATCCAGGGGGGGGGGGGGGTCATTTGGTCATGAAACCCCTCCCCCCGGCCCCTATCGGCTGAGTCCAAGTCGACCACTCTCGGTTTTCTAATGTAATTGATGACGGGGGGGCATAGGGGAGTCTCAGGCACGACAGCCTGAACCTCCCCTATGCTCCCCCCCCCCGAAGACTGAATCCGCTACTGCTTTAACCTATTGAAGGGCTTAAGTATTTTAGGATGATGGGGTCCTTAAGCTATGATGCGAGAGAGTAGTATTTTATTAAACCATAGGTAAAAGAGTAGGTGGTCTGGCAGGAAAATAAGGGGGTCCAGATCAAGTAATCTGGACCTCTGATCTGGATCGTACCGATGTACGTTAAAAGTACCCACATACCTCGATTAATCCTGTTTGTCTTTAATAAATCTCCCAACATATTCTTTCATTTTAGTTCGGAAATGTTTTAGCCTGGGTTTCCATTCAATTATGATTTGGGCTTTGTTTAATCTTATACCTATTCTGTTAGTAGGGATTCACTGCTTTGTTGGTCTCTCTATTTTTAGAACAATCCTGACATTTCCAATCCGAGAACAGACGGGCATAATCGGTGTTGGCCAGCTCATCAATAAAACTGGTGACCCGTATTTCGACGCCATGGACGAAGAAATGGCGCTGGCGTTTAGCATCTACTGTGGCGTGTGTATCATACATTCTGTCGTGTACCAGAAGTTACAGGAGGCGCATATTAGGAACGCGCTGGCAAACGAATTGGTGATGTATCATATGCAGGTGAGAAGGCGGTACTGGTACATGTTAGCTTAAAAATGATATATCGCTCAAAATGACTATGCGTTTTCATATAACGTGACTATAACAAAAACATGAATTTCAAAAAGAGCAGTTATTTAAGAGGGTACTGGCGTGGGTACGAGGGTAGTGGCGAGTAACAACACTTATGAACATGTTATTGTGGCCTAGTAATCTCTTTGGTTAACTGTACGCGTGCGCAGGTAGGTGATGCAGAATTGTCCAAACTGTTGGGGTGTACCGGTTTCCACAACCACCCTCACATGTCATCACTACACTTCAACCCTCGGGCCTTGCCCATGAGGGAACTGCCCTGCTACGCGCTCAAGATGTTCGAAGACTTAGGATTCGTGAAGACGTAATACTTAAAATGATTTTGTAGCCGTATTTAGAGCTAGAGGTAGCTAGTTGCTGGTTGCATCAAGAATGGGACGGTTCGACCTTGTAGGTACTATTTTTAGACAGAACATCCATGACCCATCTAAAGTAGCAGTATCTATTTGAAGAAGAGTGCCAAAGTTCCAAATCCTTCCCCTGCAGGATTACATCAATATTGTGAGTTTCATAGGCGAGCGTAATATAGAAAATAAATAATAAATTATATCCTCATGTACCGCTTAACTTTTCTGTTTCTAAGACTTTAGTAAGAAATTAGTATTTATTTGGAGATGTCGATGTTTGTCAGGTTTAACCTGAAGCGGCAGAAGCTGGGACGGTTCGTGCTGCACGTGAAGAAGGGCTATCGCGACGTGCCCTACCACAGCTGGATGCACGCGTTTAACGTGGCGCAGTGGGCCTACGCTGCCATAATCAACTACAGACTCGTGTCGCAGGGGTACTTCAAGTAAGTATCCAGGACAGAAAGCTTTCGACTTAAGAATATCCAGTAGAACTTTAGGTAGGACAATCAATTTGCTAGGGAACAGACAACCGGCTATCAGATAAAAGTTATAAATTCAGACGAATCCAGTGATTCGATCAGTTGGTTGGCAGACCATTTTGTGTAATTAAGCGATCTTGGATTATAAATAAATAAACATTAACGTGATAAATTTGACTTTGTCAGCGACTTGCAAGCCTTGATGTACCTGATAGCTGGCCTGGTCCACGATTTGGACCACCGTGGGACCACCAACAGCTTCCAAATTCAAGGACGTAAGTTTTTAGTCAAATACCTTTGCGTTTTCATACTTTAGTCGCTAGTTTTTTCCTTTCTTGAAGTCTGAATACACTCAATCAATTATTAATTAGCCGCTGGCAAAGGCGTTTTGTTTGTTAAAGCAAGTTAGCGAAAGACGGTCAAGTCTCTCGCATAAACTTAATGTAACTTCATCTAGCAAAACATGGATGTCGCCATCTGCAAAACAATACAAACACTACCCACGAAATTGTAATCTGTTTGGACTTTTCTTTCTCCTTCTTAAATAGCCAACTAAACTGCTGGAGTAGCGATTCATATATCAAAGTGATAGCGAAATGCTCTAAAACCTTTTAACAGTAGGGTGTTGTGTTCACTTTTGCGCGACTAGACTCCGATTTATAGATGGTAACTGAAGGTGCGTTATCCACTAGAGACAACCCTGGCCGCTCTTTACTCGAGCGAAGGCAGCGTGATGGAGCGCCACCACTTGGCCCAAGCCATCTGCATCCTCAACACGGAAGGGTGTGACATCCTGGAGGCACTGCCTCGTCGGGATTACGACCGCGCGCTCATCCTTTTACGAGACTTCGTACTGGCTTCGGATCTGGCTAATTACTTCAAGTCAGTCCTTCCTTTTTCTGGCAAACTTTACCTCTTATGTCCCCTAATTGTTGGTGCTTGTTGTGGTTTCTACATCAAAGAGCGCGCTTAGATACTCTCTCCTAATTGGAAAGCATATTTTATTAATCTTCGTGTTCTCTTGCTGTAGAAATTTGAACGAATACAAGGCAATATCGATGGATTATCAGAGAGGCAACCGCGTGCACATGGCTGCTCTGCAAGCCCTGCTCATGAACGCTGCAGACCTCAGTGACCAAATCAAAGATTGGGGCAGCGTGAAGAAGACCGCCGTTAGTGTCATTTACAATGTTTTAAAAATTGACAACACCACTATCACTGTCAATAATAATTTTATTATAGATCGCACCATTAGCATTACTACTGTAGTAGCCGAGTTTAACGGAAAGCTCGACACCTGGGGTTACCTTAAAATTACGGCTGATAGTGACATTGTGACTGTCAAGAACAACATCACCTTTTACAATTTAAAAGGTTAAACCAATCGCAGCCTGCATCTTGTGCTGTGACTCCGTCAGCGACAAATATCCCTCGGGAACCGAATGCATTTTCTTGTAACATTATGTTATAATTCTGAATATACCTAATCTATCGGTCTGCCGAACTCTATTCAAATTCGTGCAATCATGTATGATTTAGGCACAAAAAAGCAAATAGCGTGGGCAGTTCTAGGGGGCTGGATTTATGCTTTGGTCTTAGCGCAGGAGTATACAAATCATGAAAACGTGAGTGTGTGCCGGCAGGCAGCAGTGCTCACGGAATTCTTCAAGCAAGGCGATGCGGAGAAGAGCAGAGGAGAACTGCCACCCACCATCATGGACCGCGACAAGTGCTTCATCCCCGACCTCGAGATTCAGTTCCTGCAGACGACGTGTATTCCGCTTTACGAGTATGTTATTTAATCACGTAGGAACCGCAAAGGAACGTAGAGACCTTAAAAAACGTTCCTGATTTTATTCCACAAACGAATCTAATCTCTAGAAGATTAGATTCTAAAAGGGATTTCGCTCAGCGGCCCTCACATGACAGCCCAGGTTTAGTTTAACCCCTCCTGTCTCTGTCTAACTAGTGTCATAAGAAACAGACGCAGATAGAGATAAACTAAACTTGGCCAGTCATGTTAGGGCCACAGCAGTACATAGGTAAAGTTTCGCCAGCAAGCGTTCCAACGGAAAACACCGAAATATTTAAAATCTTGGCCTCATTTTTTATACATCTCACATAGTTTCCTAAAACGTTTTATACTGATAACCCAGTCAATGGATAAAATAAAGAGGCTTTATCCCTAAAAATAATATTGTAATAATAGCAGTGATGTTTAGCAATCTTTAAACTAAGTTGACGTTTTGACTATAGATGTATATTGCCTAGTTTACATTTACATTGCTGATCACCTAACAGATTTAGATGATTGCCGATGTACTAAATAATTGTTTTACAATGTTCTTAAATATTTTTTGCCATCTTGATTCTTAACCTTTGTATCTTTTATACATAATTTTTATTTATTCCATTGAATATACAGCATGATTGGAAGAATTCTGCCCAAAGCTGCTCCGTGCACGAAGATCCTTGAAAACCACATCGAGCGATGGGATGGAGCGAAACCTGTATTTGCAGAAGTAAGGAATTTAAAAAGATTAGACAGTTTATAAGATTTATAAGTTTGGACAGATTCGGTTTTCGGCTTGATTGTTGGTTTTGGAAGATGTCACGATTTCGCTAGATAGATGCTAGTAAGGGAAACTTAATCCTGTTCCAGTGGTCGAATTGACTTGAACTTTGGTATCTTTACAGTCAATCAATTTGATTCACAGGCCACTGTAGAACCTTTTGACAATAAACGTCATAATGACTTCTCTACAAATGTCATAATTATCCCAGCGACGACACATTGCGTAAACTAATAATTTGCATTTGTAACATTGGCGTCAACCTGTATTCTAATGTCGGTCCGTTTTTCTGCTGTCATTTAGTATGACACTGTATATTCATGTATTATGATATCATTGACAGTGACCTATGAATCGTTGACTGTACGTAGATACGATGCAATGCAATACAGCACCGTCAACAAAAATGTTGTATTATATTAAAGTGTAGTATAGTATATAAAAAGGTAGGTATTTAAAATGAAATTCTTAACAAAAACGTATTGTTAAGGTGCCGATTACCGCGGGCTTGTCGGTCCTCCTGAGCCCGGAGCTGGACAACCTGATCGAGATCAATTTGAAAGAGAAGGAGCGGCTCCGACTAGAAGCGCTGGCGGCGGCGGAGGCGGGGGCGGGGGAGGGGGAGGGGGAGACGGAGCCGGAGGAATTTTAGGAGTTTTAATGCTAACAAACGCGAAAGTTGTTATCTATACTCCATTTTGTCGGAATGCCAAAGACAAAGGGTTTAACTTTACGTAAACCATTTTCATTACAAGTTATCGCGAGCTTTTACTCGCGGCTTTGTTCGTGTGATGTTATTTTCTATGGAGTTTATGGAATAAATCGAATAGGTCTCATATAGATATAACATTTAAATAGACCAGTATGGGAAAGTCTGCAACTGTAAGACATATGAAGTTCTGTTCTCATGAACCATGTCATCATTGATTATAGTAACAAGAAAAACTGCATTCACAAATTAAAAAAAACTTGTACCCAGCTCGGGAATAGAACCCGGATGTTTTAAAAATAAAACTAACACTTCCTGAGAACAGATCTTCGTATGTCTTATAGTTTCAGACTTTCTCATACTTACCGATCTAAATGTTTCACCCTGTATAGGGCTCCTCTATCATTTATCACGGCTAAAGAAGCTTTTGACCACTTTCAATGTCGTTGCCGTTCAAAAGGTTTAAAAAGAATATATTGTAAGTTGTTTAGAAAATATTTGGATATTTTTATACGCATTCGCGGTTGAAAAGCAAGTTTTTTACCGTGTTTTTTCTATTTTATCATTATTGGAAGCTGTCTGTCGCAAAAACATGCCTTTCAGCCGTCTGTATGTTGGTTTTCTTTTGGAGAAATTAAATGCTACCTTTACTAACTTATGTTTTATTAGTAAGTACATACGTTTAAAATAAGTATTAATAACTTGAATCATAGTGAAAACTATAAGGGTTTAGGGATCGTCCATTAATCACGTGAGGATCATTATGGGGGGGGGGGGGGGTCACAACGTGGCAGGGGTAGTTCTCGAGCGTTTCAACCGCTACCCCTCTGTCACGGATTTATTCGCAAAATACTCGTAGTGTACATAAAAACTTTTGATGAGAGATCTTCAACGAAATCAGCATCTAAATTTATCAGAATTTTCCGTTTTTCGCCTTCCATGGAGCCAGTTATGGCGTGATACGGGTAGCGGTTCAAACGCTCGAGAACTCAGAGGCGGATATAAACAGATATCACATGTATTCTTAGGTACGGCTAGCCTCAGAAGTACATGAACATTTTAGTACCTTGTCGCTGTCAGTAATGTGACAAGTTCGAGCAACTCACATTTCATACGTTACTACGACGAGGTTCTGAACTGTTTAGCTACTTTTTAGGCTGACTGCACACCACACGGAAGTAAAAAATATTGCGGTTTACAATTATGCAGATGTAAGGTTTAAAATCAAAAATGTACCTACCGTTACAAAAATTAATAGTTTAAGGGGGTTCGATTCCCATAGAAAATGTCGGTGCACCTTTTGAAGCTTCTAGGACATTAATTTGAACGGATTTTTTTGGAAATAGTTAGTTATGGATTAATTACTTACGTAAAACCAAACAAAGAGTTGCTTTACCGATCCTGAACTGCAGTAGGATCCAGGAAATTATGATGCATTTTACCGTTGTGGGAGTACAACCGCAACCATGTGTGTGTGAAATCTTTAGATGGGTGCGTCAATTAGTGACAGTTAATATAGGTGAGTAAAAACCTATTGACAATTTCGACCAGTCACGTGACCACCTATTTAGTTCCGTGGTAACATTTACATGGGTAAAGATCGTGAAAGACCAAGTTCAAATCTCGTTGTATCTTTTTTTTTGTATTTTAAAATTTTCTTTTTTCAATGGGTTTTGCAAAGTAGGATATAGTCTTCCAAAGGAAATGATAAAACTATAATTTTTTTTTCTGATTTTGGATACAACGTAATATGACTCATTTTTATTACAATCTAAATGGAATAAACGTTCGTTTAACAAATAAAGAAACTGCCTTGAATAAAAGGATATGGACAAACTGCAGAAATATCTCAAAAAGGTAGAAATTTAAAGTTTACAACTATGTTAAATTTCATCCGGCTCACACGATTACTGTGGTACTTTTCCACAATAAATGACATGCTGATTCCTTCACAGGGATTGTCACATCTTTAAAATATTTACTGTGAAAAGGTTCCGTGCAGTGGTTCGCGGATCAAAACGGTGCAACTGTGCACTGTATCATACACGCAATGATACTATCCTTTATTTATTACAGAATAAAATTGCCCGCAGTATGGACTCTTATTTATTTCGTTTTACAATTATATTAGGTCGAGTGATAGGATTTTCTCCGACCTGAGAACTTTTTAATGAAACAAACCTTTTTATCAGATTCAGGCTGATATAAGGATAAAAATAAAAAATCTGTGGTCTATGACCTGCCAGAGGAAAAAAAATGTTCGATGACAAAGGGATTGTCTAAGCTATTGCGATGCTGTTACACTATTTACGTGAAAGAAAACCCAGAACAATTTGAACATTTTCCAGTTCTTGGTAAGTGATCTCAAAACCAGCAACCCTAAGATACATATTAATTTATTGCCAGTTTTTAGGTCCCGCCTCTCTCGCTTTCCAAATCAATCAATTAATCACTATTTAAAAAGTGGTAGCTCAAACTGCAACTAGCAAACTGAACTGGTTAGAATCTGACTCTATCACACTAAAACAAGACTTCCACGATTTCACGGTGGACGCTGTGGTTGTCCCTCATTGCTGCGACTAGATCTCTTCGTCGTGCTCGAACTGACCTGCAACAGCTGGTCGCCTGGTACGCCTCGGGACGACGACAACAGGTCAAACGTTATGACGTTTATACTGTGGAAGATGCCGAACGGCCCTTTGCGGGAAGCCACCTGCGTCGAATATCTGCCATGATTTCGTCTTACCTAGAGCCCCTAAACGTATAACTATGCAGCAATAAGAAGAAGCTTTTATGTTGGGGGCTTGGCGCCTTGTCTATGATAAAAGCCATCGTGTACAAAATTACAGAAAAGACAGGTGACCAGAGGCGAAGTTCGTTGCCATCACTGATCATTAACAGTGATCATAATTCATAGGTCTGAGGGCCTGGCCACATACGACGGCGTGTTGTATTGTACAGTCAGCAACGAAAGTCCATGAACACATCCTAATTTCCAAAACACCTGCACACTATAAAGTTCCATATGTTACTGAACAGGCTAATGTACAAATGTCTGTGGACATTTGAGAATAACAAAAGTCAATAAACATCGATTTTTCAATAGTTGCTGAACATGCCTGACTACATAATTAGCTGATATGTACAATATCAATAGTCGCTGAACATGTCTGACTGCAGAATTAGCTGATCTATAAATTATCAATAGTTGCTGAACATGTCCGATTGATTAATTCGTTTAAGGTTACACTCCAAATGAAAGAGATGAAACGCTAACTGACAAGTGAGTACTCTTCTCAGTTATTGTCAAAATTCAAAATTCGAAGAAATGAGCTCAGTGAAAAATAAATAAATTGAATCTTATCGCGTATCGTCAATGTCATACTGGTTCTATTATGTCAATTTCTCACTTTACTTGTAGTAAGTAACATATTCATTGACCCGAGATAAAATAAAACAAAATCTTATGTCATTTAAAATAAAGCTCAGTTTACCTTAATACCTTTAAAATCAATAATGTAATGACCGTAAAGACAAAGCACATTGAAAAATTTGCAGGGTATGGTAGTGGCAATGTGTCGAAACTGGCAAACGCAAGGCACGGAATGCTTAGGTTTCAGGTTCGAGTCCTACACAAATTTTTCTTTGTGTGTGTAATTATACATATACAATTCAGCGACTTTTCCAAATATTTAAACAATGGTAGTGTTCAGCGACTTTAGTAATTGAGCTGTACAGCAATTTTTGGAATTATGCTGTCCCGTAATTTATGAAATTACGCTATTCAGCGACTTTTGTAATTAGGCTGTTTAGCAATTTTTGGAATTATGCTGTCCTGTAATTTTTGGAATAGTGCTGTTCAGCGACTTTTGGTATTTCATGGTGTAAATGTAATTTTGCTCTTAACGCAGTTCAACGACTTATGGACAAATGACCTGTTTAGGGACTTTTGTAACGTTATTGTGTTCGGCGACTTTCGTTGCTGACTGTACAGGCGCGAAAAAAAAAATTGTGGGCGAACCCATTTCTTTCTATTATGGATCAGGATTGGAGTAATTTTAAGAGGAAATACGAGGTGTTGAAAATAAGTGAACACAAATTTTTCGAGTACTTTAGAATGTCTGTATCAAGATAAAATATATTGTAATCTCCTTGTATTCAAAAGCAACACGTATTTAGAGAACCTGTGGGACCTTTGAAAATGTTAGGATTAACTATAACTACTATAGCTGAGTTTCTTGCGGCGTTTCTTCTCAGTAGTATCTTCGATTTTCTGAAGCGCTAGTAGATTCAGACATGTAAAAGAGCCTATATGGCCAACTTGCAAAATAAATTTTTCATTTTCATTTTCATAAGGTACGCGGTATAGCTGTACGAAATGAAAACATGTTTTACTCGATTGCCGCCAGAAGGGAGGGTTATATGTTTTTCGAGTGTAAGTGAGTATGTATGTATGTAAGTATGTATGTATGTAAGTATGTATGTATGTATGTATGTCTTTTCTGTGCCATGCGCTGCACCCTAAACGGTTTGATGGATTTTGATTTGTGAGGTGTCGTTGGATTCGTCTTGATTGGAGGGGTGACTAAGCTATGTCAATATTAACCGGCTCACCTGGCAATTTGTCATCTACTACTGCTTTTAAGCTACAATATGCATACAAGTGTAAAACTGGCAAATGGCTTCCCTGGTGGTAAGTAATTCTCCTAAATGCTTCACCTGGTAATCTGTAATCTACTGCTGCTTCTAAGCTACAATGAGCATACAAGTGTAAAACAGGCAAGCGGCTTTCCTGGTGGTCAGTGATTGTCCTAAATGCTTTACCTAGTAATTTGTCATATACTACTGCTCTTAAGCTACAATGCGCTTACAAATGTAAAACAGGCAAGTGGCTCCCCTGGAGGTAAGTAGTTTTCGTAACCGCCTTACCTGCTAACTTGTTATCTACCACTGCTCCTAAGCTATAATGAGCTGCAGCACCTCGGCCGCTTGCTATAATTCGTCACATACAATTCTATACAATTAATCGGAGCGCGCAGAACGCAACGCCCCGGACGCACGCTTCGGGCGCCTGCTATGTTTTGTCCTCCTCGTATTTCCTCTTAAAATGACTCCCATCCTGATTCATAATAGAAAGTAATGGGTTTGACCAGAACATTCTTTTTATTTGTCTTTTCGCGCCTGAATAACACGGCGTCGTGGTACAACGCGGCGCCCCACCGTGCACCCGCTCAGTACGGCACCGCGCGGTGTATTTCCACAGCGCGGACCGTAAATATGCACGGTAAAACGGCGCCGCGCCGTTTCACGGTAACGACTCCGCGCCGTGGACATGTGGCCAGGCCAGATTTCAGGTTTTAGTTATAGTATTATTTAAGTTGTTAGTTTACTTTTATTTCAAGTTTTTAGTTATTTTTCTGTTACTTATTTTTTTAATTTGCTTTTGTATTTAATGTTTCAAGTGTCAGATAATCTAATAATATTAAACTGTCATTTTAGATTTATAGCTTCGTTAATTGAAGGGACAAAAGGAAGAGGAAGACCCAGGCTGACATATTTTGAGCAAGTGGAAGAAAATTTTCGAACCGCGTCGTATTGGAACATCAAACGGCTGGCGGAGAAGAAAGAAGACTGGCGATTACTGACAGGACCTGATGATAAACGGTGAAGGGCGGGATGGTTTTTTTTTTGCAAGTTTTATTTATCTGTTTTGTCACAAAATTTACCTCATATTGGTATGAAAATAGTATTAAAGTATACAAACAAATCCCTTTTATATAAGACCCCACTAGACCATGTACCTACAAAGCTCTCAAATTATTAATGAAAAGAGTAATGTCGTATTTTTTAAACAGGTCACATGGAGTATCAAAAGAAATAAACACATTTGATTCAGGCTGATCCAAACAGTGTATTAAAAAGTATAAGCTTCTTCAGAAATTATTCGTTACGGACTTATCAAAAGAGCCTGTTGTATTTTGTATTGTACCTCGTACAAGGCACTTCCTAAAATGACCACTTCCAGTTGTGACCCCTTCCTAAATACTATTATTTCATAAAATGACTTCCTGATATAAACATTTCCTGATTTGATCACTTTCCAAAATGAGCATTTCTCGGTGTAACCACTCCCAGTATTTCATAGCGCGACGTGACTTGACTACAAATCTACTAGTGACCCGCTGTTGCTTTGTTCCAATTTCATAGGTTTTCTCAGACTACAAAAGTATTATGATATGGTGCCTGCCTTACAGGTTGAATTTTTAAAACTGTTATCATTTTTGGGTGGCATACCAAAAAGTAAAAAGGAAAGTTATTGGTGCGATTCGTTCCGTCCGTCTGTCCATCCGTCTATCTGTCCATCTACCTGTCATAGCGACATATTTTAGTACATTACTAATGCTATATATTTGAAATGTTGAACAGATTATAAAATTTCCTTACTCAACCGTATTGCTAGTCAAAAAATTAAGAAACATACTTTCGGTTCATCTGAAAATGTGAAATGTATGTCTCTCGATGCTCTCATTTCCTTATAACACTAGTCAGATGGAGCCGCATGCATTTCGGCTAGTACGGAGAGATAAAATAGATTATGTTCAAAGAGAAATACCGTTTTAATAGTAGTAGTAGCTTAATCAATTGAGTATCATTAGCTGAGAAATGGTTTTTGTTGATGTTAAATATAAAATTTGCAGGTACTTCAAGGTCATAAAAAAATAATAATATCATAAATCGGTCATATCGGGAAGTGACTACAAGTGTTCATATCGGGAAGTAGTCTCATAAGGAAGGGATCGCCTCAGAAAGTGGTCATATCTTGACCTGATCATATCGGAAAGCGGTCATATTAGGTGTGGTCTTCAAGCAAAATCATCTTGATTTGTCGTTTCAGAAAGTAATTAGTTTTAACAGAAAGGGTTAATTTTTTTTAAAAACTTTTTATAAAAAACGCCCAATTCTGGTACCAATATCGGAATTCTAGAACAGAATGTCCAATGTCACTAACCACTGGACTTCTGAAAGGCGAGATTTTAGCCTGTGGCAAAAAAGACTTAAAACAAAGTAGGATGGTCAGAATATTACCAATTAATAGGCTTACGTAGTCATCCATACTATATTATTAATGCGAAAGTCTGCCTGTCCGTCTGTCTATCTGTACGGCTTTCGCACTTAAACTACTGAGTCGATTTCGATAAATTTTTGTACAAAAATAGTTTCATACATAATAATACAGGGTACTTTTGACATGAAACGTCTTTAATTTGGACATGAGGGGCTCACAATGCAAAAACCATGTCTGAACGAAATATGTTATGATTAGATCGCTTATTACTTTAAAAATATTGCACATACATGTAGACAATATTTTATTTAATCACATTTTTTCTTCACTTTGTTTTCTAAAACTATAACGTTATGTATCGTCAGTGACATACATTTATTTAGCTCATAATATTTTACTATCATGATTTATTTTAGATTTATAGCTTCGTTAATTGAAGGGATAAACGAGAGAGGAAGACCCAGATTTACGTAATTTGAGCAAGTGGAAGAGAAGTTTCGAAGCACGTGGTATTGGTATATCATACAGCTGGCGGAGAACAAAGAAGAGAGGCAATTACTGAGAGGACCGATGATAAACGGTGAAGGGCGGAATGGTATTTTTTTTGGAATGTTTAGCTACCTATTGTGTCGCACACTAGACCACATATTTGTATGAAAAATTGTTTTTAAAAGTACAAACAATATCCTTTTAGATAAGACCCCACTCGAACGCATTAGTACTAGAGATTGCAAACCGGGCCCGCCCGGGCCCGGTGACCTTTTAGGCACCCACCGGGCCCGACCATTCTTACGGGGCCCGGTCACCGGACCTGGTAAGTAAACCGCGGCGCGCTGCGCGGGAGCGCCAACTCGTAGAATGTACGTTATTAGTTTTGTTTTTTTTTTACTATGTGTTCAAATAGACACTATAAGGAGTAAAGAGAAAGCTTGCTTGTTTAAACTTATAAAAATGAATAAATTACTGATACGAATGTTACCTTTCCGCCCATAAGTAAAAGTAATCAATTCTGTAATAAGTTTGATTTTGAGACTTGAATGAGACTGATTATTGTGATAATTGTTCATAAGCCAGTTTGAAATAAACATCAACCTTGAATCATTATTTTTCCATTCATATACAGGGTGTAATCGTTAAGTGTAGCCAGGCGATTATTCAGTAAATTTAACAGATATCAGAAAACTTTAAGCTGATGTCGAATTTACATTACCCAATGAGTAAAATTACATTAATAACTTTTTTTAATAAAACCAGAAATATCCCAAATATTAACTTCAAACCCTCCCATACATTTAGTACGCCGTTCGTTGAAAGACAATATAAGGCCTAGTCATTTCACCATTATAAAATGATTCATGAATTGTTTTAATACAGTTTATTTGCGTAAATAATGAATTTTAAGCACTTTTCTCTTACGACATTATTTGAGGCTGCGTGAGACTTACGGCCGCAAAGAAGAGTTTGAAGTAAATATTTGGGATATTTCTAGTTTTATTTAAAAAGTTATTAATGTAATTTTACTCATTGGGTAGCGTACTCTCGATATCAGATTAAAGTTTTCTGATATCTGTTACATTTACAGAATAATCGCCCGACTACACTTAACGATTACACCCTGTATAGAAAATTTTCATAAAATATTTGAAAGGTTTCATCACTAACACACAACCCGGCCGGGCCCGGCGGACCCGGCCGGGTTGGCGACGAATGCAACCGGGCCCGGCCGGGTTCAGAAACATACCGGATTGCATTCTCTAATTAGTACCTACTGTATGGTATTGTGGTTCGTATAAGGCACTTTCTTAAATGACTGCTGCCAGATGTGAACTCTTACCAAATGCAACAATTTTATAAAATGAAGTCCCGATATGAACATTTCTTGATTTGACCACTTTCCAAAATGAGCACTTCTTGATAAAATCACTCCCAGTATTTCATAGCGTGACGTGACTTGACTACAAATCTACTAGCGACCCGCTGTTGCTTTGTTCCAATTTCATAGGTTTTTTCAGACTACAAAAGTATTATGATATGGCGGTGTGCCTACCTTACTAGTTGAATCGTTAATTTATTTCATTATTTGATCGCGCGATCGTTATAGAACCCAAGTAAATGTTGTTCTAAATAATAAAAATGTAGCTTATCCATTTTATAAAAAATACGAGGACTACCCTAACACTCCACCGGTGCGTAGGTATGTCAATCTCAACAAATAGGCCTAGTTTCAGTACTGCTTTATTAATAAACTATGTCTATAGGCCTATTGAGCCTGAAATGAATTGATTCTATTCTATAATGGGGGTGGACATTGGGAAGTGGTCGTTTTGGGAAGTGGTGAATTTATTTTAGGAAGTGGTTATTAACTTTCATAATATAAAAAAATCAGTACCTACAGTTCTTTGCAACTTTAGCAACAAAGTGTCATGACTCCATTTTTGAAAACAGAATGTTGCATCTTTCACACTATAGTTGGTGTGTCACAAGACATAATAGCTAACTGCTACCTGACAAGTCAGGCAGCCAAGGCCTTCCAGAATGCCCGTGAGACTCCGCGTGACGTCGAAGGTGCATTCTATCTTATTCATGTATTCTGTGATATTATTCAACGTTGGCTAGGCGTTTAGTTAGCTGCTATCTTTGGGTTTGTATCAACGGTGCATCATACGTGTCTTAACTATTATTTTCCTTAGGATTATCATGTGTCTCAACAATAAAAATGCATTACATAATTACCACTTTTCTAGTTTTATTATCTCACAGACTCATAACAGCCCATCTTTTTCATTTCTCTCAAAAGCAGCGTGCCTAAACAAAGTGGCATTGTTGGCGTTGACGTTCTGGTAGAAATAACAACATTGTGCGGTTGACGCCAAAGACTGTTTACTGTTTTCCACCTTATTGCAATGGAATAAGTTATAAAGTGTTTGACGTCGACGGTGTAGTCAGCCAAATTGAACTCTGGGTCTCTAGAGAACTAGTAGCAATTAATGAAAGCAATATTATTAAGACATTTACTATGAAAAGTCATTTTGACATTTATTGGTAAAGGTTCTCAGAATTCACATTGATTGTCTGCACAGACTCGATGTAAGGGTGGCAAAAGCAAAATTCAAAAAATATTTTGATTAGACATACCTACATTCACGCTTCAACACCAATTGTATGTACCTTTCTTTGTTGAGGTTCAATCGGATTTATAAAATATCATATCATCCATCAGGGTCCATTTAACATACTCAAAAATATGAACGACCGCTCTTATAACAATGTATAATTAAAGCGTTGGTAAGTATATACTTTTACACATGACCGTATATTACGGGAGGTCACGACAAATTTGGCAACGATCACCAATATGGCTGATCGGAAGCTCACAAGATAAAGGGCAACTCCGTGATGCCAAATATGTCGGTCTGCCTGCGCTAAGTGGTTGCGTTATCGAAATATGGCGCCTGCAAAACCAGTTATTGTTCCCAAAAAAAAACGATAAGTAAAATGGCTGAATAAAGTACAGAAAGGAAGTACCGGTTGCACTCATGTGAATTCTGCTAAAACTGAACAAATATTTGGTCGCGTTTCGAAGTTCAGCTCGTTTAAAGACCCTTGATAGTTGCCAAAAAAAAACGATAACGGAAATGGCTGAATATGACGTGGTATAAAGTATCAGTATGTACGAGCTTAATGCACCAAAACTGAAAAAATCTTTGGTCGCGTTTCGTAGTTATGAAGCGGTCTAGGTTACAATATCTCATACATTGTTGGAGTATTTTTTCAAAAGCATTGGATAAATCAAGTTCAAACATATTTTTGGGGAATAAGCACAGTGTCAAAAACATCCTCCTACACTTCTTTAGCAAACCTACCCTCCTCCGGTTAGGGGTAAGTAAGATCTGGTATCCAAATAGAAGACAAGTCCTTCCTCATCTACCGAAGCTTTTCCTTTTTGAAATGTCACCTCTAGTCTTGCTTTGATGTTCAGTGCCGTTCATAGAATTTTTAGACAGGGTAGACGTTTAAGTGACGGTTTAACTTGCGTTTGGTTTTCATTAATATCAAATCAGGTGTACAAAAGCCATTTACTATCAAGCTAACTGTTCGGAAAATTTCGGTAATTGTTGATGCTCAAGCTGAGAAAGCACTGACCTATAAGTAATGGACTTCTAGTCAGTGTTTAAAAAATGGCCTTATCGAAAGAGGAGTAAAAAGAGGAGTAATTCGCCCCTTTAGAATTAAAGCGACTCAATTCTGAATATGACATTTCCCAAAATTAAACCCTATGTCTTTTAAATAAGGTGAAATTTTGGGACGTGTATTATTCAGAAATGAGTCGCTTTAATTCTAAAGGTGCGAATTGTGCTGTCAGTTTCCGTGCGACGGCGCTTCTGTCAAAATGCCATACTGCACTGTGAAAACATGTAAAAATTACAGAAGCAAAGCCAAAAGAATGGATGGAATATCGTATTTTCACTTACTAATCTATTGTGTTATAATTCAGAAGTAATAAATTGCTCAGTCTTTCATTTATATTCGAATTAAATTACCATATCAATGATTGAAAGATTCAGAACAAAGAAACTATAGAGCCGCTTGGATGTTAATTTTATATTCATGCAAATTCTTATTAAATGCCTGATTTCGCTGTTTTCCATATGCCCCAAATCACGTTTAGTAGAAAATAAGGGATGTTAAAATTAGTAATCAAGAATTTTACCTAGCTCAACCAATTTTTTTTGCTTTCATTTTGAAAAATATTCGGAAAATATAACAGAGTCCTAATAAGGTTTAAGTTAAGCGAAATGCAGGCTACCCAGCCTGCATTTCGCTTAACTATTGCCGGAAGTTTGGAAAATGTCCTCTTACCAGCCTCAAAAATCATCATTTCACTCGTGGTCGTGTTGTATCTGAGCTCATGAGCCTCAGCGTATTTTTCAGACTTGTGATGCAGTCTCTCCATGCTATGAAGAAACTTAGCAAAACCATGTTTTATCTCCATAACTGACAATGTTAACTGAAATGGTGGTAAACCGTAAAAAAAAGTTTGGTCATCCAAAACAAAAGCTATCCAGCTACCAAATTTCGAGCCAGTAGGTGGGTAGTCATTTATGTGTAATAAACACACAAACATTCATTCTTTCATTTCAATGGTATTTGTGGTGGTTTTTTATTAGTTTTATGCTTCAAAGTACATTCAATTGTCATTATTTTATTAATAAAATAAAAACTAATAATAGTTTCTACAAGTATTTAAAATTAAAATATTTAACTGTTGAATTAGGAGAACTGCGACTCTATTAGTCTCTGTTCATTGTGACAAGACAACCGCCATTTCAATGCCAATGTTTTTTTTTATAAGTTCAAGCTGCCAGACATATTTTTAGAAATGCAATAATAAAAAAACCTATTTGCGACAAAACTTTAAAAATGATAATTTTATACCATTTTATACAGTATGGCGTCGTAGTAAGGTTGAAATTAAAGAAAATATAAAAAGTCAATTAAGAGTGTACATTTTGAACATTGGCGTCAACCTATTCACATTTGTCGGGCCGTTTTTCGGCTGACATTTAGTATGACATTGTACATCCATGCATTATAATATCGTTGTGAGAAAGACACTGTTTACTCTGTGCTATTGTATGCGTTATTTATATCATTGTGTGCTACTTATCTATAGGAATGCACACTAATCTGTATCCGCATGGTTGCGCGGCACGCATGTATACATTTTACCGGAATAGTTTGTGTCTTTCCCGTTAAGCGCACAGTGGCGCTTTTGCAACGCGATGCGAAGTGGCGTCGTTGAGCGGCAGGTAAGATACCGATGATACGCCAACAAATGGAGCTTGTTTATACTTTTAGAAGTTTCTTTATTGATAACAGGAATATTAGACGTAAGGATCAAATAAAATCAGTTTATATTTAGCAGATTGGCAGGGTGTTTTTATGTCTATTATTGAATTTAAGCTGTAGTATGTATTTTTTTAATGTTTCGTCATACTCGTACATAGGCTATTATTATATCAGTCTGCCACTAAACACGAGATCTGAAAAGGGCTTAAAGCTTTGGGGATGAAACTAGTTGCAAATCCATCATCATCATCATAAATCAAAAGAAACGCAGCATTTGAAAAATAAACTCACTTTAGAACTATAAACGAAGCCTTTTTATAATTATTATCATCAAACCTCGATTTGACGGTAGCAATTATGTAATGATGTCGTTACGTTCATTAGAACGTAACTACAACTGTTAAGTTTAAGGGTTGTTTTTCGTTAAATGTCGATGTGGATGAAAAAGAAATGAATAGGATCCAGCCTCTCTAGCACACTAGCGTTTATCGCCGACATAAAACATTCGTCCCTTTTGCACACGCATACTGCTTAGAACGGGATAAATGCTTTATGTCATCGATAAAAGCTAGCGTGCTAGGCCCCCAGAAACTGATAAGATTCAGCAGGTGAGAAAGAATTTGTCTTCCATTTGGATACCAAATCTTACTTACCCCTAACCGGGGGAGGGTAGGTTTGCTAAAGAAGTGTAGGAGGATGTTTTTGACACTGTGCTTATTCCCCAAAAATATGTTTGAACTTGATTTATCCAATGCTTTTGAAAAAATACTCCAACAATGTATGAGATATTGTAACCTAGACCGCTTCATAACTACGAAACGCGACCAAAGATTTTTTCAGTTTTGGTGCATTAAGCTCGTACATACTGATACTTTATACCACGTCATATTCAGCCATTTTCGCTATCGTTTTTTTTTGGCAACGATCAAGGGTCTTTAAACGAGCTGAACTTCGAAACGCGACCAAATATTTGTTCAGTTTTAGCAGAATTCACATGAGTGCAACCGGTACTTCCTTTCTGTACTTTATTCAGCCATTTTACTTATCGTTTTTTTTTTGGGAACAATAACTGGTTTTGCAGGCGCCATATTTCGATAACGCAACCACTTAGCGCAGGCAGACCGACATATTTGGCATCACGGAGTTGCCCTTTATCTTGTGAGCTTCCGATCAGCCATATTGGTGATCGTTGCCAAATTTGTCGTGACCTCCTAGTCTAGTATCAGAGATTCGCAAAATACTTAGTCCATATAAGACATTTTTCAACTACCGGCACTTTCACTCGCTCGCATTGAGTAGTGCGACACAGTAAGAGTATGAAAAAACTCATAATCATAGATCATAGGTTAGGTTACAATAACCCCAAGCTATATCAAGGCTCATGAGCTTTGGGGGCCATGGTCAGATAACCCAGTGCCCAGTAGCGGAGTTCCGTCGACCCCACCCTGAGGAACAGAACATCCTTGTGCTCCTACCAGCAGTAGCACTAGAAAATGCTCAAGAGTGATTATCATTCGATAAACGCAAAGTAGAAGATTAACGTAGGCAGCCGGTATAAATATTTGTGGGAGATTCTGATATTTTGTGAGTTTAGTATTTGGAGAGTCAGGTATTTTGCGAAACTGGTATTCATGGACGTTTTCTGTGGGTAATCGTAACTCCACATGACTTTTTTTTATAAATAAATAAACTTCACTGTTTTGGTCGTACCCCGAATCTGGTATTTAGTGAAGCAAGTATTCTACTCAAGGGAGCTCCACCTCTGCCACGATGCTTCAGCTTATCAGCGAGTGGAGAAAGTTCGGCTTTTATGTAAGTATGGTAAGTCCTACCTACTACGGTCTGACGACGAGTGGAAGGCTCCTGTAAGTCTCTATTTTCCACTATACGTTTGGTTTTGCTTTGGTACAGGAACCTTCCGCTCAATAGTCGGGCTATTGCTAGCTCAGGAATCTATGCTAACTATATAAGTAAGGCTCTTCACAAAGACCAATTCTGTATCCAACGTCTTACCGCATCAGACCGGCGAAAATATTATCGGTCAAACCTATGGCAGTCAGCGAGATAAGCTTGGTGGTTATTTAGGTACAGGTACCTTCTATCAGGAACCATAATCCTTAGGATCAGTCCTTCGGTCGACTTATGGTAACCGACCCTGTAATGACATCAGTAGGTCACTAAAGCCAGCAATCATGAGGCACTGGTATTTTACAACAAAAAAGTTGTAAAGATTTCGAGTAAGGAGTACCTAGGTGTGATGTGTATGATTGATATCACCTAAAAACGTTACAAAGACTTTATCTGAGTTTAGCACCAAAGTCTTTCATGGTCACCAGTTTTTACTACGATAATCACAATCACACTTGTGGGCCTTTATATCTTAGACTTGAAAGCCTGAAATCATAAGAGATGGCTTTTCTGGTCTACACAAGTAAAACTAATAAAAGTTATGTATTTTAGTCATTCGTGTATTCAGGTATACAGAAATTAATAACACGATACAAATATTTTATATCAGTTTTATTGCAGTCTGAAAACGTACGCCAACTAGCTAGCTAACTGCCGCGAAAGATTGTCGCTAGCTGGCGCTGTATAGTTGCATGTGTGTGTGTGACGATAGTGTCTGTATACGCTCGTAAACAGATTCTGCATTTTTTCTCAGGACTGGCACAATAATACCTTCCAACTGTGAAGTCAAAAAATCAACCGTATTCAGATACCTACGGTAACAAAAAAATAATAAAAAAACAGCGATAGGTTACGAAAAATTACGAAAAAACCGTAATTTTTTTTACAGCGCCATCTAACGGGACTTTGTTTGAGAGCGACCCTAGTCGGTCCCCCTTAATACGGTAATTTTCCAGCATTTTCACCGTTGCTAATTACAGTTCGTTCATTAATTGTTGTAATGCAGGTCTACAAACATGGACTTCAGGCAAGAACGGAAGCTGTACTCTGATTTGATACTAGTTTTAGTAGCATTTGGTGCTGAACGTTAGATATTTCATCAATTAATTAAGGAACTGTAATGAGCAACGGTAAAAACGACGGAGAATTACAGAATTACGATTTCTATACTAAACTGATATAAACCGTTACGAAACAGACAACAATTACTTCACGTTTTTTATACAACATACGAAGGCAAACGAGCAAGTGGGTCACCTGATGGTAAGTGATCACCACCGCCCATAGACACCCGCAATACCAAAGGGATTGCAGATACGTTGCCAACCCAGAGGGCTAAGATGGAATACCTCTTGTGCCAGTAATTGCACCGGCTGTCTTGCTCTCCACGCCGGAACACCAGTGCCAGTTGCACTGCTGCTTAGCGGCAGGATTAGCGAGCAAGATGACTTCACTAACGGTAGGTATACAAAGGTTTTATTTTGACCTATAACCTGGACCCGCTCTACCAGGTCGCACCGCCTGCGCGTGCGCCGATATCTCTGAAAACAATATTCTAATTTGCGCCAATAAATACAAGTGATTTTATGGGGGTTGCCAAAAACAACAGAACACCACTGGAGGGAGGGGTCCATTATAATTTAAAAAAAACCTTGCGTGCTTTATGGACGATTCCTTTTACAATAGCAACATTAGGCGCCTAGTCACAGTATTCATTTTTGGTCGTATCAACTATCACACTAAATATTGTTACACTGTAAGGATATTTTTTTAAGTATTAAACATGTAAGTTAATATCCTTACAAATGTAAATGCTATGTAATGACAACACAAAGAAAATCTAGGGTAATGGCAGGACTCGAGCCTGCAACCTCAGCATTCCGTGCCTTGCGTTTTGCCAATTTAACATAAAAAAAAAACAAACACATTTCGGTTACAAAAACACTGCAAGGAGGTTTTAACGTTTTCAACGCCAAAGCTTTATACAGTATATTTTACTTATTAACGGATAAATGTATCTATCATTGACGTTGAACCAATATGACAGATATATCCGTCAACGGCGTTGAAACGGTTATTATCAAACCGCGATTGGAATATAATTAGAGAGTAACGTCAGCACACTGTCATCTCATAGACTTGCGTCAAGCTTCATTCCTATATGTATGAAGTGACAGCGGGCTGACGTTACTCTCAAATATTCTAATCGCGGTTTGATAATAAAGTTGTACAGTCAGCCAGTGGTAGAAATGGATGAATCGAAGAAGCTAAAAGATCGACGCAGGCTTATTAGTTATAACAATAGACTCGTATGCTGATTTTAACCACTTTGACTGTCTAAATCACTACAGGTAAAATAAGATAAGATAAATTCATAAAAACTTCTTATTAGTTCGCCAACAATGTCGGATATATCTTTCAAAACGTTCAATTTAAAAGTGATCTACGTGCATTCGTATAAGATTCAACGTTGCTTTATTCTTAGACGTTATAAGAGACAAGTGATATAAACTTTATTTACTTACTTTAATAAATATAAAATATTATAGAGGCAGAGAACCTACAAATTCTAAGTACTTTAACCGATCGGTTATCAAATAAATGAAATAATTATGTTAATTCTCTTACAACTTCACTCGACATTATCACAGTGATATTTCACAGAATAGTCAGGGGTCATCTGTAAATTATGTCACACGTTTTTAAGATTTCAACCCCCCCTTCCCCTTTGTCACGCTTTTCCCCCCATACCTTTAAAACAGTCTGTCACGTTTGGCAAACCATGAGCGTGACGTAATTTATGGATAATCCCTTACTTACCCCCCTTATTCATAAACGCTTCGTAAATCTATGTTTGTTAACATGTATTATGTCTTTATGTCACTGCGACGTTTACCCTCGAATGAAAGGGACAAAACATTTTTTAGTTTAAAAAGGTTATTTTTATATGAATAAGGGGGTTAAAAGTTAGTAGATTAGTATTGATTATACAAATGTAATTAATTGAATAATATTCGATACTTAATTAATCTTTGTGCTTCTTAATATGATACTTTTCTTGAAATCCCTTAACTTCAGGGTATTTAACAGCTCACATATAGAAAATTACATATATTTCCTTTATCTTATCTTTAGATAGTATAAAACAAAGTCCCTATCAGGGGTGCAAATTTTGAATCTCACCAGGTGACTAGAGCTCACCAAAATGGCCGAATCTCTATGAAAGACGGCTATTTTGGTGATTTTTAGTTACCCGGTGAGATTCAAATGCAATTTTTGAATATCACCAGGTGACTAAAGCTCAAAAATGGCCGCATTTCTATGAAAAAACGGCCATTTTGGCGAGCTTTAGTCACCCGGTGAGATTCAGAAATCGCATCCCTGTTCGTATCTGTACTCATCCTATCTTCGGCCGCCTACTAAACCACGCAACGGATTTTGATATGGTCGTCACTGTCATTTAGAGATTTTTTTACGAAAGGTTTTTATGTGGTTAAATTAAATCTTAATTGTACTCGAGCGAAACCGGGGCAGGTAGCTAGTTTATAATATTTAGCCGGTGTCTTTACATAGGAGATATGTATGTATGTATGTAAATCCTTTTTGTACAAACAACATAAATTACAAAAAGAGCTACAGTGATGTACAGTCAAGGAAATTGAAACACGTACCACAGTAGAACCTAGTCGGAGAGACATACGCATGACATTTGTATGACATAGTCTGGCGTTTAAAGCGTCGCGTCATTGCGATAGGGTTCTAAGGGGAAATATTTTTAAAAATACGGATCTAAAGCAAGCAAGAAGATAAAACAATTATTTTTAGAATTTTTATCTGTCTTTGTTTATAAGCGCATAGGAAAAACTACCGCACGAAATTGGATAGGGTTCGCATTGCTGGAGGTCTAAATTAAAATCTGGTTCAGGTTTCATCTTGATACGCCTAGAAACAGGGTTACCTACTTCCAAATTTAACGCGTACGAAGCAGCGGGCAGAAGCTACTAAGGAATATAGGTCCAAAGACATGGGATTTCAAAAACGACAGATTTTATAATTACCAAAAATTTAAATTCCGCCGGCTAGATATTATGAACTAACATTGTTTTTATGAATAGTAAACCATTTATAAAAGGAATTACACATTTATTTTGCTAAGAATAGATAATTTCGGATTAATTAAATTCTATTCCTTGTCTAAATAGTTTATATTTTTACTTATTGAATATGCTGGGGCTGCGACATCAACCAGCCCATAGGGCCTTTCTGAAAATCAGCGCAGGGCACTGATCCTAGCACATGCTGAGACTGGTACCCATTGCCAAACTTCAATTGTTTTCTTGTACCGCAATTTTATGTACTTGTTATTTAATTTAAACTGTTGTTGGCAATAAATATTTATTTTATATTATTTATAATTCGAGCTGTTGGCGATGAAATTTAAACAACAAAATCATTACTAAATTGGAACAAATTGCTTTGTTCCTACGCAAAAACGTTTTCAAGACGAAATCTTTATTCTAAATTTTCATGTAATAACGTAATAATTTTTTTTTGTACAGGTTTCGTACTCGTAAATATATTAACACCACTGAATATAATAATAAGTTTTTTAAATAAAATTTAAAAATATTCAATCTACTCCCTTGCAATTAAAACAGACTTTGAAAGTTTTAAAAGGCAAATATAGGAATGTTATATGTTTAAAACACTTGTTAGTTTCACAATATATCTGGATAGAAGTTATTCGGTAGATATATGTCATACTAACCTTGCCTGGCACTATGTATTACAAGGAAATAGCATCCTTTATCTAGTGGATACATTTTAACCAAACATTGTGAAACAAGCCTTAAAAAATATTTAAGCACATACAATTGAAATTAAGTATCACCACCTGATGGTAAGTGATCACCACCGCCTATAGACACCCGCAATACCAAAGAGATTGCAGATGCGTTGCCAACCCAGAGGGCTAAGATGGAACCTCTTGTGCCAGTAATTATATCGGCTGTCTTGCTCACCACGCCGGAACACAACAGTGTAAGCACTGCTGCTTAGCGGCAGGATTAGCGAGCAAGATGGTGGTAGCGATCCGGACGGACCTTGCACAAGGTCCTACCACCCGTGAAATATAAGTAAATGTCCATAATGTCTGTTACGAATATAAATGCGTCAGTAACTTTGTTTTCGTTTGAGTGGGTAATTGTTCTAAAGATATATTTTACGCAATTTGACCTACTAGTTTGTTTTCTTGAGGCTGAAGAAGTTCCTCCATAAACTCCTTGACCATTACCTTCAGGTTTGCATTAATTTTTTCTTGCTCCCTGAAACAAATGTTGTTATTAGTCTCGGATTGTTGGTCCCCCTATTCTGGCGTCTATCGAGATTCATCTCACATTCGAGATCTTTCAACAAATGACAGATTATGAAGGGATCTGACAGCTCCTTTTGGCATATCTCAATATGGTATTCCACTTTCAAATCGAATGGCATTATCATCATCATCATCTCAGCCACAAGAAGTCCACTGCTGAACACAGGCCTCCTCCATGGATTTCCAAAGTGGCCGGTTGGAAGCGGCATGCAACCAGCGCCTTCCTGCCACCTGTATGAGGTCATCGGACCATCTTGTGGCTGGTCGTCCTACGCTGCGCTTGCCAATACGCGGCCGCCATTCGAGAACTTTTCGTCCCCATCGGCCATCAGTTCTCCATTCTAATGGCATGCGAATGGCATAAAAGTGCAAAATTGTTGTTGACGACCATTAAAATATTTACATCCAAAGAAGTACATAAAAAATCTGATACAAAGTTACAAAAATTACGAAGAAAAACGATTTTTTTTTTGTGTTTCGGAATATCCTCATTCGAATCTAGATAAAACATGTAATTTTTAAACACGCAATTGAGTTTTTTCCCCGATTCGAAAAATCCTAAATCTGAGGCGTAGTGGGAGTTCCGGAGCCCGGGGGCACTTTTCATGGGATCCTTGGACGCCATTGGTGACGGGAATCACACCCCATTAGGTGACCTGCATCCACATTTTTATAAATAAATATTTTTGGGACAACTAACACCAATTGACCAAGTCCCAAAGTATGCGACTGAAGCTGCTTGTGTTATGGGTACTGGATAACGCATATACATACATTACATAAATAAATATATACTTCAATACATATAACATCCAAGACTCGGGTACAAATATTCGTATTCATCATACAAATGCCCCTGGAATTAAATGATCCTGGAAATGGAACCCGGAACCTTAAGCTTTGTAGTCAGGGTCACTAATCACTAGGCTATCAGGCCGTTTAAATTGATCAGTATTTTCCGTTTTTCGTCTTCCATGGAGGCAATTATGGTGACAGAGGGGTAGCGGTTCAAACGCTCGAGAAGAACTCGGAGGCGGATATAAACAGATAGACAGAACTAGGCTATCAGGTCCTCATTTGCCACTCTATTTTACAAAATAACCATCTAGACTCACTGGACAGTATCAGCCTTGCAGACCAGCTCGGTGTAGTACTTGAGCTTGGGTTCCGTGCCGCTGGTCCGCACCGTGACCGTCAGTCCGTTACCGCACTGCAGGATCACCATCTCGCCCGAAGTGTAGTCCTGCTCGAGACCGGTGCCCAGCACGTCTACGGAAAAGACGAGGTCAAACATTTTTTTTCATAAAATAGGAAGGTAAACGAGCAAGTGGGTCACCTGATGGTAAGTGATCAACACCGCCTATAGACACCCGCAACATCAAAGAGATTGCAGATGCGTTGCCAACCCAGAGGGCTAAGATGGAATACCTCTTGTGCCAGTAAGTGCACCGGCTGGCTTGCTCTCCACGCCGGAACACAACAGTGCAAGTACTGTCTCCTAGTGCAATCTCCTTGGTTTTGCAGGTGTTTATGGACGATGATCTTCACTTACCATCAGGTGACCCACTTGCTCGCTTGCCGTATTTAAAAAATTGCTTATAATTTTATTTAACGTGTATCATCTCACTGCTAGACTCACGTACCTAACAGGTAACCATCTCTATCAGGACCTGCCACGACGCCGGATTCGATTTCAGGGCACTCAGTGGCCATAATATCACTCGGCTTCAGCAAACGTGTCCAGACCAGTCCCACTTCAACCTAGCGATCGTCTGAGCAACACCAGCTGTTTAAATTTTTAAATAAGATTTTTTCACAATGATTCCATCGTGAGATCTTTGCTATTTTTAGGCGCTAAACTTTCTATAAGACTATTTCGGAAGTACCAACTGTATAACGAAAAAGAATCAACGTAATCGGTCAACATGTTAAAAAGTTATGCGTCGAATAGACAACTACTTTCTATGAAGTCGGTTAAAATAAGACAAAAATAAAAAAAAGATTCCGAAGAAGTGAGGAACACCTCCCAAGTCGATTAAAACTAGAATACAGAATTGAAACGTACTCGTTATGGTTATCTCAGCAAACTTAGAGATAATTTCAAAAGCATAAAACAAACTAAAACTCAGTTTGTCTCCAGCGGGTGGTAGGACCTTGTGCAAGGCCCGTCCGGATCGCTACCACCATCTTGCGCGCTAATCCTGCCGCTAAGCAGCAGTGCTTGCACTGTTGTGTTCCGGCGTGGAGAGCAAGACAGCCGGTGTAATTACTGGCACAAGAGGTATTCCATCTTAGCCCTCTGCGTTGGCAACGCATCTGCACTCTCTTTGTTGTTGCAGGTGTCTATAGGCAGTGGTGATCACTTACCATCAGGTGAACCACTTGCTTGTTTGCCTTCCTATGTTGTATAAAAAAAAACTTAACTTACTTAGGTGTCTGTCATCGTTGTTTTCTTCCGGTATTTTGACTCCGGCAGCAAAATCGTTCACTGACACAATGTCACAGGAACCTACTTTCTTTGGGTACTGGAATATAATGAACATGGAAGTAAATGGAGTATAAAAATTGTTGGTATATTTTATTTGAAATTTAACAGAGCAGACATTAACATTTGTTAATACTATAATTTCCCACCTGTAGCTGAAACTAATATTAATTGTAATAATATTTTTTACAAAAACTAAATAATTCAGGTAAATAGTGATATTTGTAAATAAAATATGTTATCTTCACTTTTCACCATCTGGTTTACTCTAAGCAAGCATGTAAACATGCCGTTTTGATAGTTCAAAAAAGCCTATGTCCGCCAGAGATAGTGTAGCTTTCTATTTGTGAAAGAAGTTTTGGAATCGATTCAGTAGCTCCAAAGATTACCCCCTATATACAAACAAACAAAGTTTACCTCTTTATTATATTAGTGTAGAAGTGTAGATGTAGATTATCATTCAATGCATCAAAACAAAACAAAATAAAATTATTCCAAAAATCATTCAACAAATAATAATCATGGTTAAGTAAAAAAACCAACAGAAGACAAAAGACGAAAACAACATAAAAATATACGTCATTATCAAAATCAAACAGCTTCCTTTAATACAAATTCATCTGATTAAAAACATTGTACTGAAGAAAAATGACGATCATTCGACAACTAAGGTACCCACCTGTCCGGGTCCCTCGTAGTTGCGGATCCTCTGGAAGATCCGGTGTATGGTGGCCTGCTCGTGGCAGATGTAGTACCCGTTGAGGCACACGTGGTACCCGTACTCGCGGTACAGCGCCTGCAGCTGTTCCAGCAGGCTCGAGCCCGCCGCGTACAGCTGCGAGGCCAGCGTGGCCACCTGCGGGGCAAGCTGGCTTGTACCGTGGGTCACGCAACACAGACTTAAGGGGAGTGTGAACCCAGCGCTCTCCATAGACGTCGGTTACACGCCCATTCTGTCGTCAGTTCAGTCCATCATTCTGGTCAGAATGACGAGAGAATTATCGTGTAACCTGTCTCGTGTCGTGTCAGTCTGAACTGATCGTAACCGCGTCCATTTGTCATCATTCTGGCATCAGTCAAAACTATACCGAAATGATGGACTGAACTGACGCCAGAATTAGCGTGTAACCGACGTCATACAAACGGCGATAACGTTTTCCAGCCTCTAAATAAACCTTAACCTATAGCCTTTATTCTTAATAGTTTCAAAAATATTGTCGTTTTTTGTGTTTTGTATGAAACTCCTTAAATGCAAGTATTGTCGAATCTACGAACAATATTAAAAAAATCAAAACATACAAGCCTACTTCTAAGGCATAATGAGAACATACCAAAAAATCGTTGGCACCAATTATCTTGCTATTCCGCGAAACCAAATTAGGTTAGGCAAGGTAATTTGTTCTAGTTTGTTGATAAGGACCTCCGAAAGGTGACGCGACAGGCGACAGTGACAATTCGCCGTACATTACTGTGTCGACAAGTAACGCTACAGACTTACAGACTTAACATCATGGTGGGCAAGCAATGTATACCGAGTTGTTATTGTCACCTGTCGCGTTTATGAAGTTGGGTCCAGGCGTTACCTTGCAGTTGTTCCAGTTTGTTGTATAAAAAAATAGCGGAACATAAATGACGTCCTAACATTACGTCCTCGTACAACCTGCTACAAACTTGTTTTTTTTTTTAATCTGAGTTTACTAATTTTTTTGTTATACTCAAATCATTCTCGAATGGCGGCCGCGTATTGGCAAGCGCAGCGTAGGACGACCAGCCACAAGATGGTCCGATGACCTCATACAGGTGGCACGAAGGCGCTGGCTGCATGCCGCTTCCAACCGGTCACTTTGGAAATCCATAGAGGAGGCCTATGTTCAACAGTGGACTTCTTGTGGCTTCTTGTGGATAATGATGATGAAGCAAAGCATTCAGTACACGGGTAACATAAAGCGATAGTTACGTGCACGGCAGCCGAGACGCCATCCTTGTCGGGCACGCGCGGCGAGCACATGTAGCCTATGGCCTCCTCGAACGCAAACAGCGGCTGCTTGCCCTGCTGCATCAGGAGCAGGGCTGTGTTGCCTGCACACAAATAATAGACTTTAACTTCTCGGCCCCATGTCGTTTAGTCGCGACAGCCAATCAAAATACGTCATAAAAAGTTCATCCCAAGCAACATGCCCGGAAGGCTCACCCATCCACTTGAAGCCGGTGAGCGTCTGGACGAAGTGTCCGCGTCCCTTGACGAGCGCGCGCAGCATGGTGGAGCTGACGACGCTGGTGATGACGTAGCAGTCCCGGCCGGCGCCGGGCGCGCGCGCGCGCAGCAGCCACCACGCCAGCAGCGCGCCCATCTCGTTGCCCGAGAACACCTTCCACGAGCGCCGCCTGGCGGTTGAACACCAGACACATAAGACAAAAAAACTGGAACCGACTTCCTCGCTCCTCCGCGAGACCGGTGCCGTTTGCGTTTCGAACGAAATACCTCAAGCAGCGGACGGTCGTACTATTTAAAATCCCGTCGATGCCACGTGTAGAGGCGAAACGCGCGCAGATCGTGTAGTTTAACTATTTTGTGTTGGTGGTTTGTAGTTGAGACTGTGTGATGTATTTTGTCTCATATAGAAGCGAAGAAGGATGAGGTTTTGCATGAAAATATATATGTCACACAGATGCAGCTGTTTTGCGATCGCATATCACTGGTTTCGCGGAGTAGCAAGATAATTTGTTCCAGTTTGTTGATACAGTCTTCCGCAAAGCAACGCCTGAACCTATGTATCGATAATAAGGACCAGCCAAAATTTAAGCGTAAGACCACCAGCGGCCCTAACATGACAGCCCAGGTTTAGTTTAACCCCTCCCTGCGTCTCTGTCTAACTAGTGTCATAAGAAAGGGACGCAGATAGAGATAAACTAAACTTGGCCAGTCATGTTAGGGCCACAGTAATCACCGACTACCTGAGGTCGACGTGTCGCCCGTAGCCCAGACGCGTCTACAGTTTCATGATATTTTATGCAAGAGTTCTTCAGGAAACCTAAAAGCAAGCAAGGTTCAGCGATCTTTGATTTGCTAAATTTCATGGGTGGCGGTGAACTTTCCATCAGGTCTTGAGTGAAGGCCTTTTCCTCTTGTTTCCATAAAAAAAAACCTAAACTGACCTGTCATCGTACTCAGCCACGGCCAGCCTATCAGCGTCAGGGTCGTTGACCAGCGCCAGTTTGACTCCGTTTTCCTCAGCCAGCCGCTTGCTGAGCTCCAGGCACTCCGGCTCCTCAGGGTTGGGGAACGTCACCGTCGGGAAGTCCGGGTTCGGGTCTTGTTGTTGTGACACGCTTAGTGGTGGCTAAAAGGGAAATAGCTGGTTGAAGTAGAATAGAATAGAAAATAACTTCATTCATCCACAACAGAGAGAAGGCTCATCACAAGTTGCTCTTTTACATCAACGTAAAGTAACAACTGGTAAGTTACTGGTAAATTGATAGACAGTGGGTGTATGTGAACTTCGCAATCCACAGGGGGCCCATGTGGGAACGAACGCTTAGGCCCTCTCATTATGGGAGGCAGGCTGTACCCCGCAATGGGACGTGTGTACACAAAGGATAATGATCAGTCACTCAAATCAACCCAGATCCACCTGATCCTTTATACAGGCCAGCTCGGGTGGTAGGACCTTGTGCAAGATCCGTCCTGATCGCTACCACCATCTTGTTCGCTAATCAAGCCAGCTAAACAGCTTGCACTGTTATATTCCGGCGTGAAAAGCATGTCTGGCGGTGAAATTATTGGCACAAGAGATATTTCATCTTAGCCCACTGGGTTGGCAACGCATCTGCAGTCTCCTTGGTGTTGCGGGTCTATGGGCGGTGGTGATCACTTACCATCAGGAGATCCATCGTCTGGCTTGTCTTTCTATTTTATAAAAGGGCTTCTTAATTTTTACGCTTCTTTGCCTGAACCGTGGCGTAAACATTCCTCTTCGAAAAGGGGAACGGAGCTGTGAAAAGCTGAGTAAAACAAAGATGATGCCTAGTTGTAAATTAAATGATTATCAAACACAAAACTCACCTTTAAATTAACAGTTTCGAAAGCCTTGACGACATAATTGTAGCCCACGCCATGCATCGCGCTGTAGACAGTCTTGATAGCAGCTTCTTTGTTGACGGTTAGTTGAGCCACCGGGACGCTCTCTTTGATGTACTCTAGGTATTTAGACGTGACTTCTGCAAGGCAGTCCTTTACCAGGTTGTGCGAGCGAATGTTGTCTGTCACCCAGTGGCTGTCAGGAATACTGGAACGCAATTTAAATCAAATGAATCACATCTAAGCAATCGCAAGCAAAATATCGAAATACCTGAATCTGTTTGAAACGTGAACGTCAAATGGCCGTCTTGCAAAAGAATCATGAAATGTGGTGTACCTCAGGGTAGTGTACTGAGCCGGTTATTGTTTCTTATCTATATCAATGAGGCCCAAGGAGGTGCATCATCCATTGCTGTTTGTAGATGATAGCACAAGCCTTATAAAAACTGGCGCTTTATATCTTTATGAATATAGCATGGTAATTATTGTCAAAAACCTATTATACTATATTATACTTAGCAACGACTGAATTTACCTTTTAAAAGGTTTTTAAAGTGTAATACCATACCATTAGACTAAGTGGTGAAGAAAAATAACAGATCGTAAAAACGCACTGATTTGCTCAATTTGGTATGAGAGAATTATAGTTCTTGAATGCTACATTTAATACATGTTTATACTTATTTCTTTAGGTCATTATCATTATTTGTGTAGACACAGTCAAGGGATTCAATTCGCAGTCTTATTTCCTATCCATTTAAGTTATTTGGACACTTAGGCCGCTACGAAAACTACTTTGATTACTTTTTGATTCTGTTCAACATAATGTTTTGTTTTTTATTCTGTCCTTCTTGTGTGTATTTGTATGTTTTATGTTGAATAGTTTTAAATAAATGCTTTTTCTTTCTTTCTTTCTTTACTTATTGCGATATGATTATATCTCTAAAGTCACTTAAAATATTCGTAACTTAATACTTGAAAGAAAATTTAAAAAAAATTCTTACTTCCGTAAAATGTCTATTATGTCTAATTCTTAGTTTTAGTTATCTTGTTGGACGCTTTGAATGACGAAGTAAGCCAAGAAGAAACTTTTTTATAAATAAAATAAAACAAAAATAAAGAACATATTTCAAATTTCATTTTCTCGCTTCAACAGTTTAGGCTGGCGCTGTATGTCAGTCAGTCAGTAACGGAACTCTTTTACATGCATGTAATATTCAATTCAATTCAATCATTTATTTATATAGATTTATAGTACAAAAACTTACTGTAAGCATTGGGTGATCTCTTCTAAAATATTGTTGTCATGTGGCGCAGTGATCTGGGACCCGTTGCCCCAGTAGACCTTAAAATAATATGTACCAATAATCAAAATGACAGTTGAAATTACATTACAGTCTAAAATTGAAGCTGACATAACTTCTTGCATGTCAAAATTAAGTAAACAACTTAGCGTATTATTTTATTCTTCCTTACAAAAATATCCAGCCAATGTTACGTCACAGGACAGCCGAAGCAGAGGGGTTCCACTCCGCACTGTAGGAACGCTCGACCGCCTTGCCTATGGCATAGGCAAATCGCAGTAGGTTGTCGGCTCGCCGCGCGCTCGCTCGCTCGCCCCCGCCGTGTCAGTGTAATTGAAAACGAATGCCGCGCAACCCTAGCGTGTCGCCGGGAGGAGCGGGGGGAAGGCGGGCGCGGGCGGCGCGTTCCTTTTGACTCGCGCCGTCTGGCGCATGGCGTAAGTAATACGAACTTTTTGATCGTGTGAATAAAGTTGGAATTCGTTTAATCGCAGTCGTAAAAGAGAAGTTTCTGTACGTTAGTACTATTATTTATTCTGTGGCCGAGGCGTTCAGTGGTTCTAACATGACAGACCAGGCTTAGTTTAACCCCTACCTGTGTCTTTGTCTTACATGTGTCATGAGAAAGGGACGCAGATAAAGGTAAACCAAACTTGGCCAGTCATTTTAGGGCCACAGGGAACATTCTCAGAAAACTCAGGAGCTTCCTTAAGAGGAAACACAAGGGCTGTTTTTCCATACAAACGTCGTCCCCTGTTTCCTCTCTGGATAATGCCAGTAGAGCAATTTTTTTTTCCAAAAAATCGTTGGCCACTATTATGCATGTCCCTATGTTTTCCTTTTTTTCATAAATTAATTATTAAAAGAGATATGAACATTCAAAAACCTAAAAAATTGGCCAGATTTTCGGCTGCGTTCATACATTCAGAAAACAAATTTTACTAGATTATTTAAAAAAAGAAAAAACATAGAAACACTGCCAAAGCCTTTCTTTAATTTTTAATGAAAAAAGTAGTTCAATCGGATAAGTATTGGAGAAGGAATCAGGGGTCTACGAATCGTTGATTTTGTGTACTTTAAATAGGTATTTTCAGCCCAAGCTGCAGCTGTCTCTATTGCACTCTGCGGGGGGAGGCTTGATAGATGGAGGCAGCAATAGATTTTACAAATACCTATTTTTCAATTCTCTAGGCCTTGGTGTTTCCTCTTAACTAAGTACCTTATACCCGTTGTCCTCCTTGGGGTTGTGGGAAGCGGTGACCATGACGCCGCCGGCCGAGCCATACAAGATGGTGGCGAAGGACACGAGCGGCGTCGGACACACCGCCGAGAACAGCTGCACCGGCACCGCGGCCGACACGAACACGCGCGCCGTCAGCTCCGCGAACCTGCGCGGGTTGGGACGACGGTCGCTTTTTATATTTATAAATTTATTTATTTATTTATTGTAACTCAAAAAAAAGGTGTGTACAAACAAAACAATATAGTAGAGGAGGCCATGGAAGATCGACCTTCGCCCATCAGATAACTAGATGGGACATATTTTTTATCAAATATAATTTATTAATAAACATGCCTACCTGGCAAGCAGATGTGAAGCCAAGCACAGAAATAAGTAGGCAAGCTTACCTAGGCATATTCTGTGTGTTAAAAACTATCAGTTGAAATGAAATTCATTTGGTTATGAAAAGAGTGAAGGTGATGAAAGAAAACGGATTAAAATAATTTTAATTAAAAATAGCTATGGACACTTTTCGATAGGCAAGTTATCATAGGCATGTTTGTTAATAAATTATATATATTTTTTTTATTAATCATAAAGTTACAAATACTGTGACCTTATTAATATTACAATCTAGCTTAAGAGCTAATAAGTAATTTTAATTTAACATAAACTGCTACTGAAAATAAACTTAAGAATGCGTCCATCAACACTTTTCTTAATGTCTCTATTAAGGGGAATACACTTTGTTTTTATGTTCCTTTAGGTAGCATTTGCTACTCTACGACACTTATACTATCACTAAACTAACTCGAAAGGTTATGTCCGTATTGTCGAGGAGCGGATAGCCTCGACGTTAACGTGGTGGTGAAGCCTGTGTTCGTAAGCTTCTGCGTGTTTTTTAATGACATTGACTACGAGCTCCATTTTTAGGTCCCGATGGAGGTCATCATTTCTTATATACCAGGGTGCGTTTGTTGCCTCCCTGAGAACTTTATTTTGAAATTGCTGAATCATTTTTATGTTACTTTGTTTGGTGCAACCCCAAAGCTGAGCACCAAAGGTCCATACTGGCATAAGGACCTGTTTGTATAGCATAAGCTTGTTATGGATGGATAGAGTTGAGTTCCTGCCAAGGAGCCAATGCATCTTCTTAAATCGTATATCAAGTTCAACTCTTTTCTTCTTAACGTGAGCTTTCCAGCGCAGCTTGGCGTCAAGTGTAATGCCAAGATATTTGGCAGTATCATTATAGGGTATTTGTTGATCGTTTATGTATACTGGGTGGTACTTGGTTGCCTTGTTTGAGAAATAAATATGAACGGACTTAGACTCATTCAGCTTTATTCGCCATCTTTTTGTCCAATCATTTATTTTATTAAGGGAAGTTTGTAATTTATCTGTTGCTTCTTCGTGGGTGTCTCCTATCGTCATAATAGCTGTATCATCGGCAAAAGTTGCAATAGTATTACTTTCTAATTTAGGGATATCACAAGTGTAAACTAGGTATAGGACCGGACCTAAGACACTCCCTTGTGGTACGCCAACATTTATGCACTTTAGAACAGAATAAGAATCTTCGTGCCTCACTCTAAATACTCTGTCAGCTAAGTAGGATTCTAGTATCTCAGAATATTGTGTTGGAAGCATTGATCTTAGCTTATATGTCAGCCCGTTATGCCAAACCTTATCGAATGCTTGGGCTACGTCTAGAAATATAGTTGAGCACACTTTCTTTTCTTCTAGACATTTTTCTATTGTTGTAGTAAGTCTTATATTTGATAAAAAATATGTCTCATCTAGTTATCTGATGGGTGAAGGTCGATCTTCACCGGCTCTTAGACTAATACCAACAAACTGGAACAAATAACAAATTACTAAACAAAACAAAACCTGGCACAAGAGACGTTCCATCTTAGCCCTCTGGGTTGGCACGGCATTTCTCCTCGGTGTTGCGGGTCTCTATAGGCGGTGGTGATCACTTACCATCAGGTGACCCACTTGCTTGTTTGTCTTCCTAATCATAAAAAAAGCATACCAATAAACTAATCCGCGAAACTTGAGTTAGGTACTCCGCGTTAGTTTCGCGGACTAGCAAGGTAATTTGTTCCGCTTAAGTAAATCTATTGTGTACAGTCAGCGTCAAATATACCAGAGCGGGCAAGGTGTCAAAAATATTTGAACTCGACTATATTGTCAAATATGCTCGGGCGTGTTCAGATATTTTTGACCACCTTGCCCGCTCTGGTATATTTGACGCTGACTGTACCCAGCGAGCTCCATACAAACGGCGATAACGTTTTCCACACTCTAAATCTTAGCCTATAGCCATATTTTTTTTGTATGTTGTCATTTTGCCCTAGAACTAGGTTTGTATGTTTTGATTTCTTTAATATTCTTTATTTTCAAAAATATTCCCGCTTTTTTGTTTTGTATGAAACTTTTAAAATGCAAATATTGTCAAATCTATGAAGACTATTAAAAAAATCAAAACATACAAACCTGGTTCTAAGGCATAATGACAACATACCAAAAAAACATTGCCATAGGTTAAGGTTCAGAGGGTGGAAAACGTTATCTTTTGCATGGGGAGCGCTTTTTGTTTCTGGGTACACACTCCTCTTAACAAACCGAAACAAATTAGCTTTTTGCATTTTGGCAAGCTGCTCTTTGTCAAAATGCAAAATACGCAATTTTCCTATGCTAGATACAAAACGTCTAATAGTGTACATATATTGTAAGTACTAGCTTTTGCCCGCGACTTCGTCCACGTAGACTTGTTTACTTGAATCAAGCAAACGTGCACCCAACACGCAATCTGCAATATTTCCTGGACAAATTAATGAGAATTAGTTGCTTTGCTGCTCATGACGTCACGGCGGCGTATAACTCACTTATCGCTATCCCGTGGGAACTATGCATTTTTACGGAATAAAAGTACCCTATATGTTAATCCAGGTTATTATGTGTGTGTCAAATTTCATCCAAATCCATTCAGTTGTTTTTACGTGAAAGAGTAACAAACATCCATCCATACTTACAAATTTTCGTGTTCAGTAGGATTATTTCTCTATCGATTGTTAAGAGTTTAACGTCATTTTAAAGTCGTAAAGTGTTCATTATAAATGATTATAGCACGTTACGTGTATTAGCCAACACATGTAACTATGTAACGCTGTAAATCTCCAGTGACGGAATTAGTATTGTTTTCTTGTCCGAAGATACGTTATCAGTATCACAATACAAAAACAATAAACTTTAAAGGAAAACAGTTAGTTTTATAATGAAGTCACAGTTAAACAGTGTATTAGTTGCATATTATTACTTGGTCGCTTGTTCGGTGACGTCATGTACAGTCAAGGGAATTGAAACACGTACCACCGCAGAACCTAGTCGAAGAGACATACGCATGACATTTGTATGACATAGCGTGGCGTTTAACGCGTCGCGTCATTGCGATAGGGTTCTGAGGTGGTACGTGTATATATTTCCCCTACTGTATGTAAAGAAAAGAACCAGTGTGACGTAACGTTTGTAAGATCCGTAGGTGTGTGTAAAGTAAAGGTTGATTTTATTCGTTCAGATTATTACTACTATTTTTTAAGGAGGTAAACAAGCATGCGGGTCGCTTGACGGCAAATGATCACGTCGCCCATGGGAACTAGCGACCACAAGAGAATCGCTGATCCGTTGCAGGCGTTTAGGTAAGCGTGCTTCCGCGTCTCCCTATCAAACGGAGTAGCAAGCTACTACTTCACGCTTGTATTCTGTGGAGTGTGATACTGCCGCAGTCGAGCCAGCAACTGGCTACAGTGCGTGGCTGGTACCCAGGGGCTCATGCTCGAGTCCCTCTATTTCCCAAAAACACTTTCTTTACATCTTACCTCTTGCTGTTGTGTCGGCCATCATATCCAATGACCACTCCGTTCTGCAGTTGACTCTGGTGGCATTCCTTTTTGAAATAGGAACACAGACCCTGAAAAAAAAATATTTTTCATATAAAACTACCGTGAGAATCAGTCATATTGAAATAAACGGATCAATCATGTTGGCAACACCAACATGTATTACGTTGGTACAACTGCCTTTCTTCGGCAGGGGGCTTCCACTCCGCACTGTACGTACGCTCGACCGCCTTGCCTATGGCATAGGCAAATCGCAGTAGGCTGTCGGCTTGCCGCGCGCTCGCTCGCTCGCCCCCGCCGTGTCAGTGTAATTGAAAACGAATGCCGCGCAACCCTAGCGTGTCCGGGGAGTAGCGGGGGGAAGGCGGGCGCGGGCGGCGCGTTCCATTGCACTCGCTACGCCTGGCGCATGATGTAAGAAGTAATACGAACTTTTTAGGCGTGTAAATAAAGTTGGAATTCGTTTAATCGCAGTCGTAAAAGAGAAGTTTTTGTACGTTAGTACTATTATTTATTCTGTGCCCTTATGGAGGGTAATAATTTTATGGGTCTATAAGTCAGGGCCCCTCGGGGTCCCGTATCGTTGATACGGCTGATACGGCGGTACCTACGTCCCTGTCCCAATCCAGAGTTTTTCAGTTTTCACACAAGAAATTAGCGGCACAGTCTACGCCTACAACTCATGTATTGAAAGTCGAATTATCGCTCGACATGCTTTGGATCAATGGTTATCGAGAAGATTCATGCTAGGTGCACTGAAAAGGGGTCGAAACGTCAAGAATTAGATTCGTTACAATACTCGCGATAAAAACCGAGTACCGAGTAGGACCTTGTGCAAGGTCCGTCCCGATCGTTAGATAGCACAATCTTGCTCGCTAATCCTGCCGCTAAACAGCAGTGCTTGCACACTGCTGTGTTCCGACGTGGAGAGCAAGACAGCCGGTGCGATTACTGGCACAAGAGGTATTCCATCTTAACCCTCTGGGTTGGCAACGCAACTGAATTGATTTATTTCATTATTGGTATGTAGTTGTTGCGGTATAATTTACCTACGTAATATGACACTATCAACACTGATTTCTTACTCAATCTATTTTAACTGGGATTTATCTTCTCAGTTGGGGTTCCACCTCAGTGACATTAGATAACACCAACTGCTGATTATATTACTAAATTATTACTATTTACGTAGTTCGTTTTTAAGAAAATTGTACGGTGAGGCCAATAGTAAGTGTGTATCTTTTATCTATGCATTCTATTATATGTTTTGTATATATATAGTAGCATTTATCATTGTATGCCTATTGCTCGTTGTCTATCCGCACCGCCCACAACTTTTCTGTTTAAGCCCAAAGGTTGACTGGCAGAGAATGTCTTAAGGCATTAAGTCCGCCCTTTGTACATTCTGTGTTTTTTGTGCAATAAAGTTTAAATAAATAAATAAATAAAATAATAGTATAATTAAATTATAGTCGAGTAGTTCGTCCTATAGTCGTTTATTATATCGACTAGGGAATGCAATAACCGGATGAATTTGATTACCGGTAAATTACCGACCTATGGAGGTCGTTACCGGTTAACCGGTATTTTTACCGGTAATTATTATTTTTAGATTTTTCAAGAGAAAAACGTTAATTTGGTGTTTTCTTATTCACTTTTACCAACAATCACTCAGAATGATAATCGCTATTAGTGATATCTCAAATCACCATGCGACATGCGCGTTGATGGCGTTGGGGAACGTAGATCCGTGTCTATAAGACGGTCATAACATCTAATATTAATGTATGGATGTAAAGCGTGGAGAGGAAGGAAGACTTTGAAGGAAGAGAACAAACTTTTAGCTGTCGAGAGGAAAATCTTCCGTGAAATTTTGGGACCGACGCAGAGGGAATATGGTAATTTGAGAATCCGGCTGAACCGAGAGCATAAGTATCTAATGTCTGAGCTAGTGATTAAAGAGACACAGCCTTTTAAGTACATTTAAGACTTGACTCATTTTTAACGCCTCAAGACTAGACTAGTCTTTTAACCCTTAAGTTTTGAGCCATAAAACGAAAACTGAAACTAATTTGAGTCGCAGTCTTTTATAACCTTAGGCCTTAAAAACTGAATCATTCCTTAAAAGACTTAATGGACTAAAAGAACTCGGGCATGTCGCCTCGGGAGTCGTGAGGGGTGTGTGTATAGTTACATACCGATATTATTTTTGTATGAAAATATATGCCGCACAGACGCAGTTATCTTGCACGAGCACGGCACTGGTTTCGCGGAGTAGCAAGGCAATTTGTTCCAGTTAGTTGTAGATAGCGATATTGCCACAAAGTAAATAATAACATGATTATAATTAAACCGTATTATTTTATTTTCAATCTGCGGGGTTTAACAGACACAAAAGATTTGTGTGTATAAAGCCTGATCATGATTGAATATCATGTACGACTCAGGTGCAAGTCTTTTTAAAAACGTTTAATGACTAAGTCTTATTAATAAGAAGGCAAACCTCCACTCTTCATTTTTAGAGTCCAGTCCTTTAAAATGGAGTCAAGTATTTTTAATAATAGGCCTTAAAGATTGAGTATCTTTCGTCACTAGTCTGAGCCCAATATTATTAGAAAAGTCATGTCTGCAAGACGATGTTGGTTTGGACATCTATCTACAGAGGGTGTAAGATGATAAAACAGTAAAAAGGGCTTACTTATGGCGGCCGGCCGGTCAACCCAAGTACCGCTGGAAAGATGAAATAGACGAAGGCCTACGCGCCCTATAGACAGAAAACTGACAGAAGATCGTACATCCGATCGTTTCTTCAATATGATACGACTGGATGACAACTTTATCGGTCACAGAATCCCACGTTGAAAACGACAACGTTGGCTAATTCAACGTCCCTATTAAAGTTTATTATGTTTGTTTAACAAATTCAAAGATTTGACAGTTCGGTAAAAAACCGGTAACAGCTACAAATTACCGGTAATTTACCGACTCAAAATAGGGCCGGTTAACCGGTTAACCGGTTTACCGGTTAACCGGATTGCATTCCCTAATATCGACCTCCTCCACGCTAACTGTCGCGATGTCGTAACTGTATACTTGTATAGCCAACTATTGATACATACGACAGTGAGCTGGGATAGTGAGAACGTTTCGTCTTTATCTGGCACTGTGAAGTTTGCCTTTGAAAGAAAAGAACAAAATATTTTAGTATCTCTACCTCTTCTTTATCACTAGGTACTCACTAAAACGAGCATCTGTGTCAGGTAAGTGATCATCGCCGCTCATAGGAACCAGCGATTCCAAGAGAATAGCTGATCCGTTGTCGCCCTGTAGGTCCCTTTACCCCGTGTGCCTTCGGACCTCTCAGCCACCGCACGAAACACAGTAGGGAGCTACTACTACACGCCGGTATTTTATTAGAATGTTGTGATATCATGCTTCCATCGTTGATCACTGTAGTCATCCTAGTTATAGTCATCGTCTTTATAGTCGCATTAGATACTTTATAGTCTTATTACTTCATTAGTCATACCTGCGCAGTCTGCAGCACGACGACATCGTTCATTCCGGTGTAGCCGGCGGCCATGCGCCCGCGCAGGCCGGCCGTGCCGAACTTCTGTCGCTTCATCATACTCGCGCGTAACTTGCTCCATCGCGCGTGCGCTATGTCATCCAACACCTCCGCTGAGGTGTCCGGGTTCTGTTAAAGAATATTAAATGTCAACCGAAGTATATACCTCATTTAAACCTTTATTTTATTATTATTAAATTTTGTAATCGAAATTTCTTTCGATTTAAATTTTAAATGTTTTTTTTTAACATTCAAATTATTAAATTGAAATTGTAATGACAACACAAAGAAAAATTAGGGCAATGGCAGGACTTTAACCTGCAACATCAGCATTCCGTGCCTTGCTTTTGCCAGTTTCGCCACACTGCCGCTACACTGACGCCTTGCGTTTGTCAGTGTAGCGGCAGTGTGGCGAAACTGGCAAAAGCAAGGCACGGAATGCTGATGTTGCAGGTTCAAGTCCTGCCATTGCCCTAATTTTTCTTTGTGTGGTCATTACAATTTTAACTTTATTATTATTATTCTATTATAATAATCTTTATCATCTTCACATAGTGTAATACAATGTCGCTATCATTTCCGATCTGTCCTCATATTTTCGGCCGCTTACTCCATCTAAAGTATCTAATCCATGCATGTAATGGATTTTGATACATTTTGATATATTTTGATATATTTTTGAGTAAGTTTTTTATGTATAGTCGATCAAGTAATTGCTTGACCACTTTTGAACCTTATCCCTTTGTAATATGGTGGAAAAGTGATCAAACAATTTCTTGGTCGACTATACATTATGTACATCCTAATTGTTCCTGTACAGAGCCTCGGTCTTATAAGTCTGTAAGTTTTAAAATGTCAAAGTAAAAAAAATAAACAAGTTAATAAAACCCAGATTTAGTAAATGTAGTAATATTGACTTATCCACTACAAGGATATACATAGTATGGGCCATGATAAGATATGTACAAACACTAAGCAGTTCATTAATATAGTTTAATAACACAGATTTCCAAAAGATAATCTCTTTTATTAACTTTGCCGAAGTTATTACTTAGCGATAGGTGTGCAGCATTTATTATACATAATGATGTATCTATAAGTTACCGTGATTGCTTACCATCAGGCGAACCGCTTACCTGTATGAAACCAATGGGTTTCAAACAGGTAAGCGGTTCGCCTGATGGTAAGCAATCACGGTAACTTATAGAGTTTTACATAGACAAAGTCACACGTAACAGCTAGTAAATAATAAAATAACATAATCAAATCAAAACAGATATACTTGATATCAGTAAAAAATATTTACCAAATAAAAAAAACTTTATATCATTAAGACTAATTATTGTTCGCTCCTTACCCCTTAAAAAAATGTTTACATGAAAATTTCACTTCTTATGGAGACTTCACACCAGAATTATTAAAATAATTAACCCATCAGAGGTGGGGCCAAAATTAAAACTTGACGTCAGTGAAAATCTAGTAAAAAGCATTGGAACATATCTGTGCTTAAGCCATTCATGAACAGGCACGGATATATGCTTAAGCCTCCGATGGGTAAAACATGATTCGAATAATATCAATTGTGTTACAATTTATACCAGCTCATCAGGTTCGTAACAAAATTGTTACGAACCTGATGAAGACTGTAACAAAACTGATATTAATTATTTTTTACATAGCTGAGCAATGTATACAAATTGCTTTAATTATTTTTTGTCACACTATGGCTTTATTGAAAGGAAAGGTTTAAAAACTTCAGGCACTTGAAAACCAATTCTGCTTGATTATATATTATATGAGGGAATATAATATTATTTTATGGCTTGTTTGTATTCCAAGTTATAATAATGAAAATACTAAAAGACAGTTCTAGTTCTACTTCTGGCTTTTTTTTAAGTTACTGTGAACTTAAAAAAAAAGTGATCTCACCAAGCCAACATCAATTAAAAGCAATGAAGTCTACCTTAAATGAACCAGATAGCATATAATTACCCTGCAGCTCTCCAATCAAGGCTTGTGCTCGGTTTTGTATTTATTGAAATGACCTTGCTCTGCCATTTAGCATATAGGTGTAAAACATAAGTAAGATCAGAAAATTATGTAAAAAGTTGCAAAAACTGTGCATTACCTTGTCTATTTTAAGCCAGCCCTCGACTGCAGCATCCAGTTTCGGGTCTCCACTGTTGCAAACTTGCATTTTGTGCAGTTTCTGAATGTTCTTCTGAGATAAAATTACAGCCCGCGCGCCAATTCCACAGGAATTTTGAAACAGTGTTATTGTCCGGAAATAACAAGCAATTACACACTGATAAAGTTACGTATTATTACAGAGTTTTCTTTCAGTTAATTTTTGCTCTGAAAGCCGGCACCAGTGTCCGGTCTCTCAACTCAATCTAAACTTATTTTATCGATGAGAACCAAATTCGACAAATAACACAATTTAGTAGGTTCCTGCAAAATAATCTTTATTGCATAGGCTTAGAGAGCAACGGAAGTTTTTCACAAATTTGTGATAACGTTTGACACTTGACACTTCGGAAGCGTTTAGTTAGCTGCTGTTGAAATCTATTGTTGGATTTCAGCGTTAAATAATTAGTTTAAGTCTTAACATGATTAAAATAAGATAAATTATTTCTTCACAAAAAATAAACCTGAAGATCATCTTTAACGACGTGAAAAAAGTTTATACTAGAGCTAGAGCCATACCCAAACCCAAAACCCGCTTGGCGAAGGTATTAAAAATATTATTAGTAGGTATTAGTCATTAAAAATAAATTCCCACATAAAGTTGTCATTACATTTAATTGCATCAGAATCTAAGCTAAGAATAATTATATTCAGCAAATTCAGGGGCGTAACTAGGGTGGGGCAGGCAGGGCATGTGCCCTAGGCGCCAAATAAGGGCACTGTAAAAAATGTGTAGGTATCTGTTTTTAAAACAATTTACAAAGGGAAAGGGGCGCAGTTTGGATGCGAGCCCTGGGCGCCATTTTACGTCGCTACGCCCCTGAGCAAATTCAAATCTCTTTGAGGATTTAAGATTTTTTTGTCATTTCATACTTACATTTCTTAGGTATCCTATATCTACTACTTTAATACTTTGGGCTTTGCTAATCCGTTGGAAGAACCAAAATTATAAACGGCGTGTGTGTGTCATAGCAGCAAAAACTTCTGGCTAAATAGAAAATAGGCCTTAAAAAGAAAACTTCTCATTCTGTTTGTGTTAGTTTCACATATTTTTCTCCCTATTTCTCTTTCTTACTGACTGTAGCTCGCTGGTACGTGGTATAAAAATAAAATCCTTCACCCATTTCGACGTCACAACGTTGATTAGGAAGCTGGACCAATCTGGTCAATCATTTAATTGCAATTGTCCGACGGAACCCAGCACTCGAGGGGGGCGTCCGGCCATTCAGCAATACTTACCTAAAGGACCGTTGTAGTATTTAAAGGTTAGCATTGACATGATTGACAGTACAACAGTTTTAAGGCAGTCAGGAGCATCACTGGAGGAGACGTCCACTTTTTTGAATGACACCGAATTATTCTAGGTAGTTGTACTAAAATTTATTCTGTTCCCTATTAAGGCAAGGGGGCGATTCTTGGTTCATGCCAAACGCATCTTTCAAAGCAAGCAACCGTATAGCAACTGTCAAATTCTTTTGGAATCTGTTTTTTGACGTACTTAGGTATCTTGAATGTGAGGTGAGGGTGAGTCCTTGGATGGCTAACTAAAACAGGTTTACATGAACCAAGAATTGGGGTCATCCTTCCCCCTTAGCACACTAGCGTTTTTCAGCTATCATTTTGGCCGTGTAATGTATTTAATTTGAAAAATACAGGACAACACCGTACCATAAATGCGTTGTCCCGTCAAAGTCAAAAAAAAGTCAAAATATTTTATTCAGATTAGGCTTACAGGTAGCAGGTATTTTAATCTTTATTATCATGGGTGATGGAGGCGTGATAAATATTTCTCACACGACAGGCAAGGTCCGACCACATCAGGCTTCAGATAATGTCATCTGGTAACACCAACTTTTGCACTCTGATTTCATTTTTGATTATAGGTTGTTTGGTATACAGTTTAGAAGTGTTTTGTTTAAAACTAGCAAAGTTACAGAAACCTGCATAAAAGACAAGAAAACTACAGGCGTTATAGTTTTATTTGGATCGTTTAGAGGCTCCGCTACGTCGCGCGGGTGCACGGAGCGGGTGCACGCCTATCGAACAAATAGTATGAGCCCACACCCGCGCGAATTTTTCTATAGGCGTGCACCTGCTCCGCGCATCCGCTCCGTGCACCCGCCCGACTTACCAGAGGCCCTTAATGGGCGCATCGCCTGCGGGGGGAAGGGGCGGTGCTAAGAGTGATTCAGAGGCAACAAACTTATACTGGTTCAGCCAGGCTGCTGTTTGTTGCTCAACCGGGTCAGTACCCCCCAAAATACCGGCGTGAAGCAGTAGCGTGCTATTTGAGTGAGTGAAAAGATCGAGACAAGTCTGTGCATTTATTGCGAAAAGATGCCACAGGGGGTCGCAATACTCACGATTGAAATGGTTTCCGAAGCTGTTAATAAGTGACCTGCCAAGTATTGTCAAAATAGGCGCCTTGGTGCTTTGTACTGTAAGCCTATATTGCGGTTATAAAAAAAAGCGTTTTACGGGTGGTAGGAACTTGTGCAAGGTCCATCCGGAACGCTACCACCATCTTGCTCGCTAATCCTGCCGCTAAGCAGCAGTGTTTGCACTGTTGTGTGCCGGCGTGGAGAGCAAGATAGCCGGTGTAATTACTGGCACAAGAGATATTCTATCTTAGCCCTCTACTCTGGGTTGACAATCTGCACCTGCAATCTCTTTGGTGTTGCAGGTGTCTATGGGCGGTGGTGTACACTAACCAACCAACTTGCTTGTTTGCCTTCCTATTTCATAAAAAGCGTTTCCAGTAAGTATGAAGAAAAGTAATGAATTGTTGTCTGGATGGCTTTAGTGGACCAAATTGATTCATTCATATGCCACTGCGTAGAACGTTGTCGCAATGTATCATCGCTGGGATATCATGACATTTATTTAGAAATAATTAAGACGTTTATCGTGAAAAGATTTTACAGTGGCCCATGAATCAAATTGGTTGACGTACAGTCAGCATCGAGAGTAGTGAAACACTCGAGAATCTTAAAAAGATCTGCATACATTTTTACACACATGATCTCTTCGACTATGTTGATTATACATTATACATCGTCGCACAGTATACCTACATTGGTCTATCTCTAAGAGTCTAAACTCTTGCTAACCACGATCCTGGAGCTTTTTTCCAGTTTATCAGTTCAGGATACATTTTCACAGGTCAGGTTATTACATTGGAGCGACTGCCATCAGAATTTGACCTTCGTAAGCTCTGTCTCAACGAGTCAGACCGGTAGGATCATGGTTACACGTAAGTTTACACGAATGTACAGGTTTCTTTACAATATTTTCCTGACCGTAAGAGCGTTGGTTACTACAGTGATAAGGTAACGTGTACAAGTTAGAAAAACTCATTGGTATAGTTGCAGGCAAACAACTTGAGCATAAATCGAGTGGAGAGGGTATGTTTGCGCATACACATTTGTACTAGAAACGGCTATTGCGCAGTCGAGGTCAGCGCTCAAGCTGTTTGCCGGGAACTGTACATTACATGGTGACCGCTGAGGATCGAACTCGGTACCTCACGATGACGAGTCAACCACCCAGCCACTAGGCCACCACCGCTCTATCTCTTTCTAAACACGAAGCTATCTATAATATCCTATCCTATTCTCGTCGCTTTTTACAAGCGCAATCATGCACTTGAAGTTTTATAATTAGCTCTCATCGATAAACCAGATCAACGACGTAACATTGGCACTTGGGCAGTGTGTAGTAACAGCGTAGGGCGAGTGGGAAAACAAAAAAAAAACATTTAGTCAAGAGCCAATTTTTTTAAACTATTTGGCTTGTTTTGTGCCAGTTATTTTAGGTGTCGTTTTTCTGCCATGGGTACGGAAGATCCCAATCAGTTGCTATCTGTAGAATTTGAAGTTTACGGACAAGTACAAGGTAAGCCTTTTCCAAAATTAACTCCTTTTTTTAACCACTGACGTAACGTAACGAGGGGTGTATTTGAACGTTTGAAGCTTCTGTCGATCTGTGTATATGTTTGGGGCGTCGTAGATTTAATTCTGATGAACCGATATCATAGCTGTTTTTATTTTATTTTCTTTATTTATTGAATTTATTCGCCTTTGCCTAGATTCATAGAAAAAACATCATCACGATGTGTGCGCAGACAATAGTGTCTGCCCACACATCGTAACCACATAAGATAATCGTAACCCAGACCTCGGACACTAGTGCATTTTTAACAGCTCTATTGCACTATTTTACAGCGTAATTAAGCTGAACAGATCTTAGACATATTTGATGAAAAACTAGGTAACGGTTTTCAAGATATCTAACTTTTAAAATACATATACCTGGGATGAATCCTAATCTTTCAGTCTATATTGTCTAAGATCCTAATAATTAACTGAGTGAAGTTAGTTATTTACTGGACTTAGGCAATGAGTAGGCAACGATGTAACTTTTCTAAATTAAAAACAGACTTGTTCGAACGGGGTAGTTTCGTAGGTACATAAACAAACATAACTATTTAAAAATCACTTTAGTGTACTTGTAATATTTGAGGAGTTCCCTCAATTTTTCGAGGCTCCCAACATCACAATTGGACTTTTCCATGAATTAGGACAGTAGGAAGCGCGTCAAAATTGACTCGCACGAAACGGGTAACTTAGCTACAAATTAATATTGCAAGTTTAATATAAAAGCTTGTAAAAAAGATTAAAAATAAGTAAGTATATTTTATTAATTTATTTTGTTTTCGCGACAATTTGACATAAAACAATTAAAACTTTATTTTATATATCGCGTGGATTGTAACGAATTTAAATCGAAATAGATTTGTTACAATACACGCGATATAAACCGTTTTACTTGTTTGATTTTAACACTTCTTACTGATATCCCACATAATGCACAGGGTAAAAAAAGGACTCTATTTTCATGGCCTGTAGGTATCCCTGAAAGATCTAAAAGCGAATCAGAAATCTAATTTGATATTCAGTTTTGAGTCCACATCTCGCACAAAATGTTTAAATTTCTGTTCTGAAACCATTTCGTTTACGTACTAGAATCCGCACATAACGGACAAACAAACATACACCGGAGTGACGTAATTATGGTTCAATTTTGCACTTTGGCTACTGATATCTTAATTAGGCTATTGGAACAGCTCTCCTCCGTGGTATTCTTTTGAAAGCGGTTTCAAAACTTTCCAAAACAAAAGGGATTTGTAATAAAGGAAATTATATTTTAAAAAGTAATTCCCAATCCGCAGAACTCGCGAAAAGTTGGGGAGTGCCCTACACTTGAAATGTTGATCCTTTTAAACGTTCCCAACTTGGAAACTTACTCAAATTCGTAATTACTTGGTGGAGCTCTAAATAATGAAGTATTACATACTTAAATTCATAATTAATTTGGTGTCCGCTAGTATTATGCATTAATAATAAGTATAGAACGCTGAAGTGGCAATGGGTCGGTCATATAACCCGAAGAACCGATAACCGTTGGGGTAGACGAGTTCTTGAGTGGAGACCACGGATCGGCAAACGTAGCGTGGGACGTCCTCAGACTCGGTGGAGCGATGATCTTCGCAGGGCGGCTGGCAAGAGCTGGATGAGAGTGGCCGAGGATCGTGCTCAGTGGCGTGCCATGGGAGAGGCCTATGTCCAGCAGTGGACGAACATAGGCTGATGATGATGATGATGAATAAGTATAGAAATCGTGGGTGTTTTAGCGCGTATGAAATAAAATGAAGACAAATTATCTTCTCCCTAATACCTAAGCATGCAGTACACGGATTTTACGAGATTATGCATACAAATATAGTATAAGGTCTTTTTGCAATTTCTCACTATGCTTACCTGTGTAGTATCATGCGATTGCAACTGCATAGTGCATAGCTGTATTATGTAGTACAGTTTCCGGCAAACTTCTTGAGCACTGACCTTGACTGGGCAGTAGCCGTTTCTAGTACAAATGTGTATGCGCAAACGTACCGCTACACTCGATTTATGCTCAAGATGTTTGCCTGCAACTATAACGTAGACCATTTCGCTATTGATCATTCGTATTAGTCATTAATCATTACGACGTAGGTCGTAGAGTGGACGCATATTAGGATAGTATTATTGGTGATTAGTTTACGTAGAGAGAGGCGATTTATTGAGTAAAAACAAAACTTATTGGAACAAAACTTCTTGACCGAGATTGAGAATCGATGTTTTAATCTGTAGTTAAATATCGACAGTTAAGAGTAGTGTGAACCCAGCTCCAAAAAGCGCTTTCCATACAAACGGCGATATCGTTTTCCATCCTCTAAACCTTATGTATGTATGTATGTAAATTCTTTATTGTACAAAATAACATAAATGACAAGAAGAAATACAGTTACCTTAACCTTTGGGAATGGTTTTTTGGTATGTTGTCATTATGCCTCTGAACCAGGTTGTATGTTTTTATATTTTTTTAAATTCTTTATACATTATTTGTGACAATATTTGCATTTTAGAAGTTTATTCATGCAAAACAATAAAACCGCGTTAAGACCACCTTTTGGATAACTATATTTAAGATTTATCTGTAATTCTATGCAATTGATAATGTGATATTTAATCAAGATTATTGTATTGCGTAAAGCGTGAATATTTTTAAACTATACAAAATATTAAATAAATCAAAACATACAAACCTTGTTCTTGAGTATAATGACAACATACAAAATCATGGCTATAGGTTAAGGTTTAGAGGGTGGAAAACGTTACCGCCGTTTGTATGGAGAGCGCTGGGTACATAGTCTTAACTAGAATCTCTAATCAGCGTGGTATAATTAGCTTGGCTCGTCTAGATCGGTGTCAGCGATTGAGGCAAGTCTAGTAAGAGTTAATTTAAAACAAAATCTAGAATTTTGTGCGGGTGGTAAGACCTTGGGCAAGGTCCACCCAGATCGCTACCATTATTATTATTGTTATAAGCTCAACCTGTTTCCCTTTGGGGTAGGCAGAGACCACAGAACGCCACTTGCCCCGGTCGACGGTCCTGGCATACTTCCCTCATTACCATCTTGCTCGTTAATCCAGCCGCTAAGCAGCTGCAGCATCTACTATCTTCTTGGTGTTACGGGTGTCTATAGGCGGTGGTGATCACTTTCCATCAGGTGACCCATTTGCTTGTTTGCCTTCCTGTTTCATTAGAAAAAAAGCACTGCTTGCAGAGTATGATATTAGATCTTTACGTCTCTTTGATATTAAAATTCCAGGATGTTACTTTACCAAGTTCTGCAAGGAGATTGCGGAAACCATCGGCATAGTGGGCTGGGTGAAGAACTCGAAAAGAGGGACCATCGTGGGCAAGATCCAGGGCGTGAAGACGACCATGAACCAAATGTTAGTACCCGCATTTATAATATTAATATGTGGTAGGATTAATAGGATATCAGAACTTTAATGCGATGATAACGGCTCACCCCCACACGACCACAGCCGGTATTACGGCATTAAAGTCCCGATAGACGATATAAAAACGTAAAATCGCCTTTAGCAGTTAATGCGCCGCAGCTCCATAGATATTGGCACCAAGTACAAAAAATTACTCGGAAATATTCAAAAAGTGAAGCGAATGAACTGAAAAATGTTTTGTTAACACGTAACCACACCTATTATACAAAAAAACTATTTTTTACACCTTGCTTACCTAACTCTTGATTTTAACACTTGGTAAATAAAGCATCAAACGTTATGACTAGCAAATAGTTTTGCTAATTTAAACGAACTTCGCTTTTTTTCAGTGTGAAAAGTTTAAGTCTAAGCGATTATACAAACTTGATCCCGTTTTGCTGTTCTATTTTATTACATTATATTATGTGAAAAGTCGATTTTATGAGAAGGGAGAGAAGGGAAAACCGGTTTTAAACGGTTATTTCTTAGAAAAACTGATCTGCTTCGCATTCTCTAGTGCAGGCGTATCAATACGGCGAATACTGTTATGTTACAAGCGAATACCCAAGTCTATCGGCACCTTTATGCATAGAGTTTGAGCCGCTGTCATTTATGCTGTAGATGTGTAATTTTAGGTTGAGTTGTTTACTTTTTTTCTTATTATTCTTGGTCGTTTTCCAACTTTATAATTGGCTAATTTAGTGTATCAGCACCGCGTTGTCATTAGGTCATAACAGGTAAACAAGGGAAGTATTATAAGAATTAAAACGATCAAGGCCAGAAATAATTAAAACGATAAGTACAGTCAAGGAATTAAATTTCGAACCCACCTAAGGTTCAATAGCATATAGCAAACTGTCACCATAAGAGCTATAGAGCAAGACGTTAGTTTGACATATCGACCTTAATGCATTGCGAATGTCAGACGACATTTCGACGAAATGTGTAGGGAATTAAATTCCTTGACTGTACCTTACTTTAGATAATGGCTGCACGTTTACGGGAAAATATGGTTTTATGCCCCTTCGAGTAATAGTATATTTTTTAACGCGAGGGGAGGATAAAATCCATTTATGTTCAAGTAAAATGACAAGAAACCTCTTTAAAACTTGGTTGTTTCTCAATTTACGATCCCTTTTGATGATGTTAAGGAATTTTGTATGTGACGAAGGTCGAAAGAAGCTCTTACGAGTTTGATGAAATTTGGGATGGCTCAGAGAAAGGGAATGGTGCGTTTTAGGGCTTTAAGTTGTTAAAACAGTTTTATGAGGTTTAATAAAGTCTTTATGGTCTTTGTTAATGTGTATCACGCGCATATGTAAATTCTCAAATACTCTCAGTTACTGAGGTTAGGTCAATATTCTTTGAAATATTACATTCGTTCATACTTTTCTCTGCAGTTGATTGTACTTACCAAACAGATTATATTTAAGTAGTCGTAAAAGACTCTAACTTGTTATTAACTACTAAACTAATTCAAATAACCTGACATAAAAAGGCCACAATGAAAATTTTGTATTTTATAATGGTGAGTTTAAATTTCTGTTGTTGATAAAATTAATAAAACTACTGAGCAGGTTATCTAGTATTGTATATTATAATTTGTAACAAAACTTACTTGACGTGATAAACTTAGATAATTACGTATTCATCAAAAATTAAAGACAATTCATTAATTGCCATAAACATATTATTATTATTGTAAAAGAGCCTATATGGCCTACTTGCAAAATAAATTATTCATTTTTATTTTCATAAAAAAATTATGCGCCGACTTTCCGCTAGAATTATGCGATTTCCATCGATACCAGCAATATTTATATTTTTGTTTAAATTTGCGTCCTTAAAAGTAGCTCTAATGATTTCGATGTAATAATTTAGGGGTTTAACGGGTAAAAAAACGATCTAGCCTAGATCTCATCCTTGCAGCTAGCGCGTCGCGCATCCGCGTAGTAGGTACTCGCGACAGAACTCTCACGACATAACATCTTGAGAAACTAGTCTCCAAGACTAGACTTGACTAATGTAAAAGCATAGCAGAAAGAGATAGATGTATCAATTTCATAGTGTTTAATTATTCATTCGTTATTATTTGCCTTCTTTTCAAAAAATTACACTTTCTTTCGTTTCTTTAGTGGTCACTATCCCCCTTATTCATAAAAACTTAACAATCTTTTTAAACTAACAAATGTTTTGTCCCTTTCATTTGATAGTAAACGCCAAAATGACAGATAAAGATACAAAACATGTTAACTAACAAACATTTACGAAGCGTTTATGAATAAGGGGTATGTCTGTGACTGTTCATATAATTTAGTTCTATCCTTCCAGGATCGACTGGCTCAGCACCACGGGTTCTCCCGGCTGCAAGATAGACAAGTGCGACCTCACCAACAAGGAGTACCTGGCACGGTTGGACTACAACAACTTTAGCATACGCTTCTGACCGTTGCAAACGATACTATTATTATTAAGGAATAATTAATATCAACTCCGTAATTATTTTGTAACGATTTCATTATTAAAATCAGTGTTTCTCAACCTGGGGTCTTTAGACCCCGGGGGTCCACGGACCTATCCTAGTCTACTCGTGACCACGGCCATTGAAACATGGCCGAAACGTCGAGGTAAATCAACAATATATTTCTATCGCGCTTAAGTCCCGATAATGTTATAAATATGTCTGAAAGTCGCGAAAGTTTAAAACAACCTATCCTAGGGGCAGATGAAATAAATATTAAAAGTAAAAATTATGAGGCATAACGACACGGCCGAGCGTTTGACGGGCGTGGCATTTTTCGTGTGAGTCAAATAGACTCATATGAGTACCTATTGCATATAAAAGTATCCAACCGGTTTTTTGTTTGATTTTGAGGGGTCCACGGGATATGAACCGTTATAAAACCGTTACGAAACTGATATAAATTATTTTGGTACCAGTATAGGTACGATCGGCCTCTAAAGTAGTTGAACATTTTAGTACCTCGTCACTGTGAATAATGTGACTAATTCGAGACACTGTCATCTCATACGTTACTATGACGAGGTTCTTAAGTGTTTAGCTTCTTCTAAGGCTTGACTGTAAAGTGGACCAAGAAAGTGCTTGATCACTTTTCGACCGTATTACAAAGGGATAAGGTTCTAAAGTGGTCAAGCAATTACTTGGTCGACTATACAATGATTTTGATTTTAATTTAGTGTTACTAGTAGTTTCATAGAGGTAAAGCCACGCTGTGGGGGGGGGGGGGGGGGGTCCATATAGTTACGTGAGGCGATTTTGGCAATCTTACGACTCCCCTCCCGCCTGGGTGAGATGTCGTGACATTTGGCTCAGCCCTCTTCCCCTCCTCCCCTAATCTTATGTGAGATTTTTCTAAATGCGTGTTTTCAGTGTCAATACGGTGATTTTTGCTTGATGGCTTACGCAACCGCGATATATCTTGATATTTAACTTAATTCAGTTTTCTTGCAATCTTACACTGTTTCATGTGGAAAAAACGTGATATTTGCCAAGACCCCCTCTCCCCTACGTGAGATTGGGTGAGATTCTGCTTAAAACCCCCCGCTACCCACCCCACGTAATAAATGGACGCCACCTAATTATTTATTTTATGATACTGTTCGCAAAATGAATGTTTTTTTATGATTTATACTGTGTGAATTTAATAAAAATATGATTTCTAAAATCTGTTTTAATTGTTTTTTATACTACAGCATAGTCTTGTGGGTCTAGTGGTTCGAGGGTCGGAGGGTGGATTTTTGATCGCAAGGTATAGTCGACCAAGTAATTGCTTGACCACTTTTGAACCTTTTCCCTTTGTAATATCGAAAAGTGGTCAAGCAATTTGTTAGTCGACTATACCTACTGAATTCGATCCCCATCAATCATCACTGGTTGCATTACGAATGGGCTAGCTGGGTCGGGATAGTACCACACTCTCACAGATTACCGGCGCGAAGTAGTAGCTTTTTACTGCGTTTCGTACGGTGACTGAGAGATCCGGAGGCCCAAGGGGGCCAAACTGAAGGAGGGCAGCAGATCTGTGATTCTCTTGGTACCGCTAGTTCACATAGGCGGCATGGTTCACTCCCATCTCGTGACCTGCATCCTTGTTTGCTTCCCTATTCCATAAAAAACTTTGTAAAATAGACAACTAGAGATCTTTTACAAAATAATCGTGCAATTATACTATTAAGAGAACTACGTACCCAGCCTTAAAAAGCGCTTTCCATACAAACGGCGACAACGATTTCCACCCTCTAAACTTTAACATAGCCATGGTATTTTGGTATGTTGTCATTATGCCTTAGAACTAGGTTTCTATTCTTTGATTTTTTTAAAATATTCTTAGCAGATTTGGCAATATTTACATTTTGGGAGTTTCATGCAAAACAAAAAAGTTTCATCTCAGTTCACTAGCAAGCCGGCCGGGCAAATAAGAATCGAAAACTCACACGATGCATTCATTGAAAAAAATACTCACACATCGAAAGCGTTATTGTATAAAATTTGCGAATTAATGACGTCAGGAAAGTCGATACTTAGCGGCTTATCATGGACCTTATTACCAAGTGAGTACGCTCATTGTCAAATGCTATACAACGAGCTATGAACCGCTACTATCTTCAGATTGCTCAAGGTCTAAAATGTTGCCACAGACAATTGCAAGGGCCAATTTTTAAAAGTATAAAGAATATTATAAAAATCGAAACATCCAAACCTAGTCCAGTGGCCCGTTTCACTAAGCTACAAGTTACAATTTTACAAGTCTAAACCGGCAACATTGTTCAATAATGACCAATGGCAATGGGCATAATGACCAAAGTTGCCGGTTTAGACTTGTAAAATTGTAACTTGTAGCTTCGTGAAACGGGCCACAGGTTTGGAGGTTGGATTTTTTAAAGGCATAACGACAAGATACTAAAAAAACCATGGCTCTAGGTTAAAGTTTAGAGGGTGGAAAACCTTATCACCGTTTGTATGGAGAACGCTAAATACACAATAGTCTTTAGACCACCCACACGTACGAATGCTTTATTTATGTACCAAACAATTACAATAACTGTGTTGCATTGCGCGTAACTCAACTGATAGCCGTTATCACTAGACGGCTCAATGAATCCGCCAACATACAAACTTCATTCAAACCAAGCGAATTTGATCCTTGCGTTGATATTTTAGATACATCGGGAATGCAATACATTTTGTAAGGGCAAGGACCTTTGGGTTTCTTCCAGGCTTAGGTATAAATAGATTTGTTTTGTCTTTGGTTAAAGCGTCAGCATTCCACAGTGATGTTTCTGAGATAGGTAACCTATCACAAACGTACATATAAGATATTTAATTGAGCGTTGATCTACTTATAAAATAATATATTTTGCTCTATCGTAGTCAACAACAAGTTACTTGGTTAGTGACTTTGACTACAGAGTTAGAAGTAGCGGTTTCGAGTTCCAAAAGGAGCATAGTACTGCTATCATGAGTTGCTATCAAAAACTACGCTACTACAGTCGATATTAAGTGAACTCGCTCCAATTTCCTAGTGAAAGAAAGGAATCTGTTCCATCTACCTACTCTCTGATAAGTTCCCGATAACAAATCTAACAGATATCTGTGGTACCGCGGCTCTGTTTGTGTCCATAGAATAAACAGAGACCGCATCACAGATGTCTGTTGAATGTAAAACCATGAACTTTTTAGAGAGTGGTAAAACAGGCCCTTAAGCACAGAATAAATAATAATACTTAAGAGGAAACACCAAGGTCTAGAGAATTGAAAAATAGGTATTTGTAAAATCTATTGCTGCCTCCATCTATCAAGCCTCCCCCCGCAGAGTGCAATAGAGACAGCCGCAGCTTGGACTGAAAATACCTATTAAAAGTACACAAAATCAACGATTCGTAGACCCCTGATTCCTTCTCCAAAACTTATTCGATTTAACTACTTTTTTCATTCAAAATTAAAGAAAGGCTTTGGCAGTGTTCTTATGTTTTTCTTTTTTTATATAATCTAGTAAAATTTGTTTTCTGAATGTATGAACGCAGCCGAAAATCTGGCCAATTTTTAAGGTTTTTGAATGTCCATATCTCTTTTAATAATTAATTTATTAAAAAAAGGAAAACATAGGGACATGCATAATAATGGCCATCGATTTTTTGGAAAAAAAATATTGCTCTACTGGCATTATCCAGAGAGGAAACAGGGGACGACGTTTGTATGGAAAAACGGCCCTTGTGTTTCCTCTTAACTAACGTAAAATCTATTTAAAGAGCACTACTTGTCCGTACCTTAGTTACTTGTGCCAAACAAATCCATTTTACGTTCCGTGCCTATAATCATCTGGCTGTATATATAGTATGGTATAGTATGTATTTATTTTATGTTATTTGTATATACACATACACACACACACATATATATATGTGTGTGTGTGTATTATGAATATATTATGTATATTATTATTTTATATAATCTAGTTTCACTGTTTTATTTATTTTTGCACCACCTACCATCTTGTTATCTAAGTTTTAATTTCTATCTCTATCCAAAGGTTGTCTGGAAGAGATCGCTCTCAAGCGATAAGACCGTCTTTTGGATACCTATATTAAGATTTAGCTGTAATTCTGTCAAATTGTAATGTGGTATTCAATAAAGCATATTGTATTGTATTGTAACGTACAGAAACTTCTCATTTTCAACTTCGTTTAAACGAATTCCAACTTTATTGACAAGCGCAAAGAGTTCGTATTACTTCATACACATTCGCAAGGCGGCGCGCGTCAAAAGGACCGCGCCGCCCGCGTCCGGCTTCCCCCGCAATTCCCGGAGGCACATTAGGGTTGCGCGGCATTCGTTGTCAATTACACTGACACGGCGAGGACGAGCAAGCGGGTGCGCGGCGAGCCGACAACCTACTGCGATTTGCCTACGCTGTAGGCAAGGCTGTTGAGCGTACCTACTAGTGATGTAACGAATGTCATTTTTTGAACATTCGCGGATGCGAATGCAAATGCAAATATCTGCTACCGACATTCGCGAATGCGAATGCGAATGCGAATATTCAGTTTTTGTTCAAATTTAGCGCCAGTTGTCTATGGCTTGGAGGCAGTCTCGTTCGAAGGAGATGCGTACCATTTGTATTTATAAGTTCCAATGAAAATGTAATTGTTTGCTTCATTGCAATAAAATCAAGTAAGTAAATAAATAATACCAAATGATAGAGTGAAAACTGATATTGTGATTACGAGGTTAGTTACTTTTTCTTGCATTAAAAAACATAAGAAATGAATGGATTTTGATTTTATTTATCTACTATTGTTTTCAAATTGTTTTTTTTCTGCTTTTCATATTCGCAAAACATTCGCATAAATTTTGGCGAATGCGAATAATGCAATGAATATGCGAATATTCGCGAATGCGAATATTCGTTACATCACTAGTACCTACAGTGCGGAGTGGAACCCCCCGCCTTAAGGTTGTAAATTATAAACCACTGTTCAAGATTTACTTATTAACCAGGTTGCGGCAGTTGTTTATCCCACTAACACATTATTCTTATTAAGTATTTTATTTATGAATGGCATTTTAAAAATATCTCCGACGACTGGTAGGTACTGCAGTTAATTATATCATCGGAATTGAAAATAATGAATAAAACAGCAGATAATTTAATCTTTGATTTATTGCGTACGTTCGTCACGAGACTTACACTAATTAGAACATATATACAGAAATAGCTCGACTTAACTTTCTTCTAGTAGCAAATAAGGTATCTACAGTCAGAAAGAGTTGGTCCCGTCGTTCAGGAGAGCGTTTAGCACTGTGGGGTAATTTCTCACTTTCGAGAGTTCGGTACTCGCCAGCCGCGCGCCGGCTAAAATACACGCTCGCGTATTTGATTGGCCCGCGACTGGCAACTGTCGAGCGCTCAAAAGTCAAAAATCAACCCGCTGGTCTCGCAATATGTATGTATGTAAATTCTTTATTTTACAAAAGATAAACGACACAAAGATTGAGTGATGTGGAAAGGAAAAGTTATCTCTATAAGGAATCTCTTGGGAGAGGTACAGCAAATGATTGGACAGGTTTGTTTTTCAAGTAAATATGTAATCGCTAACGAGTTGTCTTAGCCTGCGTTTCCACCAGATATGTGCGAGGATGCGTAGCGAGGGATGTGTTTCTAAAGAACCAATGAGCCGTTTTCACCAGAGCTGTGCTGACCGAGGTGAGGTAAATGAAGCGATTCTATTGGTTCTTATAAACACATCCCTCGCTAAGCATCCTCGCACATATCTGGTGGAAAAACAGCCTTAATCCCTGGGTCAGAGGAGGTAGTTTCTCGAGCTAGGATAGTAAGCTAGTAGATTAGCTGACTACTAATAACTGCTTGCCAGGTTTTTTCAATAGCTATGAGATTGACGGCCTATTAAAAAAACTATCTTCTCTGTCCCAAGCAGGTCAATTCACTGCATTTGGAAAGTTAGCTCGTCGGAATGTGGTTTCAAATACAGTAATAAGCTGGGGAAATGACAGAGGTATGAACCTTTCATTACAGCTAAAGGGCACCAAGTATACTTAACAACACTGAACAACACTAACAACTTGAAATCTTGGAAGAAACTTCTACGAAAAAAAACAATTTCAAAATTATTCTAAACTATTTCCAGGCAAGTTTTTAGGCACAACAAGCAGATGAACAGCAAAGGACACCACTTTAAACAATAATAACAAACATTTGGCTCAAAAACAAGAATGATTCAAATAAAAGTTTACTGTACATTGTTTTGAAGATGTTGAACAAACGTAAATGTTTGTATACAAATACAATGTAGCACATAGTTTAAATCTCGCAAACGTTTCTTTATTATACCGTTAAATCTGTTTATCCACATTCAGCAGCCAATTCAGTAATTTGCTTTTCGCATTCAATCCCCTTTTATCAGTATCAATCTCTATTATTACCATTTCAATTAACAATCATTCTTAAAAATATTTTAGTGTTGTTCACGCTACAGATGTATTACAGTTGACAGTTGTCGTAACATGACCGACCGAGTTTAGTTTAAATAATTAATAGATTCAGGCGTTACTTTGCGGAAGTCCATATCAACAAACTGGAACAAATTACCTTGCTACTCCGCGAAACCAAAATAACCAAATTGGTTTCGCGTAGTAGCAAGGTAATTTGTTCCAGTTTGTCGAGTTTAGTTTATTTGAGTTTATCTCTATGTGCGTCCCCTTCTTATAACACTAGTCTCACAGAGACGCAGGGAGGGATAACTAAACCTGGGCTGGTCATGTTAGGGCCACAGCAGAAGTAGGTGAACGCTCAAAGAGGTCAAAAGTACTAAACACGCTCTTTCTTTATTGACAGTAGAGTCATGTGTAGGTTTTCTAGACGTCTTCAACTGTTCAAATACATCTGGCTGCTATTGAATTTGAAATCCATAACTATAAAAGCTTTGCACAGTTTTGTCTATAAACTGGGAAACCCTCGCCAGTTCTCTTTATTATTTCTCTGAATAAATTCTCATTTTATCTAGCGTCACATTTGTGACCATACACGCTTAACTATCTATAAAGAAAATGCATTGTGTCAAAATAGGCACTAAAAAATGACTAGTCGCTAAGCGGACTCATAAATTAAAAATACACTCCAAAATCAATGTATTCAAATTCACTGAATCCGCAATTCAACTTATTGAAAAGCTCTTACAAATATTTCGCTTTGGACAAGCATTTGACAAGATAGGCATTTTTGTAGACACGACCAGTGTCTTTAATTTTGTAGAAGCATGAAGCCAAATAACGTAGAAATATGTACTAAATCCGTATAAATGAAGATACAATTAATACCATGTAAAATACTGTTTTACCACAATTGAAAGATTCCATCCTTTGGTCCATTTCTAATGTTACAATTCGCAAGTGCTCGAGCTTCAAACGTGAGGAACATCACTACAATCTACTCTACAACTATACATTTAAACGATAATATTTACAAAAAAGCATATACATTGAGACTACGTAAACTAAATCGAAAGGACACAAAAGCAAGAATAAGGCTCACCGTGAAAAAATATTAGAAGCACTCTTCACTGGGAAACTTACAGTTTACAAAATCGTAACAACTAGACAACAATTTAAACGGCAACTTGGTCAACTATGCCGAATATTACGTATAAACACCAGCATTGGTGATACAATAGTGATGGCACAATAGTGATTACTGCGAACATATAGCATCCATTTCTCTGATGCCTTATTGCTACCTTTGGTTGTAGACATATACTTAAAACATATATAACTACCTACTACCCATTTCAGTAACAGTAATCAATTCATATCCGTGATGAACGCTAATATGCTCCCAATGCTGGATTTCTAGACAAAGTGACATTATGTTCGCGTCAACGCTATAGAAACGACAAAATACTTGACATTGACGATTGACGCAGTTTGACGTTTATTTTCGCCAGCTTACGTCAAGTAAACATATTGACGGTTCGACTAGCGTTTCCGTTAATATAATGTCTTATCTAGGCATGCAGGGTCTCTATTCAATACGTTCTTGTAGATGCCGAAAAAGTCGGGCAAAAACCTAGAATACTGCGCGGGAGGCAGATAGAACACCTTGCCACATAAGCAGAAATTTTCAAGCGATATTCCTTCTCTCAGCGATTTCGCTTCAGCACGTGTCGAACAGAGGCCCTGTGCGGCTATCACGTGTGACTGCAACTAGCTATGGAGCTATATTTGTCCCCTTCGTACTTAGTACGAAAAAAGGCACTAAGCAACAAACGTGAAGTGTCACGCACGTTTAGCTTTGCTCGATTACACTTTTTCGGGCAATCAAACCTCCGGCATACAGACTTGGCGCGCTTTAACAATACGCCCTAAACTTTATCCTCTGGCATTTGCAATGGTACACTAGCTTCTTCTATCTTCCTGTTAGCTGCCGCAGCAGCTGTTGCTAGCGCCTGCCTGTGTCTCTTCTTAGTTCTTTCTTTGTGGATGAAGAGCCTGAGATAGTGGCAGGGGAAGACCACGCATTCCCCTGCCGGTTCCTCGCCGTCTATATACACGCCCCGCACCAGGATTGAGTTGGAGCAGTTTAAGAGTATGAGTAGCGTGAGACTGACGACGTGGGTGGTCCAGTTGCTGATTTTTGGCATATCTGTTGAAGAAAGTGGAATGAGTTTTAGAGGGTGACATGTTCGAGTATATCTTGGTCTAGTGTAAGGGGATAAGACGTCACTTACAACAGCACATATGAGAGCCCTAAAAACGGGTAGTAATAATAATGAAGCTGATTCGTACCTACTACGTTTATGATAGGTACAGAAAGGTGGTGGTGGTTCTGTCTACATTATGTCCCTCCAACTCTAAGGTAACTCTTTAGCAGCAGTGCTTGCACTGTTGTGTTACGGCGTGGAGAGCAAGACAGCCGGCGAAATTACTGGCACAAGAAGTTTTCCATTTTAGCCCTATGGGTTGGCAACGCTTCTCCTTTGTATTGCGGAGGACTATGGGCGATGATGATCACTAATAATCACTCTAGGGACTCACGTGTTAGTTTTCCTTACTAATTTATAAAAAAACAAAGAGTCAAAATATAAAGCCTTACCAGGAAACAGATAGATGTCCTGCAGTCCCCATAGACCACGCCACACGTTGACTGTGGCAAGGAAGGAGACGAGGTGGTACACGTCAGCCAGGAGTAGCCGCAGGGCTCCGTGCAGCCGCGCCGCCACCCAGCGCACCGGCGCCTGCAGCGCGAACGTCACGATCACAAGGCCATAGCCTACCACCTGTAGGACAAAGAAAATGCTTACTAAATGTGCGAGTTGTAGAAGACTCAAAAGGAAGGGAATGTTCCCCAAAATTTCAGGATGGTTAGAAAAGATGACATTCTGTTAGCGCCAATGCTAGTACGAACGACAATATGTAAGGACTTGACGTAAGAGAGCGAAAGCAAACATCAAAATATGTCGATCGTCGACCCCAAACCTATATAGTCTTTCCGTCCGATGACAACCAAAGTCACTTAGTTAAAGCCACACTTGGATGAAGAATGGTCGATTCATAAGAGCTGTCAATTCTTTCATAGACATTTGGTGCCAGCTTTTATGAATCGATCTACGAGTAACATACCATTTTCATCATGATGGTCTTACTCGTATGATAGTAGTAAAACTATACGATGCAGCGAATATAGTCATGTAAAATAAAATAGGTAATACAGATAACATTGTTTGGAATGGTTTTAACATATCTAAATCATTGTGTGATGTGACTAAATCATGTATTAACAAGTTTTTACAACGTGGATTAAAATAGATATGTTTGCAACTGTCCAATTAAATAAGTATGGTAACGCTATATGCGCCTTAACTTGTATTTTCATAAGTTTAAAGTAAATAATGAAAAATAATATGACGGACGTACAGATGCCTAAAACGTCACGATAAGCAGGTATAAAATATTTTATTATCTTCATAGTAATTGCACGTTTGCAGTATTTATTTTTAATTTACCTTTGGTGACCAAATATCACTTTTAGAATAATAGGAGCCTCGCGAAGCGGGGCTCCGTCGACCTTATTCGTTGGGAAATAAGTTCGGGTCTAATTATTATAAGTACTATTATTACCTTACGTCATTCCGTCGCCTGCAAGTATGATGCCAGTTCACAAGGAATCGTCCATTAATCGTGTTAGGCTTGAAAGGGGGGAGAGGGTTCGGCAAAAATCACGAAATATCAAAAGGGAGGGGGGGGGGGGTTTGTAGTGAGATATCACGTGTATTTATTTTGTAGTTGAACGCACTATTTCTTAACCGAAAAGCGGAGCGATTTTTTTTAAATAGTTTGCACTAAAAATATACGTGACTTATTGGGTTTATACTGCAGTAGGTAACATAAGTTTCTTCGGTTCTATACAACTCTGTAGGCATAGGATATTTCTAAGAACAACTTCCTATAGCTCTCATCACAGAACGCAGAGCATTTCTTCTTAATTTGTTTTATTCTAGACTAATCTACACTAGTCTAAATCTACATTAATCTATATCTACACTAATATAATAAAGAGACAAACTTCGTTTTTTTGTATATTTATTTGTAGGAGATAATCTTTGGAACTGCTGAAGCGATTCCAATAGCTACACTATTCTTGACGGACATAGGCTACTAATTCTACGCGAACGAAGTCGCAGGCGCTGGTATTTACATTTCAAAAACCTAGTGTTCTGAAATGTTAAGCCAGCCATGTGACAGGCTTAAAAGATTAACAGAGTTTCGCAGTTCAGTGGCAGTTGATTATAAATAAGACAGGTTTCGGGGAATTACCTAATACCTGAATAAATTTATCTACGTACTTTAAGCATCGTCTTATGGTTTCTCTCGCATCTGTACGTCCAATCTTTATGGCCGAGTTAAGTTGGCAAACACCTGATTCTATTAAATATAGATTGTTTGCTGAGAAACGGAAATACACCGTTTACTGTTTATTTACTTTACGATTGACAAATAACATACTTTTATGTGTTATTTACACGTACGTTTTGTTGCGAAGGAAACGGTATTCTACAAAAGTGTCGCATATAAACTTATAATATCTACAACTACTGCCAACACATAAAAATATGGCATTGAAAAAATTATATATCGCACCGGATGACTTTATATTGCCTTTATAGTAATCCATAGAAATAGTACAATATAGAAGGAGTGTTAAAATTGAAAGGGATATTTTATTATCTGATCTCTTTATTTTAAATGGCAATAAAATGTGTCAAAAAGAGATGACTACATACTCTAAACTCCTCTTCAATTGACATCCTGTACACGACCAATAGACAAAATGGTCACCTTTGGCTATGGTAATGTATACATTAAGGTAGTATACTCTACGTTTTTTTATTAATTTGCAGGATTTACTACCTTGACGCACACAAAGGTGACCATTTTGACAGCTTTGGCTATGTACACTTGACAAGTACTGAGGCTATATCCATGCTTTAGTCCTTCATCCAAGTAGTAATCCTACGTCACTTTGTCATTTTCTTGCAGCTATTATTTGACGTAATATTGGGTCTATGCTATTCTTGTCTCACTTTGTCATTTTGTCGTAGCTAAAGTTTTGTCATATTGTCTCTTTGGTATTCCTTTGTCAGTTTGTCTTACGCTACAAACAGCACTTGGTTTTAGATCCGCTTCTATATTACTTAGACAGTGTAGAAAAGATACCCGTATCTACTTTACATATAAGGTAGCCGTCCCAGTGCTTGACACTTGACATATTGTTTGTACCAGTAGCTGACACTGCCGCTCGTTTTTACTCGTATGTTTCGATATCTTCTCGTCAACTTTTGGGTCACTGTCAATGGGACCGTTATCTTATATCGCTCTACAATATTAGTTGTTCTAAGAAGTGAACTCCTAGAGTTCCACAAACTGGCCAAATAAAGTTATCGTTAATGGGTGAGCAAATGAAGTGTAAGGAATATTTTGTGACATAATTTGTGTAATGATAAACGTAACGACATGCAAATGCATAAACGGTGAATCTTGCGCAGGGCTACAGTCTATTTACTACTTATATTCTTTACCAGCTTTTGCCCGCGACTTCGTCCGCGTAGACTTGTTTAATTGAAACATGCAATCTGCAATATTTACTGGACAAAAATAATGAGAATTAGTTGCTTTGCTGATCATGACGTCACGGCGGCGTATAACTCACTTATCAGTGTCCCGTGGGAACTATGCATTTTTACGGGATAAAAAGCATCCTATATGTTAATCCAGGTTATAAACTATATGTGTGCCAAATTTCATTCAAATCCATTCAGTTGTTTTTGCGTGATCGAGTAACAAACATCCAAACATACAAACATCCAAACATACAAACTTTCACATTTATAATATTAGTAGGATAGTAGGATAATTGATGGCATGGACAAGTTTCACGATAATCGGCCAGTAAAAGTTACATATTATAATGTTGCCTAAAACGCGTGAAAATTAACTCCTGCGCACTATAGCGAATGATCTGTAGTCCTCCTTGTGACATCTTTTTTTTTGACCGCAGTTCATGAACGCCTTCAGGACAGTTCAGGTTTTAAACATTCATTTCACCGTGAGCATTGGTTTTTATCAATCTTTAGGTATAATTAAATAAGTATATAAAAAAAAACATTAGTGCATGGCGACCGCTGGGCATTAAACTCGGTTGATCACGAGTCTGTAGCCTAGCCACTAGGCCATCAGCGGTCGACTTTAAATTTAACAAACTGAAACAAATTTATTACCTCTGGAGGTTTAAGCTCCCATAGGCGGCGATAATTGCTTACCATCAGGGGAATAGCATGCCTGATTACCACTAATATTTTTATCACAAATCTTTAATTGTATTTTATTGACGGTTGTATCCGATGAATTTTTTTTTGTATAAAATTATATTACACACTGTGACAGCCCTAGTGCGGTGCATTAACTGCACAAACATGCAACTTATCACCCAGTGATAAAACCAACCTTGGGAACCCCGCACAGCTGCCGCTTCCTTGTTTACCTCAAAAATTCTCTTGACTCTATACAACACTTCCTGTACAACCTTTTGCGTGTGGTAGGACCTTGTGCAAGGTCCGTCCGGATCGCTACCACCATCTTGCTCGCTAATCCTGCCGCTAAGCGACAGTGCTTGCACTGTTGTGTTTCGCCGTTTCCACCGGAGCTGCTCTGATCGAGGCGAGGTAAACGAAGCGATTCTATCGGTTCTTACAAACGCATCCCTCGCTACGCATCCTCGCACATCTCTGGTGGAAAAGCAGCCTAAGGGGCCATATACACGAAGTGAGTTCTCGTATACATTGCGCGGCTCGATCAATCCATGGGTCGCATCACACCTCGGTAGCCCGCAATGTAATACAACTGGCATGCAAGACCTCGCGCCATGACATTCATTTCACCGTGACACTCGCGACATGATGTAGTATTTGTAATGATTAGAATTAGAATTAAGTATTTATTTGTTTGTGAAACACAGATGAATTATATAATGATTTACAGAAGTATATATGTAAGACCCATCATTTGACACATGACAACACCCATATAATGTAAATGTGCATTATCCATTGAAATTATAAATAAAATATTCAACAACTTTTGAGCTTCACAGAAACCTAAAAGCTATGTATATGCTCTTTTGAGGTGCAACTAAGTGGTTATTACATTTATTTCTATCGTAATAATAAAGTATTTCATACTAAAAACTTAACACGTAAACAGTTACATATTAAGTATTTTTTTTCTTAAACTTAGTGTAGTGACCAAGTTCTTCGTTTCGATTCAAATGATATTTTCGTAAATTTGTTGAAATCGATTAATTTATAACAAAATCAAAAAGATATCAAATCATTAAATCAAACATTAAAATGAACCAAAAAAATCCCTATGGCTAAGAACGTGCCCTTTTTAACCGACATCAAAAAAAGGAGGAATATGTTTCGCGATTACTCGAAGACGGCTGGACCGATTTGAAAAATTCTTGTTTTGATTGAAAGGGTATACTTCCAAGTTGGTTCCATTTTCATCAGGCCACGATCTGGTGGTGGGATCCTGGAGTAATCGAGGGGAATCTTTAAAAAATGCACACCTGTAGCGATTTGGATATTTTTTTTATAGTAACTTGTACTTTTGTTCTCGGAAAACTGGAACTGATAGTGAATACAGACGGCCTCTGAAACTACTCAATAATGACTAGGTATTTCACGGGTGGCGATACACGCGGCTATTTTAATATAGTTGCTAAGCAATTTATGCTAATTGCAATGCATTTGGTCAAGTGAGGCTGATGGTGAAGAGGTGCAATTTTTGAATCTCATCAGTTGACTAAAGCTCACAAAAATGGCCGAATCTCTATGGAAAACGGCCAGTTTGTTGATGAGCTTTGCCACCCGGTGAGATTCAAAAATCGCACTCCTGGAGAACTCCTCAAGTATTAACGTCCCTGCATTGGGAAAAGCAATATTTTGTAAAGGGTGATGAGCAATTGACATAACCGTGTAACTTAGATAAACAACCACTCACTAAAAAGAGAGAAATGGTTTTATTCATCGAATTTTGAATTTTCAAAGCATAGATTTTTGAACGAAACAATATCAGATTATGGTACCAGTCCGGGCGGAACCTGCACGAAGTTCTATCGCCTTAACTCAGATAAAAATATTTTTTTAAATCGTCACTATAATCGATTGCAATAATCTGCTACCCTTAGTAATCGGTAGATACGTTAATCGCCACGCCTTAGCCTCATCACTATAAACATCAATGGACAAGTCTCAAATATTGGGTCTTACATATATTCTTCTATAGTACAGTCCTGAAAAGTTTCTCGTATGTCATGCGATCATTTCTTATGTTAGATTATATTTTTTAAAGCGTGTACACCTGTAAAGGTAGGGTTAAGCGAAACTATTACTAAGCATCTGTAACTGCACTGTTAAAACCTTAATTCAGACGCATTAAATTTCATTTCAAAATTTCATTTCATTTCATTTCATTTCATGAAAATGGCCCATAACTTAGCACGTCTCTCTCCTACTAAGCTAGTTAGAACGAGACGCACTGAGTTACGTAGCGACTTAACGCATGTCGAGAAGTTTCGTGATACGGCCTTTGAACGCGATGCAGTGGACTGGTACGCGCGGAAACAAACTCTACGGGTAAGCTACTAGGTTGAAGGTCCCATTATACATATGTTCCGCTGTACTCTGCTTTCCGCGGCTTCATTCGAGTAAATAGATTTGTTTTTCGGATCTTGATTATAGATAATTTAATGGGCACTAACCAAGCAAACAAGCTTAAAGAAAATGTAGCTAATACCATGTCCTTAAGTTTTTTCCTTCTACTCCTTTAACTTCTGAGTATTTGTTTATATCTAAGTAAGTATATGTATTTTAAGTATTTAGTATTTGGACAGTATATTTATCATTACTATGTAATGTGTTTATAGGTAAATTGTATGGTAATTTTCCACTGTTTTTGATAAACTCTTGGTCTTTGTCTGTCCCTGCTATGATACTCCTTCCAGCCACTCAAAGGTTAACTGGAAGAGATTCCTTAAAGGGATAACTTCGCCTCTGTACATCACTTTGTCTATTTTTGTCATTTATGTTTTTTTGTACAATAAAGAGTTTACATACATACCTACAAACATACATACAAGCGTACAAATATGAAAGCATGCATATTAAGTTTTTTTGTTAGCCTGCGATACTGTTTCACTGCTGAACAAAGATCTTGCCCTCGGACTTCTAATTTCCTCTATCTGCAGCAATCTCTGACCAATCATTTAAAAGCGCGCCCAACGACTTGTGGGTTAATGTTTGACTTTCGAGCGCTCTAAATTCGCTAGTCCGGCACCAATCAAATACGTGAGCGTATATTTTAATCGGTACTGATTGGCGCGCGCTCAAAAGTCAAAAATCACCCCACAAGTCGTCCCGTCACCTCCACCATCTCGCCGCATTTGTAAAAAATAGCTGAGTTTATTGCTGGCCAATAAACATTTTCCAAACCACTACAGCCTTAGACAATTTAACCAAGGGACCTGGCAAGCGCACGCATTAACCTCTGCCAATGCACATGACCAAAACTGTGAGTTTTGGTCTACAAAAACAACAACAACAAAACAAAAAAATAATGGTTTACAAAAACCAGTTCGCCGCGGTATCGTGTGTTATTTTGCTTTAGTCCGTATCGCAAAAGCGATCTCTGCAAAAATGGTTAATCGTACCATAATTACTTTCCAACGGCTATCAGAAACTTCAAATTTCACTAAAGACTGATTTTTTATCACACGTAAGTAATTTTCTTCACAATTTATTTACTATTTAATTTTAAATGAACAAGCTTTTTGACAGACGTAACGTAAACATTTTAAAATTTGCCATCATTTCTATTCGTGGCAGTGTTGCCGACAGCATGTTGTGATTTATTCGGATATCTCATCTGAAAAGTTCCGATACTGTTTACGGTATTCGGATTTTTCCTCTTGAGGTAAGGACTTCTGAAAATATAGTTATACTCGAAGTCCGGGACTATAAAGTGTAATTCCTGGACACGGGACAAGACACGTATTGATTCCAGGACAATCCTGCATTTCCTAGCCATCTGGCAACACTAGACCCGTCTCCCCCCGCTAAAATTGGCAGAAAAAATTGTTAGGTGATAATACGGCTTGGCATCTCCTTTGGCTAAATACTCAAAGACTACAGCAGATCACAAAGTTGGTAGTGCCAAAAATATAATAAAAAAAATATTTAAAACAATTAACACCAATTGACCTAGCCCCAAAGTAAGCAACTAAAGCTGCTTGTGTTAACATCAAATGAAAACTTGGCATACTCGTACTTCGGGTTTGACTTTCGTCTCTATATGACAAACTAGCGACCCGCCCCGGCTTCGCACGGGTACAATCAATTTTAAGACTTATTTTTCTACACCTTCGGTTACATTGTTCAAATTTTACCAAGGATCCCTAATTTTTTTCAAAATGAAATGTAGCCTATGTCAAATTGAAAGAATGTAGCATTCTATTGGTGAAAGAATTTTTTAAATCGGCCCAGTAGTTTTTGAGCCTATTCATTACAAACATACAAACATACAAAAATAGGTACAAATCTTTCCTCTTTATAATATTAGTGTAGATGTAGATTTCTACGCGTCACGCGAACAAAGCTCAAGTCTCTTGGTTGTATTATAAGTTAATTACAGTCATAAATTACCCAATCATAGTCTAAGAATACAGTTACAATTATCCAATTCCGCTACCTGGAGGGGCAATGCGATAAACGCTCATGTTTACTAATAAACGTGGTATTTCTGTCGTCGGCCCACGTGGCAATTTGCTCAATGCCGCGGTATTGAACGTGAAACTTGCATCCTGGTTGACGACTTCTGGAGACCTAACCTGTCCGTTAATCTATTCTATTGTGGTCTTTTGACATTTTGCGTTTCGAGGCTAGTTCACCATGATTAAGTTGGTTAACTTAGTTTAAATAGGACTTTTTGACAATCAGCGAGAATTTTGAATTGAAAAATAACTAATTATTAAACTTCTTTGCAAAATTTTCATTAAAACGAAACTTACTATATTCTCGAGAAAGTTCTATAAAACACCAGAGGAACATTTTGAATCATTTTCTCAAAATTTCACCTCTTCATGTTCTTTTAAGTATGTATTGTATCTCATTGCACAAAAAAATCATTTAAATGTACAAGAGGAGAACTTAACGCCTAAAGGCATATTTTACACTTTTTTTTTGTTTTGTTGTGGTGATCAATAAACAGTTATTGTATTTTATGAACCCAAGGAACCCCATAGAAGGATAAAACACGACTTTGTAAATGTTATAACATCGCAGTTCTGCGAACACTGGCCGAACTAGATGTTCGAGCTGGGGGGCACAAGACAGCCGAAAGGAAGCGCCAATTGTGGCCCGTAAGTGGTCACTGACTCAATGGCACGGTTCGGCGCGGCGTGACCCATATGTGGAAAGGATCGCTTTTTAAAACCATTCGGTTGGGTCCAGACCCACACTTGTTTACCCAGGTAAACAAGTCTAGGAGAACTTTTTAGAAAATTCCAATAGACAACTCGTTAGTACATCTCAGTGACACTACTGAAAAGCCATAAATTAACATTATTTTCGGACTACATTCTAGTGACTCAGTACAATTTTTCTCACTAAACAAATGTTTTAACGGAACGCTAAGATTGAACGGATTTTTATAAAACTTTAGCCTAAATGTATTGTAATCGAAATTATTTATTTTTAAATTTTATTCGATTTTTTTTTTGTATTTTTTTTACATTCAAATTAAATTTAAAATGCTATATAATGAATGACAACACAAAGAAAAATTAGGGTAATGGCAGGATTCGAACCTGCAACATCAGCATTCCGTGCCTTGCGTATTCCAGTTTCCGCCACATTACCGCTGCCATACCCTGCGAATTTTTCAATGTGTTTCGTCTTTACGGTCATTACATTATTGATATTTTTTCTTTGGGTAAACTACCCTCGGTGTCATCTATGAGAAACTTAATCAATCATGGGAAATTGCACAGCGCCTCTAGCGCTCACTTAGAGAACTAAATATCGCTGGTATGAGTCCAACGGTAAATTACCTATCGAGATCTGAACGTCAGTGTCTAACGTTTTGTAGCTGTTGCCGTAGAATATTGGTACCATGAGTCACAAATTTGACACATGTCATCGAAAAATACCGTATCGACTATGGTTAACTCTTTCACTGACAAATGGGAGCGTATTTAACCGCTATCGACTGTAGTAACGCGTAACGTAATACGAATTTTCGATAGAAACTCATGGTAATGGTACAGTCACGAGCACCAACATGTATACAGCCAATCCTTCCCAACCTGTCAAAATTATGTAAACATCAACCTTATTGTCAGAGGCATAAGGTCTGTGTATACATATTTATGGAAGATTGACTGTATAGATGTTGGCGCTTATGACTGTACTGTACTCATGATAAGGGTACTGAGAATTGCGGACAGACAAGAACGAATAGCGCCTATAATATGTGTGTAAAGAAAAAGAAACATATAAGGTTTGACCCGCGGCCGGACTTACCACGGAGGTCCAGCAGGAGCGGACGGCGTCGTCGGGGAAGAGGAAGATGTCCAGCAGCGCCCAGGAGCCGCGCCACACGAACACCACCAGGGAGCCGACCACGGCCACCGAGAACACGCAGTCCAGCACGTACAGCGCCGTCTCGCGGGTGCTCTGCCGACAACACGCTCACATTACACCACGGACTCGCTAGGTGAGTTCTCTCTTTTTTTTATGAAATGGGAAGACAAATAAGCAAGTGGGTCACCTGATGGTAAGTGATTACCACCGCTCATACCGCTCAACACCAAGGACATTGCACACATTGGACAGAAGGCTAAGATGGAACACCTCTTGTGCCAGTAATTTCACCGGCTGTTAAGCTCTCCATGCCGGAACACAACAGTGCAAATGCTGCTGTTTAGCGACCAAGACGGTAGTAGCGATCGAGACGGACCTTGCACAAGGTCCTACCACCCGATAAAACCGCATTTTATCGGTAGCTAATCAGACATTTATACTAATGGAAATAATTTCTTTGCTAATCCGCGAACCCAGTGTTAGCAATCGAGAAAAAGACAACGCCTGTGCTGAATACCTTATAAAAGAAATAAAACAAACAACACAAAACGCGACCACAACCCAATTACCAACACCAAAAATACCACTCGACACGTGTTTCAACTCTCCACGAGGCATCGTCAGGAGCTATTGACCTCTCGACTGTCAGTCGACGGAACGACGACGACGAAGACGACGAAGTGTTGGTGTTGGTAATTCGGTTGTGGTTGCGTTTTGTGTTGTTTGTTTTATTTCTTTTATAAGGTATTCAGCACAGGCGTTGTCTTTTTCTCGATTGCTGACACTGGGTTCGCGGATTAGCAAAGAAATTGTTTCCATTAGTATCAATATGGACTTCCGCAAAGTAACGCCTGAATTTATAAACTATTATAGACCAACCAGACATTTGGTTAAATAACGGCACGTTTTCACTAGATTAGCAATTATTATGTATTATGAAAAAACGAAAAAAATTAAATAAAATCATAGTTCGACCTAGGTTCATATAACATTTATTTCTCTTCCTAGCCTCAGGAATTCGTGATTCGTGATTTGTAATGCTCACGGGCATCCTGTATGATGGGTATTTTACAAGTATATTTACTATAACCATAAGAGATTAACGTGATAGTTATAAACTACACTAGTTTAGTTTATTTATTCAGTCAATATAATTACATTATAAATTGCATGAAATGTCAAATTACACGTTTTTATATTGAGATCGTCAAATTTCATAGAAAGCATTAATCAATAAAACTAAAACAAAATTAATATTGGTATGTCAACATGAAAAATTCGTCTCTAATAGGGATCAATCTACAGTTTCTACACTAATATAATAAAGAGGTAAACTTTGTTTGTTTGTTAGTTTGTTTGTATGTAGGGGGTAACCTCCGGAACTACTGAAGTAATAAATAAAACAGAAAGAAAAAAAAATAAAAAAAAATGATAAATTACACCTATAAAAATTAAATAAATACTCTTTTACTGAATATAACGGATGATCCAACTAAAGGATATAAATCGATATTTGAACCGGAAAGACAGATACAAACTTTCTTCATCATGAAATCCTGATGTAATCATCGGAAGTCCATCGACCAGTTTAGATACGATTTCATTACAGAGTCCTGTAACACAGGAAGTCCTAGCTCAGGACCCAAAGCCATGAGTATTTGCATTACTTTTGAATAAATATATTTCATACTAGCGGACGCGCGACTTCGTTCACGTAGAATTAGTAGCCTATCTCCGTCAGGGATAGAGTAGCTTTCTATCTGTGAAAGAATATTTGAAATCGGTTCAATAGTTCCAGAGATTACCCCCTACATACAAACAAACAAACAAAGTTTACCTCTTTATTATATTAGTGTAGATGTAGATTTCAATTACTAAACTGACATGCGTCCTTACGAAACCATTACGAAATTAATATTAATTATTTTAGAAGGCTACAATATTTTTAATTTTGACCCAAATACAATACAGTCCACGACCTCCATCTAGTAGCGATGCAAATAGAATCCGTACATGGATTGCAACGATTGCCCTGTGCATAATAATACGGTGCACCTCTGCGTCTCGTTCTAACTAGTCCAGTAGGAGAGAGACTCACTGAGTTACGTAGCGAGATAACGCGTTCGAGGTGATTCGTGTTAGTAGCATAGGTGAAAGAAACCTTCATACATCGCACCTAGCACGAATCTTGTTGACATGCGTTAACTCGCTACGTAACTCAGTACGTTTGGTGTACCTAGCACGAATCTTGTCGACATGCGTTAACTCGCTACGTAACTCAGTACGTTCCGTGCACCTAGCACGAATCTTGTCGACATGCGTTAACTCGCTACGTAACTCAGTACGTTCCGTGCACCTAGCACGAATCTTGTCGACATGCGTTAACTCGCTACGTAACTCAGTACGTTCCGTGCACCTAGCACGAATCTTGTCGACATGCGTTAACTCGCTACGTAACTCAGTACGTTCCGTGCACCTTGTGTGCACTTAGTGTGTCTTTCTCCTGCTGGGCTGTTTAGTATGAGACGCACTGAGTTATGTAGCGAGTTAACGAGTATCGAGAAGATTCGTGCTCGGTGTACCGCTCCTACTACGCTTGTTAGAAAGAGACGCACTGAGTTACGTAGCAACTCAACGCGTGTCGAGAAGATTCGTGCTAGGTGCACATGTTTCAACAACCTTCACCGCTACGCTAGGTCTACGCGCTACGCGGTTACGACGTAGACGCGCTACGACCTTCCCGGGGTATTCACCTCGCTCTATTGGCTTACTTAGGAGAACGTTAAGACACTCAAAGAATTTAATTTAAATGTTATGAATGACAACACAAAGAAAAATTAGGGTAATGATAGGGCTCGAACCTGCATCCTCAGAATCCCGTGCCTTGTGTTGCCTGGTTCGAGTCCTGTTATTACCCTAATTTTTCTTTGTTTTGTCATTACATAGCATTTAAGTAATGTTCAAAAAGTAAATAAAAACCTAAAGACATTTCGGTTACAAAAAACACTCCAAGCAACTAGCACGAATCGATCGTGAGGAATTGACAATATCTATGCATACATACATATCACTAACCTATAAATAATGGACTTCTAGCCAGCGTTTAAAAAATTGCTTCAAAAGCCGAACAAAAAGTGCAATAAATCGACAATCGCTCGCGCTGTCATTCTGTCGGACCGACGGCGCTGCGGTGTCAATACTATTATTTTGTAAAAACCTATTTGTAACGAAACTAAATAAATTATTATTTTATGAAGTTAAACGTAAAGTTGTAAATCCAATGACTATAAATGGTAAACTAATAATTTGCATTTGTAACATTGGCGTCAACCTGTATTCTCATGTCGGTCCGTTTTTCTGCTGTCATTTAGTATGACACTGTACATCCATGCATTATGATATCATTGATACATTATGGTCAATTCCTTTATTTATTCAAAAAATTAAAAGAACCCGTACAAAGATAAGCAACTGTATTTTGGGTATTCTCTAAAGTTATTACTTTTCAAAATATTACAAATAGAAAACTGAGAGTAAGCAAGACTCACAAAAACGCTCCGTCCAAAACGGCCATGGACTTTGACGTCACAGTCCACATTGTCACTAGTAAAATGTATGAGTTTAAAACTAAGATCGCATTTATTTTAATACAGTCTGCTTTTAACTCATTACTTTCATACAGAAAACTCTACATTATTTATCTGGCTGTCATATTTGTAACTTTGTACCTGTAGAACATCCAAAATATCAGTTTTGATCTGATTTACAAGAATTTGACAGGTTTATACCATTTGCTTAGTGATGCTTATTGCCTATTGCGTGTAGTTTGACAGCCTAAATTCAAAGATTACAGCGGCGAGTAAGTAGGCACCTTGAATAGCCTTAGTGCCAATATAAGGGAACAGTCCCAGTGCTTGACACCACCAGACTTGACCAGTTGACATTGTCTCTCGTTTTTATCCGTATGTTCCCGTATTTCCTCGCCAATTATTGCGTTACTGTCAAAGACTGGGACCTTTATTTTACACAAAGATTATTACAAGCTGTTACACGCGGGTATACATTACAAGTTTGTTACTTATCGTCCAATCAAAAACAATTGCAAAACAAACAAATACATCATTAATCAAATTGCTTTTGGTCATAATTTGTTTACAAACAGAGCACGTCAATTAATTAGGTCACTTCGATGGTTACGGAAACCCGTCATTTTAACGAAAATCATAGCATCGTTTTATCGTTTCGCAGAATTTTCTGGTAAACTCAATAATGTTATAATACATGGATTTTATCCAGTGTCATACTAAATGACAGCAGAAAAACGGAAAGACATGAGAATACAGGTTGATGCCAATGTTACAAATGCAAATTATTAGTTTACCATTTATAGTCATTGGATTTACAACTTTACGTGTAACTGCATAAAATAATAATGTATTTAGTTTCGTTGCAAATAGGTTTTTACAAAATAATAGTATTGACAGCAGCGCCGTCGGTCCGACGGATTGACAGCGCGAGAGATTGTCGATTTATTGTACTTTTTGTTCGGCTTTTGATGCGGCCATATTTTAAACGCTGACTAGAAACAAATCTATTATCTATAGGTCAGTGGTTAAACCGTAAATATTATGGGATATGTCAGATACCTGTGGTCCTAACATGACCGGCCAAGTTTAGTTATCTGAGTTTATCTCTATGTACGTCCCTTTCTAATGACATTAGTTTGACAGAGACGCAGGGAGGGATAAATTAAACCTTAGCCGATCATGTTAGTACCACTACTGAGTATCTTAGGTAAGGTTAGGTTTATTTTATAAACATTCCGAATTCTTAAGAAAATAGCATTCTGGGTAACGAAATTTCTGCGAATCGATAAGTTCTACGAATAGTTTGTAGGCGAAATAGGTGCCCAATGGTAACTTGGCTTTTTCTTTTAAGCGAATTCCCGACCTTTTGCAGGTTAAAAGTGTACTTACTATACTGTAGACTATACTATAGTATAGTTCAAATAATTTACTTTACAATTATTCATAACCGTTAAAAAAAATCATAGGAATTTTAAAAAATTCAACAACTACAACAACTTTTTTTTATGAAATAGGAAGGCAAACAAGCAAGTGGGTCACCTGATGGTAAGTGATCACTACCGCCTATAGACACCAGCAATACCAAAGAGATTGCAGATGCGTTGCCAACCCACAGGGCTAAGATGGAATACCTCTTGTGCCAGTAATTGCACCGGCTGTCTTGCTCTTCACGCCGGAACACAACAGTGCAAGCACTGCTGCTTATTTATTACTTATTTTCTTTATCTATCCGTTTCTGTCTGTCCTCATCACATCTCAGCCGCTTTCTCCTTCTAAACCACGCAACGGTTTTTGATAAAGTTTTCACTGTCATTTAGAGAATTTTTACAGAAGGAAAACAAACATTCTAATTAATTTTTTACCATACGAAGCCGGGTCCGGTTGCTAGTCATATATATTTTAACTTTAATAGGTAAGCTATAGTGTCTATTTCGCATTTATAAGATTAAATTAGATGTCTCATTCTAGTCTTATTACGTTAATCCATGTCAAGTTCATTCCAAACTCACAACGTATCAGGAAGAATCATGACACAAAAACATAAAACAAACATTATATTTTAAATAAAATTGCTTGTGCAAGGTCCGTCCGGATCGCTACCACCATCTTGCTCGCTAATCCTGCCGCTAAGCAGCAGTGCTTGCACTGTTGTGTTCCGGCGTGGAGAGCAAGACAGCCGGTGTAATTACTGGCACAAGAGGTATTCCATCTTAGCCCTCTGGGTTGGCAACGCATCTGCACTCTCTTTGTTGTTGCAGGTGTCTATAGGCGGTGGTGATCACTTACCATCAGGTGACCCACTTGCTTGTTTGCCTTCCTATGTTGTATAAAAAAAAAATGTACTACAGTACTAAAAGTTTTTCCTTGGAACAGCACAAAACTACTTTTTTTCTTAATTAGGTACTTTTTATAATTTACATCGTTGTAACTACTAAAATTTATTTTTAATATATTTTAGTCAAAATACATTTTACCATTCCGAGTATAGTCGACCAAGAAATTGCTTGACCACTTTCCGACCGTATTACAAAGGGATAAGGTTCAAAAGTGGTCAAGCAATTACTTGGTCGACTATACATTAATGAATTTTGGTAGGTATGTAAATAATAACCCAGCCTAATCTAATCTAAGACAACCTAATGATGCCTTGTATAGAGGCGAAACGAGCATGGATTGGGTAGAAGTGTTTCGTGATAGTGGCTAATAGTCGGTGTGATATATGTTGTTATATATGGAAGCGGAAGAAGGTGGGTTTTAGCTTGAAAAATACAGTGTGTAAGTGTCGTGCAGACGCAGCTGTTTTACACGTGAGTATCCGACGCTGGTTTCGGATAGCAAGATAATTTGTTCCAATTTTTGGATATGAACCTCAACTACGTCACGCCTGAATCTATTATTTATTTGACTGTACCATACTTTTAAAAAATCTTGCGATCGCTATTTCCACTATTAATATACGTACAGTAGGGGAAATATATTCACATACCACCTTAGAACCCTATCGCAATGACGCGACGCGTTAAACGTCGCCACGCTATGTCATATAAATGTCATACGTATGTCTCTTAGGCTAGGTTCTATGGTGGTACGTGTTTCAATTTCCTTGACTGTACGAAAGAAGAGAGTCCGTCGGGTCGGTTCAGATTCCAGTTAAAAAACCGGCCAAGTGCGAGTCGGACTGGCGCACGATGGGTTCTGTACCATTATCTATCTACACTAGTCTACACAAATATAATTTGTTTGTTTGTTTGTCAGTTTGTTTGTATGTAGGGAGTAATCTCTGGAACTACTGAACCGATTTCACACGAACGAAGTCGCGCGCGTCCGTTAGTAATAAATATTTATTTTATTCTAGTTTTTAGTACCTACTTGTTGTTATAGCGGCAACAGAAACACATCATCAGTGAAAATTTCAACTTCCTAACTATCACGGTTCATGAGATACAGTCTGGTGACAGACAGACGGACGGACGGACAGCGGAGTCTTAGTAATAGAGTCCCGTTTTACCCTTTAGGTACGGAACCCTAAAAATGATAGCCCCGGGGGCCCGCTCATAGCTGAGGCGCTATGTACATTTACAAAACGCGTACAATACATTGTAAATATGGTAAAACCAGTTAGTAATTAAATTACCTCCCTTTATCGTTCACGAAATTCCTAAATAGCTTAAGTTTTTAATGTCTTCAGTAAACAGAGCGTTTATATTGGCACTTAACTTATTGCCCATTAACCAACACATTGTATGCTTCCCGTAAAACTATGAGCACTTACTGCGTAATGTTTTCTACACTAATGTACTCGTAATAAAGAGATAAGTACCCTTACCATGAGTACAGTGCACCTAGCCGTAACCATACTCGCTAGCGACAGCGTAAAACGATTCGTATGGGAAATTGCACAGCGCCTCTAGCGCTCACTTAGATAACTAAAGATCGCTAGTATGAGTCCAACGGTAAATTACCTATCGAAATCTGAACGTCAGTGTCTAACGTTTTGTAGCTGTTGCCGTAGAATATTGGTACCATGAGTCACAAATTTGACACATGTCATCGAAAAATACCGTATCGACTATGGTTAACTCTTTCACTGACAAATGGAAGCGTATTTAACCGCTATCGACTGTAGTAACGTAATACGAATTTTCGATAGAAACTCATGGTAATTGTAAAGGTCAGGAGTACCCTAAACCGACGAGCATGCATGAAGATTGTCATGAAAGCAAGTGAAGCGAAAGTTGTATGTCAGGATCGTAGCAAATGGAAATCCGTGGTCTCTGCCTACCCCTCTGGGAAACAGGCGTGATTTTATGTATGTATGTATGTATGTATGTAAAGAGATAAACTTTGTATGTATGTAGATTATTCACTAATAGAAAGCTACACTATCCCTGACGGACATAGGGTATTAATTCCACGCGAAGGAAGTAGCTGGCCTCCGCTAATCAAACTTATGCATGATAGTGAAAGTTGGGTATGGCAAAAGAAACACCAATGTGTGGAAATAAGAGCTTTGACAAATATGTACATGTGAGCGACGCATCCGCATTCCGTGCCTTGCGTTGGCCAGTTTCGCCACAGTCCCAACTACCATATCCTGCGAATTTTTCAATGTGTTTTGTTTTATTGAAAAATTCGCAGGGTATGGTGGGTAGGGTTGCAGGTTCGAGTCCTGCCATTATCGTAATTTTTCTTGGTGATGTCGTTATCTTTTAAATTTATGTAAACGTTTAACTTTGTATATTTGCATTAAACTATATGCATACATCGCATAAGATGCAGTTATTTTGCACAAGGGTTAGCAATTTAAGATAATGTGTTCCAATTTAAATGTGTATGTGCTTCTGTATCGCTTTAGGTGTATTTACCTGTAATGATACTGTTAAGTAATGATTTCAATAAAAAAAAAATTGGAATGGAAGTCTATATCATATCTGAATTTTCCACTTATTAGGTACAGGTACAGGCTTAAATTTTTATACGTCTCGTCTTCAGGCTCTAACTCTAATTTGACTTGTGTTTTGCGATTTTTTACTTTTGTCTCTATCGAACCTATTCAATTAACTTTACAATATTACTTGAACGATTTAATTAAACGTTCCTTCCTCTGTATCCTGTAACTATTTAATTATATTGGTTATTGCGAAAATGTGATAGACTGACGTGACGGTTTGGCGGATAAAAGTTAAGCTAGCGTTTCTTTCTGCAATTGGTTGGAACATCAAAAAGATCAACAGAAAACTACCCGAAGTCATTTTCGTTCAAAATGGCGCCATGTATCAGGAATACCAACCGTTCTGAACATGGTGGGAACTTCAAAGTAATCTTGCGGGCTATCCACGGCCACCGCGAACGGCGCAGCGCAGATGTTCCGCAGCGAGCGCAGCATCATCAGCGACGCGGTGGCCGCGCCCGTGGTGGACAGCAGCGTGCGGGCGCTGTCGCCGGTGCACTCGTTCAGCAGGTTCCACACCCCCCGCCACGCCCCCACGCACGCCACCCCCGCCACGCAAGTGTACAGTCTCGACAACACGTAATACGTTATCCTGCCGCGATCCGGACACAGATACCTGCTCAACTGCGTCTGTCTCAAACACAACAAGAAGTCACAGCACAGTCCGAAAGCCGCGCACACCGCCGCGCTGCTAACCTGGCTCTCTGGCAAAACGTACAGGTCCATGAGGGACCATGTCGATTTCCAGTAGGCGACTACGGCAGGCGCGACCACTATGCTGGCGAAGAGCGTGTCCGCGAGCTCCAGCAGAGCGGCGTGAGCGCGCGAGCCGCTGGCCAGCGTATCGGCGAGCCCCGCCGTACTTCCGCGCATGTCTGCAGCAAGAGAGTCGAGCGGCTTCTGATAGCGACTGTATTGCGACTGGTAATTCTATTATCATAGCGTCCCGCGCCGTGTGCCGTGACGCACTACAACTAACTTGTTTGCCGCGCGGCGTACACGACGATTTAAAGGCGCGCGCGATAAAGACTCGATCCTATTGAGCGCTCGGTACACCTCGGGAGATAAGGGTTCAACTCGTCTAGTTCGAACAGGACTCGCTTGGAGCATATCGCTGGTTGACTTTTGTTTTGTACGGCTTCATATGATTTCAATTACTAGCCCCTTATCTGAATATAATGCTCAAGAACACTTAAGTGGCTTAAAGGGGCGGCTCTGCTTGAGATCGCATGATTACAAATTTTCTGCGCAGATTGATGCAAAGTAAATACCTTTTCGGTTATTGGACTTTGCTCAGTGATAGTAGACAGTACTTAGTTACAGTAATCACTACATACTATGTTAAATAATTAAAAGATTAAATGATTTTTCGATAGATCAACAGTCTCATCTGATGAGATATTGATAATGAAACCATTACCTGAAAAAATGCCTATGCCCTCGCTTTTTGAAGATCACGGGAATAATTTTTATATCTCTCGGAAGCTTATTAAATATTTTACAACACATAAATTAATAACCCTCCGTTCTGGCGGCAGTCGGGTAAAATTAAATAGAGTTCGGCGTTTTTTGTATGGAACCCGTTAGTCCGCGAGTCAAACTCGCACTTGCCCGTTACTTTTTTTGATACAAAACAAAAATATTCTTTTGAAATTCGTCATCTAATAAACCTGTATCTAATTGCTCTTAACTAATAGTTTAACAGTAAAATCCGTCGCTGTAATGATTGTAGGTTCAATCCCCGTTTAAATAGTCATGCTCGTAGAGTCAGCCTCAGAGGTAATTTAAAACTTAAGAACCTTGTCGTGGTAACGAATGAAATGAGAGGTGCTCAAATTGGTCACATCACTGATAGGTTGACTGGCAGAGAATGCCTTAAGGCATTAAGTCCGCCTTTTGTACATTTTGTATTTTTTGTACAATAAAGTTTAAATAAATAAATAACGACACGGTACTAACATGTTCAACTACTTCTGATCTGAGGCTGACCGTTAACTCGTATCTGTTCTAAAATAGAATGTGATCGTTTTTGCTTCTTTACGTTTGTTACGCACTACGTCCGATCCGTATCCGTGAAAATATGGTCCGTAGTAGTAAGTCCGATATCCGTCATCCGATTTCTTTCCGTCGTTCTAGAATCTCCATTCGGAGAAGATTTTTGACGGACCGAAGTAGCTATAGTATTTTTTGTATGAACGCTCGCGCACTGCGTCCGAGTTAAAGCCGAGCTGCGTACGTGCAGAGAGGCAGCGGGGCGGGCGGGGTATGCGTCTGGGTGACGTGAAGCGGCAGGCATTCAGTGTATTAGTTCAGTGTGGCAGAGAGCGCATGTGCACGTTGTTTTTTGCGTTATGTTTCCCTATAATGTTTTTACTTTAATTGAAAATGTTGAAAATAACCCATATTTTCACGGGTTCGGATCGGATTCGGATCAGACTAGTGCGTAAGCAATAACCGAATTCAGTCCGAGTTTTCTAGACAGATGTTTTCACGAGTTCGGATCAGACGTAGTGCGAAACCGCTCTAACAGTGCATCTAGCAGGAATCTTCTCGTTTACGTACGTAACTCAGTGCGTCTTTCTCCTTCTGAGTTAGTTAGAACGAGACGCACTGAGTTACGTAGCGAGTTATCGCGTGTTGAGAAGATTCGTGCTAGATGTACACACAACGACAAGTGTAAACAGCTGTAGAAACATGAGTTTCGGAACATGCATTCTTTGGGAAGTGTAAAGGTGTAAGATGAACGTAATTCAACGTTTACCCGTCCAAAGTCAGGGTCATAAAATCGTCCACTACGCTACGCGGGTGCACGGAGCGGGTGCACGCCTATCGAACAATTAGTATGAGCCCGCACCCGCGCGAGTTAGCGGACGCTTTCATACCATTTTTCTATAGGCATGCACTCGCTCCGTGCACCCGCTCCGTGCGCCCACGCGACTTAGCGGAGGCCCTAAGCCATCGATATAAGAAGACAATAGATCTGCTTACTTGTTCGAATTGTTACAAGCCTAGCGTCACCACTTTGCGACGGGGTGAAGCAGGTGGAGAGGGGCTTTCAATATTTAGCCATTGTTCAACTTTGAATATTATCGTAAGTGAATAAAGTGCTTCTAAGTTTTCTACCTAGCAGCGACACAGGCGTCGGATAGCAGAATTAAAAATATGACGCCAATTTAAAACGTAAGAAACGCAGAGCTGTTTATTGACAATTAGCACATACAGTTTTATTCAGGGTAACCATGCGCTATCCAACATAGTCTACCAAATAGACTATGGTCGGCTACTCTGCCACTGCGTTGTACACTTCTCATTTCGATGCCCTAAGCTTATTTGCCATTCAGTCAAATATACGTTAAAAAGTATTGATAACTAACACTGTCCTGAAACCGCGACTTTACAATTGCATCACAGCACATCAATTGATCGTAAACGGTTAATGATTGCGGCGAACTATTACAGGTACCAGGTAGACTCCTATGGGCAGTCTGTATAACGATATGTCCTCTAGATAAATGTAAACCATACTCATCCTACTTGTGTTAAGTAAACAACATTCTAACCTCAAATTTCAGTTTTTGCCATCAAAGCTTTGTTTATTGTTTGTGCAAGGCCCGGATTGCTACCACCATCTTGCTCGCTAATCCTGCTGCTAAGCCGCCGCATTTGCAATGTTGTGTTCCGGCGTGGAGAGCAAGACAGCCGGTTTAATTACTGGCACAAGAGGTATTCCATCTTAGCCCTCTGGGTTGACAACGCACCTGCAATCTCTCTTTGGTGTTGCGGGTGTCTATAGGCAGTGGTGATCACTTACCATCAGGTGACCCACTTGCTTGTTTGGCTTCCTATTTCATAAAAAAAAGGTCTAGATCACAAAGTACATAATACTAGTATCTATTATACACACTTATTATAACCAAAGTGCTAACTCGGGGCACAGATACTAAAGTGATGCAGCAAAATATTTTTACAGGAAAAAATAGTACGGATATTGCTGTCAAAATAACTGCAGGTTGCAGGTTCGAGTCCTGCCATCACTGTATTTTTTCTTTATGTGGTCAATACTCTCATTACATAGCATTCAAACTTAATAATTTGTATGTAAAAAATAAAAATCGAAAAAAATTTCGGTTACAAACATCTTTTAAATCATAAAATCGCCAGTGGTCATACAAATAGTATATTATAACCCGAGGTAGGTAAAACTAGTGACCCTCAGGCTAATGGACATAATGGCAAATCGGTAGTAGGGAACGACAACTAACCGCTTCCTCGCGAGGACTCAAGTGGACATCATCAGGACCTTGACCTTCCTGCCATACCCAATATCATCGGAGCCAATTATATAGTTACCGTGATTAATACTTTAGTTATTTATTTAAGCTTTATTGCTCATCTATCTATCTATACATATAATAAAATCGTTAACATAAAAGCCTGCACATAGAAGATTAAAAAAAAGAACCACCCAGGACGACTTAAAATGAGTAACTGAACACGATAAGACCATTTAAAAAAAATTTGTTTGTTTGTACGGGCATCACGTAAAAACTGCTGAACGGATTTGGGTGGAATTTTCACAGATCTACTTAAATAAGTCCGGAATATAACTTAGGCTATAAAAAATTGGATAAAAAGGGGAAGAAGGGGGGAGTGGGGGGGGGGGGAGGTGAAGTTTGTATGGAAAAAAGTTATAAGATTGTTCTAGAATCATGAAACTCAGAATTCATACTTATTATTATAACTTTAATAAAGAGGTAAACTTTGTTTGTTTGTATGTATGTAGGGGGTAATTTATGGAACTACTGAACCGATTTCAAAAAATATTTTACCGATAGAAAGCTACACTATCCCTGACGGACATAGGCTACAAATACCACGCGAACGAAGTCGCGGTCGTCTGCTAGTATAGTTTTAAAATATAATAATACTAATAATTCTATGGATCTTGTTCTCCGAATAAATAAATAGATATATATTATTTATTCAGGAACAATACAAAGATTGTGTTTCAAGTACAATTTAAAAAGATACAATCTAAAAAAAAGATTCAAAAGATTTGGTATAATCTGTTCTATTCTATTCTATTCCATTCCATTCTATTCTATTCTATTCTATTGCACAGTTTAGAAAACGAATACAATTGGCGGACCTGAAACGGGGCTATTTTTTAAATTACCTTTTAATTTAAAGATGGAAGTTGTCAACGGGTTACTGTTAATGTGGATTTTTTTATTGAACTTCGAAAATTTAGCAATAAATACATTTTTATCTTCTCCACATAGTATAAAACAAAGCCGCTATCCGGTCCTGTCTGTCCTCAATCTTCGACCGCTTACTCCTTATAAACCACGCAACGGATTTTGATACTATTTTAATTTTCATAGTAATTTAATAGTATTTTATGCAACTGTTGCATAATGAGGGGTCTTAAAACACGAGTGTAGTTTTATGAAACGAGCGTGAGCGAGTTTCATAATAGGATCACACGAGTGTTTTAAGACCTAATTATGTACAGTTGCATACATTACTTTATCTACACACATATTATAAGTACTCTATGATGGGTTCAGAAGCCATAGGGCAATGACCTGCATTGCTACTAGCTACTAGTGCTAGGTACCTATTAAATATCTATAGACTGTACACATTAAAATAATGTAATAAAATATGAATGTGAACAAATATAGAAACAAATTAGAAAAATTCTCACAATAACATTGGTTGTTATAATGCTGGTCATTGCCTACGGTTTCTGAACGCATTATAGAGCATTTATGATATATGTGTAGATAAACATTTTTACGGAAGGTTTTTATGTATAGTCGACGAAGTAATAGCTTGAGCACTTTGAACCTTATCCCTTCGTTCTACGGTCGAAAAGAGATCAAGCAATTTTTTGATCGCCTATATAATCTAACCTAATTGTATTTGTGCCAAGCCGGGGCGTGTCGCTAGTTCTATTATATATTCTATTCTAATCAAAAGATTCAGGCGTTACTATGCGGAGGTCCATATCAAAAATCATATAAGGTATGTACCAGTGCTTGACACATAGGACATTGTTTGTACCAGTAGTTGACACCCTTGTATCTCGTTTTTTAACCTGTATTCGTATCTTCCCGTCAATTATTGGGTCACTGTCAATTACTGGGACTGACATGGGAATACTTTACCCAACTTCGGCGAAACCAAAAAGTATGGTTCCGTCTTTCACTTGTATGTTCATACATACATGTACGTACATACTCCTTGCCAGTATTCTGCGAGAGTGTGGTACAAACCCTATCCAGCCGACCCGTACGTACAGTCAGCCTCAAAAGTAGCTCTTAACACACAACACTTAAGAACCTTGTCATAGTAACGTATGAAATGAGAGTTGCTCGAGCTTGTCACATTACTGATAGCGACAAGGTACTAAAATGTTCAACTACTTCAGAGGCTGACCGTACTGCAACCAACAACAGGCTTCAGTGTCGCTCCCAAGTAGCGCACATGGCCTATTGAGGCTTTTTAGTAGCTATATCACATGTATTAAGCAACTATACATCTTATATGTATAGCTATGGATATATTCCTATCTGATTTCTTTGATCCTTTAGATCTCTTCGTCACTCTTAACCAGAGCCAGTTCGTTCAATATGCTTTAAGTTTGCTATTAAAGCGTGCTATTTATTGTTATTTTCTTTTAATACTGATTCTTTATGTCATATACTATATTGGTGATTAAATGATTATGTATATTGCTCTGTAATCTTATTTTGAAAAGGTAAGAAAAAGAAGGCGTAACCTGCTGAGTTTCTTACGCCGTTTTTTCTCAACAGAATCTTCCATTTTCCGAAGCTCTGGTATGTTACAGAAACATGTTAAAGAGCCTATACTAGCAATTTTATTTCATTAATTTGCCATGTCGTGAAGCAACGATGCGCGCGTGCCTCAAGAAAATATTCAGGCGGTTCGATGACCGGATGTAACACCCAAATGCTATATACGCTGTAAAGTAGCTGTACAGAGGTGATCACCTTTATACAGCTTTCCATAAGGTTCTACCACTATAAAAAATCGGTCCAAAGTGTGCACTAACCGTGATCTTGAACCTCGTGCTGAAGATGTAGGTGGGCTCCTTCCCGTCCGTGACGAGGAAGTAGGGGGAGGCGAGGAAGTTCCGCGACGAGCGCAGCGCAAGCGCACACGAGTAGAACAGGAGGGTGAACGCGGCTATGGTCGCCGCCCTGTAACAATCATCGTTGCTATATGTATTTTTTTTTGTTAAGAAAGTAACAAAATACTTTGTCACTCACTTTCACCTTTACAACATTAGTATGATTAACAAACTGGAACAAATTACCTTGCTACTCCGCGATCAATGGTTTCGCGGAGTAGCAAGGTAATTTGTTCAAGTTTGTTGAAATGGACCTCCGCAAAGTAACGCCTGAATCTATTAATTATTAGTATGATTTGTGTGATTTGAAAGTAATAATGTTTGGATATTTGTGAAATTTGGCAAAAATATAGATCATGTCCTAGATTAAAACGAAATAAATATTAACACAATAAATATACTATTGTGCCTCTTGACATGATTATACCAAACGACAATTCTTTATTTTTGTATGTTTCCTTTACTCATTTCTGTTGTCGATCTTAATATACATGAGTAAATTTATGACATCCACAATTGATAAATAATCGAAATATAGTCGCTAAATTTGTTTTTAAATGCAAATTTTATGTAATATTAGGACCATTTTTATACAATAAGCTAAATGCAATGGCAAATATCTATCCCCTAAACCAGTAGTTCCCAAACTTATTTTTCTCGTGAACCACTTTCAAAATTTTACTGGTTTCGGTGGACCCCCTGCTGCTACATTTCTACCCCCAGCAAGTCTCCCGTGGACCCCTAGGGGTCCACCTGGACCACTTTGGGAATCACTGCCCTAAACTATTGTAATTGGGTAATTGTAACAAAACTCTTCAACAAGCTCTCCAAACTATGACCTATGAAGGTACAGAAAATTTGTTTCTTGTGTTAAAGTAATTAATAGTTGTATTTTATTATAATTTTATATACATTTATTAATATTAGTTATTTAAATTAAAAAAAAAAACAAAATGTTTACTGAGGCGCCACCAGGATGGAATGTGTATAATATGATTTTGAATGTTTTTTGTTAGCTCTTTGATGATGTGATAGGGTTGCTTTTTGCTTGCTGGGATTATATATTAAAAAGACGCCGCGACGTGTGCTCGGTACAAATATTTATTAGCAACTAAAAATTAAAAACAAATTACATTCGTTTATGTGGACTGTATCTCTATAACTAGGTATGTATAGGCCTCAACGAACAACCGCGTATTTCAACTGGACACTCTTCTAGCCTGAAACACAGGATCTCCTAGTTCAGGCAAACGTGTTACGAGTACATAGATTGTAAGTAAGTTTCTGTATTTATTATGTTTTCATGTAATTTAAAGTTTTTATGAATAAATTATCTTATCTTATCTTATAATGATACATTCAGAAATAAAATAAATAAAGATAGTTATACCTGTGAGGATGGTCAGCTTCTGGCGCTAAGAGTGCCACGGCAGCATCGAACAGCCCCCAGCCCCCGCGCCAGTGCATGATGTTGCTCAGGATGAAGACGTACGTGTAGACCCGCGACAGCGCCCGCTCCCGGAGCCAGCGGCCGGCGGCGGCGTCCGCGCGCCACGCGCCGGCGGAGCGGGCCAGCAGGTACGACCTTCAGACAGAAATCATTTCATTAAGAGGAGTGTGAACCCAGCCCCAAAGCTCTTAGTTTTTTTTTATATAAAATAGGAAGGCAAACAAACGAGCGGGTCACCTGACGGTAAGTGATTACCACCGCCTATAGACACCCGCAACACCAAGGTGATTGCAGATACGTTGTCAACCTAGAGGACTAAGATGGAATACCTCTTGTGCTAGTAATTACAGCGGCTATCTCTCTCCTTACAAACGGCGATAACGTTTTCCACGCTCTAAACCTTAATCTATGGCAATGATTTGGTATGTTGTCATTGTGCCTTAGATAGAACTGGGTTTGTATGTTTTGATTTAAGGGCGGTAGGATCTTGTTCAAGGTCTGTCCGGATCGCTACTAACATCTCACTCACTAATCCAGCCGCAAAGCAGCAGCGCTTGCACTGATGTGTTCCGACGTGGAGAGAAAGACAGCCGGTGAAATTACTGGCAGAAGAGATATTCCATCTTTGTCCTCTAGGTTGGCAACGCATCTCCTATCTCCAGGGTGTTGCGTGTGTCTATGGGCAGTGTGATCACTTACTATCAGGTGACCCACTTGCTCGTGTAAATTTCCTATTTCATAATTTAAACCTTTAAGAAGATATGTACCAAACTTAAAAGATTGCGATGCCCTTAGCCAGAACGATAATGAAACTCCTGGGTCCTGAAACTTTTGGATCCTGTAACACAGGAAATCCTAGCTCAGGACCCAAAGCCATGAGTATTTGTATTACGTTTGAATAAATATATTTCATATATTGCATGCACGTAGCGTGGGACGTCCTCAGACTCGGTGGAGCGATGATCTTCGCAAGGCGGCTGGCAAGAGCTGGATGAGAGTGGCCGAGGATCGTGCTCAGTGGCGTGCCATGGGAGAGGCCTATGTCCAGCAGTGGACGAATATAGGCTGATGATGATTGATGATGATGATATATTGCATATATTTCCTTTGGTAACGGATACCCTGGACCAGGAGAATTCAAGGCACTACCACTGTACCGCATCATCCACTTTATGGAGGAAGTGGAAAAAGCAATGTAATAAGTATGAAGGAGGGGTAAATACACAAAAGGTCCCATTGGGTCGCAGTGTATCCGAAAGGACCCCTAGTAGATATGATAAGATAACATAAGATAAAACCTCGAAGAATGCTCTCCATACAAACGGCGCGGTAGCAATTTTCAGTCAGAGCCCAATTCCCCTCCCCCCGTACATTTCCTCCTTCGTGCATGTTGTTACCAGTTATACAAATTTCCTGATTTTTAACGGTTTAATACAACGTTTTAAATGTAAGTCGTGACTTATAAATTATATATTTTTAATTTTTTGAATAAAAAGGAATCACGAACACAGATAACCATAATATGTGAAAACCCGTATGTTTTTTCTCGTGTTGCATATCTCCAACTTCCTTTGTCTAAATTAAATTAGCCTCTCGTAAATTTTATTGTTTATTTTGAGTAATAATAATCTAATAAATACCTACATAAAAGGAATCGGTTCAATTAAGGTCATGGCCCGTTTTTACATCACATATAACATCGAGATAAAACGGTCTGTTACTTTCGACCTTAAATGGCGAAGTGACATAATGCAACAAATTTTACTTACCAGAGTAAAAAAAAACTCCTCAGAAACGGACGACGAGTAGTTCCATAGTCTAAACATACGAAAAGTGAGGAGAACACACATGCCTGAACTAGGACGTTTCTATGTTTTAGGCGATAGGTACATAAATACAACCAAATCTGGTCATGGCGACCAAAATTTCGGTAACAAAATAATCTGCACCTAAATTTTGGTCGCAGATCGCTTATCGTTACTTTACTACCCTTTACGTCTGTGTGGTTTTAGCCTCAAAAATGTAGTATTTATGTTTCGGAAATTCCCCACTTTCCCCCCCTGTCGATTTGAAGAAACTTAGCGGTCACAGCTAGATTTCGCCCCTCCCTATTAAAAATGTCGGATCTGCAAATTTGCCATTTTCTGTTTATGTCATTAATAGACCTTGAATTACGGTAACTTTCCCCCCCCCCCCCCCCGCAAATAAATATTAGATTTAATGTATAATTTATGAAATGCGTAGATTAAAAACGTCTGATCTTGCTTAAGCATTCGTTAATAATGTCGGTAAATACCGACCGATTTGCAGATCCGACATTTTTAATAGGGATGAGCGATTTGTTACTAGTGTAGTAAAACAAGAATGTCACAGTTAGGTACTACTTGACAACCTAAATGGTTGTATAGGCAGGGGGTTCGTTTATCGGGACTTAAACACGATGCAACGCAACAACGCGGCCGAAACGTCGAGGTAAATAAATAAACAGTTTATTATCGCGTTTAAGTCCCGATAAACGTAATAAGTATGTGTGAAAATCACACTCCGCACTGTAGGTACGCCCGACCGCCTTGCCTATGGCATAGGCAAATCGCAGTAGGCTGTCGGCTCGCCGTGCGCCCGCTCGCTCGTCCCCGCCGAGTCAGTAAAATTGAAAACGAATGCCGCGCAACCCTACCGTTTCGCCGGGAGTTGCGGCGGGAAGGCGGACGTAGGCGGCGCGTTCCTTTTGACTCGCGTCGCCTGGCTAATATGTATGAAATAATACGAACTTTTTCAGTGTGTTAATAAAGTTGGAATTCGTTTAATCGCGGTCGTAAAAGAGAAGTTTCTGTACGTTTAGTACTATTATTTATTCCGTGGTATGGGTAAGGCAACAGGGCGTCTCCATACCTCAGCAAGGCGAAGCAGACGTGTACGACGATGGCCAGGGTGTAGGACTGCGCGTAGGGGAACAGCTCGCGGTGGAGCTCCAGGATGCCCCACGTGCCCCGCCACACTCCCACCACGAGGGGTGCCACCACGAAGCAAGTGAACACTGCGTCCCCTGGAAATGAAAGGAAATGAAATACAGTTCCCGGCAGACTTCTTGAGCACTGACCTTGACTGAGCAGTAGCCATTTTGTAGTAGAAATGTGTGCGCAAGCATACCCCCCTCCACTCGATTTATGTTCAAGACGTTTGCCTCCAACTATCAAGAAGGCAAACAAGCAAGTGGGTCACCTGATGTTAAGCGATCACCACCGCCTATAGACACTCGCAGTACCGATATATTATTTACTTGCGTGCAACATTGAGACCGCCTATTGCTACCTTTCTAATTCGTTTCTTTGTTTTCTTTTTATTTTTATGTAGTGTAGAATAAAGAATATTTGATATTGTTGATCATATTGAGGTTAAAATGTATAGTCGACCAAGAAATTGCTTGACCACTTTTCGACCGTATTACAAAGGGATACATTTCAAAATTGGTCAAGCAATTACTTGGTCGACTATACTTACAATCGAAAACACGTCATATATAAGTCACCATTAAAGACGGAACTGCGAGAAAGTGTCATTTTTCGAAAGGGAGGCAAATAATACGCACTATGAAGTTAACATGTCTATCCCTTTCGAGCATAGATAACTTCTCTCAGTTCCCTGTTTAATGGTCGGCTAAGATTGTTGCTGTTTGTACAGTCAAGGAATTAAATTTCCAACCCACCTAAGGTTCAATAGCATATAGCAAACTGTCACCATAAGAGCTATAGAGCAAGACGTTAGTTTGGCATATCGACGTTAATGCATTGCGAATGTCAGACGACATTTCAACGAAATGGGTAGGGAATTAAATTCCTTGACTGTACTTAATCGACTGAAAGTTCGAATGGTATACGGTACCTACTTTATAAGACTTGCTTTATGTTCTTCTTTATCTTTATCTTTCCTTATCTTTACACAGTATAAAGTAAGTCGCTAACCATTCATGTCTATACTGATATCTTTGGCCGCTTACTCCTAAACCACGCAACGGATTTTGACACGGTTTTCACTGACATTTAGAGATTTTTTTATGGAAGGTTTTTATCGTTTTTATGTACATTACATCCCAATTGTACCCGAGCGAAGCCGGGGCGGGTCTAGTTCGTAATAAAATATAGGAAACAGTTACTTAAAATAGACGTAATAGTTAAAATTGAATTTCAAATAAACCGCAATGAGAAAATGTAAAACCCACCATCCTCCACTTCCACATGAAACAACATACGTCACACTTAAACTACACTACAACTTGTTCGTTTATTTGGTTGTTTGTAATTACTACTCGTTTCTTGATACAGACCTCCGCAAAGTAACGCCTGAATCTATTAATTATTTGGTGAATGTAGCGTAACCTTCAGCTCTTACCTGCGCCATATTCAAGATCCTCGCAGCAGCAGTCCACCGCTGCCACATCCTTGCAGGACTCTACAGAGCCAGCCTTCTCCAAGTCACGGGGCTGCACTTGCGGGGGCCTAGGCTCGGGTAGCAGAGTATCCTTCGCATTTGGGGGCATCTAAAAATAATTATTTGTTGTATATAGTCAACCAAGTAGTTGCTTGACCACTTTAGAACCTTATTCCGATGTAATACGGTCGAAAAGTGGTCAAGTAATTTCTTGGTCGACTATACATTTCAGCACGCGAGTGGGTTGACTTGACCATTTTAGAACCTTATTTCGATGTAATACGGTCGAAAAGTGGTCAAGCTATTTCTTGGTCGACTATACAATTCAGCGCGCGAGCTCCTAGGAATCGTGTGGAATCTACAATTTTATATTATTGCTTAGTACGACCCACATCAACAAACACAATTCAAGTCAATTTCTCTGCATTGCAAGAGCGTCCGCTACGCGCGGGTGCACGGAGCGGGTGCACGCCTATCGAACAAATAGCACAGAATAAATAATAGTACTAACGTACAGAAACTTCTCTTTTTCGACCACCATTAAACGAATTCCAACTTTATGATCAGCTACAAAAAGTTCGTATTACTTCATAAACATTCGAAAGGCGGCATGCGTCAATAGGAAGGCGCCGCCCGCGCCCGCCTGAAACCCACAATGCCCTGGCGCACCGCTAGGGTTGGGCTGCTTACTATAATACTATCTCATGCGACACAGTGAGCGGTCGCGCGCGCGGCAAGCCGGCAACCTACTGCGATTAACCTATGCCATGGGTGGTGCGGCGAGCGCACCTACATTGCGGAGTGGAACCCCCCTGCAAATAGTATGAGCCTACACCCGCGCGAGTTAGCGGACGCTCTCATACTACTTTTCTATAGGCGTGTACCCGCTCTGTGCGCCCGCGCGACTTTGCGGAGGCCCTAAACGCAGCTGTACGCTACAGTTATGTACAAGTTATAATAGAACTGAGACATTATTGTCACTTCTAATTATAACATACCTATCTACATATGTCGATGAACCGTTTGTAAATGATTTGTTCCAGTATAACATTGGTAGGACCCATAATGTTGACTGAACGTCTTTCCTATTGACACATACAATTTCGTGCGTCATTGATTGGCGGTATTATATGATTAAAATCATCGATATAAGAAGACAAGCAGATCTATGCTTACTTGTTCGGATTGTTACAAGCCTATCGTCACCACTTTGCGACGGGGTGAAGCAGGTGAAGAGGGGCTTTTAATATTTAGGCATTGGTTCAAATTTGAATCTTATCGTAAGTGAATAAAGTGCTTCTAAGTTTTCTAACTAGCAGCGACACAGGCGTCGGATTGCAGAACTAAAAATATGACGCCAATGTAAAACGTACAAAACGCAGAGCTGTTTGCTGTGAGCTTGACAATTGGCACATACAATTTTATTCAGGCTATCCAACATAGTCTATCAAATAGACTATGGTCGGCTACTCTGCCACTGCGTTATACACAGTTCTATAGTTTTCTCATTTCGATGATTAAAATGCTATGCAATGACAACACAAGGAAAAATTTGGGTAATGGCAGGTTTAACCTGCAACAAAGTCAAAGTCAAAATATTTATATTCAGATTAGGCTTACAGGTAGCTCTTATGAATGTCATAAAATTAAGCACCGGTTCGGAAACCGGAACCTCAGCATTCCGTGCCTTGCGTTTGCCAGTTTCGCGCATTAACACTTGCAAAACTTTGCGAACTTTGCGAAACTTACAAACGCAAGGCACGCATTGTTGAGGTCAACCACTACCCTAATTTTTCCTTGTGTTGTAATTGCATAGCATTTTCATTTAATAATTCGAATGTTTAACATTAAAAAATAAATAATCGAAAGCAATTTAGGTTACAAGAATTAGGCACTTATTATGTGATCATGTATTTTTTGACTGAATAAAAGTAAATAAGGATGCCCTTGTATTAAAGAAATCTTTGTTATAATATTGTTTACTCACTCTACCACCAACAATAATATTTCATCAAACATTGGCCTCAACATCTGACATTTCTACTAGATATCCCTCTGGGATGGCAATGTCTCTGCAGTCTCCTTGGTGTTGGGGGTGTCTGTCGTCTGTAGTGACTTACCATCAGGTGACCCACGTGCTTGTTTGCCTTCCTGTTAAAAAAGAATGTTCTACCACTTTGCACAAGTAATTATTTATTTTGTAGCACAAGCGACCGCGACCAATGACCACACTTGAGTCAAATGCGGAGACCGCTGAATAAAACTATATCATTGGTTATCTTATCGTTCCCGATGAAATCTTTTTGATGTACTATTAATTAATGAGATGACATACTTTAATCCTTGTTGTTTAAATAAATAAAGTTTATCTTCTTTAGGGTTCCGTACTCAAGAGGTACCAACTTGACCCTAATTCTAAGACTATTAGTATTTTAGTACTCGTATGTAACCGCCGAGCATGTATGAAGAGAAAAATGTGTGTGGAGGAAGCGAGGGAAGTATGCCAGGATCGGAGCAGATGGCGTTCTGTGATCTCTGCCTACCCCAAAGGGAAACAGGCGTGAGCTTATAATAATAATAATAACCACAAGATATACTGGGACAGAACCATCATGACTGACAAAACGATACACTGCAGCAAACCTGACATAACTAATTTAAACAAGAAAGAAAAATCAGTATACTTAATAGACATCGCCGTCTGCAACACTCATAACTTACAAAACACGCACACAGAAAAAATTGCAAAATACACTGAACTCTCTATTGAAATTAAAACTCAGTGGCAAGTCAAAACAGTGCCTATAATCATTTCCTCAACAGGTATCATCCCGAAGACACTCCATACCAGCCTACACACATACACTGAACATTCATTCATCTACATACACACTTATGCAAAAAGGCCGTCATTCTGAATACCTGTCTAATAGTCCGGGTTTTGGTTTATTTACACTGAATTAAATTAAAAAACTTTTTTTCTTTAGTAAATATACAAGCGTGAATATTGTGCGTTGGTACGGAACCTTCGGTGCGCGAATTAAAATCGAAGTTGGCCGGTTTAATTTTTATCTTTTAGTGTCATCTCATCATAAGTCTACCTATGAACATGAGATGGTTTTGTAGACAAAACGTTTAAGAGGAGTGTTAGCCCAGCCTCTGAAAGCGCTCTCCATACAAAAGGCGATGACGTTTCCCACCCTCTAAACCTTAACCAATGGCAATGACTTTTTGGTATGTTTATCATTATGCCTTAGAATCGGGTTTGTATGTTTTTATTGTTTTAATTATCAACACATTTAGCGAAAATTATGTATTTAAAATAAAACATTAGGTATTGTAATTCCGAACGGTACACGGTTATTTAAAATGGCGGTTTTGAATTTTACCATGGAGTTAATAGTTAATAGATATCAGAAGCAGCTGGATATTTTAGTACCTTATCGCTGTCAGTGACGTGACAAATGCGAGAAACTCTCATTTCATACTTTACTACGACAAGGGTCTTAATTTAAGTGTTTAGGTACTTCCAAGGCTGACTGTACATACGAATGAACACCTGGAAGATACACCAGCCCAAGTCGAAAGAAATGATACTCGTAGGTACCTATTTAATAAAAGTTGGGATGTTGTTCCTTTATGGCCACCATAGCAAAGAATTAATAGATTCAGGCGTTACTTTGCGGAGGTCCATATCAACAAACTGGAACAAATTACCTTGCTACTCCGCGAAAACAGTGCCGGGCTCGTGCAAAATAGCTGCGTCTGTGCGACACATAGATGTTCATGCAAAAACCCACCCTCCTCCGCTTTCACACGAAACAACATATATCACACAGACTCAACTACACATCACCACCACTAAACTTTGCAAAAGTGTATTATTTCATAAGAATGAGCATCTGATAATGTTATGATCTGTGTCTATCAAATGTTTTGCAAAATTTGACTTCTCTGCGTGGTTATGCACAACAACAAAGAAGACAACATAATCATGACGAGAATATAAGTATAGAAAGATATACAACGGTATTTGATTCAGAGAGTCACTCCGTGACTAACAAGTGAATCGCTTCTTTTTCCTGATGCATAATGTATAGAATTAACCAGCTTATGCCTTTGGAACAAGATTTAATTTTACATGATACTGCGGGGCAATTCTGGCGTCAGAAGAGATGAAGTCACACTCGACATATGCCAAAAAGAGCTGTCAGATCCTTTAAAATACGTCATTTTTGACTCAAGTGGAATGCGAGATGAATCTCGATGAGTGCCAGAATTGGGGTCCTGGTCGCTTTCTATTGTTCCTCAACACATTACCCGACTGAGGCCAGAAAGGAGACTTTTGTTTTATATCTGTGCGTTTTCTTTATTCATAACTGGAACAGTTTTTTTAATTACGGAGAGGCAAAAGTAGGAACATGGGTACAACCAAGCTAATATGTAGTTTTAATAACTTTAATTTTATTTGAACCTGATAAGTTTTATGAATTTACTAGTAACACAATGTCCCGTTGCGTAACTTTAAACATGCGGGTAATATTTACACAACCATAAACATAGCTTTCGCAATATGTTACCACGATATATTTTGATTTATAGGAGCCTAAATTTCATTTCTCCTTTGTCCTTTCCGGCAATTATAAATATATGAATGCATTATGTTATTTTAAGGATATTTAATGCTACCCTTATCTTCAGAGTTACCCTGACAAATGAAATTGGGGTATTTAACAATTTATTTCTTATAATAATTGTTTGTATAAGCAGTCTGCAAAACTGTGCACTCACCACGAAGTTTTTCGACACGCTCTAACTGCTATGTCACTCAGTTCATCTTTATCTAACTGGTCTAGTAAGAAAGAGACGAACTAAGTAACGTAGCCAATAAGGCAGTGTCTAAAAGGTTCGTTCTATATAGGTACACTGTTATCATAGGGTCATAGGGTCATCATAGGGTATCCTGGCACAGGGATCTCGGTTGAAATTTTTCTGTAAAGTTTTATTGGAATAAACCCTTTTCATTTCATTTTCATTTCATTTCATTTTCACTGTAGACGGCAATTCTCCAGCGTTTTCACCGTTGCTAATTACCGTTCCTTCATTAATTGTTGAAATGCAGGTCTACAAACATTGTCTTCAGACAAGAAAAGAAACTGTACTCTAAGTTAATATTAGTTTTAGCAAAAAATGGTACTAAACACTAGGTATTTCGTTAGGGAACGGTAATGAGCGACGGTGAAAACGCTGGAGAATTACCGTAGAAATAAAATTTTAACTGGAACATAGAACTTCCTTGCTACAACCTATGCACCATATTACCAATAAGACACTAATATTCACCCACTAACTTATGGAAGCAAACGGACTTACAAATTATTCTACTTTATTAGCTCCAAAACAAACACTGAGTTCACAGACAGTTTTGATGACGTTTCGACCGTCTTGTGCACTGCTCAGTTGTTGACTAGTTGCTTTGTACTCGTAGGTGTCTGTTGTGGTACCAATCGATAAGGTGGACTTGGCCTTCATTTCAATATGAAATGACGTCCGTTTTGTAAAACTGTGAGTCATAGAAAGTTATTTACGGATCATTCAATAACTTTTTTTTACTATATAGGAAGGCAGGCAAGTGGGTCACCCGATGGTAAGTTATCACCACCGCCTATAGACATTCGCCAAGGATATTGGAGATGCGTTGGAACCCCAGAGGGCTTAGATGCAATACCTTTTGTGTCAATAATTGCACCGGCTGTCTTGCTCTCCACGCTGGAACACAACAATGCAAGCAATGCTGCTTAACGGCAGAATTAGCGAGCAAGATGGTGGTAGCGATCCAAACGGACCTTGCACATTTTTAATGGCGGTAGAGCCACATTGTAGCCAGCTGGCTGTATTGTGAACGGCCCAGATCAACCGAGTTCGTAACACATTCTTACAGAATACCGGCGTGAAGTAGTAGCTTGGTAGTGCGTTTCGTACGGTGTGTAAGAGATACGAAGGCCCACGGGGCGAAGGGGCCTATAGGGCGGCAAAAGATTAGCTTCTCTCTTGGGGTCAACAATTGGGGTTGTGGGGGGGGGGGTGCATATGTTCTTTTTTTGTAATCGAAATATAATTTAGATTTTTTTTATTTACGTATCTATCTATATATATAAAATTCAAAGTCCTGGCTGACATGCCATTATGTTTAGCGTTTGTGGACTATGAGAAGGCCTTTGGTTCGATCGAGACGTGGGCGGTGCTTGAGTCTCTCCAGCGATGCCGTATTGACTATCGGTATATCGAAGTGTTGAAGTGTTTGTACAATAACGCCACCATGTCGGTCCGAATAGAAGACCAGAGGACGGAGGAAATTCCATTGCAAATAGGTGTGAGACAGGGACATGTTATCTCTCCGAAACTGTTCACCAACACAATGGAAGATGCCTTTAAGCTTCTGGAGTGGAAAGGATTCGGTATCAATATCAACGGTGAGTACATCACTCACCTTCGATTTGCCGACGATATAGTAGTCATGGCAGAATCGATGGAAGACCTTAGCACGATGCTCGAAGACCTCAATCGGGTTTCCCAACGGGTGGGCCTTAAGATGAACATGGACAAAACGAAAGTCATGTCGAATGTCCATGTGGTGCCCACCCCAATAGCAGTAGGAAACTCAACTCTCAAAGTTGTTGACAAATACGTCTACCTAGGACAAACAGTCCAACTAGGCAGGTCCAACTTTGAGAAAGAGGTCAATCGTCGAATCCAACTCGGCTGGGCAGCGTTCGGGAAACTGCGAAATGTCTTCTTGTCCAATATACCTCAGTGTCTGAAATCGAGAGTGTATGATCAATGTGTGCTACCAGTGATGACTTATGGCACTGAAACGTGGCCGCTTACTATGGGCCTTATAAGAAAACTCAAAGTCACGCAACGAGCTATGGAGAGGGCTATGCTTGGAGTCTCTCTGCGTGATCGAATCAGAAATGAGGAGATCCGCAGACGAACGAAAGTAACCGACATAGCCCAGCGGATTAGCAAGTTGAAGTGGCAGTGGGCAGGGCACATAGCACGAAGAACTGATGGCCGATGGGGTCGGAAAGTTCTCGAATGGCGGCCGCGTATTGGCAAGCGCAGCGTAGGACGACCAGCCACAAGATGGTCCGATGACCTCATACAGGTGGCAGGAAGGCGCTGGTTGCATGCTGCTTCCAACCGGCCACTTTGGAAATCCATGGAGGAGGCCTATGTCCAACAGTGGACTTCTTGTGGCTGAGATGATGATGATGATGATGACTGACTGGCTGACTGACTGATACATCAGCGCACAGCCCAAACCGCTGAACTTAGAGACTTTAAATTTTGTACATAGATACCTTATATAGTGTAGGCATCCACTAAGAAAGGATTTTTGGAAATTCTACCCCTAAGGGGGTAAATTAGGGGATGAAAGTTTGTATGAAAGTCCGTCAGTTTTGAAGTTAGGACCTTGAAATTTTGTTGTTAGGCTAACGTAAAAAAAAATTATACGGGTCTCAGTGTTTTTGATAATTCCACCCCTGAAGGGGTGAAAAGGGGGATAAAGTTGTGTATGGAAATGACTTCATTTTCACAGCAAAAATCACTACATTTATTATTTAGGCTTATAACGCAACGTGTTATTGGAATTAAACCCTTAAAGGGGTGAAAAGGGGGATGAAATTCTGTAGTTGAGTTGTTCGTTCACAATTTTTTTGTATTGTAGTAAAAATAATGTACGTGGTAACGTGTCTGTCTGCCACGCGCAAACATGCCCTGGCTGATTTGCGATCATCGTCCAACCGAAACTATTTAATCAAGAAAGCTGATATTTGGAATATAGGTTTATTTTATAACGTCGGCATCCGCTAAGAAACCATTTTTGGTATTTTTTACCTTCGGGGGGAATACGGGGGGGGGAGGTTGATGAACTTTGTATGAAAGTCTTTGTTGATTGAAGTTATAAACATGAAAATTGGAATCTGAACTACTGATCATAAATAGATTATAAGTATTATAACGTGTTTCAGGATTTTTGCATTTTGACATTTAAATGGGGAGAAGCGGGGGTGAAAGTCTGTAAGGACGTATTGAACTGATTAAAAATAGGAGCTTGTAATTTTTAAATACAACTTTTTATCATAAATAAATAATGACGTCATACAGGGCTTTTGGATTTTAAAAAATTTGTAGGGTGGGAAACGGGGAGTAAAAGTTTGTATGGAGGTATCGGGTTTTTAATAGGAACTTGAAATTTTGAATTTTAGTTTCTTATAAATAAATAATTATGTGTTTCATGGGTGAAACTTTGTATGGAGGGGAGGTATCGGTTTATTCAAAAATAGGAACTTCAAAATGTTTGTTTGTTTTAGGGTATTTAGATTTTTACATTGGAAGGGGGTAAAACGGGCGGTGAAAATATGAGAGGGAGTGAGAGCAGTAATAAATTTTTAAATTCTAAAAAAAAGTTATTTGTTTTCTGTAGGCCACGCGGGCATAAGCTAGTCTATGTATATGTTTTTTTAAACATTAAAACCAAATTTAAATGCTATATAATGACAACACAAAGAAAGAGTAGGGTAATAGCAGGACTCGAACCTGCAACCTCAGCATTCCGTGCCTTGCGTTTGCTTGTTTCGCCAAATTACCACTACCATACCCTGCGAATTTTTCAATGTGTTTCGTTTTTACAGTCATTATACATAATTGATATTTTAAGGTATAACTACCCTCGGTGTCATCTATGAGAAACTTAATCAAGTTACCTCATTAAACTTGGTCATTTGTGAATGCTCGTTAGCTGACGAGAGATGGCGCCATTTGTTGTTAAATTTATGTAATCGCAATTCCCTTTAGATCATCGGCATTATATCAGGGGGGTTCTACTCCGCACTGTAGGTACGCTCGACCGCCTTGCCTATGGCATAGGCAAATCACAGTAGGCTGTCGGCTTGCCGCGCGGCCGCTCGTTCGCCCCGCTGTGTCAGTGTAATTGAAAACGAACGCCGCGCAACCCTATCGTGTCGCCGCGAGTAACGGGGGGCAGGCGGGCGCGGGCGGCGCGTTTGTTTTGACTCGCGCCGCCTGGTGCTTGATGTATGAAGTAATACGAACTTTTTAAGCGTGTTAATACATTTGGAATTCGTTTAATGGCGGTTGTAAAAGAGAAGTTTCTGTACGTTATTTATTCTATGATTACATCCCCTGTTTATTCGCCCCTTTTGTCACATTACCGCTTATCTCTGATGATGCCTTAAGACAAGTTTACTTCGCTCACTTTCACTCGCTAATGTCGTACGGTACACTCATATGGGGTAACTCCACGGATGCCAATAGAGTTCTGCTGATGCAAAAACGTGCCGTACGGACACTTTCTGGTGTAAAACCAAGAGATTCATGCAGAGACTTATTTCCAACACACCGCATCATGACGCACTACTCACTGTATATATTTGAAATAATCATGTTTGTCAGGAGGAACCTGTCCATGTTTGCACGGGCAAACTACTTCGTCGCACAGGACGTCTCAGGACGGTACCCCGTCGCATGGCACTTGCAGAAAAGAACCGTCGCCGACTGAAGGATCTGTTGGATCATCCATTGTATTCAGTGAAAGAGTATTTGGACATTTTTGTTTAGTTTTTATAAGTGTAATTTGACATTTTCATATTTTATTTCTTTCTTTCTTTTTTATTTATTTTTTATCCCTATTAGAGACGAATTTTTCATGTTGACATTCCAATTTTAATTTTAATTTTGACTTAGTTTTAGTGTATAATGCTTATTATTTTTATTATGTTGACATACCAATATTAATTTGATTAGTTTTAGTATTTAATAGTTTTAATATTTGTTTAATTATGCTGACATTCGAATATGATTTTGTTTTAGTTTTATTGATTAATGCTTTTTATGAAATTTGACGATCTCGATATAAAAACGTGTAATTTGACATTTTGTGCAATTTATGATGTAATTATATTGACTGAATAAATAAACTAAACTAAACTAAACATTACTGTCAGCGACAAGGTACTCAAATGTTCAGCTATATGTACTTTCTAAACGAGACCGTACAGCAGTTAAATTCTACAGATTTCCCATAGAAAATATGTCGAAATGTAACTGTTTGAAATGCAGGGATGGCAAATCATTGTTCGCTCACGTGCCAAGTTTCCAAAAAAATAAAAAGGTTGCGCCACGACGTGCCATTATCACCCTTTTGTCGAACAAATCATCTGAAATAAGTAGCATCGATTGCAAGAATGTCATGCCGTGCCCACAATTTCTGCCACGTGCCACTTTCGACACTCGTGCCAAAGGTTTTGCGATCCCTGGAATATAGGAATGGGCCATAAAAGGTTGCCGACCGCTGTGCTAGGCTATTCGATCGTCACAAAAGTTATAATGTAGAGTTTTAGATCTTAATTGTTTAAAATAATAGGTTTAAACATTTCTGAGTCAAGTATCACCGATGGATCACAAGAAATCAAATGCTGCAACAGTTTTTTACCAATAACATACTTAGTTGTGGACACATCGAAGAAATATCGATACATATATTATATCGATATTTTTTATTTTTGTTCATCGATATTTTTTATCGATATATAATTTTTCGATACATCGGTACCTTTTTGATAGGTACTTGGAATTTTAATATCGATATACAGCATTCCATATGTAACGAAAAGTTATAAAAGTTGATATTTTTTCAGACCAACTAACGAAAAATTATAAGTTATCGTTATGATTGAGCTAGATTAGTCTAAATAATAAATAAATAAACAAATAGATGTTTATTTAGACAAACAGAATAAAACAATAGCAGATTATTCAAACTTTTTAATAAAATCGTATTATATGTCGCAAAATAAAGATAGTACTCGTAATTAACAATTCTAACTTTCTGGAGCGGCAGTATCCTCTTTCAAATCGGACTGATACATCGTCATTTTTATGAAAAATATCGATATCGATACATTCAAAAATTTATACTTTCTGCCAGTTCCGACATCCCTTTAGTTGGTTTTTTATTTAAAAGACCGACTTGTGTTAACCTTTTGTACCGAACAGGTTATATGTAAGTATAATGTCGTTGAGTTCGTTGTCTCTATCTTATTTATGCAAATGCAATTCGGTTTCTATCCCACTTGCGCACACGCACTAGACGTCTAGAATATTTACTCGTATTTTAAATTTATGGTAATTAGGCGTTTTTGTGGATTCGTGTTCTTTATTTAAACTTTGCATGGGACAGCTTTAATTATAGCGTGAACCCGGATTTACTTATCATTTATCAAACACAGTCACTGTTATAATTAAAAATTATATATTTTTAATTTAAAAAAATTGTAGAAACCAACCCTAAGATGGTAAATAATACGTTAATAATTATAAAAAATTACTACGATTAGAGACCAAAATTATAATAATAAATAATAATAACATCATTTATACTCAGGCTACGACAGGCCCATTAATACCTAACAGATTAACATAGGTACAAAAGTATTAGCAAAAATAAGACAATTTGGACAATTTAGTTATATTCAAAATATTTAAATATTGTGAATATAACTCTATAGTGCAAATAGGTTACTTAATTTTTGTTTCTGATTAGAATAATAACGGTCAAATATTTATAAATTATTAATTAAATCAACGATAAAACTGGGACATGTGTATGAATTAATAAACTTTTATAAATAATTATTGTTGTTAATTTAGTAGGTATGTGAATAATACAAAAGTAGACACCTTTAAAAAAAATTGTCATTTTACTTAAAGCACGTAGAAGTCAGGCCGTTAGAGCACGGAATTTTTAGTAAGTTTTGATTTATTTCCAAAATTTAAAGAATTCCTTTAAAAGAAAAATAATAATTGTACACACAACACGGGCAGAGTACAAAAACAAAACATTATGTTGAAAATAATCAAAAAGGGCCCCACTCAGCATACTGCCTCGGTAAACCGCGAGACGCTGATTTTCGGTGGGACCCTATCTTATTTAGGTATATAAATCTAAAGAATTATTTTTATTAATATTATTATACCTTCAAGATAATTGTTAGCAAAAATTTTACACATTTATGCCGTTTGTTAGTGCAAAACTGTATACAAATCTGAAAAAAAACGAAATAAAATTACCAAAAGTATAAAATACCTTAGACATCTAATATCACAGTTCTCCAAAACGTCCTTCACAACACCACTTAATCACAATTCCATCTTCATTGCCACCAATTAAAAGTTCAGTGATTTTGCTAAACAACAAAAAATTTAGAATGCCACATTAATTTTTTCCTTATTTTAATTTCACAGGATTTCACACGATTTTTCGCTACGCTACCCTCTGCCGAGTGACCGTATCGTTAGTGGAAGGCTTACGATACCGAGCATTGGTTTAAATACCTTTTACTTGTACTAAATCCCAATTTAACGCTTCACCGGCTTGCGATCGCCTTATTAAGACTTATTTAAAGCAAATCAAGCCTGTTTAAGGGCCAACAGCATAACCTACAAAGCAACATTGCCTTTGTTACCAAACATCTTTGTTCAAATATAAAAAACCGGCCAAGTGCGAGTCGGACTCGCGCACCGAGGGTTCCGTACAAGCTTAAAGCACCGAACAATACTCTCACGAAAAGATACCTAAACTGGATTGAGGAACAATTTTAACTTTGCCATTGGGAAACTGTTCTCCCTTTACATCGACGTAGATCGCGATCGGTTTACCAAGTGCAAATATAAATTTGTTATCGCAAATTCATATTTTATTTGTGATTTAAATAACTACGAATTAATCCGTTGGTTTAAGGGGGTTCGATTCCCATAGAAAATGTCGGTGCACCTTTTGAAGCTTCTAGGACATTAATTTGAACGGATTTTTTTGGAAATAGTTAGTTATGGATTCATTACTTACGTAAAACCAAACAAAGAGTTGCTTTACCGATCCTGAACTGCAGTAGGATCCAGGAAATTATGATGCATTTTACCGTTGTGGGAGTACAACCGCAACCATGTGTGTGTGAAATCTTTAGATGGGTGCGTCAATTAGTGACAGTTAATATAGGTGAGTAAAAACCTATTGACAATTTCGACCAGTCACGTGACCACCTATTTAGTTCCGTGGTAACATTTACATGGGTAAAGATCGTGAAAGACCAAGTTCAAATCTCGTTGTATCTTTTTTTTGTATTTTAAAATTTTCTTTTTTCAATGAGTTTTGCAAAGTAGGATATAGTCTTCCAAAGGAAATGATAAAACTATAATTTTTTTTTTCTGATTTTGGATACAACGTAATATGACTCATTTTTATTACAATATAAATGGAATAAACGTTCGTTTAACAAATAAAGAAACTGCCTTGAATAAAAGGATATGGACAAACTGCAGAAATTTCTCAAAAAGGTAGAAATTTAAAGTTTACAACTATGTTAAATTTCATCCGGCTCACACGATTACTGTGGTACTTTTCCACAATAAATGACATGCTGATTCCTTCACAGGGATTGTCACATCTTTAAAATATTTACTGTGAAAAGGTTCCGTGCAGTGGTTCGCGGATCAAAACGGTGCAACTGTGCACTGTATCATACACGCAATGATACTATCCTTTATTTATTACAGAATAAAATTGCCCGCAGTATGGACTCTTATTTATTTCGTTTTACAATTATATTAGGTCGAGTGATAGGATTTTCTCCGACCTGAGAACTTTTTAATGAAACAAACCTTTTTATCAGATTCAGGCTGATATAAGGATAAAAATAAAAAATCTGTGGTCTATGACCTGCCAGAGGAAAAAAAATGTTCGATGACAAAGGGATTGTCTAAGCTATTGCGATGCTGTTACACTATTTACGTGAAAGAAAACCCAGAACAATTTGAACATTTTCCAGTGCTTGGTAAGTGATCTCAAAACCAGCAACCCTAAGATACATATTAATTTATTGCCAGTTTTTAGGTCCCGCCTCTCTCGCTTTCCAAATCAATCAATTAATCACTATTTAAAAAGTGGTAGCTCAAACTGCAACTAGCAAACTGAACTGGTTAGAATCTGACTCTATCACACTAAAACAAGACTTCCACGATTTCACGGTGGACGCTGTGGTTGTCCCTCATTGCTGCGACTAGATCTCTTCGTCGTGCTCGAACTGACCTGCAACAGCTGGTCGCCTGGTACGCCTCGGGACGACGACAACAGGTCAAACGTTATGACGTTTATACTGTGGAAGATGCCGAACGGCCCTTTGCGGGAAGCCACCTGCGTCGAATATCTGCCATGATTTCGTCTTATCTAGAGCCCCTAAACGTATAACTATGCAGCAATAAGAAGAAGCTTTTATGTTGGGGGCTTGGCGCCTTGTCTATGATAAAAGCCATCGTGTACAAAATTAAAGAAAAGACAGGTGACCAGAGGTGAAGTTCGTTGCCATCACTGATCATTAACAGTGATCATAATTCATAGGTCTGAGGGCCTGGCCACGTACGACGGCGTGTTGTATTGTACAGGCGCGAAAAAAAAAATTGTGGGCGAACCCATTTCTTTCTATTATGGATCAGGATTGGAGTAATTTTAAGAGGAAATAAGAGGTGTTGAAAATAAGTGAACACAAATTTTTCGAGTACTTTAGAATGTCTGTATCAAGATAAAATATATTGTAATCTCCTTGTATTCAAAAGCAACACGTATTTAGAGAACCTGTGGGACCTTTGAAAATGTTAGGATTAACTATAACTACTATAGCTGAGTTTCTTGCGGCGTTTCTTCTCAGTAGTATCTTCGATTTTCTGAAACGCTAGTAGATTCAGACATGTAAAAGAGCCTATATGGCCAACTTGCAAAATAAATTTTTCATTTTCATTTTCATAAGGTACGCGGTATAGCTGTACGAAATGAAAACATGTTTTACTCGATTGCCGCCAGAAGGGAGGGTTATATGTTTTTCGAGTGTAAGTGAGTATGTATGTATGTAAGTATGTATGTATGTAAGTATGTATGTATGTATGTATGTCTTTTCTGTGCCATGCGCTGCACCCTAAACGGTTTGATGGATTTTGATTTGTGAGGTGTCGTTGGATTCGTCTTGATTGGAGGGGTGACTAAGCTATGTCAATATTAACCGGCTCACCTGGCAATTTGTCATCTACTGCTGCTTCTAAGCTACAATGAGCATACAAGTGTAAAACAGGCAAACGGCTTTCCTGGTGGTCAGTGATTGTCCTAAATGCTTTACCTAGTAATTTGTCATATACTACTGCTCTTAAGCTACAATGCGCTTACAAATGTAAAACAGGCAAGTGGCTCCCCTGGAGGTAAGTAATTTTCGTAACCGCCTTACCTGCTAACTTGTTATCTACCACTGCTCCTAAGCTATAATGAGCTGCGGCACCTCGGCCGCTTGCTATAATTCGTCACATACAATTCTATACAATTAATCGGAGCGCGCAGAACGCAACGCCCCGGACGCACGCTTCGGGCGCCTGCTATGTTTTGTCCTCCTCGTATTTCCTCTTAAAATTACTCCCATCCTGATTCATAATAGAAAGTAATGGGTTTGACCAGAACATTCTTTTTATTTGTCTTTTCGCCCCTGAATAACACGGCGTCGTGGTACAACGCGGCGCCCCACCGTGCACCCGCTCAGTACGGCACCGCGCGGTGTATTTTCACAGCGCGGACCGTAAATATGCACGGTAAAACGGCGCCGCGCCGTTTCACGGTAACGACTCCGCGCCGTGGACATGTGGCCAGGCCAGATTTCAGGTTTTAGTTATAGTATTATTGAAGTTGTTAGTTTACTTTTATTTCAAGTTTTTAGTTATTTTTCTGTTACTTATTTTTTAAATTTGCTTTTGTATTTAATGTTTCAAGTGTCAGATAATTTAATAATATTAAACTGTCATTTTAGATTTATAGCTTCGTTAATTGAAGGGACAAAAGGAAGAGGAAGACCCAGACTGACATATTTTGAGCAAGTGGAAGTAAATTTTCGAACCGCGTCGTATTAGAACATCAAACGGCTGGCGGAGAAGAAAGAAGACTGGCGATTACTGACAAGACCTGATGATAAACGGTGAAGGGCGGGATGGTTTTTTTTTTGCAAGTTTTATTTATCTGTTTTGTCACAAACTTTACCTCATATTGGTATGAAAATAGTCTTAAAGTATACAAACAAATCCCTTTTATATAAGACCCCACTAGACCATGTACCTACAAAGCTCTCAAATTATTAATGAAAAGAGTAATGTCGTATTTTTTAAACAGGTCACATGGAGTATCAAAAGAAATAAACACATTTGATTCAGGCTGATCCAAACAGTGTATTAAAAAGTATAAGCTTCTTCAGAAATTATTCGTTACGGACTTATCAAAAGAGCCTGTTGTATTTTGTATTGTACCTCGTACAAGGCACTTCCTAAAATGACCACTTCCAGTTGTGACCCCTTCCTAAATACTACTATTTCATAAAATGACTTCCTGATATAAACATTTCCTGATTTGATCACTTTCCAAAATGAGCATTTCTCGGTGTAACCACTCCCAGTATTTCATAGCGCGACGTGACTTGACTACAAATCTACTAGTGACCCGCTGTTGCTTTGTTCCAATTTCATAGGTTTTCTCAGACTACAAAAGTATTATGATATGGTGCCTGCCTTACAGGTTGAATTTTTAAAACTGTTATCATTTTTGGGTGGCATACCAAAAAGTAAAAAGGAAAGTTATTGGTGCGATTCGTTCCGTCCGTCTGTCCATCCGTCTATCTGTCCATCTACCTGTCATAGCGACATATTTTAGTACATTACTAATGCTATATATTTGAAATGTTGAACAGATTATAAAATTTCCTTACTCAACCGTATTGCTAGTCAAAAAATTAAGAAACATACTTTCGGTTCATCTGAAAATGTGAAATGTATGTCTCTCGATGCTCTCATTTCCTTATAACACTAGTCAGATGGAGCCGCATGCATTTCGGCTAGTACGGAGAGATAAAATAGATTATGTTCAAAGAGAAATACCGTTTTAATAGTAGTAGTAGCTTAATCAATTGAGTATCATTAGCTGAGAAATGGTTTTTGTTGATGTTAAATATAAAATTTGCAGGTACTTCAAGGTCATAAATAAAAAAATAATATCATAAATCGGTCATATCGGGAAGTGACTACAAGTGTTCATATCGGGAAGTAGTCTCGTAAGGAAGGGATCGCCTCAGAAAGTAGTTATATCTTGACCTGATCATATCGGAAAGCGGTCATATTAGGTGTGGTCTTCAAGCAAAATCATCTTGATTTGTCGTTTCAGAAAGTAATTAGTTTTACCAGAAAGGGTTAAGCTTTTTATAAAAAACGCCCAATTCTGGTACCAATATCGGAATTCTAGAACAGAATGTCCAATGTCACTAACCACTGGACTTCTGAAAGGCGAGATTTTAGCCTGTGGCAAGAAAAAGACTTAAAACAAAGTAGGATGGTCAGAATATTACCAATTAATAGGCTTACGTAGTCATCCATACTATATTATTAATGCGAAAGTCTGCCTGTCCGTCTGTCTATCTGTACGGCTTTCGCACTTAAACTACTGAGTCGATTTCGATAAATTTTTGTACAAATATAGTTTCATACATAATAATACAGGGTACTTTTGACATGAAACGTCTTTAATTTGGACATGAGGGGCTCACAATGCAAAAACCATGTCTGAACGAAATATGTTATGATTAGATCGCTTATTACTTTAAAAATATTGCACATATATGTAGACAATATTTTATTTAATCACATTTTTTCTTCACTTTGTTTTCTAAAACTATAACGTTATGTATCGTCAGTGACATACATTTATTTAGGTCATAATATTTTACTATCATGATTTATTTTAGATTTATAGCTTCGTTAATTGAAGGGATAAACGGGAGAGGAAGACCTAGATTTACGTAATTTGAGCAAGTGGAAGAGAAGTTTCGAAGCACGTGGTATTGGTATATCATACAGCTGGCGGAGAACAAAGAAGAGAGGCAATTACTGAGAGGACCGATAATAAACGGTGAAGGGCGGAATGGTATTTTTTTTGGAATGTTTAGCTACCTATTGTGTCGCACACTAGACCACATATTTGTATGAAAAATTGTTTTTAAAAGTACAAACAATATCCTTTTAGATAAGACCCCACTCGAACGCATTAGTACTAGAGATTGCAAACCGGGCCCGCCCGGGCCCGGTGACCTTTTAGGCACCCACCGGGCCCGACCATTCTTACGGGGCCCGGTCACCGGACCCGGTAAGTAAACCGCGGCGCGCTGCGCGGGAGCGCCAACTCGTAGAATGTACGTTATTAGTTTGTTTTTTTTTTACTATGTGTTCAAATAGACACTATAAGGAGTAAAGAGAAAGCTTGCTTGTTTAAACTTATAAAAATGAATAAATTACTGATACGAATGTTACCTTTCCGCCCATAAGTAAAAGTAATCAATTCTGTAATAAGTGTGATTTTGAGACTTGAGTGAGACTGATTATTGTGATAATTGTTCATAAGCCAGTTTGAAATAAACATCAACCTTGAATCATTATTTTTCCATTCATATACATGGTGTAATCGTTAAGTGTAGCCAGGCGATTATTCAGTAAATATAACAGATATCAGAAAACTTTAAGCTGATGTCGAATTTACATTACCCAATGAGTAAAATTACATTAATAACTTTTTTTAATAAAACCAGAAATATCCCAAATATTAACTTCAAACCCTCCCATACATTTAGTACGCCGTTCGTTGAAAGACAATATAAGGCCTAGTCATTTCACCATTATAAAATGATTCATGAATTGTTTTAATACAGTTTATTTGCGTAAATAATGAATTTTAAGCACTTTTCTCTTACGACATTATTTGAGGCTGCGTGAGACTTACGGCCGCAAAGGAGAGTTTGAAGTAAATATTTGGGATATTTCTAGTTTTATTTAAAAAGTTATTAATGTAATTTTACTCATTGGGTACCGTACTCTCGATATCAGATTAAAGTTTTCTGATATCTGTTACATTTACAGAATAATCGCCCGACTACACTTAACGATTACACCCTGTATAGAAAATTTTCATAAAATATTTGAAAGGTTTCATCACTAACACACAACCCGGCCGGGCCCGGCGGACCCGGCCGGGTTGGCGACGAATGCAACCGGGCCCGGCCGGGTTCAGAAACATACCGCATTGCATTCTCTAATTAGTACCTACTGTATGGTATTGTGGTTCGTATAAGGCACTTTCTTAAATGACTGCTGCCAGATGTGAACTCTTACCAAATGCAACAATTTTATAAAATGAAGTCCCGATATGAACATTTCTTGATTTGACCACTTTCCAAAATGAGCACTTCTTGATAAAATCACTCCCAGTATTTCATAGCGTGACGTGACTTGACTACAAATCTACTAGCGACCCGATGTTGCTTTGTTCCAATTTCATAGGTTTTTTTCAGACTACAAGAGTATTATGATATGGCGGTGTGCCTACCTTACTAGTTGAATTTTTAAAACCGTTATCATTTTTGGGTGTCATACCGAAAAGCAAAAAGGAAGCTTATTGGTACGACTCGATTCGTCCGTCCGTCCATCTGTCCATCTATCTGTCATAGCGGCATATTTTAGCACAGTACTAATGGTTTCTATTTAAAATGTGGAGCAGAAATTAATTTTTTTTTGTTACTCAACCTGATTGCTAGTAAAAAAATTATTATCGGTCATATCGGGAAGTGACTACAAGTGTTCATATCGGGGAGTTATAAGGAAGGGGTCTCCTCAGAAATTGGTCATATCTTGACGAGATCATATCGGAATGCGGTCATATAAGGTGTGGTCTTCAAGCAAAATGGTATCATCTTAATTGGTCGTTTCAGAAAGTTATAGAAAAGTATTCGGATTAGGGGTAGTTTTAAAAGGAAACGGTTTTATCTCGAATGGGTAATTTTAGAAAGTAATCAGTTTGAATCGAAAGGGTTAAATTACTTAGTTTTTTTATAAAAAAGCCAAATTCTGGCTGGTAGCAGTTCCTAAGTTCTAGTTCTAGATGTCCAATCTCATTGGCCCCTGAACAGCTGAAAGCCTGGATTATGGGCATGTGACAAATATTCTTGAACTGCAGAGCGGTCATGATATGGTCACTTTTGTGGTTACTAAGCACGGCGCCTATTTTAATACATTAACTATAACCACAGCAATTCCATGGGGATGAACACCGGCAAAATGCTTGGATATTTTTTCGGTACCAAGTAATTAGCTGTTTGTTGTTGTTGTTGTTAGCTTCGTAAGTGAACCAAAACAATATCACATTTTTGGTTGCCTCATTTAATTTAAAAAAATAAAAACGTAAAATGTCATAAAATGTTTTTATTTTTTACAATTATATGGCGCAACTAAAAAGTCTAATGTTATTTGGGACACTAATTACTTTGTAATGTAAAAATATCCAAGCACTTTGCTGCAATTCATCCAGAGGAAATTGTTGGACAGATTCAAAAGAAATTATATACGAAAGACAGAATATCAACAGTTAAAAATCTAACATAAACATAACTAATATTATAAATGCGAAATTCCGTCTGTCTGTCTATTTGTCTGACTAGCTCTCACGCGTTACTGGCTTAGTCTATTTATATATTGACACCTGCGAATGGATGCAGGGTGACTTTTTCTTTTTAAAATGTTCAAGTTTTTTTAATTACCCAATTTTATTTATAAACTCGTTAATTTATTTCATTATTTGATCGCGCGATCGTTATAGAACCCAAGTAAATGTTGTTCTAAATAATAAAAATGTAACTTATCCATTTTATAAAAAATACGAGGACTACCCTAACACTCCACCGGTGCGTAGGTATGTCAATCTCAACAAATAGGCCTAGTTTCAGTACTGCTTTATTTATAAACTGTGTCTATAGGCCTATTGAGCCTGAAATGAATTGATTCTATTCTATAATGGGGGTGGACATTGGGAAGTGGTCGTTTTGGGAAGTGGTGAATTTATTTTAGGAAGTGGTTATTAACTTTCATAATATAAAAAAATCAGTACCTACAGTTCTTTGCAACTTTAGCAACAAAGTGTCATGGCTCCATTTTTGAAAACAGAATGTTGCATCTTTCACACTATAGTTGGTGTGTCACAAGACATAATAGCTAACTGCTACCTGACAAGTCAGGCAGCCAAGGCCTTCCAGAGTGCCCGTGAGATTCCGCGTGACGTCGAAGGCGCATTCTATCTTATTCATGTATTCTGTGATATTATTCAACGATGGCTAGGCGTTTAGTTAGCTGTTGTCTTTGGGTTTCTATCAACGGTGCATCATACGTGTCTTAACTATTATTTTCCTTAGGATTATCATGTGTCTCAACAATAAAAATGCATTACATAATTACCACTTTTCTAGTTTTATTATCTCACAGACTCATAACAGCCCATCTTTTTCATTTCTCTCAAAAGCAGCGTGCCTAAACAAAGTGGCATTGTTGGCGTTGACGTTCTGGTAGAAATAACAACATTGTGCGGTTGACGCCAAAGACTGTTTACTGTTTTCCACCTTATTGCAATGGAATAAGTTATAAAGTGTTTGACGTCGACGGTGTAGTCAGCCAAATTGAACTCTGGGCCTCTAGAGAACTAGTAGCAATGAATGAAAGCAATATTATTAAGACACTTACTATGAAAAGTCATTTTGACATTTATTGGTAAAGGTTCTCAGTATTCACATTGATTGTCTGCACAGACTCGATGTAAGGGTGGCAAAAGCAAAATTCTAAAAATATTTTGATTAGACATACCTACATTCACGCTTCAACCCCAATTGTATGTACCTTTCTTTGTTGAGGTTCAATCGGATTTATAAAATATCATATCATCCATCAGAGTCCATTTAACATACTCAAAAATATGAACGACCGCTCTTATAACAATGTATAATTAAAGCGTTGGTAAGTATATACTTTTACACATGACCGTATCAGAGATTCGCAAAATACTTAGTCCATATAAGACATTTTTCAACTACCGGCACTTTCACACGCTCGCATTGAGTAGTGCGACACAGTAAGAGTATGAAAAAACTCATAATCATAGGTCATAGGTTAGGTTACAATAACCCCAAGCTATATCAAGGCTCATGAGCTTTGGGGGCCATGGTCAGATAACCCAGTGCCCAGTAGCGGAGTTCCGTCGACCCTATCCTGAGGAACAGAACATCCTTGTGCTCCTACCAGCAGTAGCACTAGAAAATGCTCAAGAGTGGTTATCATTCGATAAACGCAAAGTAGAAGATTAACGTAGGCAGCCGGTATAAATATTTGTGGGAGATTCTGATATTTTGTGAGTTTAGTATTTGGAGAGTCAGGTATTTTGCGAAACTGGTATTCATGGACGTTTTCTGTGGGTAATCGTAACTCCACATGACTTTTTTTTATAAATAAATAAACTTCACTGTTTTGGTCGTACCCCGAATCTGGTATTTAGTGAAGCAAGTATTCTACTCAAGGGAGCTCCACCTCTGCCACGATGCTTCAGCTTATCAGCGAGTGGAGAAAGTTCGGCTTTTATGTAAGTATGGTAAGTCCTACCTACTACGGTCTGACGACGAGTGGAAGGCTCCTGTAAGTCTCTATTTTCCACTATACGTTTGGTTTTGCTTTGGTACAGGAACCTTCCGCTCAATAGTCGGGCTATTGCTAGCTCAGGAATCTATGCTAACTATATAAGTAAGGCTCTTCACAAAGACCAATTCTGTATCCAACGTCTTACCGCATCAGACCGTCGAAAATATTATCGGTCAAACCTATGGCAGTCAGCGAGATAAGCTTGGTGGTTATTTAGGTACAGGTACCTTCTATCAGGAACCATAATCCTTAGGATCAGTCCTTCGGTCGACTTATGGTAACCGACCCTGTAATGACATCAGTAGGTCACTAAAGCCAGCAATCATGAGGCACTGGTATTTTAACAACAAAAAAGTTGTAAAGATTTCGAGTAAGGAGTACCTAGGTGTGATGTGTATGATTGATATCACCTAAAAACGTTACTAAGACTTTATCTGAGTTTAGCACCAAAGTCTTTCATGGTCACCAGTTTTTACTACGATAATCACAATCACACTTGTGGGCCTTTATATCTTAGACTTGAAAGCCTGAAATCATAAGAGATGGCTTTTCTGGTCTACACAAGTAAAACCTAATAAAAGTTATGTATTTTAGTCATTCGTGTATTAAGGTATACAGAAATTAATAACACGATACAAATATTTTATATCAGTTTTATTGCAGTCTGAAAACGTACGCCAACTAGCTAGCTAACTGCCGCGAAAGATTGTCGCTAGCTGGCGCTGTATAGTTGCATGTGTGTGTGTGACGATAGTGTCTGTATACGCTCGTAAACAGATTCTGCATTTTTTCTCAGGACTGGCACAACAATACCTTCCAACTGTGAAGTCAAAAAATCAACCGTATTCAGATACCTACGGTAACAAAAAAATAATAAAAAAACAGCGATAGGTTACGAAAAATTACGAAAAAACCGTAATTTTTTTTACAGCGCCATCTAACGGGACTTTGTTTGAGAGCGACCCTAGTCGGTCCCCCTTAACTCAATAAGGTGTATACAACTAGCGGCGACACTCGCGTCGGATAGCAGAACTAAAAACACGTCCACGTCTATGGGTGACATCTAGTGACGGATAGCGACATTTTTGCCTTGTAAGATCAAATCTTTTTTTATGTGTTCTAACTACAAATTTATAGTTTTCGGATTTATAATTTTATTTGTGCTGTGAGACCTTGCTTCTTGCCAAATTTCATAGGGAAGTACCCCATAGGTTTTGAAGTGCGAATGTATAAAACAAGCGGCAGAAACGGCCGTATCTTTTAATTGCGTTGACTTAGAAGTTTGATTTTTTCACGGCTTTAAGGAACTACAGACTTGAGTATTTGTTAGTAATTTCAACTCGATAGCTCCACGCGTTCTTGAGAAAAAGGGTCTTGACAGACAGACAGACAGACAACGAAGTGATCCTGAAGGGTTCCGTTTTTTCCTATTTAGGTACGGAACCCTAAACAATGAAGTGATCTTATAAGGGTTCCGTTTTTCCTTTTGAGGTACGTAATCCTAAAAAATACTTATAATTACTTATAGATAGACACCAAAAATCTAACAAAATTGTGTTTTGGAAAAGGCCGAAACGAAAACTCTTTTTTCTCTCTCTGCAAATATCCTGGCTAATAATCCTCGCTTAACTCATAATGGGGTTTCTAATCGATCAGTAAAACAACGGTTTGCTTATCCATTATTATATTTCATAGATAAACTAATTGGCTCAACAAATGGAACAGTGTAACACGACGATAAACATTTGGCTTACAAACAACGCGTGATACGCTTTATTACTACAAAACCGTACAATGTAGGCGATAGTAGTCCGTAACGTAAGGCTGCTTTTCCACCAGAGATGTGCGAGGATGAGTAGCGAGGGATGTGTTTGTAAGAACCAATAGAATCGCTGCATTTACCTCGCCTCGGTCAGCACAGCTCTGGTGCAAACAGCTCATTGGTTCTTTACAAACACATCCCTCGCTACGCATCGTCGCATTACATTGGGGGCTACCGAGGTATGACGTGGTCGACCGATCGATCAAGCCCCCCAATGTAATGCAACTCGCATGCGAGAAATAGTGCAGTGTAACTGGCCCTTAAGTGACGTGATTTCTTTTAAGGATGAGAGGTGGTAAACACATTAGCAGTCTTTATACAAAGTGTTTCCACGTTGGCAGTCCTTTCGCAATATTTCCGATCAACTCCAAATTCCTGCTTAAACTCAACTGCTATAATATTATACATAGAAATAATGTATTTTAGAAAGCTTTCGCCTGGAAGGCGAATTTTGCATCTCACCGGGAGACTAGAGCTCACTAAAATGGAAGTTTTTCATAGAGATTCGGCCATTTAGGTCAGCTTTAGTCACCTGCGGCCCTAACATGACAGCCCCGGTTTAGTTTAAGCCCTCCCTGCGTCTATGTCTAACTAGTGTCATAAGAAAGGGACGCAGATAGAGATAAACTAAACTTGGCCTGTCTTTCCGTCTGTCACCAGGCTGTATCTCATGAACCGTGATAGTTAGACAGTTGAAATTTTCACAGATGATGTATTTCTGTTACCGCTATAACAATAAATACTAAAAAAAACACGTTTGTTGTATGTTGCTGTATAAAACAACAAACGTGATTTTTTTTGCTCATTTTTATTGTAATAGTACGGAACCCTTCGTGCGCGAGCCCGACTCGCACTAAGCCGGTTTTTTTTATCCCAGATACTTACTATATTTTGCAGAACTCTATCAGTATAAGTCATCTCATTCTATTCTGAGCAAGTTGCCTAAATGCAAAATGCCAGTGACGAATCAACTCTGGTGAGACTTTACTGCCTATACTCGTCTAATTTGTTACCTTTTCTTTCTTCTACATTGTAAGTACCTATTTTTTATTGTGTGTGCTTGCAGTACCTAATAAACACTTGAAACTTTTTTTAACATAAAACTACCGTGAGACTCGGACATATTAATAAAACGGATCACTCACGTATTTTTGAGTCGAGAAATGCCCGACATGTTTCGGACCGGGTACGTATCTGAATACCGAAAATCAATACATCAAAAGTTTAAATAACGAAGTTCAAAATATCGAAAGTTAAAACAGCGAACGGTCAAAATATCGAAAATCATTATATCGAAGTCTGAAATGCCTATGAGTAAAATACCACACGATTGAAAAATCGAATGTTCAAAATGTCGAAAGTTATTTGGTATAGGTATTAAAATGTCGTCAAATAAAATATCGACAGTTTAAATAGCAAAGTTCAAAATATCGAAAGTTAAAATAGCGAACGGTTAAAATATGCAAAATCATTATAACGAAGTCTGAAATACGTACGAGTAAAATACCACACGATAAAAAAATCGAATGTTCAAAATGTCGATAGTTATTTGGTATATGTATTAAAACGTCGTCAAATAAAATATCGATAGTTTAAATAGCGAATTTCAAAATATCGAAAATCTAAATGACAACCGATCCAATCCGCTGGGGTCCGCCAAACATTCCATTTTGTGTATAATTTTATCTTGTGTTTTTAAGCAAAAAATTATTATCATTTAGCAAATAAGTATAATATATGTGTAAAATTATTTATGTGGACAAAGCCTGTCACATTAAAATGAGCGAGCGTAGCGAGCGAAAAAGTCTGTCCATTGAAATCCGAATCTATTAGGTTAGGTTCAGAAGGCAAAGGTGGGAGCGTAGCGTAGCGAAGCTCCCACCTTAGACTTCGATGTTAGGTTTTTTTATGTTCCCACAAAATCATTACTGCTAATACATATGGCAATAGGGATGATCACTAAAATTTGTCTGTTGTCAAAATTGAATTAATTATTAAGTATATCGAAATAGGTAATTATTTGTTAACTCGCATTCGAACAATAACAATGATTGTCATTTACTTGTTACTTACCCACGTAGGATTTTTTTTGTATCAAAGTAGAAACCAGTTCTGGCACTCGCCGGCCGCTGCCGCGGCACGCTCGCTTCGCTCGCTCGGCTCATGCGTGTTTTGGTCACGGTCAAAACTAACACGCTTCTCCTCGCTACGCTCGTCGTCGTACCTAAGTTTAAGGTTCAGATTACTCAGACTACATTTTTAAATATTCAAGATTTTGAATAATCTGTCTAAATTTTAAAACATTCTAGTTCTTAGTAATCTGAACCTACCTTTAAGTGCGACGACGAGGGTAGCAAGGAAAAGCGTGTAAGTTTTGACTGTGACCAAAACACGCACGAGCCGAGCGAACGTAGCGAACGTGCCGCGGCAACGGCCTGTGAGTGCCAGAACTTTTTGATTTTATGCATTTTAATTTTTAAATAGCTTCTAAAATCTTTAAACATGACGAAGCACTTGTTGTTCACATTTGTATTCTAGATTCTAGTAATTTTATTGTTTTAAGTAAATATCATTTTTTGATGGTCAGAAATTATTTTAAATTACTGAGTAAGTACACTTTCGGTGGAATTGTTAAGGGGTATTGCCTCAATGCTTTAATCATGGAAAAGAAGCTATTGTTTTCATCCATATTTTTTATTCATATTTTTGACATTAAAATTTTTAATTTCTTGTAACCCTATTGTTGAAAATAACATTAAACGATGTGATTGCTCGAAATTCTTTTATTTTCTTTAAAAACTTTTCCTGTAGTACACTTTTATGTAGACTTGTAACAAAATAAGTTGGAACTTTGTTCGCTATTTTAACTTTATATTGAATTTCGATATTTAGATACGTTACCAACAAGTACTTTCGACATTTCAATGTTCGGCCTTTTAACAGTTCGCTATTTTAATTTTCGATATTTTGGACTTCGCTATTTAAAATATCGATGTATTGAACTTCGATATTTAAATACTTTGGCAACAAATCCATTCGATATTTTGAACTTCGGCCTTAAAGCCGTTCGCTGTTTTAACTTTCGGTATTTTGGACTTCGCTATTTAAAATATCGATGTATTGAACTTCGATATTTAAATACTTTGACAACAAATCCATTTGACATTTTGAACTTCGGCCTTATAGCCGTTCGCTGTTTTAATTTTCGGTATTTTGGACTTCGTTATTTTAACTTTCGAAATATTGATCTTCGATATTCAGATACGTACCCTTCGGACCAGTCCGTGGTCCTTAATCATCGTCATCCTTGGTCGTCGTCGCGCCACCGCCGCGGGAGCTTATTGCATTTCAATCTCACCGGGTAACTAAAGCTCACCAAAATAGCCGTTTTTCATAGAGATTCGGCCATTTAGGTGAGCTTTAGTCACCTGATGAGATTCAAAAATTGCACCCCTGGTCCGAAACATGTCGAGCATTTCTCGACTTAAAAATACGTGAGTGATCCATTTTACTAATATGTCTTAAAGTATAATTTAATTATTTGTATAAACTTGGTTAAGAATGTTTAAAATTAATTAGTTAGTTCTTCATTGAACTCACTCTAATGTTTTACTTCAAATGGTTTACCATTTGAAGTAAAACATTAGAGTGAGTTCAATGTAGTAATAATAGGTAAAGAGAGATGAAAAATTTGAGATATTCGAACGAAGTAAAATCTTTGAATTTCACCCAGACTGTTTTATAAACATCTCAAAAACCGCTAACCCGGTTGCAATTAACAATGAATAAGAACCATGCCGCTTAATTCAGCTGCCAAACAAAAGAAAGCCGTATTGAGATCGGCTCTTCGGAACGAAAGGTAAACAGACAGACAAAACAGACAGACGGAAAGACAAAGACACCAAACTAGCAACACTCCTCTTTTTGCGTCCTGGGATTAAAAATGAAGTCACATAAACGGTCATTAGCGTTTCGACACATGTTTATTGTTTTCGGAAACAAAAAAAAATCTAAGATTCATTTGGTTAGCTGTGGCCTTAACATGACAGCCCAGGTTTAGTTTAACCCCTCCCTGTGTCTCTGTCTATCTAGTGTCATAAGGAAGGGACGCAGATAGAGATAAACTCAACTTGGCCAGTCATGTTAGGGCCACTGGTGCAATTCTTGGTCAACGCATTGGCATTGCGATCCAACGTGGAAATGCAGCCAGCCTTATGGGCACTTTACCACAGGGAACAGATTTGGGAGATACTTCTTCATATAATTAAGTTTTAATTTTGTATTTTTTATTATGTTAATTTCTTTACAGTTTGTAACATATAATTTGCTATAGTTAAATATACTTATAAGATTCATCTTTAGATACAATTTCTGCCCCTGAGAGGCCGGCAAAGTTGCTTGTTGACATCCTTTCGGCCAAATGGGCAATGTTGGCATCCTTTTCTATGAGAACAATGAGCGTTCAAAACGCTAAAGTTACAACTTAACAATTGTCTTAAGTAGTAGTTAAAGTTAAGAAGAGCTAAAATAGAGTAATATGATTAAATTGCAACACGCAAATATAAGGAATTTACACGACAGTAAAATATTAAAGGCACACATTTGTTAAAGTAGAGTTAAAATTGAGCCATTCGAGACGTTCTAAAACGATACATTAACAATATTTCTGCCGGTGTTATCCACTTGCGTATTAATAATACATATTGGTAATACGTGAGTCTGCGATAAAATACATCAAAATCAATATCGTTAGCATATCGCTTTATGGCCGTTCCATAATCAAACAACAGATTTTTATCTGTCAACAGTTAAATTGTGTCACATTTTTCATGGGAAATGTTTAAAAATGTTTCCAATGGCCAGTACAATGAGACGATACAATATCAAACTCGCCTAAATTAATGCAAATGTCTGTTACCGATATTACTATTTGTAATATAATATAATTTACGAGTTTATATTTATTCTATAGATGTTATTATCTATGCTTTTTACGGGATAAAAATTGCTCTTTGTTTTAATGCATTACAACCTCAATCTGCCAACTTTCATCTAAAGTCTTCCAGCTGTTAATACCTAATTGAGGAACAAACATTCAAACACCCATATATCGAAACATCACCTTACATTTGTAATATTAGTAGGCTTAAGCTCAAAATGTTATACCAATTTTTATAGAGTTAGGCGAGTTTTTGGGCCAAAATACTTTTTGAGGCCTATAAAAACGTCCCTTGTAAATTTAACGTCTTATTTTTTTACTTATTCGGATGTTTTTCAAAACATATTATTTTCTAATTCACAGTGGCATACGCATACCCGAATGATAACTTTTATCGAAATATTTGGATCAAAATAATAAAATAATCAATTGTTTGATAACGCAGTGGTAATTTGAGTACCAAATGAGACTTTTTGTAATAAAAAACCCAGGATGGTGGGGAAATTCATACATTGAGGCCCGGTTGAGAACTAGTTTAACACAACTAAGAAAATATTTCAAAACATCTACAATTTTGTAAAAGTGTATATCGATTTTCATCTTTATTTTAGGCAATATAAAGAATTTTGGCCTTTTACTGCTTAAATGGTTCAATATTAGGAACGACCATCTGCACGTCCCGATGAGGGGCTCTAAATGGCTACTTAAATACCATTTAAAAGTAGGTTCTCTAAACAAAATAGACGGTAAGTTATTAAGATAATTAAGTATAGTTTACACGATATTATAGATAATACAATCACAAAGCCAGGAATGTCTGAGTTGCCAGCATATTTTATGCAAGTGGTGTGCGTATATTAGGTTAATGGAGGTACTAGGTACAGTTGGCCTATGGAAATGCTAGGCTTATTTAGAATGGTGTCATTGTAAATGTCAATGAGCGAAGACTTGTCAGTCCGTGTAACAAAGTCATTGTTAGTTTATTACCACCTAATCTAAAACAGCTCAACGTTTTCATGAGCCCACTGTACGCCAGCTACTTGCGTTAGCGTTGCCCCTAGAACAAAGCGTATCGATGCGTTAAATCGCTTCGTAATTCAGTGCGTCTCCTTCTTACTGAGCTAGTTAGAACGACACGCACTGAGTTCTATCTACAACGCCTTCACATGACAGGGTAACTTATCCGTCAGCGCGGTTATGTCTCTCTAGTATGTTTCTTATGACACACTGAAAGATAACTTAATCTTTGCCATGCCACGCGCGTACCGCAGACGTTTGGATTCCTGGCAAAAGACATAGCATAACATGGCAATAGTTAAATATATAAATATAAGATTAAAAGTGTAAGGTTTACACATAGGCTGGTTAAATAATCACATTAAAAAGCTATAATTATGTTAATTAATTATGATAATCCAGCAGCGGCATGTGACATTTGTAAAATTATGCACGCACGTGCCTCCAGCTCCGGTCAGGAGAATAAGACTGTTTTGTAAACAACTCAAACGACTTGTCACGCTCGATGCTATTATATAAGTATTCAGTTAACCTTGAACTTGATTTATATCGACAAACTACCGACTATCACAGATAAAAACCGTATTATTGCTATCTTTTTATGTATCATGGAATTCTCTCGACGACATGGAAAAAATCTATTGTTCACACACAAAACTACAACTTTTTACATGAGCACGATTGGTTTTTTGTACTAGTCGGTTTTCTTGCGAAAATAACCTTTTTTTACGATATATTGGTAGGTAACGTGTACTTTTTTTGTTTATTATCATTTGTGTAATTTCACCTGATAAATTATAGGTAATTCAAGAATATATATTTTTTATTTATAACTTTTATTAAACGTAATTTAAAACAATTAAACTAAATAAAAACTAAATACTAAACATTAATACTAAATAATTGAAATATATCAAAAAAAGGCCCCCTTGCATGGTATCGAAGATACTGGCAGCATTACCTCTCTGTATAGTTAAACTTATACTCTGTGCGAGGTAGCTGCCAGCTCTTCGGTCGCCTGTGACCGACCAGCCTCTTCGAAATCTCTTTGAAGAGGCCTAGTGCACTAGTAGTATTATGTCATGAAAATAACTCAGGATTGTCATCTATTCTTTTTCTGGCTGACAGTTAAAAACTTTAATGACTTCTAGATCTGACTAACTTTAAATGTGACAAAGAACTATAGGTTTGTGTTCTCAGTTATCTGACATATAATGATATAAACACCGCTAATTGATAAGTCTGAATTCTTTTATTACAATAAAACATCAACAAATTGATCCTATTCTAAAGGGATAACAATGTTTGAAGAAAATTATATCTAATTTTCTACATTTAGGAAGACAGTCCAAGTTATTTGTTTTCACTACTTTGTGATCAATATTTACATTTATTGTGAGCTCCTAAATTCAAATTAGGAATAAATACGTTTGAACTAGTCGATCGCGTTTAGTTTACTGATGAATAAATTCTAAATTTCGAATAATTAAATAAGTTTTTTTGCAGAGATACCGAATGCTGTCGGGAAGATTGGTAAAGTTATTTCAATCAAAACCTCGCTCTGTATTCAACTTTGGTAATCGATTTCTTTTTCTATAGGCTTAATTTAAAATAACCATTATGTTTGTTTAGGCTAGATTTTTAATTCTGAAATGTGTCTGGTAAAATCGTCTACGCAAAAAGTCGAAAATCCAGTTAATAAGAGTGCACTTGAGTCATTCATCAGAGTAAGAGTTAAATATGCGATTATATTGTCGACATTGCAGTAGGTAAACATTTTAAAATTTTAAATAAATTTAAAAATTAATAATTTGTACGTTTAACATTAAAAAAATAAAACTCAAAAGAAATTTCGGTTACAAAACTTTAATAAGCATTTTAAATTTCATTTAGATTTGTTATTTATTTCGTTATAAATAGAATCTTCTGACATTGGTTACCTTACTATTCGATAACAATACTTTAAAAGGTTTACAGACGTCACGATCTGATGCCAGATATGGGATTCAATTCTGAAAATCGAAAATGTATATCTTCAGTCAACCGGTACTGTCAATTCGGGTAACTTCGAACACTCGAATCGGGTAATAACGAACGGCTTTAAAAATATTAGTATTAAGCGTTCAAATACTTGTAATAGGCGGATATTCAAAAGGGAGATGTTATTAAAGAACCAGTTGATTGACAGTTATTATTTTGCCTTAAAACAATTTGCAAAACCTTTTTAAGGCGTTCAATATTACCCGAGTGTTCGTAGTTACCCGAATTAACTGTATCCCGCTGTAACCCTTTACCTGAGTAACAGTGAATGAATATTTTTATCTAATTTCGTGCGGCCTAGGCACGAAAATAAATTATGCCTCAGAGCATTTCTTTACTCAGTATCAAACAAAAAAAAAGCACTGAGTTAGAAAAATGGGCGTTTAAAATTACCCTAAAAACTTAAAGTTACCCTGGTTAATTGCATTAATTTTCAGAGATCAAGCTATGGCATATCCTTTACGTTAATTGCTTATTCTGACTTTATCCGGGATCAGATCATGTGGTATGAAGACCATTTTACTTTTCTGGGATATTTTCAACGGTTTCTTTTAACCCCTATTCATATATTATCAATTTATCGTCAAAACAAGTTGAGCTTAAATTTACACCTGGTCAACCAATCAGGAGGTGACAAAATTTCTGAATCATTAAGATCTATATTAAGTTCTAATAGGCTACTTAAAATGATATTTAGCGTTGATATTTGGCATTTATGCCCATGTACAGAATACACTTGCTATTTATTGCAAGTCATCCAAGTTGCAATTATTTATAACTAGCAAAGACGAAAAGAAACACACAATATTGCTATGCAACAGCATTTAAAGGCTACATCTTACAAACAGAGCTTGCATTTTATTATAATATTCATAAAACTTATATCCTAGAACTTTGTTAATTCTAACCATACCTATTGAACATGACTAGCTATTTTAACATGTATTTAACAAACTCGGTTCAACATTGTCGTATTAAACATTCTGGAATGACTTATTTAAAACTTTAATCAAATAAGCTCTTAACGTCTTCGTGATTGGTACTTAGAATTGATAGATTTAGTAGATTTTCTTTGGCAGCTAAAATATGGTTGTAATTGTGAGTAAAGACTGACTCTCTTATTCTCTCTTATTCATAAAGGCACACTAAATCTATTTTAGTCAAACTGTTTTTATTTTTTACTGTGGCGATTGCCTTTAAAAGACAAGGCCAAACTTAACAAAATATATTATAACTCACAAGATATTTGTAAACCTTTATGAATAAGATGATTATGAAATTACGAATCTTATTAATTAGAGCTTTATAACATTTGCAAGATTTCCGAATCGAGAAATCGGTATCTGTGTTTCCTGTCGTTAAAACATGGAATCAATAAACAAATCTGATATCAATTGTTAAATTTGAGACCCCTTCATTAGCCATGACGCCATTTGAAAATGTTAGACCCTTTGTACAGAAAGCCTATTTCCTTGCTATAACCAGAATTCACAACTCTTCTAAGCTCAATCTTCCCTGCCCCTGCTCATACTAAACCTACGATGGAACTTGAATCCTTTTTTCTTCTCCTTTTCCTCAGGTTTACCTTCGAGAAGATTGTCAGCACTCTTAGCTACTTGCACGCTCTTTCTTCTATTCTTCATAGACTTTACTAGTTTATAGAACTTCCCTCTCTTCTTGGTTGGATCTTGCATCAAGTCTGCGGGCTCTTCCTCTACCTCTACGCTGAACTCTGATGATATGTCTCCTAAGTCTTCAACGCTTTGGCTCTCTACTTGTTTGTGTGGCACCTCTAGTTTGGCTTTGGAGGTCTCGGGCTTTGGCTCTTCAGGTGGTGGTGGCGCATCAGGATCTATGCACTGAAAATAAACAAGGTGATTTGTATACTCAAGAAAAACTGCATTAGGAATAATGTATCCTGATTAATACCTTCGGACAGGGAGACTAAGGGCCTGTTTTACCACTCTATGTTAAGTTTCTGGTATTAAATCTAGCAGATATCTATGATGGCGTCTTTTTTATGTCATAGACAGAAACAGGTATCGTAGATATCTGTTAGATATAATATCGGGAGCTTATCAGAGAGTGGTGAAATAGCCCTAAGTATTACTCCCTTAGTTACAGCAGAATTAGTTGCGTCGGGTAACTTACATCCTCGAGTGAGATCCTGTAGGCGGGCACCTGTTCTGGATGGCGCCAGGGTTTGTGGTGCGGGTAGTCGGTGAGCGCCTTCCAGCCAGGGTAGCGACGCGCAGCCGAGTGCAGCTGCTGTACCAGCCGTGGCGCCAGCTGAGCCGTCACTCTGAGGAAACCATCGTCATACTGTAATTGACAAGTCTCTGGACATTTTACAGGAGAGCTCAAATCAGTAAAATCACGGCCGTTCGTTAAAACATTTATTGAGAGACTGGTTAGTCATAACCCGTATCTTTCCAACTAATAAAAGACGGAAAGCTTTAGTTTGCCCTCGAAACATAGTAGCTAAATTCGTTATTACATCCAAATTTTTTGTAATATTAGGACCATTTTTAAACAATAAGCTAAATGCAATGGCAAATATCTATCCCCTAAATCAAAGTAATTGTAAGAAAACTCTTCAACAAGCTCTTCAAACTATGTCCTATGAAGATACAGAAAATTTGTTTGTTGTGTTAAAGTAATTAATAATTGTATTTTATTATAAGTTTATATACATTGTTAATTTTAGTTATTTAAATAAAAAAATAAAACAAATTTTTACTGATGCGCCACCAGGATGGAATGTGTATTTATATGATTTTGAATGTTTTTTGTTAGCTCTTCTAGCCTGAAACACAGGATCTCCTAGTTCAGGCAAACGTACATAGATTGTAAGTAAGTTTCAGTATTTATTATGTTTTCATGTAATTTAAAGTTTTTATGAATAAATTATCTTATTTGTTAATTGCAGTTTGTGCCTTCATTACAATAATCAGCCAATAAACTTTCAAGATAAAACCTTGTGTTAGGTTTGTCCGGCTCGCTACAACCATCATGCTCGCTAAGCCAGGTGCTAAGCAACAGTGCGTGCACTGTTGTGTTAAGGTGTGGAGGGCCAGACAGCCGGTCAAATTATACGGGCACAAGAGGTGTTCCATCTTAGTCCAATGAGTTGGCAACGCATCTGCAATCTATTTGCTGCTGTGGGTATTTATAAATTCAAAAATGCCTTGCCGCGATCTGACCTACTAAGAAAGTAACAAACGGTTTTTCTTTTACACTAAATCGATGACGGATGTTATGGCAATTCGAGACGATCGAATGTATGGGTTCGACAATGGCGACCAAAATATTTTGATATTTGCTTTGGCCATCTTGCGTCAAGTCCTTTGTATTTAATGCCATTATATCTATGATGTGTACGGGGCCTCTGCCTGCGCTCTCCGCCATGGCCATTGATAGACTGTCCTCTGACAGCCGATGTATACCCCGACCTGACTTTTAAAAGCCCTCTATGATACCTTTTCACAATAAACATCATCATAAATTACCTTGGTAAGTCATTATAACAATTATTGTGATATAATTGGTCCGAGGTTTTTATATTTTTAGTCGGGTATATGACACTATAATGCCCACTAAGCGTAAACTCTAGTAATGGTTATTTAGTGTCGCTATTCAGAATAAATCGTGATGAATAAAGTTGACATATTCAATGATAATTATGCTTAGACAATTTAAATATCCAAAGCGGTTATGTAACGTAGCAACACTTGTTTTTCACGGTTTTAATGTAAAGAATAAACAATATCAATTTTAAACAAAGCCTTTTTTTGGTCTGTTTCAAAATGTAGATGATTTGCTAGAATTTTCCGCTGAACAAATTATTCAAGATTAGTTGTAGCCCTCGACTTTGTCTGCTAACAATTCGTTTATTTGCTGTAAGTGGCTCTATAGTTCAATGTCACTCCATAAATAACCCCAAATCCAACCGCTAAGTAGCAGTGTTGTGTTCCGGCGTGGAGAGCATGACAGCCGGTGAAATTACTGCCGCAAGAGGTATACCGCCTTAACCCTCTGGGTTGGCAACGCATCTGCAAACTCCTTGGTGCCGCGGATGTTTATTTGTTGCGGTGATCGCTTACCATCAATTGACGCACTTGCTCGTTTTTCTTCCTATTTTATATTTTAAAAAACATTACCTGTTGACTAGCCATGCCGGTAGTGCGCCTCTCGGATCAGAGCGCGATACGTAGCCCAGCCAGCTGCCGCCGCCGCTGCGCGTGCGCACAGCGAACCCAGTAAGTAAAGACTGCGCCCTGGAATAAACGAGAATAAATAGCTTGAAGATCCTTAGAATAACCGTTTAATGAATCAGTTTGATTCATAGATTTGATAGGCCACTGTAGAACCAACTAACACCATGTTAGTGTCACGACAAGGTTGTATGTGTAGTGATCTACATACTATCCAAATTGGTTGACTAAGGTAACCGTGCCAGTCATTGACAGTGACCCAGTAATTGACGAGGAGATACGGAAACATGCGAGTAAAAACGAAACATTGATGTCAACCACTGGTACAAACAATGTCCTACGCATGTCAAGCACTAGTACAGGTGACCTTATATCCGTAGAGTACTCTTTGGATTATCCAGTAGTCACTATGTTTGAGTTCACGAATCTAGCTCATAATCTAAAATAATCTACAAGTAAGTACTATGCTGTAGGTACTGTCCCCTTTTAGTGAAAGACCAGTGCCGTAGCTACCAGGGGGCTAGGCGTGCCATACCGCGGGGCTTCCATGCTCAGGGACCACTGCCACCACAGCTATAGCTGTCCTCACAAATATTCCCCGACCTCCAGAATTCAAAAGACTCAACAGAAGAATAAATAATAATTTCAAGTGTTACTTTGTGAAGGTCGATATCAACAAACCAGAAGAAATCACCTTGCTACTTCTTGCGTGGTTTCGCGGAGTAGCAATGTAATTTATTAAGTTTGTCAACAGAAGAAATCAGAAAATATTCCTAGCTTCCCTAAATAAAACGTATCGAAACCTGGAGCACGCTTATACAGCCCTAAAGCAAATTGATTTAGACATCGCGCGTGCCGGGAAGCCCCTGAGCGCCCTGATTGGACAAGACAACTGACTAATCCCGTAGGTTCTTCTAAGATAAACTACCGCCACGCTGTCGCTAGGAGATAATGAAGAAATAAATTACAGTGCGTATTTCTTTGGCGAGAACGTCTTGAAAATACGAGTACGTGTCCGCCTAGTATTGTGCCGTCATACAATGGAATGGCAGAGTGTGTCGTTAAAGCAGATTGCTGCCTTTTGGTGTATGTAAGTGATTAATACTATTGCGTTGGACCATCGTAAATGTAGTGCTCATTAAATGAGACAATACAGTTTTATCTGTCACCGCCTCTTAAGGTTTTTGGTTTCGAACCCTGGCTCAACCGAGACCCATCTGAGTGCAGATGTAGAATTTATCGGTGCAAAGTTAAATTCGATTCTTGATTTATTTTAAAACTAACGACCGGCTTCTCACGGTTACAATAGGGAAGTAATTTACATCAAAACTTTCCTTAAAACATTATCTAAATGACAAAGAAAACCATATTAAAATTCGTTGCGTGGTTTAGTAGGAACAGGCGGCCGAACATACACTATAAAGATTTAGGACAGATGTGAATGGATAGCGACTTTACTTTTTATTATGTTAAGGTAAAGACAATAAAGATGTATTTATAGTGCCTTGCATTACTAATTTTAATCGAATGAAGTTAATAACTAGCCCGGAAATGCCAGCACAGCGTTGAGGATACTATAAAACTATGTCCATTTGTTTTAAGCCCACCGAGCGATAAACCAACAAGTACTAGGTACCGCACTAAGAGACAAATACCTAAAACGTTATTTATAACAGCACAACTTCTCTGTCAGTTAAAAAGTCATCATAAGTAACTAAGTTAATTTGAGACTGGGTTTTATAGAGGTTTGTTACTGTACCGAGTTGGTGAATTATGGTCTGATCGAAATCTTACGGACTTTAAAAAACTGGGCCTGCACAACACATGCACATTACATTCACCGTGCAGACTTAACCCCTTATTCATAAACGCTTCGTAAACGTTTGTTAGTTAACATGTTTTTACTCTCACATGAAAGCGACAAAACATTTGTTAGCTTAAAAATACTGTTAACTTTTTATGAATAACGGGGTATGAGTGCAGTTTTTCTCTTTTCTCATTTTTATTTTTAACAGTGATCACTTATGAGACGTCTGTGTACCTAGGTACTCAGCCAATATGTCGCAGCCAAAAAAGAAAAACAAAACACTAAATTTAAAACGTTCCGTAACAAAAAATGCGTCTCAATTCTCTGCCAGTAAATTAGCCCTCGTTTTCTAAGGGCCCTTATCTCTCTCACTTGACTTATTTCAATGGTTTTTAACGATTTCTGCTAATGCCACGTAATCGACTATTTGGATGAAAAATGCTATTACTACAGTGATATTTTGGTTGAATTAACAACTTTATTTATTAAGCCATATGGGTCACAGTGTACCGTGAAAATCGTCAGGACTTTTAAACGGAAAGGTGGAAGGGAAGATTTGAATAAAAAGGTCAAAATGGACAGTTGAGAGTTCCCAGTGGCAGTAATACCGGGAATGGCCTACTCCGAGCCTTAAGTGGATGTGAGATTGTAGAGTATAGGTTTGTTTTGCAAAAGGTTGCCTAGAAGTACCATTGGGAGACATGCGCCGTTTTAGGGTCTCTATAGACGGACCGCTTAAAGCAGTTAGTGCCAACAGCTTCGAGCGGTCACTGTTGGGTGATCTGCAGTTTCAATACAAAATTTTCATTCTCAATACACGGACCGCTCAGGCTGTTTGTTTGCAGTCGCATCGTTTACTATGCAGTCGCAGCTTGAAGAAAGAAAGAAAGAAAAATCGTTTATTCAGCTTACAATACAAGACAAGACAGAAATAAAACAAACATATTACAATTACTGGACAGCATTGTATGGCCGAAATGGCCTCCACTCAGCAATGCTGTCAGCACGGCAATGCCAACAGCGCTGGTTTTCAGTGGAGCCAGTGGGTTGTATGGGACAGCGTACTGTAGGGACATTAAATTTAGAAAAGAATAATACAAATACACATAAATAATAATAAAATATACCATAAATAATAAAATAATAAAGCATGCTATAAAAAGTCAGATTAAAGAAGCAGTCCATCCTGGCTGCTTCTAGCTGTCCATGTATGGCCGGTCTTAGAGCGTTTTCACATTAGGCGGTTTAGTCGCTCGACAGCAGCTACAACATCGGATACCTTCACATTACTGCGGTCGCAGCGCTACACCTAGCACGTACCTTCTCGATACGCGTCTTCACGCTACGTAATTCAGTGCATCTCCCTCCTACTAGGCAAGTTAGAACGAGACGCACTGAGTTACGTAGAAAAACTAGTGAGCTAACGCCTGTCGAGATGGTTCGTACTAGGCGTACTGCTCGCTGCCCCGTTGTGCTGCGCTGCCATTCATACTACTGGCCAGTAGGTCATGAGGTCCTAGCACGCTATTTTATCGCTGAAATAAAGCATATTATTGTATTTCTTTCTAACCAGTAGGCATGTGTGAGAGGGACGGATGCTTTTATGTGCGCGATAATCGCTAGCGAGCCACTATAGCAGAACGACTCTTGTAACTAGAACAAGGCGGGTTCCACTCAGCACTGTAGGTACGCTCGACCGCCTTGCCTATGGCGTAGGCAAATCGCAGTCGGCTGTCGGCTTACCGCGCGCCCACTCGCTCGCCCTCATCGTGTCAATGTAATTGAAAACGAATGCCGCACAAACCGAACGTGTCGTCGGGAGTTGCGAAGGGATAGGCTGGCGTGGGCGGCGCGTTCCTTTTGACTCACGCCGCCTGACTTAATGTGTATGAAGTAATACGAACTTTTTAGCGTGTTAATAAAGTTGGAATTCGTTTAATAGCGGTCGTAAAAGAGAAGTTTCTGTACGTTTAGTACTATTATTTATTCTGTACTAGAACCGTTACTTTATCATCATCATCATCATCATCTCAGCCACAAGAAGTCCACTGTTGGACATAGGCCTCCTCCATGGATTTCCAAAGTGGCCGGTTGGAAGCAGAATTTAACCAGCGCCTTCCTGCCACCTGTACGAGGTCATCGGACCATCTTGTGGCTGGTCGTCCTACGCTGCGCTTGCCAATACGCGGCCGCCATTCGAGAACTTTCCGACCCCATCGGCCATCAGCTCTCCGTGCTATGTGCCCTGCCCACTGCCACTTCAACTTGCTAATCCGCTGGGCTATGTCGGTTACTTTCGTTCGTCTGCGGATCTCCTCATTTCTGATTCGATCACGCAGAGAAACTCCAAGCATAGCCCTCTCCATAGCTCGTTGCGTTACTTTATACTCGGCTATAAATATCGCTACCCGTATTCTATGAAACGAGGCTAAAATGATGGGGGTTATCTGTGCCAGTATTAAAATAATCATACTGGCAATTCGCTTTTAGTGGGGGCGAGGTCGTCATGGATTGACGCACTCGCTATCTTATCGGAGAGCGCAAATAAACTAATGACCACGAGGCCTGGAGTGGCATGAAGCAGTGATTACTCAGCACGGTTGATATTGCACAGCTGTTCAGCTTCAATGGCTCAAAAGAGGCCTTTGCGGTGTCAGCAGTCATCGTTTTATCACTTACTAGCGACTCGCTTCGACTTTGCACGGGTAAAATAGGGATGTTATGTATATAAAGACCTTCCTCAAGAAAATCCCTATATAACAGTGAAATTCGTATCAAAATGCGTTGCGTGGTTTAAGAGGAGATGGTAGCCAAAGACAGGTACAGGTACACTTTGAAAATTTTGGACAGACAGGAAAAATAGCTACTTTACGGGCAGACAGTCTGAACATGAGATCTGTAGCTCGAGCACGAATATTTTCCTTCTATCGAGTAGTTACGTTATCGTATCGCCATGGAGAAGATTTGTATGAGGATTGGAGCAGTGCACCCGTGTGAGTATATGGAACTAAAATTTGGTAGCACGAACTTTGAAGTTCACTTTCGTATCGTCATCGAGTAGTAAACGTGAAGTTTGCGTAAAGTATTCTGAGAAAAGGTTCGAAACGACAAGAATTATTCGTTACAATTCACGCGATATAAACCGTTTTAATTGTCTCACTTGTAGATATTGTATCTACAAGTCGTGAAAACGTAAGAAATTACAAAATGAATATTTTTTTTTAAGTCGCAGTCGGATAACAATTCGTTATGATCGCATTTTATCTGTAGCTAACCAGACATTTGGTTAAATAACAGTAGCTAACGGGTTTTTTACAACTATACTTATTTAGCATACTCACCCCATTACAAATTCAAGTTATCTTTATTGCGTATTTATCTTATACAAGAGTCCTTAACAATAATTTATGGCTGCATCATAAACCCCATAAGGGAACAGAAATATTTACTAATACACAAACACATTTATACCATAAAATAAACCGTCTTGCTTTTATGTTTTGTTATTATAAACACCGTGGCCAATTTTATTGGTATTTTGTGTATGATTTATTGGAATGTGTTTTTCTAATTCTATATTTGTCATTCTGTGTCTTGTCACCTCTACAAATACACTCTGGTTTATCCACTGCACTACAAAAACTGTGTTTTTATTGAGTCTTAAAACTTTCGATTCCCTAAGGCTGCCAAAGTCCACAGATAAAAATTCCGCTCGTAGCAACTAGAATTAAACGTTTAGAGGAAATTGTCCTTAGTTCCGGCAACCGGAAGCCGGGAGTTAACGAGCGCGAGGTAGTTGCTATGTACGTAGACGTTTTTCTATCGGCACACCTGTCAAATTGAAACTTGCTGAATGTGGGGCATGTAGGTACAGTCAAGGAATTTAATTCCCTACCGTCGTCTGACTGACATTCGCAATGCATTAAGGTCGATATGTCAAACTAACGTCTTGCTCTATAGCTCTTATGGTGACAGTTTGCTATATGCTATTGAACCTTATGTGGGTTGGAAATTCAATTTCTTGACTGTACCTACTAGCTGAAAGATGATAAATATTAAAGTATTATTTATCCTTGTCTTATAAGTAAATAAGTAACAACATACTAGCACAACAACATGCTAGCTATATTTCAGTGTTTGTCATGAAAATGTCATTGTTTATTGTTTTTCTAAAACATTCAATAGAAAAAATATATAATTCACGTTTTCTATTTACGACCTCGATTTGTTTTATTTAGGCGATAAATGATGTTTAGGTGTGACAAAAAGTGCAATGCAAAATTAAATGTAATTTTCATGGGACCAGATTTTAAAATTTTCAATGTTCGACTGCATCAAAAAACAGTTCATAAGTATGTTAAAAAAGTCAAAATATCAGAATTAGGTTAGTACTTATGAATGTCAGAAAATTACGACCTGTGGCCCGTTTCACTAAGCTACAAGTTACAATTTTACAAGTCTAAACCGGCAACATTGGCCAATAATGACCAATGGCAGTAGGCATAGTGACCAATGTTGCCGGTTAAGACTTGTAAAATTGTAACTTGTAGCTTCGTGAAACGGGCCACTGATCTCCGGTTTCAACGGATACTATCGAAAAACGATTTGTTTGATTCATTTGTTTGTGTTCAATCTGCAATCTTGCTAATGCAAGATAAAATAAAATAATGATATTAGCTACTATCGGGGGCCTCAAAAGTATAGAAATAACTCAATCTGTTTGCTCAAAACTTACACGCGCGCGAACGCGTGTATGTAAGCCCCTTACAGTAATGCGTAGAACAAACAAAAGTTTCCACAATCCTTATATTTCTATGCATAACAAAACAATTGTATTATCACCCCCGGTCGGCTGCACAATCCGCTGAAGCCTTCACGAGCCTCCACAAAACCTTTTTAAACAACAAAACACGCAAACTCGAGTTATAATTTGATTTCATTCATCACTTCCCATTGTAGCCGTTGAGATTGTTCCCACATAACTCATCTGAAAAACACTCTTTGTGACTTATTCTAACGATGTTACCAAAAACATAACCCTTCCTTTTGGCTTTGCCGTAGTCGGGTAAAAATGGGTGGAGGAATAATTCAACTGGTCTCTATAGAAAAGGCAATTTCTTTGGAAAACTTACCCGTGTAGCTAACGAACACTTAACTTCCTGCCGCCGAAAATATAGGTAGGTTTAGGTTTATTTATTTCTCAATAGGTTAATCATTAATTAGTGCATGTCAAAATTATGTCTATATTTAGACATCGCAAAGAAATACAAATACAGAAAATAACAATGTCATTAAATAAAATGAGAAAGTAATAGAAACAAAAATCTCCATTCAGTATTGTCCAAACAATTAAAATAAGATTATAAAGGAGAATGGGCAAATTGTCCCAAGTGCTGTATACAGTTGTGCTATATCTTATTAGAAAGCTCTCAATAAGAGCTTAATTTTTTTATATGACAGCAAAACCGAGATGTTTGCAGGGAAAAAGCTACAGCCCATTTTATACCTCACTTTGTACTAGCAGTTGTATGGAAAGTATCTGTAAAATCATTTTCGAGATATAGCCGAAAGATTTTAACCACGCATTACTGAGGCCACTAGAAGTAAAAAACGTAATGGGAGCATAGGTCTAATTTGCTGTTTTTTTTTTTTTTTTCATACAAAACAATGATTAATGCTGCAGACACCTGGTCTTCGAAACATAGCCTATGATGATCCTTACACCGAGTACTAAACGTCCATACTACTCACTATTGTATACAAGGGTTGGGACAGCGCCCATACAAAAATGCCCATTCACCTTTAAAACAAATATCAATCTGGGCCGGTCATGTCAGGGCTAAGAAAAATTGCAGTAAAGAATTTCGCTATTACATCTTCTTAGCAAATTCCTTCAATCCCCCCTTCAGCGACTCTCCACTATCATTATGCTGTAACGATCATTATGTTATACATTCAGCAACCGAAGTATACCTAAAGACTTGAGATCAAAAAACTTAACGCAAGCTCTTATTCGCTTAACAATAGAGGCGTATGTCGATGTTTTAATTGTCTTCAACTGTGTACATTTATTTTTCGCTGACTGTACCAATTATAACCTTTCTTATACGAATTTCCCGCCTAATGCTGTCCTCTCACCAAACCTTTGCAGCACTTGATGTCTGAGAGTACTTGAGCGTTATAATATTGTACATTAATAAGATATGGACCCATTGGTACATAAATCAGACTCTCACTTCAATGTTCCTGTTACGACGAAACGTGGAATATGTTTTTAGATTTAATTTGCCGACATAATAGCTTCGTTTGAGAATGCTTAGGTGGTCTGGCGGAGTCACCGTCCTAGATATAAATAAATAACACTGTTGTGTTCCGGCGCGGAGAGCAAGGTAGCTGGTGTAATTACCGGCACAAGGGGTATTCCATCTTAGCCCTCTGGGTTGGCAACGCATCTGCAATCTTTTTGGTGTTGCAGGTGTCTCTAGGCGGTGATGATCACTTACCATCAGGTGACCCACTTGCTTGTTTGCTTTCCTGTTTCATAAAAAAAAATGCCAAATCATTACACTAGAGGCACATTCAAAGTAAGACCCATACAGGATAAGCTGGCAGAGACTCGATTCCGATGGTCACGTCATAAGGAGATCGCAAGACCACATGACAAGAAAACTGCTCGACTATAAGACAGGACCGAAAAAGCGTGGACGACCCCGTCTAACACGGATGTCTTTAATTAAGAAAGATCTGGCTAACACCAGAATCGTAGACCTCGACGATCCAAACAGAGAGCTCTGGAGACAACAGATTAGGAGAACCGACTCCAAATAGAAATGGAAGAGGGCCAAAAGAAGAATAGCTTCGTTTGATGGAGGATTGTTATATCACTGACTTATATTACAAAGACACACTTGTGACAATTTTCAACGTATGTTTTCAAACCTAACTCGGCGAATCATGTTCTTTTGGTTTGTTAGATTTGAATAAATTCATCCAATTACATTTATGAAACAGGGATGCTTATATTGTCATATTCTTCAATATAGTATACCTAGGTGTGTATGTTGTTATACATTCGTATAACAACAGCGTAATTTTCAGCGATTGCAGTTCGAGAGTAGATATTCTAATAGGTTTTCATATTATGCTAAACCTACCGACGTGGATCTTTTGTGACATACTATAATGCAGTTTTATGCTTATGGGGTCCAACTACTTAATTAGCCGAGTACGAGTAGAGAGACCTACTTGAGGTGAAATTGCTCAGCTTTAAGTAAAACTTTTTTTTTAAGTATGAATAATTGCAATAATTAATAATAATTAATCTTACAAAACACTGCCATTACGATTTTCAACCGTGTACCGCTTACGTTCAACTGATTTACCCTCAGGGCTACACGTATCCCGCTCTGAACCACATCTTTAACATCATTATAACATTCCTTATTAATTGAACATGGTCTTCACATTATCGGAACAAGCTGTCGTGTATATTACTACCTAAATTGAACAATTATTACTCGTTACAGCTAATTACCACTAATTACATAGAAGCATTTTATCGACTATCGTCGAAAGCCTTGAAATGATAACTTATATTTTTGCAGCATAAAATATTACTATATATTTCAACCTAATGGAAAAAGTAGACAGGGAGACCAAATATAAGCTTACATCTATTTCATTTTGTATTTTTTTGGGTTCCATATCTCAAACGGATACCTTATAAATAGGATCACTTCGCTGTGCGTCTGTCTAACGCAAATAAGTTTAAAGCTTTAGGGTGCTTGTCGTTGACTTGGAATCGCGAAATTTGGCAAGAAGCAAGGCCTCACAGCACAAGTAAAGGAAAAAAAAGGAGACAATTACATTGTAGTTATAATAATATCATATAAAAACATAAGTCAGAAAATGGGCGCAAATCTTCGAGAAGCGATTTATTTCCCTGACTGACGAACTATCTAAATACATAGGTACATCTTTGTACGGAACTCTTAGTTGACGAGGCAGACTTGCACTTTTCCGGGTCTTTTTAATTTAGAATGTGTATGAGCCGTTTTCATATCTTCTTAACACCTAGCACAGCTTCCACTACTTCGGACTGATCGGTTGGTTACTAATATTAGTAATAGAACCTACCTATTAGGAACGAATACCTATATAGGTATCGGCAAAATATAAATATTTCAGGTGAAATATTTAGTTTGGCAATATTTTTTTTCACTTAAACTTTTGTTCCGCTGAGTCAGTTAAGCTTTTGGCTTGATCTTAATACGAATCTAACCTAAAGTATTCTATACGTATATGACATATTAATTTAAATTGATGTTAAAAACAAACGAGATTGCCAGATGATACAGTGCACCTAGCACGAACCTTCTCGACACGAGTTGACTCACTTAACTCAGTGCGTCAAGTTCTAATCATAACAGTAGGAGAGAGACGCACTAAGTTACGCCAGGGGGGTTTCACTCCGCACTGTAGGTGCGCTCGTCGCATTATCTATGGCATAGGTTAATTGCAGTAGGTTGCCGGCTTGCCGCGCGCGCGCCCGCTCACTCTGTGTCGCGTGTTGTGATAGTATTATAGTAAGCAGCCCAACCCTAGCGGTGCGCCAGGGCATTGCGAATGGAAGGCGGGCGCTGATGGCTTCTTCCTTTTGACGCATGCCGCCTGGCTAATGTTTATGAAGTAATACGAACTTTTGGTGCCTGATCATAAAGTTGGAATTCGTTTAATGGTGGTCGAAAAAGAGAAATTTCTGTACGTTAGTACTATTATTTATTCTGTGGTTACGCAGCGAGTCAACGTCAACACGTGTCGAGAAAGTTCGTGCTAGGTGCACAGTTCGCCGAATATTCTTTCTCACTGACCTGACATACCCCTTCCTGGGAGGATAGTCCTTGTGGTAGACGGAGTGGTTGAGAATCAGCTTCTCATCGCCGGTGTCCAGCCACGACCGCTGCAGCACGAAGTCACGGTTCTTGAGAGGCGCCGGGCACGACACTGCAAACAAAAATGTATACTATATCTACTATCTAGAACAACTTAGCACAAACTTTCTCCCTAACTCGCTACGTTACTCAGTTCGTCTCGTTCTAAAGTCCATATATTCCTACTCGTCTTATCTTGTAAACAAAATTCTAACTTTACGACCGGCCATACACGGACAGCTAGAAGCAGCCAGGATGGACTGCTTCAAGCTGCGACTGCATAGTAAACTATGCGACTGCAAACGAACAGCCTGAGCGGTCCGTGTATTGAGAATAACAATTTTGTATTGAAACTGCAGATCACCCAACGGTGACCGCTTGGAGCTGTTGGGACTGTCTGCTTTAAGCGGTCCGTCTATAGAGGCCCTAAATGTCACCTTGTTTCATTCAGGCAATAAACCAAAGTGTAACCAAAAATTTCACTTTTTGTCACCCATTTGTTTAAGCAATAAGCGATGTGTTTAAAGCTTAAAAAAACAAATCGAGGCTGTTAATAGAAGAGATTTATAGCTTGTTATTTTGGAATGTTTTACTTAACTAAACAATGAACAATATTTTGATGGCAATAATAGAAATTTTAGGTTAGAATTAGAACGTTGTTTACTACTTAAGACTAGCAATTATAATGAGGTTTCAAGATTGTGAATTTTGAGACACCTGGAATAAACAAATGCCATTCTTTTTTGAAGTTGGTTATGACGTGATTCTCTTTTTGTCGTCTAATAAGGTTGCCTAGCAATGCGATCGGCACCCGACAGACCCGAATACTTAATTATTTTTATTGATTATAGCCCTTTTGCGTAGTCTCACCACAAAATATAATGAAATAATGATATTATCAATTATCTATCATTCAATTACTATTGCCAAGCTAAATACATTCCTCGGTACCGGTAACAAGGCTTCCGTAGCGTTATAAAGGGTTCCCTAAGTTAGTAAAACCTAGTATTATGTACTTTGTGGTAAAACTGAAAAACTGAAAAAATTATAACTGCCAATTACTGAAACTGTTACTTTATCTCGAATATGGGAAGAAAATTAATATAAAAAAAATATTTTACCAAGTAGGTCACATAGGCTCCTTTACATATCCGACACGTGGTGAGGTTTATGATTAACCCCAAATCACGTGTATTTTAGTAAAATATTTTGCTCACACGTCTCTTTTCAGATTAAAAATCGCGTGTTCAACGAAAAAATATGCGTAATAGCTCACTACACAGCCCCTCTCCGTCTGGTGATATTTCGTGACTTTTGCCGAACCCCTCCCCCCCTTTCAAGCCTCACGTGATTAATGGATGATCCCATACAGGAATATTGGAATAGAAATAGAAATAATCTTTATTGTAGGATCATGGTATACACATAAGTGAAGATGTTACAAGTTTGAGTCTCACATAACCTGCCCATTGGAGCATACAATAGCAGACACAAAATTAATACATTAATTTAAATGTCAAATTATTAAAATATAATTAATATATATATTAAATGATAAAAGCCCTTGGTAGCCTTGGCCAGGGTAGTAGTAACCGACCTTCACCTGATATAGAATAGAATAAGATTATTTGAGGCTGCATAGGCCCATAGATAAATGAAAATGAAAATGAAAAAGTTATTTTGCAAGTAGGCCATATAGGCTCTTTAACATGTCTGAATCTACTAGCGCTTCGGAAAATTGAAGAATCTGCTGAGAAGAAACGCCGCAAGAAACTCAGCAGTTTATCTTTTTTTTTTACAAGATTACAGAGCAATGTACACAATCATAACAATAGTTCACATAAAGTGTGAAAAAAAAAAAGATAACAATAAATAGCACAGCAAGCTTTAAGCATATTGAACGAACTGGCACTAGTACAGATTGACCAGGAGATATATAGGGTCCCCAGGTCAAAGAAATTAGAATCGGGATGTATATGGTCCCTGATCAAATACTTAGTCTAAATAACTTAGAGATGTATAGTCTCTAAGGGTCAAAAACAAATTAATTACCTTAATCTATGCTTAGCAGAGGTGTAAAACGCCTCCACGGTCAAATTGTACACTGTCACTTGGAGATGTATAGTCTCCGAATGTCAAAAGAATATAGGAATAAAAATATTCATGTCAAATAAAAATAAAATACTGTTGAAAATCCAACAAAATCAGTAATATAACAATAAGAACTCAATATATATCTATATTTAGTTATATATATAAATATAAATAAATAGACAACACGATGAAGTCTCCCACATCAAACCGCATTTAAGTGCCTACATTTTAGGCTTTTTGAAAATTACAAATACCTTAAAGACTAGCATACATATTATTTTACATAAAAACTTAATTACTAGCACGTTAAGTCTGTAACGTGAGCACTTTCGCACTAGTGATGATATTACGATAACCGGTATTACAGCAAACTATTCCAGTTAATTACAAACTTAGAAGCTAGACGCTGCCACGGCGCGCTCGCAACATATCTCTACATATAACTTTACATGTCATAATTTTGATTATTGTTTTTTTTCCAAAACGAAATATAAACTCCCCTTACACCCTGTAAAAATGGTTACCATTTGCAAATAGTAGGTACCTATCGTATGATATTCTGCAAAATATGTTTGTAATTAGAGTATTTTGATCTATCTGCTTTTTAGGACTTACATATTTAGGGTTCTGTACCTCAAAAGGAAAAACGGAACCCTTATAGGATCACTCGTGTGCCTGTCTGTTGCATGGACATTTTAATGTCACACTGACACAGCTATTTTGCATGTGCGCACTGTTCCAATTTGTACCAATTTCTTTAAAGTTGGAAAAGTTCAACTTTCATAACCTGTAGCTTTATTATATAAAATCGATACCTCCTACGTATACTGGTATAAGTGCAAAATTGTGATTTTACAGGAGAGCTGTGCAAAGGTTCCGTAACCCATAACTTTATTGTCTTTAAAGATAATTTTACAAAATTTTGGATTTGTAGTAAGATAAATACTTTACTTTAATCTACATTAATGGAATTTTGAAATGAATGGTAGTTTCTGAGAAAATGGCAGATACACTTGTTTACTCGTATGTGACATGTTGTAATTGTGTGGTATACTAAGCTAACTACCACTTGCCCCAGTATACGGCGTAACTAATTAAGTACTGAATTTGAATATATTGCTGTTTTGTATATAGATAATTACGTGACCTGGTCATACGAATTGAAAAGATAAAGAAAGCACGTACTGTTTTGCCCTTCATCATTACTTTATCAGCGTATTTTTCACTTGTACCAGTATACGCTTGAATTTATATCACCAGTATACACTTGATTATGTTTTAAGTTCGCTGAGAAAAAACGCTAAAAACGGAATAAAATAAATTTGAATGTTTTGTGCATTGCTTTTATTAGGCGAGAACATTTTACTCAATTTTATAATAATCACAGACTTTGATTTGCTTAAGTATTAAAGTCAAAAAATATTGAACCATGGCATTTCAAAACAAGTTTGTTACATAAAAAGCGAAATGTTATTAAATATCAACAAATCCGTGATAAAACAATCTTATTGATTACCTACGTAATTTTGGTATCTACCAACTAATAAAAAATCTATAGGAATGTGTCGCCACCGTGTTATCTATAAAGACTTCATCTTTGATCACAAAAGTTAATTTTTTAACATTGGCTCTTAATTTACTTCAATCAGTTTACATTATTGATACAGAAAACAAAACTGAGAAAATTTTTACCTAATTTTTAACAATTACATTTAAAACTGCCCCTTATTTATAAATTAAAATACACTTTAACAGGATGATTTATCATCCCATAAAGTAAACACAAGTAATGCTATGAAAAATAAAGTTCTGTTTTGTAAATATCCTACATTTTTCAAATTTTCTTAAAATATCAGTCTTATATAATCAGTTGTTTTTTAATTTTAATGAACATCCATTTCAAAGTGTAACTTATTTATATATTTAACCTATTAAAAATAAATGCTTGAATGTACGAAAAATATACGTAACTATAAATACCTGAATTTAAATACTTGGCCATAAAAATGTGTGATCATCTAGTCAAATGGAAGGACCCTTTCTACGTTGTGTAATTTTTATTTATACCGTTAAGTAAGAATTTGGTTTAAGTTAATTAAATTCTTAAAATTAAATTAGTCAGTTGAACATAATAATATTAGTGCGGTGAAACATACAGTTTAAGAGTAAGATCTGAGATCCCTAACAACTCCCCTACCGGTCGGCCTGGTACAGTCAAAAATCAGTTTGCGTATTCAGCAAGTGTTTGAAATTTGACCTTCACAAAGTGTGAAATTAAACACAAACTGAAGTTTGCCTTTGGATGGGGTCTGGCCAGAAAAACAAAATAATCCTACAAAATATAGAATTAATTCGATTCAAACCATCACTCTCATTCCAAACAATCTGAAACAAAATCCAGTCATTCTGTGGTGGTGGGGAATTTAAGTGCTCCCCTATCGAGGGTACCGCTTTCCCGCATACGTCGTTAGGTTCATTCCTTGAGATTGCAACCCCAGGTATTCGACCTGTAGGCACGATGTCAAGGAATAGAGCACGCACGGCTTTACTGAATCGTCCGTCAACAACATAAAAAGTCGTACGTACTATCGACCGGCCGTAGGCCCCGGGGCCCCGTCCGAATTCAAATAGACCTGACTTTAAACTTGGCCGTAGGCGACTCGGACAAAAGATAAGATAAAAAAAAATAGGATTTTGATAAGCAGAAACACATTCATACTTTATCTATCTAATACCGAAAAAATCGCCGCTCTGGTCACAGTTGAAACACGCCGGACAATCAAATTCTAAACGACAAATAAGAGACTATAATTCCTATTTTCGTTTGAGTATTTCAATTACGTATTATAATAATTCACTTCGATTCGGTATAGTTTGCTTTTGATTTGTTTAGCTTTAAACACATAAAAAGATTATTGTAATCAATAAAAATATAAAAATAATGATAATGAAGAACTTCAAAACGCAGACAGGTTAAATAGAACACATAATTTTGCTTACGTAAATGTCAATTATTTTAACACACAAAACAAATATTGCGATCGATCTCTTAAATGGAGACCTTAAAAAAAAAACACATCAATAACAAATAATAATAAAATAAAAACTATGCTATCACTTAGCTTCGTCCAATAACATGCTGCCGATCATGCGGAAATCCAATTGAGTCCGTAACACCAACACTAATTAAGTTCATAAAGTTCATAAAGTCCTCTAGTACGCAAACACTATTTATCACTAATTAACACTGACTTAACAAATTAAAATAACATACGTTCACGTCGCGAAAAATATCGGTATCCCGAGGGACAATCGTGTATTCTAAGACCGATTCTAAGACAAATTCTAAGACAGATGCTAAGACAAAATCTAAGACCCTCTAAGCCCCTCTAAGACCCTGTTTTCCTTTGTTCATTAGCTTTTATACTGACGCCAAAACATCCCCACTCTTGATTCTAAACACCATCGATGCTTACTGAACAGTTTGTTAAAAATTGTGCCAAGCGCGAAACGAAATAGCACACCCTGAAGTTCCGTAGTTACTCAAAAGTTTATCTTTTTCTATAACTAAAATTATATATCTACTATCCAATCATTACTATATAGTATATAGCATAACTACCGTTACCATTATAATATAGGAATACATTTATAGTTTTTGTAAGTTTATTTACTAATAGATAATGATTACTCGACTTAAAAATACTCCTCGTCCTGTCTAAAAGTAAGCTAGCAGATAACACATTTATACGCCAAGGTCACTTTATCTGTAATCCTTAAATTGGATACAATCAAAATTATAGAGCAAAAACCAAAAGTAATATACATAAGTTTTAAACGGTAAAACGGAATTTAAAAATGAAACACCGTTTATATTATACTCCCTATTGAAAGCAAACCAATTTCGATGTTACAAAACACAAAAATGATCATCAAAAATGTAACGTCATATACAGACAAACATACACATACCGAATAACGCCGCGTTTTACTGTTGACATTACGGAACCCTAACAAACTCTGATGACCACTTGAAATATGTTTGAACGCTGCCCTTGTGCGAGAGTGGAAAAAAAAAGGTCATAAACTATCTGAATTTATTGCCTGTGAATTCTTAAGTTTCTAAGTAATAGACGGCACTTGTGAGCACATGTAAACCAAAAAGAATGTAAAAAAAAGGCCCTACTTAGGATTTGTTGTGTATCTAAATTAGCAACTAAAATTATATATCATTTCAAACTTAATATTAAATATATTCTATATACTAATCTACTATAACATCGGTTACAGAACGCCCCTAAGATGACGATGTATTTTGAATTCATGGAATGTAAAATAATGAGGAATCTTGAATAGGATTACGAAAAGTTTCTTAATCTAGACCATCAGTTTCTACATATATGTATACCTTACAACTGAGATTAATACCTACACACGCCCCTAGTTTATGAGTCTATAAGGTCTCTATCGCGAAATACAGTCAGAGGAAGGACTTTTCTCGCAAACAAACATACCAAACATACTTAAATTACCTTCATAACATACATACACACTTCTGTTACATAAAGTCCAAATCGACATACATACCAACTTCGGGATATCAACTTATTAAAGCTAGTGCTTGACCAAGTTTTACATACATACAAACGAACCCTTAATTTTTATCCACATTAGCTGCTTCTAACCCTTTGTCAAAAGTGCTACCATTCTTGCTTTTCCTATGTCTCCGTTTCGCGACTTCTCTTGAGGCATTACGTGCGTAGATACTTGACTCTGAACTTCGGTCGTCGCGATTATTTGAGGTTGTTCGATGCAATGGTCACTAGGATCACTATCTATTCTTTGAAGGAATTTTAAAATCGCAGCTTTTTGATATTCCTCCCGTGATAACCATAGTAAACGTATGCTGCGAGGAAATATCATCATAATGGAAAAAATTATGTCTTTATCCGTTTGAAAAAATGCTGTTGCCAATTTGACTTCATTGTAAAAATCACAAAAATACTCTGTCATTGGTTTACCATTACCATACGATAACCACATTGCATTCATAATTTTGTCTCTAACTTTTCGCTGCGCGTATGAATTCCAATAAAATTTTTTGAAATCCGTTTTGAAGTCATTGTCATCTTTTCATTTTCCTGAGAAAACTCTAGACCAGCTCTTGGCAGACCCAGACAGACAATCCGGAGTTGCATATAAATCACATGCCGATACATTAATTTTTCGCTTATAATTATCAAGTTCCTCTAAAAATATCATAGGATGGACATTGTTTCCATCAAATACCGGTTTTTTTCGGAACCATCATCACAGTGACCGACTTATTAATTGTATACTGCAATTCAGAACTCGACGTTTCATCATTTTGATATCCTGTCGTTATCGAACGGTTTTCTAAAACATCAACTCTTTGTAAAACCGGTCCTAAAGATGTTGTCGTATTTTCTTTCACTGAAGAATTTGTACTACTTTTGTCTATCGGTTCAGTGTTCTTTTTGCTACGTAAAGAATAGTTTCTAGTATTTGAATCCATTCTGAAATCAATAGTCTTTAATCTTGCGTAGCCTACTCAAGGCTTTAATCATAAAAAAAAAACCGCGTCGACTCGTGTTAAACACTATCAACTAAAAATCTTAATAATAAAAGCACAACTACTTAAAATTAATAACTACTAAAGAATACACGCCCCTACTTAAATTATTTCTTAGAGTAAATGGCAATTTTTTTTTTCTTTAATACTTCAAGTAAATCACTATATGTACCGTGATTATTCAGGTGAACCCCTTTCTCGTTTGCCTCCCAGCTCTGACCAAAAAAATGCACTGGAATCGAACCAATGTCCTAATGTTTTTTTTCAAAAATACCCTAATCCTCTAAGTAAGTTACTTAACCATACGTCAAATTCAAATATGCCTTAAAATAGCTACAATGACGTGGGAATCGAACCCATGTCTTAGATCAGTCTAAACTTTAATTTGTCACTGACCTAAAAAAAAAATATAGTTGCGCCCCTAGCATGCCAGACCTTAACATAAAATTAAAATGTAAATTTGTTGTAAATTTACGCACTTAAAGGTAGTATTTGCAGGATTCGAACCCACATCTAAGTTAATATTACTTTATTAAACCAATAATAAAATAATTAAGAACAAAAGTGTCCAAATGATTGTTGTAATCATATTAATATCACGTCCTAGTAACTTAATTTATAAGATGCAATCTCGTTCAATAAAATTACTGCAGGGATCGAACCTGCTGATTGCAGAAATCTTATCTAACAAGTACCTAGTGTTATAATCCGAATAAGTTATCATGGGAATCGAACCCACGAGTCCACACAAGAAAAGATCAATTTATTATTTAATTAAAAATTCAGCCGACAATATTAATAATGGGAGTCGAACCCATATTCCAAAATATTTCTTGCGTAAAAGGATCGACGCACTTTTGGTCTAATTCTTATAGGACTGGTTATTTTAATAGTAAGTGCTCTGTTCAACTGAAATTCTTATAAGACTTATTATTCTAATACGGTATAAAATTAATATGTGTTAACCCAAATTGTTTTGATAAGTATTTGAACCACAATAATTCAAATTTTAGTGACTTACAATCCTGGTCACGGCACCACTGTAACTTACTAACTATATAATATTTAACCTATTAAAAATAAAACTTGAATGTACGAAAAATATACGTAACTATAAATACCTGAATTTAAATACTTGGCCATAAAAATGTGTGATCATCTAGTCAAATGGAAGGACCCTTTCTACGTTGTGTAATTTTTATTTATACCGTTAAGTAAGAATTTGGTTTAAGTTAATTAAATTCTTAAAATTAAATTAGTCAGTTGAACATAATAATATTAGTGCGGTGAAACATACAGTTTAAGAGTAAGATCTGAGATCCCTAACAACTCCCCTACCGGTCGGCCTGGTACAGTCAAAAATCAGTTTGCGTATTCAGCAAGTGTTTGAAATTTGACCTTCACAAAGTGTGAAATTAAACACAAACTGAAGTTTGCCTTTGGATGGGGTCTGGCCAGAAAAACAAAATAATCCTACAAAATATAGAATTAATTCGATTCAAACCATCACTCTCATTCCAAACAATCTGAAACAAAATCCAGTCATTCTGTGGTGGTGGGGAATTTAAGTGCTCCCCTATCGAGGGTACCGCTTTCCCGCATACGTCGTTAGGTTCATTCCTTGAGATTGCAACCCCAGGTATTCGACCTGTAGGCACGATGTCAAGGAATAGAGCACGCACGGCTTTACTGAATCGTCCGTCAACAACATAAAAAGTCGTACGTACTATCGACCGGCCGTAGGCCCCGGGGCCCCGTCCGAATTCAAATAGACCTGACTTTAAACTTGGCCGTAGGCGACTCGGACAAAAGATAAGATAAAAAAAAATAGGATTTTGATAAGCAGAAACACATTCATACTTTATCTATCTAATACCGAAAAAATCGCCGCTCTGGTCACAGTTGAAACACGCCGGACAATCAAATTCTAAACGACAAATAAGAGACTATAATTCCTATTTTCGTTTGAGTATTTCAATTACGTATTATAATAATTCACTTCGATTCGGTATAGTTTGCTTTTGATTTGTTTAGCTTTAAACACATAAAAAGATTATTGTAATCAATAAAAATATAAAAATAATGATAATGAAGAACTTCAAAACGCAGACAGGTTAAATAGAACACATAATTTTGCTTACGTAAATGTCAATTATTTTAACACACAAAACAAATATTGCGATCGATCTCTTAAATGGAGACCTTAAAAAAAAAACACATCAATAACAAATAATAATAAAATAAAAACTATGCTATCACTTAGCTTCGTCCAATAACATGCTGCCGATCATGCGGAAATCCAATTGAGTCCGTAACACCAACACTAATTAAGTTCATAAAGTTCATAAAGTCCTCTAGTACGCAAACACTATTTATCACTAATTAACACTGACTTAACAAATTAAAATAACATACGTTCACGTCGCGAAAAATATCGGTATCCCGAGGGACAATCGTGTATTCTAAGACCGATTCTAAGACAAATTCTAAGACAGATGCTAAGACAAAATCTAAGACCCTCTAAGCCCCTCTAAGACCCTGTTTTCCTTTGTTCATTAGCTTTTATACTGACGCCAAAACATCCCCACTCTTGATTCTAAACACCATCGATGCTTACTGAACAGTTTGTTAAAAATTGTGCCAAGCGCGAAACGAAATAGCACACCCTGAAGTTCCGTAGTTACTCAAAAGTTTATCTTTTTCTATAACTAAAATTATATATCTACTATCCAATCATTACTATATAGTATATAGCATAACTACCGTTACCATTATAATATAGGAATACATTTATAGTTTTTGTAAATTTATTTACTAATAGATAATGATTACTCGACTTAAAAATACTCCTCGTCCTGTCTAAAAGTAAGCTAGCAGATAACACATTTATACGCCAAGGTCACTTTATCTGTAATCCTTAAATTGGATACAATCAAAATTATAGAGCAAAAACCAAAAGTAATATACATAAGTTTTAAACGGTAAAACGGAATTTAAAAATGAAACACCGTTTATATTATACTCCCTATTGAAAGCAAACCAATTTCGATGTTACAAAACACAAAAATGATCATCAAAAATGTAACGTCATATACAGACAAACATACACATACCGAATAACGCCGCGTTTTACTGTTGACATTACGGAACCCTAACAAACTCTGATGACCACTTGAAATATGTTTGAACGCTGCCCTTGTGCGAGAGTGGAAAAAAAAAGGTCATAAACTATCTGAATTTATTGCCTGTGAATTCTTAAGTTTCTAAGTAATAGACGGCACTTGTGAGCACATGTAAACCAAAAAGAATGTAAAAAAAAAGGCCCTACTTAGGATTTGTTGTGTATCTAAATTAGCAACTAAAATTATATATCATTTCAAACTTAATATTAAATATATTCTATATACTAATCTACTATAACATCGGTTACAAAAGACATTAGAACATCTTACATATATGCAAATTTAGCACATTTTCCTTAGCTTATCATTTTATGAGACTAATTTGTTGTAGAAGTCATGGTGTTGAGCAGGAATTGTACCAGTCTGACAAAGATAATTAAGATCTTTACTTTTTTGCTTATCAGTAGGTAATGGTGCGTACAAAGCTCGAATGAATTATCGGCATGTACTTGAGAAAATTCTATTGTAGGTGACAGCACCGGATCAAAATTTTCTAATTCTGGAGACTTTTCTTTTTGCAAATCTTTTTACGCGAGGACTCTAAAACCGGTCTTGTGCTTGGCTTGCTTGATTTTGGTTCTCATCTACGATGACAGAAATTTATTGATATTCCGCAGAATTAGATGAAGCACAGCTTTGCTGCTGTGAAGTGATACTGTTTCTGAAAACTCTTCTGATACCATAGAATCTAATTTTTTGTTTTTCCAAAAACTCAAAGAAAGTAAAGATTCGGCTTCTGGCGGTAGCGGCGACACTAGAAGTATTTTTTAATTTAGTTTTCTTCTTTCTTTAAACCCGTATTACTGGTCCAACTGACGAAAAGTTTGAAACCATATTTAAATAAGAAATTTCCAAGTCCCAAGATATTTATTTATTTATTTCTTATTATTTATTTTAATATGGTTCTGATAGTAGGTTAATAGGCCAGTTCTCCCTCTAGTCTGCTTCATTTTGCAATGATTTTACTTACTTTAAAATCATTTAGTTATGAAATACAATAAGAAACGTAAAGTTACAGAACGTAAGAAATATAAATAAACTGAATTGTGCACGTAGAAGTCGTATTAGACATAATGCGTCGTCAACTGTCGTTTGAGCATACTGAGACAACTCCCCGTACGCATCAATGGCGAGCGTGCATACTGAGGCAACTGCCAGTTACACCACACTCGCACCGCTCCTCCACAATATCTGCGCCGCGTATAGTGGTACAAGCGACTTGGCTCAGTATACATCGTACCGATTGTCAAAAAGGTGTAAGATGCGTTCATATACGTCACTTTATTTCCGAAACTAATGAGAATATTCGTACGAAATTTATGTGGCAGTTAAATGTAAGTATTTTAGTCTCAAATCTGCAAAAAAACGAAAATCTCAAAATTGTCACTTGTATCAGTATACGTAGGAGGTATCGAAATGTTACATTTTTCTTGCCATCAGCGTCGATTATCTTTTCCCATGAGCAGCCCTTTCTGCGATCTGAGCGATCAAACCCTTAAAAGGTCATGTTTATTTTAAACCAATCAAAAAGGTGTGAAACCCCTGATGGGTAATGTTTATCTTCAGCAAAGCGTTCTTCGAACCGTGCCAGAGGCATTTTGGGGGAAACATAAACATTTCACGCCACGCCGATCTTATTCCGTTGGGATAAGGTAAGATGTTGCGTTACTTACGCTGTGGGCTTTACGTGGTTTGTCTTTAATCGAATTGTTTCGGGAGTGCGGAGAATTAATTGTTGGCGTCGTCGTTAATTGCTGCGGTCTTGTTATTAGAGTTAGATTGATTGAGTGTCTGGTATTAGCGGCAAAGAGGCTTAATAGAAAAGCTATAGATACTGTTCTTAAGTTCCTACCCTAGTTCCTGTTTGTGTATATTATTTACCCTTAGGGTTACTTATTTACCTGCATAGTCTATGTGAATATTTTCTAGATCGCTTTGTTACCATGTAACGACAATTAACGGGGTGATTTTTGAATTTCGACCGCTTGCCAGCCGCGCTCCAATTAAAGCCGGCTAAAAAACGTTCACGTATTTGATTGGCCCGCAGCTGGCGAATGGCGAGCGCTCGAAAGTCAAAAATCACCACTGCTCTTATCTGTAATTTTTAAATTTGTTTTTTCTAACGGTTGTTTGGAAGATCGCTTGAAGCGCTTATATCGCCTATTGTATACTTATGTTATATATATCTCTAAATTTTATATTTAATGTTCTTTTTGGATGATGATCAATAATGAGTTATTTTAGTTTTAAGTGAGGTTGTATTGTAGTCGATTTTGTTCACTGTATTGCAAAAAATAAATGTTTGCTATACCAATTTCATTTTGACTCATTTAATTTAGCAAGATCTTAACTGCTGAAACTAATATCTAACTTTCTGCCTAGGCAATTAGCTAAGTGTGTAAGGGGGAATGAAATGTTTACCAACTACTACCCATTAGTTAATCATATAAAGTTTGATTACGTCATGTAGAGTTGTATGTAATCTGTAAATTGTTGCATGTAAACTCTAAGTAATGTTTAAGAACAGTTTGCTATGTCTCTGAGAAATACATAGTTGGTAATTAAGAGAACGATGTAGCTAATATAATATATGTGTTTTCAAAGAATCTGTTCTTATATAAAACTAATTTGTATTTAAAACAGCGACTGCCTCGGCTTCAAACGGGTAGAATTAGAATGTGATGTATAGTCGACCAAGTAATTGCTTGACCACTTTTGAACCATATCCCTTTGTGATACGGTCGAAAAGTGGTCAAGCAATTTCTTGGTCGACTATACATTAAAATCTTCTGTTAAAAATTCTCTAAATGACAGAGAAATCTGTATCAAAATGCGCTCCGTGGTTTAGGAGGAGTATGCGCCCGAATATATAAGGACAGGCAGACGCGGAGAGCGAGATTGTTTTTTCTATGTAACGATAAAAATATAATAAGTATATCCTGATAGCTTGAATAACATATTAATGTATGGTACATCTGTAACACACAGTATCTTACATCTAAAACATACATTGTCGAAAAGCAATAAAGTATTGAGTATTGTCTTTTCTAGTAAGGAAACAGCTCCTTGAAACCCTTCCAGATTAAGATTTTCCATTACATTTGAGCACTATAGTTTCGTACAGGAACAATGTTTGTGGGTCGAAATGCTTTGAAATGCCCGGAGGTGGGCGAGTAAAGGTCACAGAGCACTTGGTCGACGACAAACCCAACTCGGCTCAGAGTAAATGTATAGTCGACCAATTATTGCTTTACCACGTTTGAATCTTACTCGTATCTCTATTTAGCCACGTTTGAATCTAATCTCTTTGATGTACATCTTATATAAGTACATAATTTTTTATATTGGGGAATTTAATGTAGATTAAAAATATATTAACAACAGGCACATGTCGCCCAAGTTTGTGCCACGTGGCATGGACTCCAGAACGCTGGCGCTATTACCCCTTATCTCTTAATAATACAGTCGATATGTGGTTTAAGCAATTTGTTGGTCGACTATACTATATTGTTGTTCTCTAAAGGTTTAGTTTTGTCACATCTGTCTAAAATAAAGGATGCTCCAAACAAACTGTCTACCTGGGTTATATCATTCTAACCCCCTTGAGAGTTACTTTTATAAAAATGCGGAAATGTACCTACTAATTCTCACGTTCCTACTAGTAATTCCTAGCCTACCCTTATCCCTTGCCTAGCCTTTAGGAGATGATTTTTTTAAGCCTCTTTCTTGTTACTAGTTAACGTAATAAGTTAAACCAATTATCAAAATACCTTGTTTTCTACTAAATTGCGGGTTGTGCAAGGTCCGTCCGGATCGCTACCACTATCTTGCTCGCTCCTGCTTGCACTGTTGTGTTCCGGCGTGGAGAGCAAGACAGCCGGTGCAATTACTGACACAAGAGGTATTCCATCTTAGCCCTCTGGGTTGGCAACGCACCTGCAATCTCTTTGGTGTTGCCGGCGTCTATAGGCGGTCGGTCGTGATCACTTACCATCAGGCGACCCACTTGCTTGTTTTCCTTCCTATTTCATAAAAAAAAAAAACCGGAAGCGCACCCTAATCAGTAGTTTGTGCGCTACTGTGTTGAGACAAAAATGCCGTTTTCCTATAATTTAAAATACAAACTGAACTAACTAATCATCAAACCAGGGAACTGAGAGAAATTGTCTATGCCCGAAATAGGTGGATGTATCAATTTCACAGTGCATATTAAAATGCCTTACTTTCAAAAAATTAAGTACACTTTCTCTCGGTTTCGTCCTTAATTGTCATTTATGTGTTTTTGAATCTACTCTATTTTTCCTACCAGCCGTCAACAAATTTCCAATAGAAAATGTTTGAAACTTTAACCGTTATTGAAGTTATCTGTTGTTTGAGTATACAAACCGGTTATAACTCGATCAATCAATCATAAGTCAGAAGTTTTCTCTTTATTATATTACGTACTAGTGACCCGCCCGACTTTGTACGGGGACGCTAGGATGTATTACAAAAATCTTATAATACATGGATGTACAGTGTCATACTAAATGACAGCAGAAGAACGGCCAGACATGAGAATACAGGTTGACGCCAATGTTACAAATGCAAATTATTAGTTTACCATTTATAATCATTGGATTTGCAACTTTACGTCTAACTGCATAAAATAATATTTAGTAAGTTTTGTTGCAAATAGGTTTTTTTACAAAATAATAGTATTGACAGCAGCGCCGTCGGTCCGATAGACTGACAGCGCGGGCGATTGTGGCCGATTGTGGGCGATGCGGCCATTTTTTAAACGCTGACTAGAAGTCAATTACTTATAGGTCAGTGTGAAAACCGTACCAAATCCGTTGGTGGGTTAGAAGTAGTAAGCGACTGAAGATATAAGGACAGAATAAGGTTTAATAGCGACTTTGTCTACTACACAGTCTAAAATAAAGTCCCTTTACGTTCCTGTCTGTTCTCAATTCTATTCGTTTTTTTTTATACAACATAGGAAGGCAAACAAGCAAGTGGGTCACCTGATGGTAAGTGATCACCACCGCCTATAGACACCTGCAACAACAAAGAGAGTGCAGATGCGTTGCCAACCCAGAGGGCTAAGATGGAATACCTCTTGTGCCAGTAATTACAGGTATCTTCGGGCTTACTCCTTCTAAATCACACAACGGATTTTGATGCGGTTTTTCCTACCATTTAGAAAATTTCGGCAGGTTTTTATGTGTATTACATTCTAATTGTTACCCGTGCAAAGCTGGGACTATACTTAACAAACTGGAACAAATTACCTTGCTACTCCGCGGAGAAGCAAGGTCATTTGTTCCTGTTTGTTGATATGGACCTCCGCAAAGTAACGCCTGAATCTATTAATTATTTTTGGGACTATACTTAATGTATACTACTAGTGACCCTATACCCCTACTATACCTACTACCCCTATACTACTATACAATTTATTTATTTATTATATAATCAAATATAGCTTTACAGCATTACAGTTAAAACCAATGCGCTATAAAATTCAAAACAATAAAAATAAAAACTATTAGGTAGGCGACAACACGACGGGGCTCCGTCGAGTCGCCATCGCCGGTGCCATGTTCCACTATCCCCCACTATTTCTGCACTAGATGTTCCTATACTAGGAGGTATAGATGAGGACCCATTTTAGGTAGCAGCGAAGATCGAGTGCTCCAAAGCCACAGACCGACGACGGACAACAGTGGCCGCTTGTGGCTGCTGATTAATTAACGGCCAAAGCTAGCCGCACACAGCGCCACTTCGCGTTCTTCAACGGATACATACGAGCCAATTTGCAACGGGCCCGCTGGATAATATATTTTTTAATTAGACAGATTTGTCACATCACATTGCGTGGCTTTCCCTCTTTAATTTCACTTTTGCGGGTGGTAGGACCTTGTGCAAGGTCCGTTCGGATCGCTACCACCATCTTGCTCGCTAATCCTGCCGCTAATCCTGCCCTGTTGTGTTCCGGCGTGGAGAGCAAGACAGCCGGTGTAATTACTGGCACAAGAGGTATTCCATCTTAGCCCTCTGGGTTGGCAACGCATCTGCAATCTCTTTGATGTTGCGAGTGTCTATAGGCGGTGGTGATCACTTACCATCAGGTTACGCACTTGCTTGTTTGCCTTCCTAATTCATAAAAAAACTCAGTTTGACATGTTTCTGCCAAGCACTGTTATTTTCTAACCGCATCAGCGTCGGACTCAACGTCGAGGCCGAGGCATCGTCGTCTCGCTCACGCGAGCTAGCGCGCTAGAGCAAGAGGCGCTGCCACAGCGTCGAGCTCATCGCTGTTGCGCTAACAGAATCACTCTCCGGGTTAAATCGTTTTTGGTATGTCTTTGTTTCCTTGGGAGTTGGAGTTTATTGGATTGGAAGCAAGAGTGCAAGAATGTGCCGAAACAAACCAACGGATAACAATAGTCGCATGTGGATACTGCTGTCGAATTAATGGCCGAAGCTAGCCACACACTGAGCGATCCCGCATTCCAAAAATGATACATACGAGTGAATATACCTACGGACCTTTTTCATAGCTTAGATTTAAATTTTCGCTTTTCCCGTCAGTGTGACCATATGTGGCAGGATCCTGCCTTTTTGGCAGGTTTAGCCCTTCATTTTGACTTCTGGCAGGATCGGTTGAAGTTTTCAAAATCTGGCAGTATCTGGCAGGATTGCAATATAAGCTGGCACGTTTGGCAGTATAGCCTTAGACTGGGTTCACAGTAAGCATTTGCGAGCGATAAAAACGCAAAAACGGGGCCATTGCCCAACCAGAGACAGCCATTGCCGCGTTTTTCCGTTTTTATCGCTCATAAACTCTGATTGTAAACCCAGTCTTGAAGGAGCTTAGCCATAAGAGTTTGGCTTTGGCAGGATTTGTCAGTTTTCTAGCCTAAGTAGGGCAGGATCTCTAATTTGAAGTTGGTCACACTGTTTCCCGTTTACTCGATATGCAGCGTATGCTTTGACCATGATTTCAAATTTGGCAGTTCAGGATATTACATTGAAGCGAATGCCATATGACTTCCGAAACTCTTGTTATAGGAAAAATAGACGACACGATCAGGTTTGCACATTAATTTGCAAGAAATCTGCAGATTTCTTCACAAGCTTTCCCTCACCGTAAAAGTGTTGGTGATTGCAGTATCTACTTAGGTAACCCATTAATTTTATCTACATAAGCATTTTGGTCCATACTGTAAAGTTGTAAGCTTGTATGATTCTAAATAAATAATATAAAAATAAAATAAAATGTATATGTATAAGTTGCAAATACTCATTGGTACATGGCGACCGTCACCGACCGTTGGGGATCAAACTTGGTCCGTCTCGACACGATTACGAGTCCTCCCCCATAGTCTAATAGGCCTCCAACGCTCATAGCTTTAACAACACCTTGTTTTGAAAAAATAAATGGAGAATCTGCTGAGTTTCATTTGGCGTTTCTTCTCAACAGAATCTTCCATTTTCCGAAGCGCTGGTAGACTCAGATATGGAAAGCCTAGCAAAAGCAAAATATTTTTTCATTTTCACTTCAACACTCAGAATCCGTCGTTTTCGTCGTTATCGTGCACAATTTCACTGCGTATATGTTCAACACTTTATACGATACGTCCAGAAGTGGTCAGCCGCTGTTTGCGAGCGAGACAGCAAACAAGGGTTTGATTGGATAACGCTTAGATACGTTAAATACTTTTTATGCAACTTTTGCATAATGAGGGGTCTTAAAACACGAGTGTGGTTTTGTGAAACGAGCGTCAGCGAGTGTTTTAAGACCTTATTATGTACAGTTGTATACATTACTTTATCTACACACATATCATAAGTACTCTATGATGGGTTCAGAAGCCATAGGGCAATGACCTGCATTGCTACTAGCTACTAGTGCTAGGTACCTATTAAATATCTATAGCCTGCACATTAAAATAATGTAATAAAAATTAATTTGAACAAATATAGAAACAAATTAGAAAAATTCTCATAATAATATTGGTTGTTATTATGCTGGTCATTGCCTACGGTTTGTGAACGCATTATAGAGCATTTATGATATCTATTATAGAACATCAAAGGTTTTGTATCGTCAGCCCAGTTAAGTGAAACAAATTTACCATTAGAAGAAACATGAAATCCCTTTGAAATTGTATTTCTCGGTGGCTAATTGACTTTTTTCATATGAAACGGAGACAAACAATCAAGCGATGTGTATCTCACCCGTGTGTCTCTAGATCTCTTTTATAGTAGTAATAAAAAGCTATTCATTAACGCCGGTATTCTATAAGAGTTTTGTACTACTCTGGTTGAGCCGGCCACTACCTATTAAATTATATTAGTTAGCTGTAAGTTGACACTTGTTGCTTTTCGAGTTAGCTGAAAGAAATCCCTTATGGGGATAAGTTCATCTTTGTATTAATTTATTTTACTTATAACTTGTATTACTATAATAATTCACGAACCAAGTAAAGCCACTGACCAAATTGGCCTAAGAAATCACCAAGTTACCATACATTTGCAGAGAACCATAATTATTGAATCCATCTTCATAACCTCAACAATAACTCGCCCCAAATAAATCGTGCGTGCCCATAAAATCGTCCACGTACGTCTAAAGAATCGCAAACGTTAGATGGCGTCATGAAAACGGGGGACACCTTCATGAATAACAAGCATGAAACTATGCCGGGGACGTGGCTGCACGTTGATTTAATCAAATATTTGATTCGCCAAGATATTCGGGAGGAATTCGCGCCGGGATGAATGTCAAGCCATTGTGTAAATTGAGCTAGAGGCGTCGCGTCGCTTATCATATTTATGCTGGCATTAGAAAGGTTTGTTAAACCGATTGTCGGGTCCGGCAGAGTTTCGAGTTACGCAGTTTCTATTTATGCTTGAAAATTTCTTTTGTAGATGACGATTTATTTTTTAAATGTCAACTTGAAGTAGGTATTTGGATTTGGTATCTACTCATATTTGGTTACATCTACACGGCATCCAACGAAAAATGCCTCTTTAATTGTAGTTTCCATACCAATATTATAAATACGAAAGTGAGTGTGTTGATTCGTTTGTTTGTCTACCTTCACGTCAACGGACAGTCTAAATAACTCTTTTATGTATATTGATATGGGTGGTAGGACCTTGTGCAAGGTCTGTCTGGGCCGCTACCCCATCTTGCTCGCTAATTTTGCCGCTAAGCAGCAGTGCTTGCATTGTTGTGTTGCGACGTGGAGAGCAAGACAGCCGGTGCAATTACTGGCACAAGAGGTATTGCATCTTAACCCTCTGGGCTGGCAACGCATCTGCAATCTCCTTTGTGATGCAGGTGTCTATAGGCGGTGGTGATCACTTACCATCAGGTGATCCACTTGCTTGTTTATTTTTCCTATTTTCTACTCTATTCTGATAGCATATACTATGTACTTGACGATAATAATGTCTGTTGCCTAGAGTGCAATGGGCGAGCCCTACGGTAAGGAAGTCAGGTAGGTATTAAAAGTTTAGCTGTTCTTGTTGCTAAGAGAAAATGCGGGCGATCCTTTCCCCATAAAACGCTTACACAAGGTTTTCACGTTTTCCCTCACTGGATATAGACTATAGAAGCGAAGCGAAGCGAAAATAATAATTGTGTAAGCTGCGCATATTTTGATCGTAGACATGTCTCGTTTTTTTTTTTTCAATGGATAAAATCTAGGTACTTTGATTTCTTATACAGAAACAAAATTTCTCATATTGTATCTATTTTAACAAAAAATGTATTAGTAAAAGAAAAACATCGCAAACCGCGTTGATCGGTAACATTTTGATGGCTATGTGTCTTGTTTGAGATAATTTGCCACCGTAATACACTCTAACGAAGTTTTTAATTGAATTCGTTAAGCTATTAAGAATCGTGATAATACAAAACGACACAATACCTAATCAACTCAAAGCAATACAACGTGGGCGACTGAGCAAACTGAATTTTGCAACCATAAGATACTTAGCTGCCTCGCTCGGCCGAATTCTCAATTAGAAACAAAATATCAATATCAATTAAACAACAAAACCCTGGAATTCTAAAACACTAACGTTTCAAACAATTTGCAAAAGCACCTTGTCATTTCACGAACCGAGCTCCGAGGGCTTAAATAAGAAATACTTTCAGACCTTATTTGCCCTCTGACCTTCAACGGTCATCCGCTAAGTATACTTGAACAGGAAAACTTTTAGAAAGCCACGGTAATGTAAAGGTCTCCGTAGAGAGCTAAATCACAATGCAGGGTAGGTTATGTTAACTTAACTGACTAACTAACAAACTCAACTGACCGTGAAGAGGAAACTGAGAGAAGTCGTCTATGCTCGAAAGCGACTGATGTATCAACTTCATATTATGTCTCCTTTTCGACAAACTACATCTTCTTTCAGTTCCCACTTTGATAGTCACTTATAATTATGTGTTTTTGACTGAACAGTGCATGCTTTTGTATTGTCCAATCGAACACGATTTCGGCGTTAAAATGTGGTTTCGGACCGAAACTGAAACTAGGTTTGTGAGCTTCCATGGTGCGTCATTGGAGAACGATCGACGACGAAAGAAAGTATCAGTGTCCCTGGCTTTCCGTTGTTCTGACTATCCATTGTTGTGCGTCGTTACTTGTTTGTTCTCCGTTGCAGTTGCAGCGTGCATTTAACAATCAGAGTTATTAGAGGTTAAAGATGAAATGAACAAAAGTTTAAAAAATATACTGAATTGATTTGGCCTCGAAGTAAGTTTATGTTTCGATTTCAGCCAAAATAGAAACCGCATTCGGGGTTTGATTTAGATTTCGGTTGTAAAACTAGTTTCGGTCGAACACTATGCTTTTGTTTAAGCAAAGGCGAGTACGGTGCCCATTCGAAGAGGAACGTAAATAAAGAAGCACAGGAAATGAGAATACTGGAAACGACAATGCTCTAGAATTTATACTATCCTAGAAAATCGAATTCTTTAAGCGTATATGAAACCACTCCTGTCAATAAATGCGTTAAGTTCTCTCCAATCGACGATAGGTTTGCGTTTTGATTATTCGTAAATCACATAGTGTTTAAATAAATGGTTATTTATTCAGCGTTTGTAGCAGCCCGTACCCTTTGCCAGGACTGCGATCAGCAAAAAAAAAACAGTTTAAAAAAAATACTTTTTCTGTGGGCCTGTGCAGCCTGAATTGTTTTTTTATCGTCATGGGCGTACCCAGGGGGGCAGGGAGGGGCAGCTGCCCCCCTCCCTGGAAATCTCGCAGAACATGTATGAACTCGCCTAATTACTAATCAAAGTGTAAACGGGGCCTTATGCTCTAACTTTTCAATAGACCGTGCAGTAGACACTGGCAAAATGCACGGTACAATTGCCAAAAAACCGCGCGCGACGACGGCGGACGAAGATTACCGAATCTAGCATCTGACTTGCCCCCCTAGGCCAGAAGCTGGGTACGCCCATGTATATCGTACTCACTGGCGTAGTAGCCCACGTCGTTGTTGACATTGATGTGGCCCGCGTCCTCGGCGGCCAGCATGTGCGTGTCCCACACGGAGCGGTACTCCGGATCATGCAGCACATCGTACAGGGCGTCCGGCTCCACATCCTCGAACTCGGCCACCACCTGCCGAACACATCGTAGTTTAAAAGGGCGTCCACGCTGGCTTGAAATGATATTGGACGCTTGCTAATTTTTTTTATGAAATAGGAAGGCAAACAAGTGGGTCACCTGATGGTAAGTGATCACCACCGCCTTTAGACACCCGCAACACCAAGGAGATTGCAGATGCGTCGCCAACCCAGAGGGCTAGGATGGAATGCCTCCTGTGCCAGCATTTGCACCGGCTATCTTGCTCTCCACGCCGGAATACAACAGTGCAAGCACTGCTGCAAGCAAGATGGTGGTAGCGATCCCAACGGACACAAGGCACAAGGTCCTACCACCCGCAAAGCCCCGCAATATCTTAAAACTAGCGATTTGTCTCGGCTTTGCTCGGGTATAATTAGAAAGGAATATATACAGGATCTTTCTTAAAAAATATCTTCAAGTGACAGTGAAAACTGTTTAATTTCGCGGAGTAGCAAAGTAATTAATTTGTTTCGCTGGTTAGTGAAAACCATTGCGAGGTTTAAGAGTAGGCGGCCGAATATTTAAAGACAGGCAGGAATTAATAGCTTTGTTTTAAAATATGTAAAGATAAAAATAAAGATAAGATCCTATGACCATTTACGCCAATTGACCTAGTCCCAAAAGACCCATTAACTGGCTCAGGTTTAACTTATCCCTTCCTTCGTCTCAGTCAAACTAGTGTCATAAAAAAGGGACGCTGATAGAGATCAACTCAGATTAACTAAACTTGACCGGTCAATTTGCTTTCATCATTAAATTATTATATGAACATTATCCCATAACCAACAACTCATTCATTACACAACATGATTCCTTCATCAAAGCTTTGACGATGTTTCTTGCCCATCGATTTCTGTAACATTACCCGATACCCGCGGAACAATATACGTATTATAGTTTGGGGTACCCTGTCCCTTTTAACCCGTCTTCCGTTTACCGGAACGGCGCCGGATCGGCCCGAGCCTTTCCGGTGAGGTCCCTACTTTATTTTAGTTATCTTAAAAAGAATCGCTTAATCCAATATTGCTTGGTAACTCTTAATCTAGGTAGAGATTTAGTTTCGTTTGGAAAAGTAATTTTCTTTCCCATCTTCGTCTAAAGGTAAGTAAGATAACGGAAAATCATTGACTGACTCAATAATTACGAGCAGGGGTGCAATTTTTGAATCTCACCCGGTGACTAGAGCTCACCAAAATGGCCGCATCTCTATGAAAGACGGCTATTTTGGTGAGCTTTAGTCACCGGGTGAGATTCAAAAATCGCACTGCAGATACTAAAACATGAGTATAAACAAGAAACTACTAACTACCTAAACTACTACTAACTACTAGTAAAACAATAGCGTGGCAAGCCTTATATCAAAATGATGTTATAACTTTGGCGCTATTCGCCAAAACACGCTGAAAACTATGTTCATTAGCATAGGAAGTTTATAATTATAACATAGAAACAATGTATTTGTTACCCCTAAAAAACACTATTTTTATTCTTGATTCTTGAAAGCGTCAATATTCGATTACCAAAAATTTGGTAATCGATGTGAATAGTATGAAAATTACGCATTTCTGTAGTTATGTAGATCGTTCTCAAGGACATTTGACGTTTCATTCCCATAGGAACAAAACGTCAAATGGGATCTTGAGAACGCGGTCATAAACAAACTGCCTTGCTACTCCACGAAACTAGTGCACCTAGCACAAACTTTCTCGCTGCGCTTCAACTCGTTACGTAACACAGTGCGTCTCTCTCATACTGGACTAGTTAGAAGGGGACAACTAATTAACTTAAGTGGAGTGTGAACTCAGCGCTCTCCATACAAACGGCGATAACGTTTTCCACCCTTTAAACCTTAACCTACAGCCATGACTTTTTTGTATGTTGTCATTATGCCCTAGAAGTGGGTTTGTATGTTTTGATTTTTTAAATAGTCTTAATAGTTTAAAAAATATTGACGCTTTTTTGTTTTGTATGAAACTCTTAAAATGCAAATATTGTCAAATCTATGAAGAATATTTAAAAAATCAAATCATATAAACCTAGTTCTAAGGCTAAGATGTCAACATACCAAAAAATCACTGCCATAGGTAAAATGGCAATGATGTTTTGGTATGTTGACATTATTCTAATATTTGCATTTGGGTGGCAAACTTTATCGCCGTTTGTATGGGGAGCACTTTTTGGGACTGAGTTCACACTCCTCTTAAGTTTCGTAGCGAGAAGATTCATGCCTGCAGAAGGTGCATAATGCTTGCTGATATGGACCTCCACAAAACGCCAGAATCTATTTATTATAAACGCGGTCATACTTGAAAACGATCTAAAACTACAAGTTTTAGTGACAAATGACAAAATGTCGAATACAGTTTTATATCTGTTTACTTGAAGCTCGGCAAGACGTTTCAATCTCGTACATAAACTCGGGTACGAACTAGTAACTCTATTATAGAGTTCCAAAGAAACTTCCCTAAGGAGGCCGTGACGCTCGATGCGAAAAGTTGCTCGTCAGTAAGCGATATAATAACCTTGATTTTCCTACTATGTCTCGCAACGTTTTTTCATGAAATAGGAAGCAAACAAGCAAGTGGGTAACCTGATGGTAAGTGATCACCACTGCCCATAGACACCCGCAATACCAAAGGTATCGCAGATGCGTTGCCAATCCAGAGGGCTAAGATGGAATACCTCTTGTGCCCGTAATTGCACTGGCTGTCTTGCTCTCTACGCCGGAACACAAAAGTGCAAGCACTGCTACTTATAACCAGAATTAGCGAGCAAGATGGTGGTAGCGATCCGGACGAACCTTGCATTAAGCCCTCCCGCCCGCATTACTTTATGTTGACATTGTTCTCTCTTGTTTTTACTGGTATGTTTCCGTCATTCCGTATTTTCGACAATTATTTGATCATTGTCAACGACTGGGACCGACCCAATTATAATAGGAAATCCCTGACGTAGATGGTATATTCAAGAAAACCCTGAGTTCGATGTCAACTGCTTTGTCCTGCTCATACGCGCTGTGATTCCACCATTTCATCCCGCTCTCGCTTTTATACCGCTCCTTAACGTTCCCGTTAAATTGAAATAAAAACGCAAACGTGTTTGAAACGTTTATCGTGTCAAAAATTTACATTTAGGGCACTGAAGTCTAGCTCGAGTTGCCCCTAATGGACTGTGAGAGATCTTATTTTCATACAAATCTCAGGCATTGCGTTGCCAAGTCACAATGCAGCTTTAGAATATGTGTTTCTTTTCCATAAATAAGTTAGACACGAAACAGAACAATTTTTTTTATACAGCATATAAAAAGGAATATATTTTTAGGAAGCAAACGAGCAAGTGGGTTACCTGTGGCCCGTTTCACTAAGCTACAAGTTACAATTTTACAAGTCTAAACCGGCAACATTGGTCAATAATGACCAATGGCAATGGGCATAATGACCAATGTTGCCGGTTTAGACTTATAAAATTGTAGCTTCGTGAAACGGGCCACTGATGGTAAATGATCACCACCGCCCATAGATACTCGCAACACCAAAGGGATTGCGGATGCGTGCCAACCCAGAGGGCTAAGATGGAATACCTCCTGTGCCAGTAATTGCACCGACTGTCTTGATCTCCACGCCGAACCACAACAGTGCAAGTACTGCTGCTCAGCGGGAGGATTAGCGAGCATGATGGTAGTAGCGATCCGGATGGACCTTGCACAAGGTCCTACTACCCGCAATTTTAATAAAGACTAGCGGTCGGCCCCGGCTTCGCATAAGTACTTTTGGGATGTAATATTCCTAGTTGAAACCGTATCGAAATCCATTGCGAGGTTTAGATAGAGAAGGCGGCCGAACATACACCTTAAAGATTTAGGACAGGCGGTAACGGATAACAACTTTATACTAATGTAGTGATGATTACAATTATATAACGCGTTAACAGTTTCGCGTTCCCTGCCATTCGTTTCGTTATATTATAACGAAACGATTACTCTTAGTATTTAGCGCGCTATTTTTATGTAGCCGTTATTCTATCCAGCTTGTGAGATAAGTCCGCGTTTCCTACGCCATAAAGTTTGTCTTGCGTTTGACGGTCGGGTTTATTTCCGTTTCGCTCGGTTAGTTTTATTTGCCTTATTTCTCTGCATTAATAATATTGTTTTTGCTTGCAGTTTAGCCGTAAACACTTAACAGGCAGGTTAATGGTCAGACATGCATTTTTTATGGATATGTACTGGATCGCCGTTTAATACTTCCCGTATTAAACGGCGATCGCTTCTCATCAAATGTGGCGTATGTTTCTTACTATTCTAAACAAAAGTGCCCTTCCCATACCGTGAACGTGCTAAAATATTTTAGCACAATTTGCTGTGATATACTCCTTTGACAAGTCTTCTGATATTAGTTACAGTACAAATAAAAGACTGACGTTTAATGGTCTATCAGTTTGTTTTCAATATAAAAACAATGACACGAATTTTCAATGCATGCCTATATCTATCTTCGCTTACATCGGTACGTACAAAGACAGACCGACTGGGGCTATAAAAGTTATAGAAAAAACTACATCTACTCGTAAAAGTGCATAAACAACAATTAATAACTTGGTAGGTATTACTTATACAACCAAGCTTAAAACACTAACATAATTATGAACTGTGGTAATCGATATTTGTCGCAAATCCCCAATAGAATTTGGGAGATATTTTCGTCCTTGAAACTTACCCGATATGAATGCGATGTAATTCTTTGTTTTTGAACTAAAAAAGTTCGATCCGAACTTGTAAAGAAAAGAAGAGAATTATACAGACTTTTCGGAATTTAAATCACCATTATAACGACACCAATTTTCAAGATTGTTATTTCACAAAACTTCCCTTCTGCGAATTGAGATTGTTTATCAAATTAATTCAAAGGTTCTAATAAAATACTTTTTTCGGTAACGAAGTCAATTTATTGGAAATTCTTCGGGGCGACGCTAAAAGAAATCGCGAGATGTCGAAATATCGAAACGTGCCGTAATTTTATTTGTTATGGTAAGCGACTGCCTTTCATTTCTTGCTTTCCGTGATTTATTACCTCTTTTTATGAAAGGTGCTACGATAGGGCAGGAAATGAGAGAGATTCCTCGGGGCTCAATACTGGGCCATCAAGTCATCAACGTAAAGAAGAAAAGGAGCCAAAGACCATTTGTCAAGGCGTCACGGCCGACATCGATATGAAAGAGATAATAAGGTATTTTGTACTTTTTTAATATCCAAAATGGAAATAAAAGTAATGTTGTTAAACCGCGTACTTTCTTATGAATGACACTAGTTTGACAAAGACGCAGGGAGGGATAAATTAAACGTGAACCGGTTAGAGGACACTGTAGAGACATGTGTAGGTCTTCATACCCTAGCCCTTACTCTCATGATAAAAGTGCCTCAAGAGGAGCTCTTTTGACAGCTTCAAGTGTTCAGCAACGCCTGCTCCCGACCACTTCTTTACTACTTTTCGATTCTATTACAAGAGGATAAGATTCAAAAGTGGTAAAGCAATTACTTGGTCAACTATACTTACGAATCGTTGTCCACTCTATCTATGACACTGTAGGCGGTCTAACGTCAGCAGATACGTGATAACTGACTGCAACTAGTTCTCACAACGTCAAACTATTTACAAAGGAACCCAAGAAACCAATTGGTTTGCAATTATGGCTCTGAAGACAATCGGTTTTTTTTTTCTAAATCAATGCAATCTATTCCGACGAAGAGCATAATATACCACTAGCTTCTTAGTATTCTTATTAGTGTTTTCTTGATTTTCACACATATATGTGTTATATGCGGGTACAAAACCGCCGGAGGAGTTTTCCTGCGAAACTTACGGAAGCTCATCTATCTACATATTGAAATACCCTAGAGAATAGGTATCTGACGTCACCAGCTGTATATAAATTTCATCTCGTTCACGCATCACTCACTCCTGAGGATAAATTGGCATCGAATAGCGCTCCCGCAAGGGTTGCTGCCGGAATTTTCATTGCTTCATTATCATTTCAAACCCGAGGGCTCCATGGCGATTCAAAGTAAAAACCTTTGAAATTCACGAAGTTTTGTTGCTACCTGCTTATGATATTTCTTTAGGAAGCATTAAAGAGGGAGAAGACCTTTAAATCGTTGGGGATAATCGCTTTTATCGCTTTGAATTTGAATCATGATCATAAAACGGCGCAGCCGGCGCCGGAACATTCCTTGCCATTACCGTTTCTTCAAACTGGAAAACATTAACCATCCCTGAGCCTCCAAGGGTCTATTCAAACGGTTATTCATAAAGCGAATGACCAACTGCTTTGAAAGCGAATTAAAGATCCTAAACAAACGCTAGCATCAGAAACCCTGAAGCTCCAAAACAAATGTTTACCGTCCTTGTTTATAATAAAAATCAATACAGCTTTACGCGTTACAATGCAAACAAGTGGTCGTGGATAGTTTGGATAGATTGAAAAGCTGTTTTGTGAATTTTTAAGTGACAGACCTTGACGGTGCGGAGCGCGCCGTGCGCGGCGTCCTCGGCCCAGACCTTGACGCCGTCCTTCTCGTACTCAAGGGACCAGCCCTTGTCGGAAGCGAGAAGGGTTTTGAGTGTTTCGAAGTCGGAGTCGTCGGCTACGCGCGCCTCGCCGCGCGCCCAACCCGCTGCGCCCATCCGAGCGCGGACATCACAGCCCGACTGACTGCAGCGTGGCCGCGGCGCCGTGGCTCGATACCGCGCACGCGCCAACCGCTCGCCTACTTTTTGCAACACAGATGTATTTAGCGGAACCAGGCTATGGGGCATTTTGAGGTGTTCGCGGCGTTTCAAACGCTGTAGCCCTAACATGACCGGCCCAAGTTTAATTTAGTCCTTCCTGCGCCTCTGTCAAGCTAAGTGTGATAAGAAAGAGATCCACGTAGGTAGAGATAAACTTAACTTGGCCGGTCATATCGACGAAAACCATACAATGCCTGGACCAAAACGGTTACTTTTGCAAAGAAAGTTTTTACAAATAGTGATTGAAATCACCCATCCCTGTTAAATCTCTTCCAAAATGAAATAAAAGTACAAATATCGTTTGTTCAAAGAAGCAAGCAGTTTTTGCTCTACACACCGCTTCTATTTAAAAAAATTGAGGCTGTATAGCTGGTGGGTTGGGTACGCAAAAATTTTACTGGGTGCATGGAGAATAAACGGTGCAAACTGACGAAGCGCAGCGCAGCGCATATCACGGAAATTGTTTTGTACAGTAACATGCACGCCAAACGGGAAAGTTTAGAGGAAATCCGATAGTATGTTTGCACAAGATTGCTGCGAACTCAAATAGGTATGGGCAATGAAATTATAATACATGGATGTACAGTGTCATACTAAATGACAGCAGAAAAACGGACCGACATAAGAATACAGGTTAACGCCAATGTTACAAATGCAAATTATTAGTTTACCATTTATGATTTACAACTTTACGTCTAACTGCATAAAATAATTCGCGAAAGATTGTCGATTTTTTGAACTTTTGTTCGACTTTTGATGCGGCCATATTTTAAACGCTGACTAGAAGTCCACTGCTTATAGGTCAGTGGGTGTGGGTAACGCAACAGAGTTGCGGTCACACACACTGCTGCATGCCATGTGTGTACCGGAGACTTTTGTTCGAATTTTTAAAAAAATGTTTAGTTTTGTATGGCGCTACGTAGTCGTGTGTGTAACTCATGTGTAACCGTTCTCCTCAATACCTACGGAGGAAAGTTTCTTGCGGCGTTTTTTCTCAGCAGAATCTTCAATTTTCCGAAGCGCTAGTAGATTCAGACATGTAAAAGAGCCTATATGGCCTACTTGCAAAAAATTGTTTTTATTTTCATTTTTAAACCATGCTTGTAGGTAACTGTCAATACTGACAAAACGCCGCATGTTAGCGCTTCCTCGCGTAGACTCATTCTTCGGGGAGCGTGTCGGGTTTCCTCCTCGTGTGCCCAAGTGCTGCGGTTCCATCGAAATAAGAAAACTATAGAACTGTGTACAACGCAGTGGCAGAGGAGCCGATCATAGTGTATGTGGTAGACTATGTTGGATAGCCTTAATAAAATTGTATGTGCCAATTGTCAAGTAAACTCTGCGTTTTGTACTTTTTAAATTGGCGTCATATTTTTAGTTCTGCTATCCGACACCTGTGTCGCTGCTAGTTAGAAAACTTAGAAGCACTTTATTCACTTACGATAAGATTCAAAGTTGAACCAATGGCTAAATATTGAAAGCCCCTCTTCACCTGCTTCACCCCGTCGCAAAGTGGTGACGCTAGGCTTGTAACAATCCGAACAAGTAAGCAGATCTATTGTCTTCTTATATCGATGTGCGGTATGGTGGGATATCATTGGGCGATGGCTAATAACCCGACGGGGGAGAGGGGGGGGTCTTACAGCCCACACCGAACAATTTCGTTCAACACTGACATTGGACAATACTCGTGGCCGCCATTAAAGAAAAAAGAAGAAGAAGAAGACTCATTCTTCGCTTCCTTTACAAAAGTCCAGTAGGGGGACTGCCTAACACACTTCTCGCGAACATAAAGCATCTTCTAACTATGCAGGTGCGAAACAAATGAATTCTTTCCGTCCGCGAGAAACTCTATTGTGCTAGGGGGGCAGGTACACGTGCATGCTTGAAAACATTGTAACCGAGGCCTTGCTTCTTTCAGGCGTGCTTTCATAAAGCAAGCTTGTGTGGAAGGTGGGGTATGCTAATGCTGTGTTATGTTATTTTTTTGTATAATTTTTATTATTTACGTCAAATAACGACTTACTATGTTTATACTTATGTATTGCTGTAATTTTATTTTGACAAGATAAGAAAAAAAGGATAAGCTTACTGACTTTCTTGCGGTATCTATTCTCAGCAGTCTTTAATTTTCCTAAGAAAGTAGAATCAAAACATGTAAAGAGCCAATATTTGTAAAATATTTTTTTTCATTTTCTTATTACTATTTTTTTATGAAATAGGTAGGCAAACAAGCAAGTGGGTCACCTGATAGTAAGTGAACACCACCGCCTATAAACACCTGCAAGAACAAAGAGAGGGCAGATGCGTTGCCAACCCAGAGGGCTAAGATGGAATACCTCTTGTGCCAGTAATTACACCGGCTGTCTTGCTCTCCACGCCGGAACACAGCAGTGCAAGCACTACTGCTTAGCGGCAGGGTTAGCGAGCAAGATGGTGGTAGCGATACGGACGGACCTTGCACAAGGTCCTACCACCCGCAAATTTTTTCTTACAGCAGCGTTTTAACCGCGCGTTCCGATATACGCCCCATTGGGTACTTTTTTGCAAGAAGTTAAAGATACCTATGTTTTATGTGCAATAAGTCTAATTCCCCCGGGGATAGCGACTGCAAAATGGCGTCGCGATCCAATAAACACGTACGTTGTGGAGTGAGACAGTTTTAATTGGAGAGTCATCGCTATCCTGTGGTTCACTACAGGGGGGAGCCAGCCCCCTGTACAATCAGCGTCAAATATACCGGAGCGGGCAAGATTCTCAAATATATCTGAACTCGACTCTATTGTCAAATACGTTCGGCCTAGTTCAGATATTTTTGCCCACCGTGCTCGCTCCGATAGACTTGATGCTGACTGTACCACGAAAATTACAAGTGATACATAATCATAATCATTTATTTATTGTTAAAACTGTGTACATTTGATCACACGTTGCATGTATATATATAAAAAGTTCCAACAGTTTGCCCATTTCGGACGTACAATAATATTTGACTTAGGATCTAAATGGTAATCTAAATTAATTATACAAAAAATTCATTTAAATTATAGAAACATTTTATTGAAAGCCATTCCTTGAGTTTCTTTTTAGACTGTGGCCCATCTAGCGACTTAATATGTTCCGGTAAATGGTTAAACATTTTAATTCCAACTATATAAGTTCTCTTTTTTAATATATAGCTTCATGTTCGGACTGTACATACATCATATTTATATTGTGATCTAATATTAATTTTTGAGTCAATTTTTTTCATAAAAATGTCATTTTGAGATTGAACAAATATACAAATTTCTAGTATATAAATACACGTCACAGTTAATATTCTGTCATTTTTAAATATGTCTCTTAACGATTTAAAATTTTTAAGATTTAATATAATTCGAAGACTTTTCTTTTGAAGGATAAAAGTAGATTGTATGTTTACCCCAGAAAATTATTCCAATTTGACATATTTGTATATGTTAAGTTGTAGCGCTTGAAGTTTTGTGGTATAGCGAACCTCAGTTCAAGCATAGGGAAAGCTTATAAAAAAATATTGCAGATTTTTTTTTCTATAGAAAAATCCTTTACAGCGTAGAACTTATAATTCTGTTGAAGGAGAGCAAAAACTTACTTAATTAATAATTTCTTATTCTTTCCAGTTCTGAAATATCTAGATCATCATCGTGATTGGTAAAGTTAAGAAGGGAGAAAGTGTGGAAAATGAATCATCGTGCCGTAGTAATAAAATCATCAACAATTTTCAACTGCGACAAACTTTTCACTTTTTGCTACCACCATCTTCCTCGCTAATCCGGCCGCTAAGCAGCAGTGTTTGCACTGTTGTGTTCCGGCGTGGAGAGCAAGACAGCCGGTGCAATTACTGGCACAAGAGGTATTCTATCTTAGCCCTCTGGGTTGGCAACGCATCTGCAATCTCTTTGGTGTTGCGGGTGTCTATAGGCGGTGGTGATCACTTACCATCAGGCGACCCACTTGCTTGTTTGCCTTCCTATTTCTTTAAAAAAAAATTATAAAGAAAGACAATTAAGCAAAGGTACGACCCAAAAACACGCTACTTAACAGAAGCCAAAGTAGTTTCTTGTACTCTTTGCTAACACTAACAGGCATTTTAGCCGGAGATCCGATTCGGTTAAACTTTTCCTTATTACCCAAAGTCGCCCAAAGTTTTAAGCCAAGTAATCGGTGAGGAAACTTTTCTCGGAAGTGGTAGAAAACTTGACTTCACTCACTTAATCTCCTCCAAGAAGCAAAGAAATAAAACCGCCAAGAAATTAAGTGTAATACCGCAAACCGCTTCTATCAAGCGATTTCATTAAGCTCATCACTTAACTGCTTGCTAGGGCTTTATAAGAATGTAAAGGTTAAGACTACCTAAGAGCCTACTCTAAGCTACTCTAAGTAATGAAATCACGGTTGGACCGGGCAAGCCCTGAAATGAAATCGAGCTGCGTTTGAATCAAACGGAAGTGTATAGTCGATCAAGAAATTGCTTGACCACTTTTCGACCGTATTACAAAGGGGTAAGGTTCAAAAGTGGTCAAGCAATTACTTGGTCGACTATACCTACTTGAACACAAATATTTAAAAGCGTACACCATTTTGGCTGCCTCCCTTTATATTTTTTTGAAAGAAAACATGTAGAAGTACTTTGTACCTATAGGTAAAAAGCTTACGTAAAGCTTCTTTAGTTTATAGTTGACCAAGAAATTGTTTGACCACTTTTCCATCGTATTACAAAGAGGTTTAAAAGTGGTGAAGCAACAATTTCTTGGTTGACTATACAAAACTGACATGAAACTCACGTTACTTTTCGAAAATGGAGCCTCAACTTAAAATAAATAAATAAATATCTCAGGATAATTCACACCAATTGACCTAGTCCCAAATTAACCAAAGCTTTTACTATGAGTACTAGACAACGGATATACATAATTATATAGATAAATACATACTTAAATACATATAATATCCAAGACTTGTCTATACGTACACGTTACTAGGTTCTACATGAAAGAGGGCTTTACTTAAGTTTTAAGACAAAGATAGAAGACAAATATTACGAACACAATAAATTGCATTATTTAAATAAACTCGACTCGACGACGAGGCAGGCCAAGAAAGAGATGGCGGGAAGACTTGGACGGGTTTGAAAAGGACTGGGCTGATATTGCGTCGAATCGGGAGTTGTGGAAGTCTTGTGGAGAGGCCTTTGCCCAGCAGTGGGACACAAATATAGGCTAATAAAAAATTAAAAAATTAAATAAAACCAAAAAGGGCCTGGTCAGCAGTGCCTGGGTTGTTAAATTTTAACAGGAGCTGATGTCCGGTAGCGGTTTGTTCTGGCAGTGGTTCCGCCAGCCGTACCAAGCCATGAAGTTATGGCGTTTGAAGACCTTCTTCGCGCACGACGAAGCTTTCGTTATATCGTCCGTCAGCAGATCTGAAAGTCACGGAAGTTTAAATTAAAAACACGGCATTGTTACGATTTTAAAATTCCAAAATTGAAAGACAATCTGTGTAAACATTTGATTTTTTTCTACGATGTCACGTGAAATGGGGATGTATTTTTTTTCTTGTCTATCCCATAATGTGTGGTGTCATTAGTTAGCAATTTCAAAAATATTACGGGTTTGTGAAAACAGTTTTTTGATTGAGGCATACGTTTCGGAATTATAAAGCTTTAATGTGCGAAATTTTGTTAAAGTCAAGTGTAAGCCTGCCAGCCAAAAGGTTTTTGGATACGTGAAAAAATTCACGGTATATGATGATGTTAAAAGAAAAACTATCACAGCTGAGTAGGCTTTACACATTTACGCGTAATCAGGCAACTACGAAGCCCTACATTGCGCTAGTCCAACTCGGCAACTGACCGGTTTTCTTGAAATGGCAAGAGTTACGTGGGGAATTTCCATCAAAATGAGAAAACGATAGAACTGTGTACAACGTAGTGGCAGAGGCACCGACCATAGTCTATTTGGTAGACTATGTTGGATAGCCTTAATAAAACTGTATGTGCCAATTGTCAAGTAAACAGCTCTGCGTTCTGTACGATTTAAATTGGCATCATATTTTTAGTTCTGCTATCCGATGCCGTGTGTCGCTGCTAGTTAGAAAACTTAGAAGCAGTTTATTCACTTACGATAAGATTCAAAGTTCAACCAATGGCTAAATATTGAAAGCCCCTCTTCACCTGCTTCACCTCGTCGCAAAATGGTGACGCTAGGTTTGTAACAATCCGAACAAGTAGGCATATCTATTGTCATTTTATATCGATGGGAATTTCACAAAAAATATTCAAACCCAATTTTGGCATGTCCCTCAAGTTCTTTTTTTTGTTAGAAAAACATGTTTGAAAATGGTAGCTATCTGATAACTGGAGCTTATCAAGCACCTTTTTTTTGTAATATATAAAAATAAATTAGATCTCATTTAACTTATAACTGTAATTTAGTAGATTTTTTTTTAAAGCAGACCCTTGAATTTTGATGTGTCCCCAGTGATATTACAAACTTCACGTTATATTTGTGAACATTTTAAAACATCTGTATATATTTTGTTGTTACCAACGAAATTAAAACTTAATCTTTTAAGTTAAGCTTTAATTTAAATTTTAAATTGAGAACATATTATTTAAAATTAGAGTAAATTGCTGTCCCAGAAACTTGTCCGATTCAGACATGTCGGTTTTGTGACCACATTTTATTAATTGGTCTTCCTTACCCTTGCAGGTGACGTTGCAATCCTTCCCCGGGGTGCTGGTATTGCTGCACCAGTACTTGTCGTTGATCTGGAAGAGGCCGTAGTCACGGGAGCCGTTCTTGTTCATCTTGCCGACTTTGTCGGTGTCGCTGTGGCTCTCGTTCTCCACCAGACACACCCCTGCAATGATACTATCCCTCAGTGCGTTCTTATCTAACTAGTTTCGTAAGACAGGGCTAAAGTACAGCTAGCAGGAAAATTTTCACGACTAAGTGGACATTGTTACTTGAGTTTGTAACCTACTGAATATCTTGCAACTGATCACTCGCGTATTTTTAGGTCGAGAAATGACCGACATGTTTCGTACCAGTCCGTGGTCCTCAATCATGAGCCCCCGCGGCGGTAAATACGTGAGTGATCCGTTTATGTCCGAGTCTCACGGTAGTTTTATGTTAAAAATCTTGCAACTGGCCGGTTATTTTTTAATCTTAATACCGTCAAAAAGTATAACAAGGATAAACTTTAGTTATTACAAAGCTACTTACAGTTCCTGAGATCTCCTTCAGGGAACCCCTGTCTCCTCAGTTCGTGAACCAGCTCGCACCTCTTGAAATGCTTGGCGTCAAACGCCACCAACAATACGGCGAAGATCAGAACCTTCAACATTGTTAAAAAAGTGGCCACAAGCGATTTGAGGTAACTGTCCCAATCAGTGACAGTGATCCAATAAGTGACGGAGAAGATGCAGAAACACGAATAAAAACGAGAGACGATGATGTCAACTAACTGGTAAAAACAATGTCCTACGTAGGGAACGCAAACTCAGTTATTTTCTCTAAGGAATAACCGGTTAAAACCGGTTTTTTCTAGTCCTCAAATCAAGCGCTGGTTCAGTTATTCTTATAATTTCTAACTAGTAGACAGCACGTGCAAATACGTACTGAAGTATTCTGAATTCTGAACGGGTTTATATAATTTCAAAATAACATGAAGTGCATGTCCGATGCATTATTTGAGCTCCATAGCCGCTTTATAACTCGCGCTCTATTGTATGGAAATGGCATTATAATATTCTATGTATAATATTATGAGGCTTTCTCAGCGCAATGGAAATAGATGGACAAGTGGATCTACGTCGTTGATGTTATATCGAAAACCAATGTGACTCAGCAAAGAAAATTGTTTAAAGATGTTTTTATGTATGTTATCATTCTCGTAGAGCTTTATACCGCTATATTTATTCTTAATCTGAAGTTAAGAAACGGAATAAAAAGCGGTAAAGCGGGAAGCGCTTCGAGAAATTTGAGGTTAGATTCTAGATTTGACACGTCAGGTATTTATTGAATACTAGCTGACCCGGCGAACTTCGTACCGCCTAATTATTGGAGGCATATTTGCTCACCGTTTAGACCTACCCTGGACTACGACAAACATTTTAAAACCAAAATCAGCTCAATCGGCCCAGCCGTTCTCGAGTTTTAATCAGACTAACGAACAACAATTCATTTTTATTTATATAGATAAATACAAAATATGTATTTCGTCATCACAGGTATAAAATATTAAGGTGACAATATCGTGTTAGTGCTACCATGATGTATCATTATTATTGCCGTACGCATTATTGGCTTATCTGCTATTATGAAGCGACTGCCATTTGATCTGAGATGTATGTACTCGTATGTATGTAAAACTTATTGTTGCACAGAAATATAATAGTTAAAACTTAAAATGAACATTTGAAATATCATAAAAATTTTATTTATTAGGTAGGTATACTATATGAAAAAAATGAATTTAATAAAAAACGTTTTACTAGGTAATTTCAAGAAATACTAAGCAATATGCGGAAGTTAACGCAAATAAAAAACACAGTGTATAGGTACTAATTAAGTTTATGTTTTGCACATAGATACAATATTTTAATTTATTTTATTAGGAGTTGATCACATTAGTCACTATTTTTGGTAATCACTATATCAATAAAATATAACCTATAAAATATAACATAATATTTATTAGTTCAAGTCAGATGTTGAGTTTAAATTAATAATATTAATTAATTTAATTTGTAAGTTTTATTAAGTTAATTAGTTTTAATTGTAACTCTATAGTAGGGTACATTTTGGAACTCTCGACCTTTGATGTAATTGGATGGCACTCTTTTTGTAAAAAAAATATACAACCACACGCTAAAAAACGATTTTTTTCTCAGATATGCTTACTCTCTGTCATCGCTACCATCATTTAGTAAACAAAAAGACTTACATCAAATCCATACAACTTACACCAAAATTAACCAAAGGTCTGCAATTTGAAAATTTATCCACTAACGCTTATTAGGTAAAATGTAAATATGTTAACAAGAACTGATGTTAGGCAGAGTCTTATGCTGGCAGTGGTTCCGCCAGCCGTACCAAGCCATGAAGTTATGGCGTTTGAAGATCTTCTTGGCGCATTTCGAAGCCTTCGTTATGTCATCCGTCATCACGTCTGTAAAAGAATGAACCAATCATCAGTCATACATGTCTATACAATACAATACAAATACTCTTTATGGTTACACCACACAATAAAACAAACAAAGGAAATACAATGATCTATCAAACCTTAATAGAAAATCTATAATAAGTATTTGGTAACAATATAGTTTTAAAATTGCTTCATATTTTTATCAAAAACCATTGTTAAGTGCATATGATGGGACCCCGCGTTCTGTGACTTTGGTTTAATTTAACGATTAACAAACGTCGCTTTAACTATATAACATTCCCTATTTTGCCCTAGTTCATACAGTTATATATATAGGTTATAACCTATCGTATTATCATCAAGTACGTTTCTTGCCTACATTATTATCTGCTAACATGACGTAATGCACCAAACATCTCAAGCAACGTCTGGCGACGTCGCACGTATTTGCCTGAATAATGGCGCATATCCCAGAATATTTTATTCCTTTGAATACCAGTCTATCTTTTTTGTGTGCAGGCAATGGCAGTACGAGTACACGAATGAGTATAAATAGAATTGAAAGACTAGCTTATAAGGCATACTCATTTCACCATTATCAAATGATTCATGAATTGTTTTATTACAGTTTGTTCGTGTAAATCATGAATCTTAAGCAGTTATATCTCTTACGACGTTCTTTGGGGCTGTAAGGCCATACCTACAGCCTCAAAGAACGTTTTACTAAATGAATGGGAGTGTTTAAACTTAAATATGTTTAATATTAATACCTACTTTTATTTAAAAAAAGTTATTAATGTGATTTTACTCATTGGGTAACGTACTTTCGATATCAGTTGCAAGTTTTCTGATATCTGTTATATTTACAGAACAATCGCCTGACTACACTTAACGATTATACCCTGTCTTCATAAACATGTAGTAGATCCAGACACGTAAAAGAGCCTATATGGCCTACTAGCAAAACAAATTTTTCATTTTCATGAACAGTATAAAAAAATTTCAAAGCCACTGAAATTTAAGTCTTCTATTTCAATTGTGTTCCTTTATGATACTTTATGATCTGCGCAATTGGGCATGATGACTTAAATTTGTATGCTATCGAAATTTAGAGAGCTCTTCAAAAGAAATAAGAAAATGTATTTTTAGTTTTCGTCTACGATAGTTATTTGTTAAAATATCGCGAATAGAAAACGATGCAACGCTAGGTATGACGTCACGCCGTGGTCACGCCTATGTAATTTTGCTGTAAATGTTTGGAGTATGCAACCAAACCGCGTTTATTAGAATAATAAGGGGGTTATACCTTTAACCCCACAATAAAAGTTGTTGTATTTTTATTAGGTTCCTAATAAGATTATTTTTAAATAAAAAAAGATAAGTTTATTTTTCTAAAGCTTCGTATTTTTCTCAATAGCCCGCATAATATTTGTCTTTTAATATTATTTTTGGAGAAATTTGAAAAAAATTACTTGATACAACAATTTTACACTTTAATGCCATTTGGTTTTATGTGTCATCTACCCAATTCCTCGTTGTAGTGGCATCTTACCGGCGCAGGTCACGTTGCAGTCCTTCCCAGCAGTACCAGTCTTGCTGCACCAGTACTTGTCGTTGATCTGGAAGAGGCCATAGTCGCGGGAGCCGTTCTTGTTGACGCGGCCCAGCTGGTGCGTGCGGCGGTGGCTCTCGTTCTCCACTAGACATACCCCTGGAAAATAGAAGGATGAGGATATGACTAAAGTTATATCTTTCGAAGTTGGTAATGTGGCGGAACTGGTATAACGCACCCATGCAGGTTCGAGTGCTGCCATTACCCTAGATTTTTCTTTGTGTTGTCATTACATATAGCATTTGTTCAAGGATTACATAAATTTAGTATAGAGTTTCTTGTCGGTATCATCTTTGAGTTTCTTACCAGTACATTCTCATCAGAAGTTCTTTACAGAACCGGCGTATTTTGTGACATTCATAAAGTGCTTTCTGTAAGCCTACTCCTAGTCCGATATTTTAACATTGGCTTTGACACAACGAAGAGTCTTGAACATGGAGTTTTCCTCGCGATGCTTTTTCTCACCGTAAGAGCTTAGAACTCATACGTATAGTCGACCAAGAAATTGCTTGACCACTTTTCGACCGTATTACAAAGGGATAAGTCAAGCAATTACTTGGTCCATACATACATGGCAATCACAGAGATTCGAACTCGGTCCATACGACCTCGTGTCCGTTCCCATAGCTACCCCACTAGACACCAGCGACCCTAACATGACAGCCCAGGTTTAGTTTAACCCCTCCCTGCGTCTCTGTCTAACTAGTGTCATAAGAAAGGGACGCAGATAGAGATAAACTAAACTTGGCCAGTCATGTTAGGGCCACAGACCACCAAGGCTCTTTTATGGGTTGTCCAAACAGCTTTAAAGTAAACTTAACTAATTACATTACAATAAAACAAACTTACAGTCTCTCATTTGGCTTTCAGGGAACCCTTGCGCTCGAAGTTCTCTGACCAATTGGCACCTGTTCATCTCTCTAGCTTGGCACGCTATCGCTACCAAAGCGAGCACCAAAAACTTCATCATTTTGATGATGTTACGATTTGCAACTTAAATGAACAACTACGAGTAGCTTGGATGACCGTAGAGTCAAGAATGCTTAAGGAATGAACAGAGTGTGTTTATATAGTAGCAATGTACAGATAAAGCGTGTAAAAGGGGATTCCTCCCGGCTTGAATTTGACCCATGTTATGCGCAAGCGCAGACGGGTAATTCTACGGATGTTTTAGTTTTTTAAATATTTGAGATCTATCTTAACACTTTTACAATGAACCAATGAGAAGTTATAAAGTATACATATAGACAGACAGTCAGAGCTAGGCGGGAAAAATTGAGTTATTCAGCATTTTTGATAGAAATAAGATTATGATATAATTCCAACAAAAAACGTAAGTCGGAATCCTTAATTTACAACAAACTTTATTCGATTATCCGTCCGGGTATATTTTTAATCACCGTCACTTTTTTAAATTTAATAATAAAACAATATATTTAGACCTTTTAAATAATTCAACTAAGTTGTTGTCTTATTCCTAGATTAATTACAGGTGACCAAGATTTTTTTTACCACTTTTCTACCGTATTAAAGTGATAAAGTTGTACATTTAAGCGGTGAAAATTAATAAATGATAAGGTAAACTGCTTTCTTGAAAGAATTAGCAGACGTAAGTTCACTGGAAATTTCAATTTTAACACTACGTGTTACGCGCAAAAATTCGAAGTCAGTTTCAAGAATATTGCATGCCTCAGACACGATGTTGCCATGAATATGATTTGGTTCATAATTTATGTAGATTCACCCGGCCATAAATCTTTGAGGAAAATATTATTGTTTTGATTTGATTCGGCGTGAGTTGTGTGATAAATGTGATAATATTCGTTATCTGTGTGGTAACTGAATATTTAAACTTGCAGTTAATTGTTTAACTATCTTTAACTCAGCGTATATTTCTAATTTGATTTATTTTATAATTTAAATCTAGTAAAGAGATATTTATATTCTTAACAGTTGTCAATAATAATAAAAATAGTGGGTGCTTACCAAGTACCGAGCTAAGATACTTAATAAAATAAAATCAAAACGGTTTTTGTCAAGGAATGAGTCATAGTTTTTTTTACCGATTTCAACAAAAGAGGTTCTCAATTCGACTGAAACTTTTTATTGACTTTATAAACAGTCATTAATTGTTTTTAGGGTCGTAGTTTTAACAGCACTGAAGCTCCAGCTTCATACTATGTTAGTCTAGTACTACTATGTTAGTCATTTTTAATTTAATTTAGAAAAAAAAAGATTTTCAAAGCAAACCGCGAGATAAGGTAAGTACCTAAATAATGTTTTTATAAGCATAAACTATTAATATTTCCTTGACAGTGGCGGATCAAGTGTTATCTCAGCTGTGGTGGTATAATGGTGACTAAACAGCGGTAATGTCCCGAAGTTAAACTTATAAAAACAATGTTTACTTACGAACAGCCGGGTTGTTTAGTCGTTAGTGACCCTGACCGTAAGCAGCAGTTTGAGGTTCGATTCTAGCTCGGAAAAAAATGTTGGTCGCGTTAGGACCACAGGGGAGGTGGGGTTTGGCAAAAGCCCCCTAGAATTTTGAACATGTACCAGCGGGACCCCCCCCATCTGCTGTAGACACCCTTCGCCCGAGGCCCCGCGGGACACGTTGCCTAGTCTATGGTTGGGTACTCAGTTGACCTCACAGCAACAAGTACGAAAGTACGAAATGATCGGCGGCCCCTTCGTCAGGACTTCCCCTTTCGGTCGGCTTATCGAACAGCCTTCATAAAGATTTTTTTTTATTCGTGGCCACCAATAACATTTTTTACATCTATTTTATGGCCTGGTTACAGAGACGTTTAGGCCCATCAATAAGGACAACTGTTGCCAACTTTTTGAATTAGAAAAAAAGTAAGTATAGTAATATTACAGTCGTAGAAGGAAAATAAATAAATATAATAATAATTAGAAGTAAAATAAACAGATAAAGTTGACCCGTAATATTGTACTCGTTTTTTTTATTTATGTGATTTCGCATAACTTTTTATTGTTCAACAGTAAAAAGTACAATACAGTGAAAACAGTGTAATATTTACTGTTTTTAACAGTGTAGTTAGTTGTTTATCACACTTAAGTCAAGTGAATAAACAGTTCTTAACCGACTTCAAAACACTGAAAGACGCAGTTCAATTCAAAGCATTTTTTTAATAGATATGCAACGTAATCCGCCTTTATTTACCTCTAACTCTAAACACGCAGTTCCTTCCGATCTTCCTCCTGCGACCACGACTTGCAATTATGATGCTGATTGTATCTTTTGTTTCTAAGTGCGCCTTTTGTCTCCGACTGTACCTTGCACTTCAGACGCGCCTTGTTTCAGATATTGATTCTTTTGTTTAGAAGTTTCTCGTGTCGCAAGAGCAGGCGCTCGCGAACAAACACGCGCAGGCAAGCAAACTGTGACTCTAAATATGACCGCCGTGGTCATGTTTTAATTTATTTCTCCTTGCGTCTTTGTCAAACTAATGTCATAAGAAAGGCAGTCACATACAGATAAACTCAGATAGACTAAACTTGGCCAGCCGTGTTGGGGCCATTGGAATATATTACCTTGCTACTCCGCAAACCCTTCCTTTCCTTCATTTTTCTTTTTTCTTTTACCTTCTTTTGATTACACGGAGTAGCAAGCAGTAATTGGTTCCAGGATGGCTAGCACGACACCTCACGAGTCGCTTTGTTGCTCAGCAGTGTGACCAACTTCAAATTAGAGATCCTGCCCTACTTAGGCTAGAAAACTGACAAATCCTGCCAAAGCCAAACTCTTCTGGCCAAGCTCCTTTAAGACTGGGTTTACAATCAGAGTTTATGAGCGATAAAAACGGAAAAACGCGGCAATGGCTGTCTCTGGTTGGGCAATGGCCACGTTTTTGCGTTTTTATCGCTCGCAAATGCTTACTGTGTACCCAGTCTAAGGCTATACTGCCAAACGTCCTAGCTTATATTGCAATCCTGCCAGATACTGCCAGATTTTGAAAACTTCAACCGATCCTGCCAGAAGTCAAAATGAAGGGCTAAACCTGCCAAAAAGGCAGGATCCTGCCAGAGCCTGCCTGAGCTCGCGTGTTAGCCCTACAGTTTGTTCATATGAACCTCTGCAAAGAAACGCCTGAATCTATTTAACATTTATGACAGGTCAGTGAGCAGCGTAACATGAAGAAATAATTTACAGGCTCTCTTTACTAGGAATCTGCTGAGATGAGACGCTGGTCTAAACTGGTAAACGTTAGTGTGCTACTAGTGCAGATATGTAGTTTTAAAGCCGGATAGAATCTCATAACAGTTTTTTTTTTAATAGGAAGGCAAACAAGCAAGTGGGTCACCTGATGGTAAGTATTGGTGATCCACCGCCTATAGACACCCGCAACACTAAGAAGGGGGCTAAGATGGAATACTTCTTGTGCCAGTAATTGCAACGGCTGTCTTGCTCTCCACGCCGGAACACAGCAGTGCAAGCACTGCTGCTTAGCGGCAGGATTAGCGAGCAAGATGGTGGTAGCCATGATTTCCGCGAGATTCTGACTTATTGAAATTAACGGATCATTTGCGTATTTAAAATCGATATCACGACATTCACCAGCCGCGGGATAAACCAATACGCGAGCGTATATTTTATCCGGCACTGATTGGCGCGCTGCTGGCGAGTGTCGAGCTCTCGAAAGTTAAAAATCGCTCCACAGTCCATTATTCATGAGTGCTCATGACAATAATTTAACTACTTAAGGCTTACTGTCCACGGCGGCGTCATTTGACGATTGCATGCAACCTACAAAAGACGACAGGCGTATTTTGCGTCCTAGGTGTGTTCACGTAATTGTCATGCAACTGTCAAGCTAAAAAACGGTTAGTTCTTCCAAGTTTAGCATCGCGAAAGCACGTGTTTTCATTGTGAAAATGTCAAGGTGATGATGAAGATGTGATTATAGCATACAACTTTATAGAAGACGGTGACGGCGTAAATTGTATTGGCTTTATCCATACATCAAAAAAATATTAATTGTTGATTATCCGTTAAATCTTTTCTCGAGTATTCTCTTAACTTGTTATTATACAGACAAGGATACTGTTCAATGATGTGAACAAAATTGGCTGCTGAGTCCGCTATTTTTCAAAATAAAACACGGGTTTTCGTCTCGCGATGTAGCTTGAGTAATGACATGCCGCTGCACGAGCTACATGACGAACGGCTGACGATACGCAAATGCGACTTTGACGCGTAGAAAGAGAAAGCTATAGAATGATGGACGTCTTCCTTTTCATTTGCACAAGAATAAGATATAAATATGAATTTGCTTGTGAAAAAAAGAGACAGAGCTTGATATGTTTTGTCCCTCATCGCATGTTTAATTTTTTCAAGGTGAAGTTTGCTAGGCATACTTCTATGCTAAACAGACTTTGACGTTTTGTGACAGGCTCAATCCATGTCACCGGAAAAATTACAAAAAATGTCCGATTTATTTAAAATTACGTGGACTATTGTTTATACAGGCGTTAAGAACAATATAACGAGTCTGCAGAATGGTGCGATGTTCTGTTTTAGGCTGCAAAAGTGACAGTGAATCGAAAATTGATGAACTATCTTTTCACTCTGAAGTTTGTAAAAATTTGACCTTATTTGACTTATTAGAACAGATGTTTCATATTGTGTGGTTTCTTCCCGCTTTACATACACATCCTAACGTGTTTCAAGATCAAATAAAAGCTGCTTTATGCATTTTTAGTTGGTGCTTTTTACATAACCTTAAAACTCAGTGTTGTCACTTTTTCCCACGAACATTACCCCACGTTAAGGGGTAAATAGTACGTTGATGAAATATTGGTTTAGAAAAAACTTATACAGGACCCTATTTTGTAAAGCATGTTAGTCTAGTATTTTGATTCATTTAATCGTTTATTTTACGAGATAAAACTAGTGTTTTTCATATTTTATCTGTGTGTGTACACAGATAAAATATGCACTCGTGTAACTCGGAGGTCGACTCAAATGCTGTATGAAATGAAGCCCCGTGAAGTGTATTCTGGATTTAACTTTCAGATTCCCCCACGAACCACATATACGGGAATCATGGATTGCACCTACTGGAATCTTCCAGAATGTGTTGTTAACACTTTGACCGAAATCTATTGTTACAGTGTGGGTTTCGTGACGTGTCCAGGAGTACCGCCTTCTGTATCTGACCCTTGATCCAACCTTCTAGCGAGAGTCTCTTAAGGTGTTGGTCGAGACTAACTAACCATTATTATTATTATTAAGAGTGATTTTATAAATTCCTGTTAATTATTAAAAACATTTTCCAAAAGTAATTCTTCTTTTTTCAATTTATAAAAAGATTGTTTTTTTTATTGACATCGTAAATGACCCCAGGGAAAACTGCCTTAAAGATGGTAACCCTAAATATTCATGTGTGTGTATTTGCTGTCCCTTTCGGAGACACGCTCGGCGTTAGTCTTCTCAATAGTAAGTCTATGCTTTGACGCTCCGTGGACACAGTTGCGTCACGTTGCGTTCTTTTCTACGCAAGATGCATGCAGTCGGCACGCAAGCGTAAAAAGACGAAAGCGTGCGTCTGACGTGCTACGCGGACAGTAGGCCTAACTCGACTTTAAAATACATGAGTGATACCTATTTCCAAAAAAACAACCAAAGTGAGCAAAGACGCAGCCAAAAGGTTGACTTAGAAAAGGACTAGAAGCAATGTGTAAAAATAATTTAGGTCAAAAGGAACTCCAGAAATTAAAAGATTCTTTCATATGATAAACGGTATTTTATTAAGTAAAACCAACCAATGAAAATAAATAGATGAAATTTGAACATGAATTAAAGTTAAGAGTATTATAGTCAGCAACAGATATTTCTGCACAATCGAAGAGGTCAATAAAATCTAGGAACGAGTTTGTTATCAATAGACTCATGTATACCTAGATTTTAGACTCTAGACTAAGGATACAAAGACGTTTTTACGATGGCGCAGGGTGGGGTACTTGAGGCGTCCTGGATGCAGTAATCGGTAACTGAACATTATGACTTATTCTTAAGAAATTTATGAAAAATTCTTAAGATACGAATATGCTTTCTGGGTTAGTCCCACCCTGATACCAATCCTGGGTACCCCCTTGCTAACATAAGTTTATAAATGCGTGTTCATAGTCTTGTAAATGTATAAGGTTTTAAATATGGGAGTGTTGGATGCTAACAGGCGGAAATGTCGGGCTTCTCGCCCTGGCAGTGCGCCTTCCACGCCGTCCAACCGTCAAAGCCGTGCCGCGCGAATATCTTCTTGACGCATGTCGCCGCCGCGCCGATGTCGTCCGTGCGGAGCGCTGCGACACGACATGATAATTACAATTAGGTCCAATCAATAGCGGGTTATAAGCTGCAGAGTACCTGTTTATGTCACCATAGATTTCCTATTCATGGAAGTATAACGAAGTGATGGAAGGAGTCTCAAAACCTTTAGCACATTCGCACTTGAACTAAGTATTTCTTGCATCCTTTGTGCTGAGGGTTTTGAGAAGCCTTCAATGATTTCGTTATTTATAAGTTGAAATTCTCCCGATTCTCAATTAAGATGACATCGTCGGAAGTCCGACGACAGTGATGCGTCGTTAACAATCTTTCTGAGACAAAGTGTATGTCAACAGTGGACTGGAATTAACAGCGTGGAGATCTTTCGACAAACTCTTTGGCTATCGGTTGACACAGAAATTAGCGAAGTCGACATCATACCCAGTGAAAGCCTGTCACTAAAGCTAGTAACAACGGTGAGTTATGTATAGTAGTTACCTGCACAGGAAACGTTGCACTCGAGGCCAGGTGGGCCGTCGCGCGTGCACCAGTAGCGATCGTTGACCTGGAACAGCCCGTGGTCCCACGACCCGTCGCCGTTCAGCTTGCCCACGGCGTCCGTGCGGTACCCGCTCTCCTTCTCCACCAGGCACACCCCTGCAAATCAATATACACTCACAACACGACCACGATGATACCCCACCAGTGACACAAACTCACTCTAGTTTTTATGTGTCTCGTGTCTCCCGATTGTAAAGGGCACAACATGTGATAAAGCCTGTGTAGTTAGTGTTTCTGGACTGCTGGTTAAGTTGTTACAAACAAAGTCAAGAAATAAGTAATCTTGATAGCCCTCATAAGAGAAGTGCTTAGTCCAAATACTTAGTTAATGTCGCTTACGTCTCCAGAAAATCTATCAATTCGATAGACTGTTCTCAAAGTACCTTGAATAATGTTTTGAGTTCTTAAGAACAAGGTGATCGGGAATTGACAAGCCATTTTATAGATGCCAAGATACCTACAGTGCTCAGTAGAAGCGATTTTAGAGCTATGGCCTACCCTAAAGTGTGCTCCGAGGAGCCCTAGGGGGCCTAAAGCCTCTATGGGGGCTCCATGTGAATATTGGTTATAAGGTGAAAAAAAATCTGAAACACGCCCCACCTCCCTGGACGATAGTTCAACACTGTTTTTTACTTAAGGGTTCCGTCAAATATTTCGCATACCAAAAGGGTTCAGTTTAAAAAAAGTTTGAGAACCGCTGGTCTACCCAGTTAGATGGAAAGTCTTTACAGTCAATACTTTGTTAAAGAAAGCACTAGATTTAGGGTAATCTTAAGTTTTTGTAAATAACTGCTGCTTTGCTGTGAATAATATCCTGCCGCTAAGCAGCAGTGCTTGCACTGTTATGTTCCGGCGTGGAGAGCAAGACAGCCGATGTAATTACTGGCAGAAGAGGTATTCCATATTATCCCTCTGGGTTGGCAACGCATCTGCACTCTCTTTGTTGTTGCAGGTGTCTATAGGCGGTGGTGATCAATTGCCATCAGGTGACCCACTTGCTTGTTTGCCTTCCTATGTTGTATAAAAAAAACTTACAATCCCTCATCTGTGGTTCAGGGAAGCCGTGCTGCCTCAGCTCCTTCGCCAGCGAGCACTTGTCGAACTGCCGCGCCGCGCCCAGCGCCGCCAGCGCCAGCACCAGAACCGCTATCATGCTTCTGCTCATTGCTCAACTTGCTCACTTGCTCGACACTTGCTCAAGACTAGAACTCCGCTTGGCTGCTAGGAAAGCTATACTAGTCACGAGAGAGCCGTGGACTTTATATACGGTTTAAAATTTCCTGTAGGTGTTATCTTGGGGAAACGCTGAGTTAACTTGGTAAGCCCTAAGAAAATAGAGCGTCTAGTCAAGTGTTTGTGACGTAGCGTGACTCAGATATACATACAATGGTATATACGTAAACCTACTGTAAAATTATTGTGCGTATGATCTGTGGTTTTAGACGTATTTGCAAAAATTACTGTAAGGTTCAATGACTCGCGTAAGTAAGGCAAGCTATAAGGATATTAGACGCGGGTACGTTTTCGATTGATTGGTTGTGGTTATGACGCAATACATATTGAAAATAAAACAAAAGCGTGCGTGTTTCAGATCACGGATAGCCCTAATTTTTAACTAATACTAATTATCCTTACTATAATATTGCAAATGCGAAAGTAACTCTGTCTGTCTGTCTGTCGCGTTTTCGAGCCAAAACTTCTGAACCGATATAAATGAAATTTGGTACCCAAATAGTCTAGAGTCTGAGAAAGAACATAGGCTACTTTTTAATGCGAAAAAAGGGTTGTTAGGGGTTGAATTAGGGGGATGAAAAGTTCTGTGGAAGTACCGTCATTTTTAAAGCTAGAAGCTTGAAACATATTTTTTAGGCTGTTGATTCGATATAAAGTCCGCCATTTGTACATTATTGTTTGTATTGGGCAATAAAGTTTAAATAAATAAATATGACATTAAGGCGGGGAGGGGCGGAGCGCGGGTGTGGTATGGCGCGGTGTAGGTGGGGAAATATGCGTAAGGATGCTTACCCGTGGGGACAAATACACTGCAAATAGCTCATTAAAGTATTCATACGTATGTGTCTTATTTGTAAAATAATTAGCCTAAATAATTAAAAATGCTACCCAAAGACACTATTCCACGCGAACGAAGTCGCAGGCACAGCTAGTCAATTTTTTTTAGATATTTGAGATTGGGTTGGTCCTATCGGTCTGATATTCCTGTCGTAAGGGTTACGGATGTCGGATGGCAGTCGCTCCAATATAATAACCTGACCTGCCAATTAATGAAGAAACGGGAAAAAACCACTGGCAATATCTTAAGAGGAGTGTGAACCCAGCGCTCTCCATACAAACGGCGATAACGTTTTCCACCCTCTAAACATTAACCTATAGCCATGATTTTTTTGTATGTTGTCAGTATGCTCTAGAACTAGGTTTGTATGTTTTGATATTTTAAATATTCTTAATACTTTCAACAATATTAACGCTTTTTTGTTTTGTATTAAATGTATGCAAATATTGTCAAATGTATGAAGAATTTTAAAAAAAGACATACGAACCTAGTTCTCAGGCATAATGACCACATACCAAAAAATCATTGCCATAGGTTAAGGTTTAGAGGGTGGAAAACGTTATCGTCATATGTATGGAGAGCTCTTTTGCGGGCTGGGTTCACACTCCTCTTAATAAAAGAATAAATTTACGAGATATGAGATTGGTTAAGTTTATAAAGCAAGTAACTTGTGTACAGTACAGTCGGTCAAGAGCATCGTCTTCAACTTTAGAGCCTTAATGAAGACGCAATAAAGTCGAGAAGTGGTACACCACTTTCTTTGCTTACTGTATAGACATCTAGTAGATTAAAGTAAGTAGACTTATATTTTGCACTTCGTTGCAATATTTGCAGCTCCGAGTTTAATTACTTAGCCATCTAAAGTTTGATGCGAGAAAATTCTTGTTACTTATGATGAAGTACTTGTAAGTAAGTACTTACTTTTAGAATAGAATAGAATTCATTTATTTCAAGCTGCATAGGCCCAGAGATAAATACCTTAAAGACTAACAAAAATATTTATAATACAAAACTACTTAATAACTTAATTACTAGCACGTGAAGTCTGTAACGTGAGCACTTTCGCGGTGTCAGTTAACCGGCCACGGAACCGCCGGAATGTGACACCTTTCGGCCAAAACTCTTCTTTTGTGAAGGTCGACAGCTGGTCAGTCGGAACTATCACCACAAATGAATTAAAATTCACGTCATAGCGGGACTCCAACCGCTCGACCCTCAGAGTGAGCTTGGTCTTCACTCGCACATATTCCACTTATGCTCAACCAGTAGAGTTTTAAAGCCCTCTGTTGATCTTTTTCACAATCAATGACATCATGATTTCTTTGGCAGACATTGGCATGTCATTATGAGATTACTGTGGAAAGGTTATACAAGAAGGTTTAAGAATTCTGGTCGGAAAATATAGCATGGCTTTATCCGATTACGGCAAAGCGAAAAGGAAGGGTTATGTTTTTTTAACGTACGTAAACAAGAACAAGGCTATTCAGGTATTCTTTCTTAGCCCTCTGGGTTGGCAAGCATCTGTAATATCTTTGGTGTTGCGGATGTTTATGGGAGGTGGTGATAGGTTAAGAAAAACGTTGCCGTTAGATATTCAACTAGTTTATTAGTGTGTTCAAAACGTCACGGGAAAATGACATGACTTCACGATTAATGAGTGAGTGGCGAGTGAATTGTGTTATAAACCATGTACAGTCAAGGAAATTGAAACACTTAGGCACCACCGTAGAACCTAGTCGAAGAGATATACGCATGACATTTGTATGACATAGCCTGGCGTTTAACGCGTCGCGTCATTGCGACAGGGTTCTGAGGTGGTACGTGACTATATTTCCCCTACTGTACGTGAAACCCGGTGAAACGTAACAAAATTATACGCAAAACGAGTCTTGATAATCAAATAACTAAAATTTTAATCTACATTTCTACACTAATATAAGAAGAACTAAGAAGCAAACTTTGTTTGTTTGTGTGTAGGGAATCTCTGGAACTACTGAACCGCATCCAAAAATTCTTTCACCAATAGAAAGCTACACTATCCCTGACGGTCATAGGCTACTAATACTACGTGAACGAAGTCGCGGGCGTCCGCTAGTAATTAATAAATTTAGGCGTTACTTTGCGTAGGTCCATATTAACAAACTGCAACAAATTTCTTTGCTACTCCACGATACCATCTATCATCGATATTGATGATGCCTCGTATAGAGGCGAAACGCGCGTCGATCGTGTAGTTTTAGTGTTTAGTGGTGGTGGTGTGTAGTTGAGTCTGCGCGATATTTATTTATTTTTTTCATGCAAAAACTGACCCTCCTCCTTTTTCATATGAAACAACAAAAGTAACAAGTAGCAAGTAAGTAAGGTAATTTGTTCCAGTTTGTTTATATATGATGTATATTTAGTTATTTATAAAAAACCTTTTCTGAAATGAAGACAAACGAGTAATGTGAGAGAGTAATAGAATCACTGATCCGCCCGCCTTTAGATTCCCGCCACCTCATAGGCTTCCGGATTCTCACTACATGCTACTACTGCACGCCGGTACTTGTGAGTGGTACTGCCCCGGTCCAGCCGGACGCAACTACAACCAGCAATTGGCTACAATGTGGCACTATTAAGTATTTATTATTACTCATTAAAATTTATTGGGAAATTTGACGCAATGATGCAGAACAGAAAATGTTATGTTAATATCTATACATTAATAAAATTGTAAATGTTATGTCTGTACATATTTAAGAGATTTACGAAAAATTTATATGAGGGGTCTGAGAGCAATTGAAGGCAAAACAATTTTACTTGGAGTGAACGCTCATTACCTACGCAAAAACTACTTACATTACGAAATTGGATGTGATGTTTTGCTTGATGTCTATCTTAAAATTCATTTTTAAGGTTCATCTACGCCGCCTAGAAGCAGAGTTTTTTTGTTATGAAATAGGAAGGTAAACAAGCAAGTAGGTCACCTGATGGTAAGTGATTACCACCGCCTATATACACCCGCAACACCAAGGAGATTGCAAATGCGTCGCCAACCCAGAGGGCTAAGATGGAACTCCTCTTGTGGCAGTAATTACACCGGCTGTCTTGCTTTCCACGTCGGAACACAACAGTGCAAGCACTAGTGCTTAGCGGCAGGATTAGCGAGCAAGATGGTGGTAGCGATCCGGACGGACCTTGCACAAGGTCCTACCCGCATTATTAGCAAGAAATAAAAATATAGATTTCTGTGTCCCAAATATGAAGTTAATTTTATTTGAGTTTATCTCTATGATTCTATCCCTTTCTTATAACACTAATTTGACAGAGACGCAGAGATGCGTAAATTACACCTGGGCCGGTCATGTTAAGACCTAAGCTCTAAATATTATCACCCCTTCATGAAGCAGGAATTCTGGCCGAAGGGAGTCGCTTTCCGTCGTTTGTACACCCCGAAAGTAGGTCACACGTCCTCGAAGTAAAGTGCTAATTTTAATGTTTTGTTTTATAAATATGTATGTTAGTCTTTAAGGTATTTTTTCTATGGGCCTATGCAGCCTGAAATAAATGGTTCTATTTTATTATCAAACCGTGACTAGAATACAATTGGAGGGTAACGTCAGCACACTGTCATTTCATGTCAATGAAATGAGAGTGTGCTGACGTTACCCTGCACTACCACGCATACAAAGTCGCAGGCAAAAGCTAGTTTATTTTAGTTACTATGCGAAATCCACGTTAAATCGATTAAAGCATATGTAGTAAATTACAATACAAAATTATGAAGTTTATCAATTTTACCCTGACTTAACTACGGTAAGTGAAAATTAGTATAAATAGAAACCGATATTTTATTTTAATTACAGTTTTTAACGCCTTGAAAAGTTGTTGGTAAGTTGAATCAAAATATTAAGAAAATGGAGAGGTTTTTTTGACCATGATTTGACGCGGATTAGCAAGTGGCAGTGGGCAGGGCACATAGCATGGAGAACTGATGGCCGATGAGGTCGAAAAGTTCTCGAATGGCGGCCGCGTATTAGCAAGCGCAACGTAGGACGACCAGCCACAAGATGGTCCGATGACCTCATACAGGTGGCAGGAAGGCGCTGGTTGCATGCCGCTTCCAACCGGTCGCTTTGGAAATCCATGGAGGAGGCCTATGTTCAACAGTGGACTTCTTATATATGATGATTAAGAAAATAGTGGTCACTTGCGTTGGTAGCAGAATATAGCGTTTATCGCTGTCATAAAGTATACATCCCTTTAGCTTGCGCATAGCTACTGACTAGAAAAGGACATATCGCATGCTTAGTATTAAAGTGACCCATTTCTGAATAATACACGTCCCAAAATATCACCTTAATTAAAAGACATAGGGTTTAATTTTGGGAAATATCATATTCAGAATTGAGTCGGTTTAATTCTAAGGGTGCGATATGTGGCCCTAACGACAAGCCAAGTTTAGTTTATCTCTAGGTTTTGCGGGTGGTAGGACCTTGTGCAAGGTCCGTCTGGATCGCTACCACCATCTTGCTCGCTTATCCTGTCGCTAAGCAGCAGTGCTTGAACTGTTGAGTTCCGGCGTGGAGAGCAAGACTCCCGGTGTAATTACAGGCACAAGAGGTATTCCATCTTAGCCCTCTGGGTTGGCAACGCATCTTCAATCTCTTTGATGTTGCGGGTGTCTATAGGCAGTGGTGATCACTTACTATCAGGTGACCCACTTGCTTGTTTGCCTTCCTAATTCATAAAAAAAATAATTAAAAAATATGTTGACATTCGTACATTTCCCTGACCTGCCTTATTGTTCTGTGGCAGGCGTTAGCAGGCGTTAAATCTACCCATTTATTTGAATTTCAAGTCAATTGGAAGTCATTGAACTTTGAAATAGTTTATGACGTACACCTCTGAAACCGCAAACCGAATATACAAACAATCCATCTTCAGTGCCTACGTTATCCTTTACGCAATACTTCAAGAATTTTGAATCACGCTATGTCGAAACCACTTGACTGATATGTATGTTAAACATTTAATATCTATATGTTAGTTAAACATCCTCAGCCAGCATAAAATGACGGTCCAAGTTTAGTTTTTTTTTATTTATAAACTAAGAAAGCAAACAAGCAAATGGGTCACCTGATGGTATAAGTGATCACTGCTGCCTAGACACCCGCAACACTCAGGAGATTGCAGATGCGTTGTCAACCTAGAGGGCTAAGATGGAATACCTCTTATGACAGTAATTGCACCGGCTGTCTTGCTCTCCACGCCGGAACACAACAGTGCAAGCGCTGCTGCGTAGCGACAAGATTAACGAGCAAGATGCTGGTAAATATGCGGACGGACCTTGCAAAAGGTCCTACCACCCGCAAGATTATCCTTCCCTGCGTCTCTCTCTAATTAGAATCATAGAAAGGGATGAGATAAAGATTAAATTTGCCCGGTAACGTTAGCCGAGCTAACTCGATATTTCTTGAAGATAGCATATTTAGGAAACTTTAAACTATATGTAAAGTACACGTCTCTCTCGCCTCTATCTTAGCTATCCTAGCAGTTAAGTGGTGGTGTCAAGTCTTGAGCAAGTGTCGAGCAAGTGAGCAAGTTGAGCAATGAGCAGCAGCATGATAGCGATGCTGGTGCTGGCGCTGGCGGCGCTGGGCGCGGCGCGGCAGTTCGACAAGTGCTCGCTGGCGAAGGAGCTGAGGAAGCATGGCTTCCCTGAACCCCAGCTAAGTGACTGTGAGTAGTTCACATATACTTGAGCTATAGCTCTGTTTTAATGCTCAGTGGTCTTTATATGACCGCCTAAATGTATCCCATCCTGCGGGACACATAGAGATGAAACTTGTTGGGTGATTACGTTATAGAGCCACATCACATTGCTCAAGTTAGTTTAAGGGGCTACCCGGCGAATTTCGCTGTTTTCAACTCCTATATAGTATGTTTATGGATAATATCAGATCAAAAAAAAATGGTCTTTGTTCCTTATTTTGATCCACTGGAATTTCGGAAAAAATAATAAATCAAGAGAAAAAAAACTGTGAACCCACTTCTCAGAATGAAATCAGCGTAAACTCCCTCAACATTCAATAAAAAGAAGTAGAATAGAATAAATAGAATGTGGTAGAATTTATTTTCTATCCATTCCGTTAATAGTGACCATAATTATTAAGGACGAATTAACGACTAGTTTTAACAAAAAACAATTTGTTCCGGGCACAGCTTCTCTTCTTAACAATTCTACATCATTCATGAGTTCTCTAGTCAAGATATACGCAAGTAGGTGATGACGGCAGCTCGTAAATGGACCCAGGATCACCTATTTTCCTGAATCTATACCTAACAACAGAACAAACAGTCTACTAACGCCGTGTACTTGTAGTAGCAACAGAAACTAAGTGAGTAGATACACAGGTTTTAGCAAATGCATACTTGAGTTGTGACTGGTGTAGTATCATTGTGGATGTGTGTGAACTTGCAGGGGTGTGCTTGGTGGAGCACGAGAGCTCGTTCCGGACGGACGCGGTGGGCAAGCTGAACACCGACGGGTCCTGGGACCACGGGCTATTCCAGATCAGTGACCGCTATTGGTGCGCGCGTAATGGCCCACCTGGCCTCGACTGCAACGTCTCCTGCGACGGTAACTGTCACACACCAGACTTAAATTGCCATTTTTATTTATTTGCCATTCAGAATGGACCACTGCTGCGTACACGCACGCCAGTCTTAATCCAGTTGTAGGATCCTTCCCAACCTGATGAATCCAAGCGGCTAGCGAAGATTTCTTAGCGATTATCCTTACCCTACAGGCATATACACAATTATGGAGGTGCAAGTGGCACAAAGTTCTCAAAAAGTAGGGAAAGTTCTCAAAAGTTTCAGAAAACTTTCGCATCGTATTTGAAGAAACAGAACCGATGTGAAGATTTCTGTATGCCAAAGCAATTCGGGATGCATTTTTCTCTGACCTAACATAGGGATTCCTAGATTGTCTTATTCAATGAGATTGCTATTCGAACCTCCTACACCTTACCTACTAAATACCTTTATCGTCTTTATATGGTACAAAACAAAGTCCTTCCCGTTCCTGTTTGTCCGCATATCTTCGGCCGCCCACTCCTAAACCGCGCAACGAATTTTGATATGGTTTTCACTGTCATTTAGAGATTCTTTAAGGAAATTTTTTATGTTCATTAACAACCTAATGGCGGCCGCGTATTGGCAAGCGCAGCGTAGGACGACCAGCCACAAGATGGTCCGATGACCTCATACAGGTGGCAGGAAGGCGCTGGTTGCATGCCGCTTCCAACCGGTCACTTTGGAAATCCATGGAGGAGGCCTATGTCCAACATTGGACTTCTTGTGGCTGAGATGATGATGATGATGATGAACAACCTAATTGTGCGATGCCAGAGCTGGTCGCTAGTACACTACAAGTGTAAGTGCTAGGACGAAATATATCTTCACGGTTTCTAACGTGTGATAATTGTTGACATATCGCAGCGCTGCGCACGGACGACATCAGTGCGGCGGTGACGTGCGTCAAGAAGATATTCGCGCAGCAAGGCTTCCCCGCATGGCAGGGGTGGAAGGCGCACTGCCAGGGCGCCAAGCCAGACGTTTCCGCCTGCTAGCATCCAACTCTATACAACCCTAAGCAGCGTAGCCATGTTAGCCACTGTTTGGCTAGATTTGGCCACTTTTTGGAGTCATACATCCCAAGTGCAAAGCAAAAATTGTTTTTAGAAATATAATCAAATTTACGTTTTTCGGATTTTTCCCTTCATTTGTGCTGTCAGACCTTGGCTCTTTCTAAATTTCATGGTTCTAGGTCAACGGGAAGTACCCTATTGGTTTCTGATTATTTTGTGAGTGTATGAATTATCGTTAACTTACAAGTTTGATTTTTTCACAGTTCTAAGGGACCAGTGATCTGAGTATTTGACATTAATTTAAACTCGATACCTCCACGCGTTCCTGAGAAAAAGGGTCTTGACCGTAGGTCTCAACAGACCGACAGACAGTTAACAAAGTGGTCTTATAAGGCTTCCATTTTTCTTTTGACGTACGAAACCCTACAAAGTTTTTTGTTTATTATACCCAATTAATAATCATAGGCACTTTTCAAAGGGTAAATAGGGCAAACACGTCTTTTTCTGGCAATTTGGCTCCCAAGATTTTTTAAGGAACAATATTTATAAGCCTTTTTATTAAAGTGCTAATTGGAAAAAAATAAGGGCTGCCAAGCAAGATATTACGAGTGAATCACGTTATTTCAGTAAAAACTATTAGAAAAAGGCTATTAATATTTTTTATTGTAGCCCTTTTGCAAAAAAGAAATACCAATATTTTTTGTTACTTATCGAAATTTACTTTCGTTTTTTTACATTCAAATAAAATTAAAAAATATATTATTATTTTAGTGGTAATGTGGCGAAACTGGCAAACGCAAGGCACGGAACGCTGATGTTGCAGGTTCGAGCCCTGCCACTACCCTGATTTTTCTCTGTGTTGTCATTATTTAGCATACTAAACACCAAGATTGTTTGCTACATTTCTCATCTAGAAGATGAGGGTAGGTACAGTTGTAATAACTCGCTAAATTTAACTCTTGTTTCTTGAATCCGAACATAGGCAAGTTTACCCTACAATAAATTACGCGACTGGGCGTGTAATAAGATCTCAGCGGACCGCACAAGATTGAAATTAGCGCGACCAGTCTCCCTCACGGGGTTTAAAGAAAACCAATAGCCCGGGGAACATTATTTATTACTTATTACTAGCTCATGTTAGCACTATGAAGGAAACTAAACGCCAATTGCCTTGTAAGGGAACGAAGCAAAAGCCAATTTTAAAACTTAAATGGGTGAATTTCAGAGCGTTTGACCGTGGTTTGACACGCTCTAAAAGTCGGTCTATTCAGACTCACAAGATCCTTTCGGCATGGCACATTATACTAACAGACGCCCGCGACTTCGTTCGCGTCAAATTAGTAGCCTATGTCCGTCAGGGATAGTGTAGCTTACTATCTGTGAAATACTTTTTAAAATTGGTTCATTAGTTCCAAAAATTACCCCCTACATACAAACAAACAAAGTTTACCTCTTTATACATTTAGTTGTGTAGATGTAGATACTGTCTTGAACATGTTAAGGGATAAAAAAACGGGAGTAAAAAACTCCTTGACACTTTAATTATACGGTTGAGTAAAAGTCGGTTATGTGCCAAACATGGAATAATAACTCTTAACTCTTTCCCATAATGTTTAATTAACTTATCACAGTAATTACAAATTATCTTACATAACATAATTAATAGAATCATGCGTTACTTTACAGAAGTCCATGTCAACAAATTAACTTGCTACTCCACGCTACTAGTTATTAGTTTCGCAGATCAACGACGATTTGTTCCAATTGGTAGTTAGTTACCTTACAATAAAACAAACGGTTACAACTTGCGCCGCCTCTCGTTTTGCTCTTCAACTTTTCTGCAAACCTCCTTCACTTTGTTCAGTAAGTTATCTTGCATGGAAGTCAACTGAAATGCGAAAATAAGAGTGGATTAAAGTTTTATTAATTAAATAAATATCTTGGGACAGTTAACACCAATTGACCTAGTCCCAAAGTACATTGGGTACTAGACAACGGATATAAATACTTATATAGATAAATATACATTTAAATACATATAACATCAACGACTCAGGTACAAACATTCGTTTTCCTCATACAAACATTTGCCCCTCCCGAGAATCGAACCCGAAACCACAAGCTTTGTATTCAGGATCACTAACCACTAGGCTATTCGGTCGCCTAAATAACTAATTAAATTAAAGTAAATTAAATATTTACATGTTTCTGACTTAACTAAATAACCCCTTTCATTGGCACTTAAACCAGGGGGGTTTACACTCCGCACTGTAGGTACGCTCGACCGCCTTGCCTATGGCATAGGCAAATCGCAGTAGGCTGTCGACTTGCCGCGCGCTCGCTCACACGCCCCCGCCGTGTCAGTGTAATTAAAAACGAATGCCGCGCAACCCTAGCGTGTCGCCGGGAGTAGCGGGGGGAAGGCGGGCGCGGGCGGCGCGTTCCTTTTGACTCGCGCCGCCTGACGCATGGTGTATGAAATAATACGAACATTTGTGCGTGTGAATAAAGTTGGAATTCGTTTAATGGCGGTCGAAAAAGAGAAGTTTCTGTACATAAGTACTATTAATTTTTCTGTGCTTAAGACAAGTAAGGATGAACGGACCGAGCAGCCGAGCTGTCAGGGCTTCCGTACGCAATCGTCGTTGCGCCCCCATCGCGGGAGCTTATGATTAAGGACCACGGACTGGTCCGAAACATGTCGGGCAATTGTAAACTTAAAAATACGTGGGTGATCCGTTTTTATTAATATGAACGGAGTTCACTTACATTCTTGATGTACTGTTCCCGCAGTGCGGCCAGCTCGGCCGTGCCGGCGGCGCGGTCACGCGCGTGCTGCCCGCTGGCGTCCCGGAGGCTGCGAGTGAGCGCCGCAGCCTTCTCCGCCTCCTCCGCTGCCAGCTTGTGCTCGTCCTCAGCTTCCCGGAGTGCACTGGAATTGACACAGACGTCAAAATACACTGAAAGAACACACGTAACCAAACTTTGTTTAATACCTATTATACAAAAAAATGTACTACCGAACTATTGATTTGTAAATAAATCATCAATTTTTTATCAGTATCAAATAGTTTTGTTAATTTATAATATGTACTTTGATTACCATTAACCAAAACCACGAGTAACCAAACTAGTTCGGTTGTCCCTTTTTTTCAGTGTACGCTAAGGATTTGAAGTGAAGTGAACAGGCATGAGCGTGCTACATTTTCGGCTTCATTTACCAAAGTAACAAAAATTTAAGTCACACAAACTTTCACCTTAATAATATTAGTATAATAGTGTGATGAGGTGTCAATATAGAGTAAGCGTATCACTAACCTTTATTTTAACATTTAACCTTTGGATGTCTGAATAATAAATTTTGAATCTGTTTTTAAACACCGAAGGGACACCCGATCTAGTCTGGTTACTCGTGATTTTGGTTAATGTTAATCAAAGTTCGTTTAAATTAACAAAACTATTTGCTGGTGATAAACATTTGATGATTTATTTACCGATCAAGAGTCAGTACACCTTAGTGTAACAAATAGTTCGGTAGTCAGTCTTTTAGGTAAACAAAACTGGGGATAAGTGAAATAGAACTGTTTTTTGAGTGAACAGTCGCGGGCGCATCACCTGTCGCCGGCGGCCTGCTGGCGCTGGCGGCGCGCGCGCTGGTCGCGCAGGCGCGCGGCGGCGGCGGCGGCGGCGGCGCGCGCCTCGGCGTGCGCGGCCCGCAGCTCGCCCACCTCCGTCTCCAGCACGGCCAGCTCGCCCTCCGCGCTGTCCGCATCCAGGTCGCCGTTCTCGAAGTCTCTGTAGAACAAATTTAAAAAAAACTTAGGACACTTCAAAGTCAACTTCAGAGTAAATCAGGCTTACAGGTAGCACTTATGAATGTCATAAAATTTACCACCGGTTCGGAAAAACCTCTGATGAGAAGATACCGGCAAGAAACTGAATGAGGTGTAATTTTTCAAATAAATCAAGATTACAGTGTTATTTTACATCTTAAATATTTACAAATTTAACAATTTAACACGGTAGGTGTTCAATTTATTTGGAGCCAGGGATCGCCAATACAAATCGGGATCATTTCCTAACATCCCTGTCCGAGATGTGGTCATCGATTTTATAATACGCCAGAGAAATTAATGTCTTCTTGACAATAGATTTGAATTTTGTATCATTTAGTTCAGTAATGTTTTTTGGAATTTTGGAACTTCACACCGCTTGACCGATAGACAACGGATATGAACTTTATTTCACAAAAAAACAAATGTACAAAAGGCGGTCTGAAGGTTCCACTCTAGGCGGATACTTTAGGTACTCTCAGCCGCCTCGCTAACTGGGAAAGGCGGACCTGGTGAACGTGTATAAAATAAAACGACCTTTTTGATCGTATCAATAAAGTTGGAATTCGTTCAAACGCGGTCGACGAAGTGAAGCTTCTGTACGTTCGTAGTATTATTTATTTTATGCCTGACTATCAAGTCAGGGTCACTGACCACTAGGCTAGACTATTCGGTTATCAACATATTGCCGTCGTATGAAGAGTTAAAAGGTACAATCAACCGCAGAAGTGGCAAAACACTTAAGAACTTCGTCATAGTAACATATAAAACGATAGTTGCCTCAGTGTGCCACATTACTGACAGCAACAAGGTACTAAAATGATCAGCTACTTCCAAGGCTGACCGTACATACTTATTATCAAACCGCAACTAGAATAGCATTGGAGAGTAACGTCAGCACACTGTCATTTCATAGATATAAGAATGAAACTTGACGCAAGTCTATGAAATGACAGTGTGCAGATGTTACTCTCCAATGCTATTCTAATCCCGGTTTGATAAGATTTAGAAAAAGATAAATAGATAAGATATGTCTCGTTAGCACTCACTTGATGCTGTCGGCTGCCTTCACGATGTCGTGCAGCAGCCCATTGGCCTGGTCCAGGGAAGGCCGCAGCGCCTGCAGGTTGCCGAGACTGCTCTCCTTCTGCGTGAGGGTAGCCGACAGGGCGCTGAGCTTCTCCTCAGCCTCCTTCACGTTCTGAGCCGCCTGCTCTGCTTGCCCTCGGATATCTTCTGCATCATACACCTTTGGAAACAACGATTGCATTGTATAAAAACAAGCCATACTAAACAAATTTTTTAAAGGTCTATTGTCAAGGTATTAAGCTATATCATTTTGCTCTCTTGGAATGTTCAAATGCTTCTAATGTTGACTGTCCCAATGGCTACTATTTCATTATTCATTCAGTGACCACATACATCTATATCTGTGAAGTTTCTAAGACAGACAGACATTTCCTGGTCAATTAATTGACTTATAGTGCCAGTTATAGCATATTATTGTAATTTATTTTTATTTCATTTATATTCTTCACAACTTCGGGGCGGGGGGGTCTTTGCTTTGCTTATTTTTGATGACATGGGGGTGGGGGGGGGGGGGGTCTAGATGGTGATTACGTCAGCAGTAGTTATTTACTTTTTTACACATTTGGAACTGATGTGCATTATTAAAAATTTAGAGCACCAAGATGTTGAATGGTTCGATGAGATGAGAACGACGTAGGCATTCCAAAATCAGATAAAAGTGAGCAGACCTACAACTTTGAGGAGCACTTTTTAATTTTCTTATTTCTAGAATTATATCTTAAAAGAAAAATGCATATACCAATGTTTACGTAAGCATGGGGGGGGGGGGGGGGTAAAAGCTTGATTACTTTTGCTGCCAAGGGGGAAGGGGGGTAAGAGCTTGATTACTTTTGTAAATAATTGTAGTAAATCTGCTTAAGTAATACTTGAACGGCCCCTTACTTACTAAAGTAACTAACTACTATAAACATAGATTACTCTGTAATTTTGTTTTTGAAAAGATAAGAAGGAGATAAACTTGCTCTTGCAATGCATTGCTCAGCCGAATTTTCCATTTTTCAAACTGCTGGTAGAATCAGACTTGCAAAAGAGAATACTTACAGAATACATTTTTGGTTTTGCATAAGTTAAAACCCTACATTTGTAAACATATAAAACTCTTGAGTTACCTTTAAAGCTTTCTTCCTGGCGTTTTCAGCTAGAATACCGTCTCGATGAGCTTTCTTCTGTTCTAGCAGAATGTCCATTTGTCTGTTCTCCTCCAGTACAGCCTCTAGCTCCTGTAACACCTCGGCTTCAATCTCTTTCTCCTGTTTCACTTCTTCTTCTAACAGTGGTATGTCATGTTCAAGCTGAAACAAATAATAATAATAAATAATAAAGAATTAAGGCTGATTTAAATTGGCAGAATATTGACTTTTTGTTCAACAGTAACATCGCTAATCGCTATAGGTGTGCATATCATTTTTGAAGAGTTCCCTCGATTTCTCCAGAACCTTTCAAACAAAAAAAGCATGTTTCCATTTGGTAAAGTTGTCTTTGAGTAATCGGGGAACATACTTAAAAAAAAAGAAGTCAGTTCAGCCTTTACTAACCAACTGCTAGAAGGAGGAGATTCTCAATTTAACTGGTTTTTTGATATCTCCACCAAATGTGAACTAATTTCAATGATTCTTTTTTTAATTGGATTGGTTTTACACTTGGTTGGTCCCATTTAAATTTGAAGAAAATATTCCACCTCTAAGAGAGCAAAATTTAACAGATGAATTGGCATATGAAGTTGGTTTTTAGTTGGAAAAAGTTTGAAAATCTGCAGTCATATTCCCATGACCCACCCACTAAAAGACCCCCAGATGGTCCAATCTCAACACCTTACTGGAATGGCCTCTTAATCAGTGGTATAATCTGGGACCTGACCAATAGGTAGTAGTTCTGTGTTGGAAGTAAATAAATATCAGATCAAATAATTTGACATCAATTGCCATGAAATGGTAGTCGGCGACGGGGCAAGCCGATACAGAGATGGCGGCGGTATGATCTGGGTGCATTTTCAAATGACTGGCCAGAGATTGCTAAAGATAGAGGGAACTGGAAATCCGAGGGAGAGGCCTTTGCTCGGCAGTGGGACACGATTGCAGGCTAGCATTATTATTATATTATTTAATAATAATTATAATTATTATACCTGTTCCAGTCGCTCCTTGCGGTTGCCTTTCTCCACAGCCTCCATGTTTCTCATGTGAATTAGGTTGTCCTTTTGCTCCATCAACTTCCTGACCTGGAAAATGGTACGTGTTTATAGCAGTAACATGGAGAACCCATGGGTGAAAATGGGTGGAGTGTTCTCTCCCCCCGTATATATCATCTCCTTCCTACAACCACCCTTTAATTATTTATGAATATCAAACACTTACCACCATTAATGAACTAAGTTCTGTGATGCTGAAATGCAAAAAACCTAGTAGCTCAGATGAAAATGGAATAATAAAGTACCATCAACGCAGTAGCTTGTAATAAAAATGTAAAAAATATAATGTTTTTTTCATTAAAAGACCCATTATACCTCATCTTTATGTGAAAATAGCTCCTCTTCACTCGGTGCTATGTCCTCCAACCTCTCCTCGTTGAACACCATCAAGTTGAACAGCACCATGAGCATGGTGCAAGACTTCATGGTGGTTGGCTGCAGGAGGTGCGTGATCGGGAATGACAGGTTTGCTTCCGGCATAATGGAGACCACATGGTTGACGATGCGAGTTGTATTGATCACGGGGAGCAGGTCCCGATAGTAGACTGTATGTTCATCAGAGTCTTCGGGAGACTGCAAGTTCAATTAAAAAGTTTGACTGTGTTAAGAAATAATGGTTTCTAATTTAAAAATATTTTAGGGGATACAATGATTATGCTGAACTGTTTGCTCTCTGTAATTTGTTACTCCCAGTAACATTTTAGTGTATTTACCATAAGCACAGCGTCTCTGCTGACGCCAAACCGGTCAAAGATACGAAATAGAGCGGCCATCACAGCTTGGGGCTTCGCCAGGTCCGTGCGCGCCAGCGTCATGTCCGGGAACAGGCCATTCCAGTTCGACAGAAAGTCCTCCACAGGATCTACGCCTACTGCTGACGCTAAAACAACCAATTTTGATGAATGCACACAAAAAGTTCACGTTATTTATCGAAGTGGGAATCGCTGCTAAGTGCTTACCTTTTTCCATCATGCTATTCTCGGTTCGCGAGTTAGTGAGAGCGTTTGTGAGTTATTCTAAAAATATTAGTTTAATTTAAGTAACATTAAAACACTTAATACCAATTATGGTCGTTCGAATTAGAATAAAGCTCATCAATCGTGCAATTTCACTATTTCAAAACAAATTCATACCAACGACATTTTATTTTTTAAAACGTTTAAAGTTGAAATTTCACCACAGATGCAAGGTTTTTGGCCGTTTAGGTTGAGTTTTGATAAAGGCCCCATTTAGTACCCGACTTCCACGCTAAAATACATCGCAAATATGCTTGTCAGTGCTAAAAAACATCTTTGATTGTTGACGTTGTCAAAAAACGTCAATGCAACGTCACGTCATTCGATTTCATTTGTTGGATCGTTTCGTTGTTTTCCGGAAGAGAACTTGATAATCTTTAAAAACCTAACACAAATTTGTTATGAGCTGCTAGTGAAAACATTGAAGATGCGTATAACTAATTTAAGACGCGGTAGGATCGCGCGCATCGGTGGTTTGTGTGCAATTTTGCTGCTACTCATTTACGCTCTTCACAAGTGGTCTAATGAAAACGTCGGCACATCTGAAGAAATAATATTTTCGGAAGCGCAATCGGGTTTTTACAAATCGCATCGTGATGTGTACCCTACTTTGAAATCAGGTATGTTAATACTGAGTTTTAATTAATTTTACTAAGTCGCCGGCGCTGGTTGAATGGTTAGATTAATACAGGTAACAGTTATGTGGCCCAGAGCGGTGCGACGCGGCGGTCGCCCGGTGCACTCGCATTGTTTTTGTTACGTACGCAACGGATGATGTGCGACTTGTGGCATTTGAATAGGCCTTTCCAAAGTTATAAAGCTACTTTCTTCATGAGTAGGTGAGGCTTAATGATCAGTTAAACTAAAGAATTATATGTAGCTGAGGATCAGAGACCAGTAGGGTTGCCAACCGTACTGTATTATATAGTATTGTACTATATTCCGGCTCTCCATACTATATACTGATGAACTAATATATAGTACACAAATATACTATATTTCGGGCAATTGTCATGTTATTAAAATAGAATATGGAGATAGACAGATAAATAACAAACTTACCCCCTTATTCATAAACACTTCGTAAATGTTTGTTAGTTAACATTTTTTTATGTCTTTATCTGTCATTGTGACGTTTACCCTCAAATGAAAGGGACAAAACATTTGTTAGCTTAAAAATATAGTTAAGTTTTTATGAATTACACTATTGCCTTTTTTTCATCTTTCCACAAAATACTATATTTTTTTTAGCTTATTCTCAAAAATACTATATTCAACCGAATAAATGTTGGCAACCCTAGAGACCAGCTAGGTCTCAGCTAATACATAGCTCAATTTATACGCTCAACTGAAATGTCAAACATTATATTGAGTAAGCTTCTGTATTTGAGTATGATTTAGAAGTAACTAAAGGTCATAGTTTTTTTTTTATACAACATAGGAAGGCAAACAAGCAACTGGGTCACCTGATGGTAAGTGATCACCACCGCCTATAGACACCTGCAACAACAAAGAGAGTGCAGATGCGTTGCCAACCCAGAGGGCTAAGATGGAATACCTCTTGTGCCAGTAATTACACTGGCTGGTCATAGTTTTAAAAGCCATAGTCTTTTAGAAATTGCTCTATCACAAAGACTAATATTGTTTTATTATTTCAGGTTTCATTGAAAAGGAATTGTTTTTAAACTAATAATTGTTTTATGCTACTTTACATAATTATTAGCTTCTCAAAAGTCCTATTACTTTGCATAACATTTTCCAACATTAAAACTAATTAGCCTAGATAGATCTCTACTTTACCTATCATTCATTTCTCCTACCATTTTTTTTGCTTTTTCGAGGTTTAAACATCTGGAGTGAATATGCTAGCCTCATAGGAAAATTATTCATGAAAATGCTTCATCCTAAATGGTCGTAGACTTTGATGTCATTGACCATGATTATTCCTAGTAAATGTTTAAGCAAAGAAAACATTTATTTTTATCATTTCAAATTCAAAACGCTCATACTAATACTTAATACTTTCTTAAGTTATAACCTGTCCTGATAAATATCGATTGATACAAAAACACATTTTTCTTAATAATTTTTGTAACTTTTTATTGCTACAATTTCTTAAATTTTTTATATTTTTATTCTTGTATTTTTTATTTTTGTTCTTTCAATATTAATATTTTCAATGATAATTTACAATCATTTTTAACTTTTATCCATTCATAATTGGTGATGCTAATGATAATTAAGTATGCTGATGATATACAAAATGGTGTACTTTTATTTGTGTAAACCTACACCAATTTGACATATTATGCAGTAAAATATATCATTGCAAACTTGGTTTCATAGTAACACCAGAGACAAGTTCGGTAATGCCAGAGCAGTGTTGCTACTTTAGCCACTTTTTGGCTAGATCTAGCAACAATTCCATACTAGTTAGCTACAAAAAATATATTCGGTAGCTAAATATTTCAGCTACTTTTTCTAGCTACTTTCTTGTTCTCATAAGGCATAGTTTATAGTGTAGTGTAGTGTTTAAGTTTCTGAACATATAAAATCTAATCACCTTGTTGGATTAGGGGATTTCCCTCAAAGTAGTGTGCGTAATGCGTAACGTAATTTAGAAAGACGCCTGGTTCTATTCTATGAGTTAAGCGACTCCGCTTTTTCGGCTTTCCAAATGTAACTTGTACTACTTCTCTCGTGTCCGTTGTGATAATTGAGTGAATAATGTAAAAATGGAGCTACCTCTCAAAAATAAAAAGTATTCTTAAAATATCGTACGCAATGGGAATGTGATGAAAAATACAAAGGATGGTTTAAACAGTCAGTTCATGTGAAACAAGGGTGATGTGTATTCTTATAAAATTTAAGATACTTAAAATCTCAGATTTTACTGGAACAAAATGACATGTGCCGAATATTCTATCCGAAATTAAATTCTGCATGAAATTACAGATTTTAAAAAGTTCTGACAGCTCTTTTGACATATCTCGCGTGTCACTCCATCTCTACTGACGCGAGAATTGCCCCGCTGAACCAGAACCTTCGATTTCGACATCAACAACATCAGCTGTTTTTATTGGTTTAGAATCAGATTATTTTTTCTTGTTTAGCCAATTTTAGCTACTTTAAGCGAGCTTGAAATTCCCGAATCTGGCTATTTTTTGAGTATGGTCTAGCTACTTGTCCCGAACGTAAGGTGGCAACACTGTGCCAGAGACATCCCAAAAGCGGGTAAAATAGTAGATTTTCCCAAATCAACCTTCTTGCAGTTTGAAAGTGTAAACATGTGAAAAATACTAATGAATAATAATAAGTATACAATCACCTTGATTGGTTCGCGCTAAGTGTGTCTAATTGCATTATCTTGATTTAATAGAAATGTTTAATGAAGCTTAAAATTACCTAGTTTAAACTAGTCATGCTTAGGCACACCTGATGTATAATTCATAGAACTGGTATACAAATAACATTTTAAATAAACTTCGAATCGCTAATTTGAAGAAGGTTGAATGTTACATAAACAAATTATTTTTTACTAGCTTTTGGTTGCAGCTTAGCATAGATTCTAGATTGCATACATAACCCTGTTTTACCCCTTTATTTATGAAATTACCAAAAATTCTTAATGCACCTCTACTTCCACAAGGAACACTTGTTCCAAGTTTCATGTTTCTATCTTCAGCGATTCAAGCAGTGCATTGTCTGTCAGTCAGATGTGAAACTGTTTAATCTACACTAATATAATAATAATGTATATTTGGATGACTTACTAAGAGTATAAGAGTTGTGCGACTTGGCTACGTTTGTAACATGAAATGTTTTGGTTGGGTTGTTATCATTAAATCTTGAAGGATTGATTCATAACTTATGGCATGTTTTAGGAGAGGGTTGGCCAACCTTTAGAAGTTTGCGGTCGTTGTCACAATTCCAAATAAATCTAGCGGTCTACCACGAGCTATGGAAAGAAGCAGCTATTGGTAGGGGTAATAATTTGAAAATGGCAAATTGGTTTTTGTGACCTAGATTTTAGTTAGTTGCCGTGTCCTCCGTGGACTACCAAGAAAACTTTTAAATAAAAAAGCAGTCAACTACAAGTCTGACTAGCACACCGAGGGTTAAGTTCGAATTTATATATCATGAATTCATAGAATTCAAAAACAAACTTAACTTTGTAGTTGACAATTGTTCACTCATGCATCGATATACACAGTTCATTCTCCAACTGCAAGTGTAAGTTTGTAATTTTATAAATATAAATTTGTATGTAATATAACTACAAATGAAAGATTTTCAGATGTTCATCTTTACTTGTGCTGTGAAACCTTGCTTCTTGATTCTAGGTCAACAGGAAGTACCTACCCTATAGATTTTGTCTTATTTGCGAGTGTTAAAACATGCGGCATAAATTGCCGTATTTTTTAATCGCGTTGACATTGGAGCTTTTTATTTTACAGCTCAAAGGGCCTTTAGTATTTTATATTAATTTCAACTTGATACCGTTCCTGAAAAAAAGAGTAACAGGGGGACAGGCGGACAAGAAAGTGATCATATAAAGGTTCCATTTGTACCGATTGAGGTACAGAAAAGCCATGGTAACCGTCTGAAGTCTCTAATCCGCCCTGGCCCATCATAATCCTTCACTAGTATAAAAACCCGTGTTTTTACAGAGCTGGGCAACTGAAAAACCAGTGTTGTTACAGAACTGGGCAACTTAAAAATCAGTGTTGTTACAGAGCTGGGCAACTGCAAAACCAAGTGTTGTTACAGAACTGGGCAACTTAAAAGCCAGTGTTGTTACAAACTGGACAACTTAAAAACCAGTGTTGTTACAGAACTGGGCAACTTCGAGCCAAGGAGCAGGCGGACGGTGAAGGGTCCCGGGGAGGAGGGGAAGCCCTACCACATGTCACAAGAGCGCGCCAACGACATCACAGAGTCGGAAAGCGAATACGGCATGAATATAGCTGCGTCAGATGACATCGCTATGAATAGGTGAGTGGATATTTTACGCATCTTGTTCTCAATAAACCATTTTTTTTTTCATTTTCAACATTATTGTTACATTTTTGTATGAAAATCTTTACAATTATGTCATATTGTAGTAATTGCAGGTTTTTTGGTAGAGGGGGCTGGTATTTAGCGCGTTTAATAAGTTGTGTTGATCCCTAAATAGAGCAAAAGAGTTTTAATTCAAAATAAAAAATAGTTTAATTTTCAACCATAATGTGACTGCAAAAGTTGGTTTATTGGTTTAATTGAAATTAGTGTATCAACACTTTTTGTATAACTGAAAAAGCGGGTAAAGGGCTTTGTGCAAGGTCCGCCCGGATCGCTGCCACCATCTTGCTCACTAATCCAGCCGCTAAGCAGCAGTGCAGTGCTTGCACTGTTGTGTTGCGGCGTAGAGAGCAATACAGCCAGTGACATTACTGGCATAAGATGTATTCCGTCTTTGCCCTCTTGCTTGCCAACACATCCGCCGACTCCGTGGTGTTGCGGGTGTCTATGGGCAGTGACGATCACTTACCATCAGGTGACCACCTGCTCGTTTGCCTATAAAAAAAAATAGGGATCGCTGGATTCAATTCGTTCACAGTAAATTTCTAGTAAGCGCATAGAGACCCACCAAAATAACTTTTGTTGCCTCAAGATCCTTTATATCAAAATTGTAATGACAACACAAAGAAAAATTAGGGCAATGGCAGGACTTGAACCTGCAACATCAGCATTCCGTGCCTTGCGTTTGCCAGTTTCGCCACACTGCCTCTGCCATACCCTAAACATTTAAAAACAAAAATCGAAAGAAATTTCGGTTACAAAAATTTAATCCTTTATATCGTCATAAAAATTTGAATGGCAGCAACTGTGCTAATATTTGTTTAATTGTACTCATTGGTAGTTAAAGCCAATATCGTCGTACGATATCGTACCTACTTAATTGTTTTTCAATGCCCAATTCCTGCATCAACAAATGATTGTACCTGCTAGTGTTTGTAAATTTTGGAAGCCACGCGAATTTTCTTTAGTCTTCTCACTCATCTTTTCTGTTAAGCTTGTCACCGACAAGTACTAGGTTTTGCAAGTATAGTCGAACAAGTTATTGCTTGACCACTTTTGAATCTTACCCCTTTGTCATAAGGTCGAAAACTGGTTAGACGTCAAGCAATTTCTTCGAAGGTAGTTGGAGCCGTGTCGCATACGCCACGTGTACGCACGCAACCGGTGTGGCCTGGCCCTTAGCTTTAGGGCTTAGAATTTTCGGGACGGCGGTTAACAGCTGGTTGAACATTGCTTTTTGTTGACTTGTCTGTTTCCCGGAGGGGTAGACAGCGACAAAGGATTTACATTTGCTATGATCCTGGCATACAACCTGCTATAGTAGCACGCTAGCCTTTATCGCACACATAAACGCTTTGGTCCCTCTCGCACACGCATACTGGTTAGAACAGGATAAATGCTTTATGTCATCGATAAGAGCAGGCGTGCTAGGCCTCCTGTTCGACATAATTACCATTCTCTCAATTACTTCAGATTTCTAGACACCAATATTTTCTTATCGCGTTACTTGCACATACGTAATGTCGTATGAGATTGGCAAATGTTTTAATGCGATGAAGTAGGAAGGTTCTTTGACGCCGTCTTTAGAGTAACAATCGAGGAAATGCATTCATACTGTAGAAACCTAATCGTAATAAGGGTACGTACCCATACTACAAGAACCATTTTGTACCATTTTTAACCCCTTCGCCTCGCCCCCCTTGGTGAACACCCGTAGCAAATGCTAAGAAGTAAGAAAAGTACTGCGCTTCAAGCATAATGGAGTAAACACGTCCGATGTCCGCCCGCAAACGTCACTTTACTCCGGCTAATTATGAATACGACAACAATAATTAGTTAGGTAATATCAGTGGTACTAGTTAGTTAATCAATTTCGGTTTATAGAATCTTTATTTCGCATTAAAAACAATTGTCACTTACATTGGTCCTAACATGACTGGCCAAGTTTAGTTTATCTCTATCTGCGTCCCTTTCTTATGGCACTAGTTAGGCAGAGACACAGGGAGGGGTTAAACTAAACCTGGGCTGTCATGTTAGGGCCGCATAAGAACTTAATATCTAAGGTAGTATTTGTAGTTCACAGTATAGCAGAGAGAACAAGTAGCTTTGCGGGTGGTAGGACATTGTGCACGGTCCGTCCGGATAGCTATCACCATCTTGCTTGTCATTCCTGCCGCTAAGCCCCAGTGCTTGCAATGTTGTGTTCCGGCGTGGAGAGCAAGACAGCCGGTGTAATTACTGGCACAAGAGGTATTCCATCTTAGCCCTTTAGGTTGGCAACGCATCTGCAATCTTGTTGGTGTTGCGGGTGTCTATAGGCGGTGGTGAATATAAAAAAAAAACTTGAGAGTAAGTATCCATGGTTATAATGTAGCTATGTAGGTATCTGTGATAATAATTGAAAAAAGAATACAATGAAAAAAGACAGCCAGTCGGTTACATTAAAATGTAATGAATCTAATGTTATTTTAATATTATGATCCCTGTTGTTCGAAATAAAGTTTATTGAATTGAATTGAATTAACATAAGTTGGTTTGCGTTTGTTATTTCGTGTAAAACCACCCACAGGTCTATACCGGACACGCGCGCGGAGGAGTGCAAGTACTGGCACTACCCGACCAGCCTGCCCAGTACCTCGGTGATCATAGTGTTCCACAACGAGGGCTTCTCGGTGCTCATGCGCACCGTGCACACGGTCATTGACCGCTCGCCGCCGAACGTTCTTCACGAAGTTGTGCTGGTAAGGACAGGAAGCCGCTGACGTCATTGGTAGCTGGTTATATTTGTACCTTGACTTTAAGCCTTTGAACGCCAAGTACACTTAACCCTTTAACCGCCGACTACATTTTCAACGGACATGCCCGTGTCGCCATGATCGAAATGAGAAAGCTATAGAACTGTGTACAACGCAGTGGCAGAGTAGCCGACTATAGTCTATTTGGTAGACTATGTTGGATAGCCTGAATAGAATTGTATGTGCCAATTGTCAAGTAAACAGCTCTGCGGTTTGTACGTTTTACATTGGCGTCATATGTTTAGTTCTGCTATCCAACGCCTGTGTCGCTGCTAGTTACAAAACTTAGAATCACTTTATTCACTTACGATAAGATTCAAAGTTGAACCAATGGCTAAATATTGAAAGCCCCTCTTCACCTGCTTCACCCCGTCGCAAAGTGGTGACGCTAGGCTTGTAACAATCCGAACAAGTAAGCAAACTATTGTCTTCTTATATCGATGGTCGCCATCTATACAAAAATGCGGCGAAATGAGCTGGATATCGTGTGTCTTAAATTTGAGACAATGGAGGTTGCAGGGTTAAAGGTGTCGCGACCTGTCGTACCCATCACGCCACCGTCACATATAGCTGATCGATGACATAGTGCAGTACCTATGAGCATATTTTTAAACTTCAAATTCGCGTTTGATAGCATGGCGATCTGGCGCGTGGGCGACATCTTTTGTAGGCGTTGTTGGCGATGAAAAGGTTAACTGTCCTTAGGCATTCAAACTGTCGTGGTATCGTTGTCATAGCGACATAGTACTAATGACCATACTGTTAAACATGATCCCAGATGTTAGTTAGCGTGTGCGAAAAGGAAAGATGCTTTATGTCAGCAATAAAAGCTAGTATGTACTGTTAAGCACCGCTATATTCTTGTCAATGGTAGGGCCACAGCCAGTGGCCAAGTTAAGTTTATCTCTATCTGCGTCCCTTTCTTATGACACTAGTTAGACAGAGACACAGGGAGGGGTTAAACTAAACCTGGGCTGTCATGTTAGGGCCGCTGTAGGTACTACATTGCGTAAACAGTGTTAAACTTTTAGAAAATATTAAAAAACTAGCTGACCCGGCGAACTTTGTTCCGCCTTAGACGCCATAAATGAGCAGATTTTTGATTTTTTCTTTCATAAGAACCTTCTCCTGATAATAACGAACAGAACAAAAAAAGAATTAGCGAAATCGGTCCAGCCGTTCAGGCGTGATGTCGTGACCAAGGGAAATAGGGATTCATTTTTATATATATAGATGAAAAGTGAGACCCGAACGCAAAATTAGCCTCGCTAATAGTACTGCATTTTTTTTAATGGATCTTGTTAATGTGATATCAGTTGCTATCATAAACAGACATCGTAAAAGTTTAAACGGTTTCTTTAAAACGACATCGACACTCGTTTGTTGACGAGGGTGATTATGAAATTTGTGAAGTTTAAAATGGTTAAAAAAAATCACACCTTTAGAATTAAAGCGACTCAATTCTGAATATGACATTTCCCAAAATTAAACCCTAAGTCTTTTAATTAAGGTGAAATTTTGGGACGTATATTATTCAGAAATGGGTCGCTTTAATTCTAAAGGTGCGAAATTTTTTTATCAAAGCAAAACACAAGTTTGTAATGCATTTTGACAAAATCGATTAAAAGTTTGAAATGTCTAGTCGTATCGATGTTATCTGAATACGAAAGGTTATTTTATTTTCTCTTTCATTACTAAAATTGTCTATACATATATCAATATGTCTGCACCGTTCTCCTAATTAACATAGTTACTCTAACTATACAATCTAGCCGTATTCCCTTGTTTCACCGACAAACCATTCGCCGAATGTATTTGTAGGGACACAGGATTGCTTAGCTTGCGATATGAGTAACATGCGCCCGCTATGCAATCCAGAACGCCAGTAGTCTCTCGCCGCTCGTATCAGCAACATGTAAAATACAAGTGAAATAAATGGAGTTTACTGGAAGAATGCCTTTAATGAAGCACCCAGACGAAGACACCTAAATTGGTGACCCCTGACAACTGAGCACTGGTTGTGCACGGAGTATGCGACGATTTTGGCGAGTGACTACTCCCTCCTAGCAAGGCCACGTGGAAGTTCGTGCCACGTGTTGCTCTAGGAGGCCTGCAGAACATGGCTCAAGTAGCGTGCCGGGCCAGGCGGCGGGCAAAGAGGACCGCAAGGATCGGCTCCGGGACCAGCTCCAATCACGTGCTTCACGGGGCTGCCGCAGAAGAAACGGGTACCCCAGCAGATAAGCGGATGCAGGAGCTGCCGTGACCCAGTTTGGCTCAATTTCCTCCATAGGCGTCGGGGAGAATGCCACAACCTGAGTTCGACCCTACACCGGGAGGCGGGATGAAAAGCCAAGTCCGGATCACCATGTCATGAGTGCAGTGTTTTGTGTTTGTGTAGTGTTAGCAATAGTCATACAGTTTTTTTCTTTACTTTTTGTGTTTTTAGTCAATAAACGGTTAGTAAAATTTAATCAAGTGTGGTTACATACGTACTCAAGGACTTCTGAGTATCGAGGTAGTCACTAACGCTGACACGGCACTCGCTTTATGCTATCGCGTAGCCGTGTGCAGTTGTTGCCACGCTTGATATGATTTGCTAATATGACTCTTAAAGTCAGTGTAGCAATAGCTACATATATCTAGTTGTGTAATTTGAAACCTCGACACTTTAGGTAGCAGTTTGCACACTGCGAACTGAGGTATCGAGCGTATAGTTGTTTTAGTTTTTACAGTGGTATCGAATAGCAAGAATTTTGTCGTCGACGCGCTGCCGTGAGATGTAGATGGCCCATGCCTACACGCTGTTGCAGGTTGTCGAATAACAAATTACGCCGTCGATACACTGTCTCCTGCGTAGGTAACACGATAGTTTTTATGCAAGCGAGAGCAGTTAAGCTGACTAAAGCTGAATGCACTCGGCTTGCGATGCGATAGGGAGCGATGTCGCTTTGTTATACTCCCGGAATAATGCATCGGACACTTAAGTTACCTTTCGCGATGATTTTTTTTTGTACTGTTATTTTTTTGTTGACTTTCTTTTCTATTATTTGTGTTATTGTTTTACTGTGTTTTTGTCCTAATTTTTTTTGTAAGGGGGGGGCTACTGTAGGGACACAGGATTGCTTAGCTTGCGATATGAGTAACATGCGCCCGCTATGCAATCCAGAACGCCAGTAGTCTCTCGCCGCTCGTATCAGCAACATGTAAAATACAAGTGAAATAAATGGAGTTTACTGGAAGAATGCCTTTAATGAAGCACCCAGACGAAGACCCCTAAATATTATTTCGCAGAATTTATTATTTTTTGATCGACGCCGTTTCCTGCTGAAGGCGAGAACTTAGGTTAGGTTAGCTTTTTATAAAAATAATCTTTGCTGAATATATCATTCGATGAAATGAAATTCGGTAAAATGATGACTCGATGATTCGTTTGTCGTCGAATATTTCAAGGGTAAAACCTATTTACCGCAATGCAAGTGCTTCTAATGTACCATTGTCATAACTTCACTCGAAAACCATTTTGTAAGACTTCGTCAGTTCAAGTTTCGAATTCACTTAACCGATTATAACGTAGTTACCGCGGAAATATAATCAAATCACTAACATTATTGCGTTCTTTCAAGGTGGACGACTTCTCCGATAAGGACAATTTGAAAACAAACCTCGACAACTACATAAAGCGGTGGAGAGGTAAAGTGCGTTTGATACGCAACCAGCAGCGCGAAGGACTCATTAGGACTCGCTCTAGGGGGGCCAAAGAAGCCACCGGAGAGGTCATTGTCTTCCTAGACGCCCATTGCGAGGTCAATGTCAACTGGCTACCCCCCCTCCTCGCCCCTATATACAGGGACTACAAAACCATGACAGTTCCCGTCATAGATGGCGTTGATCACAGAACGTTCGAGTACCGACCGGTGTACGGGCAAGGGACCAACTTCAGGGGTATTTTTGAATGGGGAATGCTCTACAAAGAGAACGAAGTGCCTGAAAGGGAAGTTAGCCTTCATAAACACAAATCCGAGCCGTATAAGAGCCCTACACACGCCGGCGGCTTATTCGCTATAAATAGGAACTATTTCCTGGAGATCGGAGCGTACGATCCCGGCTTATTGGTTTGGGGCGGAGAGAATTTCGAGTTGAGTTTTAAAATCTGGCAGTGCGGAGGTAGCATTGAGTGGGTGCCGTGTTCTAGAGTTGGACACGTGTATAGGGCGTTCATGCCTTACTCCTTCGGCAATCTGGCGAAGAATCGGAAAGGTTCCCTCATCACTATCAACTACAAGAGAGTGATCGAGACCTGGTTCGATGAGGAGCACAAAGAGTATTTCTACACGAGAGAGCCGATGGCCAGGTTTTTGGACATGGGTGATATTACGGATCAGATCGCGTTGAAGGAAAAGTTGAAGTGCAAGGACTTTGGATGGTTCATGGAGAATGTAGCTTACGATGTGTATGACAAGTTCCCGAAGCTGCCTAAGAATGTTAAGTGGGGCATGGTGAAGAACAAAGCGAGTGGTGTGTGCTTGGACACCATGGGGAAGGCTGCGCCGGCTTATATAGGTAAATATTTATTTCTATATTTTAGTAAAAAGTCCAAAACTCGAATCGATTTTAGAAAAACAACTAGTCTAATAAGTATAAGTCATATTTGTAAGCTTTTTGCTAGATTTCATTAGCTTGCTAAGCCATACATGCATCCCCTGTAATTGAATTTTCAAAGCGTTTGTTGTAGTTAAACAGTTTATTTGGCTTTTTGTTTTCAGTGAGACAATTCTTCAAGACATAAATTATGGAAATGTAAAAAATTCAACGTAATATTTTTAATTGAACAAATTATTATGGTATATTTTAATTATTTTATAAAACATCAAAAATTTGCGGGGTTTTCTTGTTGTGAATTGGATTTTTTAAAGGTCTAGTTATACAGGGTTATTCGTAAGTCGACCTATTCCCGTTTTAGGGTTACTTTTTAATTTTTTTTTAAATTTTGAAGACTTAAATTTTTCCAAATTTAAGTCTTCAAAATTTAAAAAAAAATAGCAATATTAACCATTTTTTTCATTTGCGTTTGTACAAGGTAAAATTGCAGTTCTTATGCAATGTTATGTTGTTTATTTGCACCACCTACTTTAATCTGTTATTGTTTATTGTTAAACCGGTTGTCTGGAAGAGACCGCTCTTAAGCGATAAGACCGCCTATCGTCTACCTTTCTAATTCGTTTATTTGTTTGCTTTGTATTTTTATGTGGTGTACAATAAAGAATATTTGTTGTCGTCGTTATTAGTAGTATTATCTGTACACGACTGAGAATGCGAAACCATCAAATTGTTTTCGTGATCGTCGCAGGTACGTCGGCGTGCCACGGCGCGGGCAACAACCAGCTGTTCCGGCTCAACGAGGCGGGCCAGCTGGGCGTGGGCGAGCGCTGCGTCGAGGCCGACGCCGACAGCCTCAAGCAGGCCATCTGCCGGCTCGGCACCGTCGACGGGCCCTGGAGGTACCGCCCGTTGTTTTATGAAATAGGAAGGCAAACAAGCAAGTGGCAAGGCCGGCTACGCGCTTGCGATTCTCTTGATATTGCAGGAGCGGCGGTATTGTCTATGAGCGGCGGTGATTGCTTACCATCACGTGACCCGTCTGCTCGTTTTCCCCCTCTACTATATATAAAAAAAAAGTGGGTCACCTGATGGTAAATGATCACTACCGCCTATAGACACCCGCAAGCCAAGAAGAATGCAGATGCGTTGCCAACCCAGAGGGCTAAGATGGAATACCTCATGTGCCAGTAATTACACCGGCTGTCTTGCTCTCCACGCCGGCACACAACAGTGCAAGCACTATCGCTTAGAGGCAGGATTAGCGAGCAAGATGGTGGTGGCTATCCGGACGTACCTTGCACAAGGTCCTACCACCCGCAAAATTATTTTAGTTTTAGTTTAGTTTTTTAAGTTCAGGGCCCCATTGAAAATCAGCGATGCTGCTTGCAGCAGTATATGCTGAGGGGGCCCTTTCAGTATCAATAGTATAATTTTATACCTTTTTTTTTTTTCTTATCTGTTTGCTGAATAAACAACGGGTATCTGTGGACACCTAGTACTTATGACAACTCTGTACACTACACTCGCTACACAGTTATGCAATAAGTATTTCTGTTTATAAATATTTTCTTAGCGCGAGAGCTGGCACCAAAAAATTCACGACATTTTCTAACGAATTAAATTACTCTAGTTATGTGCTTGTTCCTGGCCTACCATTGTGGCGCTCTGGCTGCTGAGCGCCATTGCGTTGGATGGGGGTTTAAATCTCGTAAAATTTCAACAAAATCACGTGATTTTGTTTTTGTAAAGGTTGATTTTTGATTTTCTTAAATTAGTAACGTAAACAATCCCAAATAAATGTTACGAGACTATTCACAATATTTTAAACTGAAACAACTTTGATCATTGAATTAAAACTTTTAAAACGGTTTCATTTCAACTGTAACTTAATCAAAACGATTGTCATTGCAGGTACGACGACGAGCACAGCCAGCTGATCCACCGGCTGCACGGCTACTGCCTCACGCTGCAGCCGCACTCGCGCAGCCTGGCTCTGGCGCCCTGCGACGCCAACAACACGTACCAGCAGTGGACCATCACCCACAAGGCGCCCAACTGGTGATCCCGACCCGGCCGCGGCCGCGCGCGCTCGCCCTGAGCGCTAACAGTGCCAATGACATTACGCCTCGAGGCCCCTGATCTATATTACGAGGCCCCTTTTATCTTATGGCGAGGCCCCTTTCAACTTAAAGCGGGCCCCTTTCAACTTAAAGCGAGGCCCCTTTCGACTTAAAGCGGGGCCCCTTCCGACTTAGAGTGGCTTCCCGGATCGTGTAGTGATAAGCACGCGAGGAGCCATGATTGTAAGCAATAGGGCTACTTAAAGTATCTTTCCAATTCGCAGCCTCTTAAATAAGTAAGGGGCTATAGATCATGACATATCTTACCTAACAGAAACCGTCATCTGAAGACCCTTATTTTTGATCCTCGATTTCATTTCTAAGTTTACGTAAAATATAACTGTTTTGGTCTTTTATAAGCGTCGACTGGTTAGGTTACCTGGGCACAGCATTCACTGAGGCCCCTTGGGGTTCTTGCACTTAAAGTGGCGTCACTTAATTGGTATAAGATAAGTATTAGGTTTTTTTATTGAATCGGTCAGCTCGACACGCTAAGATTTTCTTGCTGGCTTTTTTTTTTTAATTTAAAAGGGAGGATATATGCATGGAGGTCACGACATGAGAATCCAAAAGGATCGCTAATCCGTTCCCGATCTTCAGTTCCTCTACTTCTGAGCCTTCGAGTCTCGTCGCTCACCGTACGAGCAGTATTAGCTAGTGATTAAAGAGACTCAGCCTTTTAAGGCCTATTAAAAAGACTCAACTCTATTTTGAAGGTCTCGACTCTGAAAATGAAGACTGGAGGTTCAAGTTTTTATTAATAAGGCATTTGTTAGTTAACCTGTTTTATGTCTGTATCTGTAATTGTGACGTTTGCCCTCAAATGAAAGGGACAAAACGTTTGTTAGCTTAAAAATATCATTAATTTTTATGACTTAAAAAGGCGTTAAAAATGAGACCAGTCTTTTTAATAGGACTTAAAAGGCCGAGTCTCTTACATCACTAGTATTAGCACAAGCTAAGCTGCTTCACGCCGATACTGTGTGAGAGTGTGATACTTCCATGGTCCGGCCGACCCTGCCATTCTGCAACCAGCTTTAGTAGCACGCTAGCGTTTCTCGCACACATAAACGCTTTGGTCCCTATCGCACACGCATACTGGTTAGAACGGGATAAATGCTTTATGTCATCGATAAAAGCTAGCGTGCTAGGCCCCCTGGACCTGGCTTCAGTGCGACTCTATCACTATAAAAAAATACAGACATTCGTTTTAATCTTTCTTTACTAGTTAGAATAGAAACAACCCGTGTTAGCGACAGGAAGTTGTACGATAGGCTAGCCGTAAAGGCCTAGTTACATGGAGCGTGGTCTCGTATGCCAGTTGCATTACACTGCGGGCTGCCGAGGTATGATTTGATCGATCGTTAGGTCAAACCCCGCAATGTCGTGTGTTAAGGGTGTATGTAGACAGATTAAACGAGTAGTTATTTCTAACTGCCCTTTAACAGTCGGACTGCGGACAGTTAAAATTCTAAGGACCTTATCTATAACAGACTAAGTTATTAGGAAATTAGGCCTAATCTTTGGGAATAGCAAGAGAATATTTAACTTTGTTTTTGAGGAAGACTTCCTTTCGTATCAAACTGGTTAGAAAAAGACACACAAAAACCTATGATGCGACGAAATAAGGCGCGTATGTCCAAAGACGCAAAAGACCAAAAGGTACATCCATTTTTGGTCTTTTGCGTATAAATGTTTCAGTACGCGTATGACCTACGTAGTAATATACCAAAACAAAAATTTACTGATTATTAACCCTCTTCTAGGCCCTAACTCGACGTTTCCTCAAAAAAACAAATGGAAAGCTTGTTTGCTAATAAATAGGACATCAATTTTGCATCCAGTAATTTTTCAAGACGCGGTTATTCGGTAGACATGACATGTGGCGTCATTTTAATTATACAATACCATATGTTGGTATCTAAGAACACGCGTTAGACTTAGATAAATGCTATTTCTATCTCACTTTAATCCCACCTGTGTTACCAACTCAATGTGCGTAGGTAAGGTAGTATCAGTTGTGTATGTAAAAATAACGAAAGACATTAATGCATTTATATAATAAAACGACCAAGATTAGTGAGGGATTATAATGTATAACAGTTTATGTATTTTTTATTTTTACTAGAAAATGTATTTGCACAAATCATCTTCGTATACCTACTCGATGGTACCTAGCTTTGAACTCCATTTTCTTAGCGTCTCAAATAAAGTTTAAGTTTTTTTATAAAAGATATGTGACGAGTTGACAAGCCAATGTCTATCGTCTCTCTCCTACTAGTTTCTATCAAACAATAGTTATACTTTTGTCTCCGTTAATGTCTTATTTCTTTTTAGTTAGATTGTCCGCTCCGGACGTTAAAAACAAGTACTTAATGAGGTGAAAATACTCTCAAGTAAAAAATGAGACGAATTTATTATTTAGAATTGTATGTTTTTTAGACTTACTTATAGCTTATTGGAATCTCTAAAATTAATTTTTGATTTTTTTATGTAATGTCGGTAGCAAATGTAGCTGAACGCTCGAAGAAGCCTAAAAAGTGACACATAATAATAATATAATATTTCTGTTGACAATAAAGTGTCAAATCGTGCCACAGTATATATCGCACCCTTAGAATTAAACCGACTCAATTCTGAATATGATATTTCCCAAAATTAAACCCTATGTCTTTTAATTAAGGTGATATTTTGAGACGTATATTATTCAGAAATGGGTCACTTTAATACTAAGCATGCGATATATAAGTTGTAAAGAATCTACGTACAGTCAAGCAAATTAAAACACGTACCACCGTAGAACCTAGTCGAAGAGACATACGCATGACATTTGTATGACATAGCCTGGCGTTTAACGTGTCGCGTTATTGCGATAGGGTTCTAAGGTGGTACGTGAATATCTTTCCCCTACTGTACAAACGCTCGAAACCGGCACGCTCAACACGGCCGCCGAGGGGTTTCCGCGGTGCTGTCAGTAGCAGATTACAATTTTATTTGTAAACTAGTTAATTCGTTTCATTATTTGATCATTATAGAACCCAAATTAACGTTGTAATAAATAATAAAAATATAACTTTTAATTTAACTCAAATTCAGAGGGCAACCCTAACGCTCCATTGAAGTGTAGGTGTCTGTCTCAACAAATAGGCCTAGTTTTGGTACTGCTCTATTACACTGTTTTGTATACTGTGGTCGAGTGCTGTTCTTTTTTTGTGACCTCTTCTGCAGCATAAACATATCTGCTGCCGACTATTCCTAATGTGAAAGTCATAAATTTATAGTGTCCGACCGAAATTAGTTTTTACAGCCGAAAACGAACCCTAGTTTCGGCCAAAACCGAAACTAACGAAGGCTTTCAATGCGCACCGTAATGCAAAACAAACATTTAAGTTACAACGCATGCTCAACCAACTCTAGTAGCACGCTAGCGTTTATCTCGCACATAAACGCTTCCGCCCCTCTTGCACCGCATACTGGTTAGAAGAGGATATGCTTTATGTCATCGATAAAAGCTAGCGCGCTAGGCCCTCTGGTTTCGGTTTCGGCCTTAGTTTCTGCCGAAACCAAAACAAAGCCGAAACTCCAATTAAACGCCGAAATTACCCGAAATGAAAAGTTCGGTCGCACACTGTTAATATGTAAGTATACAGTTGTTCACGTGATAAAGTACATATTTATCACCTTGGCTGTATAGTCGACCAAGTAATTGCTTGGCCACTTTTGAACCTATCCCTTTGTGATACGGTCGAAAAGTGGTCAAGCAATTTCTTTGTCGACTATACAAACAGCAACAAACTTAGCCGACCATTAAAGAGTGAACTGAGTGAAATTGTCTATGCTCGAAAGGGATGGATACATCGACTTCATAGTGCATACAATATGCTTCCCTTTCGGAAAATGACACTTTCTCGCAGTTCCGTCTTTACCTAATGGTGACTAATATGTGTCTTCGATTGCACAGTGGCTGGGTTGATAATGAATTAGGTGTGTCGCTACTCTAATATTTAATTGTACCAATCAACGATCAGCACGGACATTCGCTTACGAGCATTTGTTCTGTGAGCGTGCGACAATAAATGCTCACGAAGCCTAAATTCCTTAGTTATTAAAAAAAAAATACTCAGTGTTCGTTTCAGACTCTAAACCGTTTAATACTCGGGGTGGAATCTTTGTAGCCATGCGACGTGTAATTTAGTCGAAAATTCTTTAAATTAGGAATGAAAAAAAAAAAACATTTTTTCTGCTCAGTTCAAACAAAAAATAAAGAGATAGGTGGAATGCACTACGAGTATAAACAAATATCCCAATCAAGAGTTTTTTTTTATTCAGAGAAACAATAGGTATTTTATTTATTCCTTAAATATCACGAAGCAAAGTCAAAGTCAAAATATTTTATTCAGATTAGGCTTACAGGTAGCACTTATGAATGTCATAAAATTTGCCACCGGTTCGGAAAAACCTCTGATGAGAAGATACCGGCAAGAAACTCAACGAGGTGTAATTTTTTAAATAAATCAAAGCTGCGACGGGCGGCAGCCGCCCCTTTAATGAAATACTTTATCGTCATTTAATGGGGCGCCAAAGGTAAATGGCCTGGGGCGCCAAATCTTTAAATACGCCTCTGCCTAAATGTTACTTTGTATGACAATTCGGTTAGATATAAAATACGTTTACTAAACCTAATATTATTTGTAAAAGATTTGTTTATTGAGTTTTAGGGACACAGCAAGTAAAGTTTTTAGGTAAGTAAAAATATTTGACTGGGAAATTCCATGTCAGTTTGACCAATAGTTTACCTTTATTGTATTTAGCATTATGTTATGCAGAAGCTTTCAGTGAATTTTAACAGAATTTAATACTAAACTAAAATTATGATTATTAATTTATGCAAAAAAAATAGGTTTTACTGAAATAAGATTTGAGTATGCTTACTTAACGTGAATTAAATTGAAATAGTCATCTATTAAGCTATAAATTAAAGTAATATCACTAAAATTTGCATTATAGGTGAGTTCTAAGTAAAACTATATCTATCTTTAGTTTAGTTAATACTTGCCTATGTTACTTATAGTAATTAAGGTTAATTATTAGTTATTTATGAATTTGTGTTAATTTTAAACATTATGGCATGAAACCCAGATCATTAAGGGGATATGTCACGGTTTATAATTTTTTTTTGTATATTTTGCGTAAGAATACTTTATTATCTTTAAATTTTTCAGATTATTAATGATAACAATATTAATTAATAGACTCATCAACAAATTGTAGCTAATTACCTTGCTACCTTTACAAGTAGTAAGCTGGGAGTGCGTCTGATAATTACTAATAATTTGGGGTCATCCATAAATTACGTCACTCTTATGGAGGAGGGAGGGGGGGTTGGTCAAACGTGACAGCACGTGTTAAAGAGATAGGAAAAAGCGTGACGAAGTGGGGGGGGGGGGGGCTTGAAATATTAATAAAACGGATCACTCACGTATTTTTAAGTCGAGAAATGTGAGTGATCCGTTTTGTTAATATGTCCGAGTCACGGGTCTTCAAATGTTGAAAATCATGTAACTTAAGTTATGGAAGACCCTTTATATCAACTTATGTGTAATTAATTAATTAAGCATTTTGCTACTGAGATTATTGTAACGGAATCACGAAAGTTATAAGACTCGGCCATTTTGTAAAATCGGATGGGAACTCCAAATTTAATCCATAAAACATATATAGAGGGAGGTTTTTACTAATTGAAAAAAAAAAACTTTAATTCGTAATGCCCTCTAGGTTGGCAACGCATCTGCAATATCTTTGGTATTAGGGGTGTCTATGGGCAGTGGTGATCACTTACCATCAGGTGACCCACTTGCTCGTTGGCCTTACTGTGTTGTATAATGACATTTACTTTTTGTTTGGTACAGTCAGCAGTAGATTTATCTATACCAGAGGCCCTAACATGACCGGTCAAGTGTAGTTTATCTAAGTTTATCTTATCTCTATGTGCATCCCTGTCTTATAACACGAGTAGGTATGATAGAGACGCAGGAAGGGATAAGCTAAACCTAGGCCGGTCATGTTAGGCCACAGGGATGGTCATAATTGGGGCCAGGGGCCTCTAAGGCAGATTTAAGCTAGTCAGGCCTCACAAATTATAAACAAACCCACGGCAGGATGGTTCCACTCCGCATTATAGGTACGCTCGGCCTTGCCTACAGAGTAGGCAAATCGCAGTAGATTGTCGACTCGCCACGCGCACGTTCGCTCGCTCTCGCTGTGTCAGTGTAATTGAAAACGAATGCAGCGCAACCCTAACGTGTCGCCGGGAGTTGCGGAGGGAAGGCGGACGCGGGCCACGCATTCCCTTTGTCGTGAGCCGCCTGGCAAATATGTATGAAGTAATACGAACTTTTTGTACTTGTCAGTAAAGAGTTCGTTTAATCGCGGCCGTACAAGAGAAGTTTTTATACGTTAGGTCTATTATTTATTCTATGCCCACGGCTCGCCCATGAGTTTCAACTACTTCTGGTCCTGACTGTATTATACAAATACTGTTGCAAATGTAAACGGCAATTATTCCAAAAAATCTTGTTTATATTGACGACTTTATTTTAGTGTTCGAGTTGAAAAATACCCAATACTTACTATTTTGTCACGGCAAATGTTTTCTCAGCATGATGTGTGTATAGATAGATAGGCTACTCTACTATAGATATGTGACTGTGATCCCAGCAGTTTTATATATTTTCATGTAGATTGTAAATAAATTGATATTTACTGTTTTATTGTGTTTTAATTCATTACGATGTCACAAAATGAACCCGATATCCCGCAATAGTATTTTATGCAACTGCTATATAATGAGAGGCCTTAAAACACGAGTATGGTTTTATGAAACGAGCGTCAGCGAGTTTCATAATAGGATCACACGAGTGTTTTAAGGCCTAATTATATTACTTTATCTACACACATATCATAACTGCAAAAAACCTTAACAGCAAAAAACCAACAAACGAGTGACAACGAGTTATGACGGCAATTCGATCTATCCGTCAAGACGAACGTTTTTTTTAAATCATAGACGAACGAATGAAGTCCCTATTGTCATGTCACTCGAGATCAAATTTCGTGCGTTTAAATTAAAAAATCATACTGAGTTGACGTTCCGTATCGATAACTGTTTTAATATCTATGGATACTAGAATATTGAGCACTTATGATATGTGTGTAGATAATAGTATTTTATGCAACTGTTGCATAATGAGGGGTCTTAAAACACGAGTGTGGTTTTATGAAACGAGCGTCAGCGAGTTTCATAATAGGATCACACGAGTGTTTTAAGACCTAATTATGTACAGTTGCATACATTACTTTATCTACACACATATCATAAGTAGTCTATGATGGGTTCAGAAGCCATAGGGCAATGACCTGCATTGCTATTAATCTACTAGTGCTAGGTACCTATTAAATATATATAGACTGTACACATTAAAATAATGTATTAAAAAAATAATTTGAACAAATATAGAAACAAATTAGAAAATTTCTCATAATAATATTGGTTGTTATAATGCTGGTCATTACCTACGGTTTCTGAACGCATTATAGAGCATTTATGATATATGTGTAGATAAAGAAACATTAACTACTAGGAATGAAATATTACTCAAACAACTTGACAGGATTTAAGTGTTCGGAATCAACTATTTAAAGATTTTGAGTTTATTTCGTGGAACCCTATACATCCACAAAAAGTACAATCATTTTTTTAAATGCATGAATTGTATAAAAAATATACAGACGTATCTAGACAGAATCTTCTTTTTTGAAGTCGTTTAAAAACAATGAATTCACCTCAGCCCTAACATTCTACTGGGATAGGATAGATGTCCTAAGATTTTTGTATATTTGGATGCTTAATAAAACAACTTTTTACTATTATTCAACGATATTTGTATTATTACATAAAAAATAAGTACAAGAAGTTAACGAACTTAGGGTAAAATACAGACAACGAACAACTTCAATCTTCCCCTTGTCCATTAAGTACCTTTAACAAAAAAAACAGCAATTAAAAAAGGAATACGAAATCTAAAGAAATGGTATAGGTGCCGGTCTCACTGAAACTTTACTATAACTGCGTCTTGTAGAGCCCAATTTCATAAACGCGACAGGCGACAGGTGCGGTGACAATTCAGTATACATTGCTTGCCGACTACGATGTTAAGTCTGTAAGTTTGTTGCGTTAATTGTCGACACAGTAATGTACAGCGAATTGTCTCGGTCACCTGTCTCCAGTCCTGTTTCTTAAATTAGGCCCAAAAGGTCAACTCGACTATGAATGAGACTCCTTTGGAAAAATTATTTTAATTTTAATAGGTAACTCTAACATTTAAGTAATAAATAAACTTACCAAACGTATAGTGGCAGGCAAACAACTTGAGCATAAACCGAGTGGTGGGGGTAAGTTTGCGCATACACATTAGTACTAGAAACGGCTACTGCGCAGTCAAGGTCAGTGCTCAAGTTGTTTGCCGGGAACTGTATATTCGTATCCAACTCGTATTTATGGCCCGCCACGCTGTTGAATGTCAGTGTTCAGGAGAGACCGCATAAACTGCACCCTCTTTTTTAGCGCCTGAAAACATAATAAAATATATAAAGCACTATACTCTTTCCAATAGGTAGGCTTGTGCGAAACAGTAGGTTAATTTTGAACATAGACGATTTCCCTCAGTCCCCTCTTTAATAGTCAATGAAGTTCAAGTAGCCTTAGATTAAATATGTGTTCATAGTCATAGCATAGAAAAGAAATACAATTGAAACCGATATTTTATTAGCTGATCTCTTTACTTTCAATGACAATACAATGTGCTAAAAAGAGCGACTACACACATACTCTAAACCTCCACAAAGTGACACCCTGTACACACGAATAGACAAAATATGGATAAAATGGTTACATTTGTACATTAAGGTAGAAAAATGTACGTTTATTTACATATATATCATAAATGCTCTATAATGCGTTCAGAAACCGTAGGCAATGACCAGCATTATAACAACCAATATTATTATGAGAATTTTTCTAATTTGTTTCTATATTGGTTCAAATTAATTTTTTATTACATTATTTTAATGTGTACAGTCTATAGATATATATATATATTTTTTTTATACAACATAGGAAGGCAAACAAGCAACAACAAAGAGAGTGCAGATGCGTTGCCAACCCAGAGGGTTAAGATGGAATACCTCTTGTGCCAGTAATTACACCGGCTGTCTTGCTCTCCACGCCGGAACACAACAGTGCAAGCACTGCTGCTTAGCGGCAAAGGCAATTTAAAAGGTACCTAGCACTAGTAGCTAGTAGCAATGCAGGTCATTGCCCTATGGCTTCTGAACCCATCATAGAGTACTTATGATATGTGTGTAGATAAAGTAATGTATACAACTGTACATAATTAGGTCTTAAAACACTCGTGTGATCCTATTATGAAACTCGCTGACGCTCGTTTCATAAAACCACACTCGTGTTTTAAGACCCCTCATTATGCAACAGTTGCATAAAATACTATTTTTTTTTAATTTACAGGTTTTACTACATTGACGCACACCAAAGGTCACCATTGTGGCAGTTTCGAATATGTACGCTTGACCTGTATGTACTGAGGCTATATCCATGCTTTACTTCTGCATTCAAGTATGGAACATGTGCCAACAGTCTCGTAGAACTGAAATACTTCAGCTGATAAACAAGAAAATATATAAATAACTATATATAGGTAGGTACTAGCAGACGCCCGCGATTTCGTTCGCGTAGAATTAGGTACCTTTCCGTCAGGGATAGTGTAGCTTTCTATGGGTGAAAGAATTATTGAAATCGGTTCGGTTGCTTCAGAGATTACCCCCTACATACTATATCGTTGTGTAGATGTAAAAGTAGATGTGTAGATAGTTGTGTAGATGTAGATGTGTAGATGTAGATTAGTGTAGATGTATCTTTACCCGTTGCTCCTGCTCAGTGATATCGTTCGCCGGCCGCCAATTCAACTTGGCGTGAAGATCTTTTTGGAGTGCGCTACACTTAGCGTTAGTTCGATCTAACAAGAGCTGAAAAATATAATAATGACCATAAAAAAAACACATCGAAAAAGCATGGATTTACACCAAACAGATATTTTAAAATGCTATATAATGAATGACAACACAAAGAAAAATTTGGGTAAGATTAGGATTAGGATTATTAGGGTTAGATATTTTAAGTTAAATATCTTAAAAACCGCCAACCCAATTGCCTTCGATCCCGCTTCGATAATTTAATTACGAAATAATTCTCGTAAAACATCGTTCAGATCGGTTCATCGGAACCAGCAAAGATATGTAAGTATAAAAGCAGAGACAAAGTTTCCAAATTAGAAAAACCTTCTTTTGGTATCGTCCAGAGGTGCAATTTTTGAATCTCACCAGGTGACTAAAGCTCACCAAAACGGCCGAATCTCTGTGAAAAATGGCCACTTTGGTGAGCTTTAGTCACCCGGTGAGATTCAAAAATAGCACTCCAGGATTAATGATCAGACGGTTAGATGAAAGAAGACGCGTCTAAACAGTTTCTTTCTTCATGGGCGTACCCAGGGGGGCAGGGAGTGGCAGCTACCCCCCCCCCCCTGGAAATCCGCAGAACATGTATGAACTCGCCTAATTACTTATCAAAGTGTAAACGGGGCCTTATGCTCTAACTTTTAAATAAACTGCGCAGTAGACACTGGCAAAATGCACGGTGCAGTTGCCAAAAAACCGCGCGCGACGATGGCGGACGAAGATTACCGCATCTAGCATCTGACTTGCCCCCCCCTAGGCCAGAAGCTGGGTACGCCCATGTCTTTATTGATTCACACAAATAAACTAAATAAAAAAACATTCAGGATTTAATATAATATATAACTCTCACCTTGGTTTTCGTCACTGCTTTGCTTATTACCTTGCGCCTCTTCTTAACCGACTGCAAGTTGGACTTGGAACTTTCTCGACGTCCCCACGCCTCCGTAAGCTGCTCTTGCGCTTGCCTCCGCGCTCTTGCGCAACCTTGCACTGGAATATTCAAAAAGTTTAATTAACAGGGTATATTTTCAAAATGAAGACGTTTGGTCAACATTGGTGTAATTTGTATGGCGCATCCTTTGTTTACTAAAAGTCGGTAGCGATGATAGAGGGTAAGCGCATCTGCGAAAATGTGTGTTCTTTAAGCGTGTACCTACCGGCAGGGGTGCAATTTTTGACTCTCACCAGGTGACTAGGGCTCACCAAAATGGCCGAATCTCTATGAAAAACGGCTATTTTGGTGAGCTTTGGCTACCCGGTGAGATTCAAATGCAATTTTTGAATCTCACCAGGTGACTATAGCTCACCAAAATGGCCGCATTTCTATGAAACACGGCCATTTTGGCGAGCTTTAGTCACCCGGTGAGATTCAAAAATTGCACTCCTGGAACACACTTAAATTATCACCGTTTCCATGTTTTTTTTTACCAAAAGAGTGCCTGGAGTATGAAAATGTACCCAACAATGAGGTGCTACACATAATATTATTCACCAAATATTGGACAATACATTTTTTTTAAATTAAGGCAAATAAGTTTACCGTCACTGCCCTCATTGGGCTTTATGTATTAATTTCTGTACCTAAAGTGTACCTATAACATACTGATGCGCTGGCTATTCCATATATTTAATTTATTGCTACGGCTCTGAATAGTTGACATATTTAAATGATCTAACTAAAAACAAGGGTTGGGATGCGATTTATCGGATAACATTAAAACTCGGCTAACATTTGTCCAATTAGTTTTTTGTACAACACAGAATTTACATACATACATAAAGTTAGTCAGTCCGTCATTTTCACGCCGCTGTGGAGTGCCGCGGTATGACGTAAATACATTTCGAATAGAGTCCTAGAAGTTTGAAAGGTTGTGGTAACAATCATTTTTTGTCACATATTTTTACCCGATTAAGGCAAAATTTTCTTTGAAATTGCGTTAAGACGTGGTTAAGACTTACGCATTTCGGAGCACCAAGCCCGTTGGTCTCGGTACAGCTGTTGGACTATCTGCAGTGGCGTCAGAGGCGGGGGCTGGACCACATCCTTTAAGAATTTTTTTTTTTTTTCATTTACAAATTTATGTACATATGAGACGCTCCTTTTTTGTGGAAGATAAATCAAATGGGCTACCAAAACCTACAATAATTTCAATAAAAACAAAATAAATCGGTTTAACACAGAAAATAACAAATAAATTAACAATCTATACATATAATAAAATCAGTTAAGACAAAAAAGTTTATACATTGAAGATTTAAAAAAAAGAACCACCCAGGGCGACTTAAAATGAGTAACTGAACACGATAAGACCATTTAAATTTATTTTGTTTGTTTGTTTGTTTGTACGCCGATCACGTAAAAACCGCCGAACGGATTTAGATGGAGTTTTCACAGATCTTTTTAAATAAGCCCAGAATAGGTTTTAGGCTATAAAAAATTTGAAAAAAAGGGGAAGAAGGGGGAAAAATAGGGGGGGGGGGGGAATTCGTATGGATTTTTTTTTAAAGATTGTTCTAGAAGCATGAAACTCAGAATTCATACTTATTATTTAAAATAAAGAAATACCTGTTTCAGCATTTTTTCCAAATCGCTTTCAGAAAAGCAAAAAAGTGGAATTAGGGTTTAAAAATACTTAACTTCATACAACTATATTTTAGAAACAAATGAAGCGTGACTTTTGAAAATTGCTACACATAATCAAAATCTAATAAAGATGAATACAAATTCTCAGTTTTCCAGAAATATGCTTTAAATGACGATTTTGAACAAAAGAGTGCAACAGAAAAAAACAGTTTTTCTCAGTACATGAACTTGCAGTACTATATCGCGATAATGGTATGTCCTAATCATCCTGGATTAACACAGGATCATTTTTATTCCGTAATTTAACTTTGCTCTAATAATTAAATAATTAATTATTTAATAGTGTTCATTAATTATTTGATGGATTTGGATGAGAAACGGAGATAGCCTCTACCCTGGATTAATAGATAGCATACTTTTTTTCCGTAAAAATGCATAGTTCTTGCAGGATAACGATTAATGAGTTGTGCGCGGTTCTTCTTCACCTTAAGAGGAAACACCAAGGTCTAGAGAATTGAAAAATAGGTATTTGTAAAATCTATTGCTGCCTCCATCTATCAAGCCTCCCCCCGCAGAGTGCAATAGAGACAGCCGCAGCTTGGACTGAAAATACCTATTAAAAGTACACAAAATCAACGATTCGTAGACCCCTGATTCCTTCTCCAAAACTTATCCGATTTAACTACTTTTTTCATTAAAAATTAAAGAAAGGCTTTGGCAGTGTTCCTATGTTTTTCTTTTTTTTTATAGCCGAATCGTCGCCGAAATAGTTTTATTTTTTATTAGTTATATAATTTAATGTATGATAGTCTGTAAGGTATTTGTCTATGGGCCTTTGTAGCCTGAGAATAAATGATTTTTTTTTTTTATATATACTAGTAAAATTTGTTTTCTGAATGTATGAACGCAGCCGAAAATCTGGCCAATTTTTTAGGTTTTTGAATGTCCATATCTCTTTTAATAATTAATTTATTAAAAAAAGGAAAACATAGGGACATGCATAATAGTGGCCATCGATTTTATGGAAAAAAATATTGCTCTACTGGCATTATCCAGAGAGGAAACAGGGGACGACGTTTGTATGGAAAAACGGCCCTTGTGTTTCCTCTTAAAACGGCTGGGCGGATTTAGACGACATTTGGAATGGGGATAGCTGAAACCTTGGATCAACATCGGATTTTTCCGCAAAGATGCAAAATTCCTACGGGACAACATTACTTCTACGCGTTACGAGCAGCAAATAATCTTGATGTATTTTGGCAAAAAGATAGGTTGTATTTTGCTCCTTTAGGCTTCTTAGGCTTACTTGAGCAGGAACAAAGATAGGGGGACGCTTGCTAACGTTATAATACTGGTCGCCCTCGGGTCTCGCAAGAGTATTTATATCAGCGGGACGCAGCATCGCACGCGCTTACATGGAGCCCGCACTTCAGGCCCGCTAGAGGGGGGTATAGGAGTTGTGTGCTAACATCATACCGCCGCTCGCGATCCGGGCTCGCAAGATGCTCAGGATTATATGCATCAATAATTTTTTTATACCATTTAGAAAGGAAAAAAAGCAAGTGGGTCACCTGTTGGTAAGTAATCACCACCGCTTTTAGACATTCGCAACACCAAGGATATTGCAGATGCGTTGCCAACCCAGAGGGCTAAGATGAAATACCCCTTTATATTTATTTCAGACTAGCGGACGATCGCGACTTCGTTCGCGTGGTCATTGTAGCCTATGTCTGGCACGGATAGTGTATAGCTTTCCATGTGTGAAAGAATTTTTGAAATCGGTTCAGTTCCAGAGATGACCCCCTACATACAAACAAACAAAGTTTACCTCTTTATTACATTAGCGTAGAGTAGATAGTGTACATGTAGATTACTGTAGATTTAACCCATATTGGATAACAAAAGGACGCTTCATCAAGGAATGCTACGTGGACGAAGTCGCGGGCAACAGCTAGTTATTAATATTAGAACTACTTACAATATTGGCAGTGGTGGTGTCGGGCTCGCAAAATTGAGAATCCATGTTTTCCATTACGAACTGAATTTAATAAACTTTATATAAAAGAGAACAACTGTTCCGAGCTAATAACAAGTTGATTGTGAAGAAATTTTTGACTAGAATTGCATTTAATGCATATACTAGAGTGAAGGTTCTTCTGGGTGTGATACACAAACACTGTGCTTATTCATAGTGCAGAAGGTACATAATTGCATGTCCAGGAAAATACGAGAAAAAACTCGTTATTGTTCACTAATCACCTTTAATCCCATCATTTTCTACTAACGACCCTCTCCTGTTTCTAACGGATGCAGTTTACTAACGAAAAATTAATTAGAATGTATTCAATATTTAATCTTTCTGCGAAAAAACATTTAAATTACGAACATAATAATAAAAAAATTGCATAGATAGGCACGACGAGCTAGTCTGTTAGTAAACTATTTATTTATTTGAAAAACAAGTATACCACAAAATAATAGCTTAATAAATTGTTATTAGGCTATTATTAAGCATACCATAATATCTTATACGAAATAATCATTAGACAACTTAAACAACGCACAAACACATGTGTAACCCACTCACGCACAATGGGTTACGAGAAGACAAACCATAAGTTTAGGTGTACTTAGCTTTACACACACTGTATAAAGCTTATAATAATAATAATACTGGGGAGGACTGTCCGCTAGTATCCTCCATCCATAGTGTATTAGGGGATAGACCTCCATAGTTGCGCCCATCTCATTTATATTATATGGTACCAAAAGGCCTCTTTATGTTGGCTTCGGCCCCATGAACGCCTTTCAAATGACCGGGTCCCCATGGGCCCGTGATCTGAAACCGTACCAACAATAATAATAATGTAATTTAAGTTCTTTAGCTTTAGTGGGTTCAGGGGTGCAATTTTTTAATCTCACCAGGTGACTAGAGCTCACCAAAATGGCCGAATCTCTATGAAACACGGCTATTTTGGTGAGCTTTAGTTACCCGGTGAGATTTAAGTGCAATTTTTGAATCTTACCAGGTGACTAAAGCTCACCAAAAAGGCCGCATTTCTAAGAAAAGCGGCCATTTTGGCGAGCTTTAGTCACCCGGTGAGATTCAAAAATCCCATTCCAGGTCACCCACTTGCTTGTTTGCCTTCCTAATTCATAATAAAAAGTGCATGTCTCCTGAAAAACCAGCGTTGCTGCTCGCAACAGCATTATGTCTAATGTAACGTCGACATAGTCTTTTGTATTTCTTTTGTGTCGTCGTCTGTTTATCATAAGTCGAATTAATATTTCCTTTCTTTATTGATTAATTTAAAAAAATTATTGATTGTTTTTTTTTCAATACATTGAATTGAAGTAACTAAATCATTTATCCGACATTCCAGCATTTGTGCGACCGAATTCTAGTGGCGCACTCAGAACTACAATACACATTTTTAAATATTTCAGTTGTATAGTCGACAAAGAAATTGCTTGACTGGTTTTCGACCGTATTACAAAGAGATAAGGTTCAAAAGTGGTCAAGCAATTATTTAGTCGACTATACTTTTGCTGTGATATTGCTGTTGCATTAAGGCTATTTACATGGAGCGGGTTATCGTATGCGAGTTGCCTTACATTGCGCGGCTCGATCGCTCGATGGATCACATCACACCTCGTTAGCCCGCAATGTAATACGACTCGCATACGGAAACTCGCTCCATCTAAATGGCCTTTTAAAGTGAGATTTTACAGTCACGTACGCGTGAAAGCAAATATGTACGTAGTTTTATTACATACTAGCTGACCCGGCGAACTTCGTACCGCCTAATTATTGGAGGCATATTTGCTCACCGTTTAGACCTACCCTGGACTACGACAAACATTTTAAAACCAAAATCAGCTCAATCGGCCCAGCCGTTCTCGAGTTTTAATCAGACTAACGAACAACAATTCATTTTTATTTATATAGATAATAATTATAATAATTATATAGATAAGATCTTAGCAGAATCAGTGACGCTTGTCACTAGAAAGATATACAATATTTTACTATTGCTCCTATTAATTTTATACTGAAGTAAATTGGGACACTTGAGGTCAAATAAATAAATGCTTTTTAAAGAGATAACATTTGCATTATACGAAGATTGATCTGTAAATCTATTTCAATCAAGAGTTACGTAGCTAAATCCTTATCCTTAGCTATGCATCTCTTGATTGGAGTAGAATCCGAATCTCTATGAAAAACGGCTAGTTTAGTGAGCTTTAGTTACCCGGTGAGATTCAAATGCAATTTTTGAATCTCACCACGTGACTAAAGCTCACCAAAATAGCTGCATTTCTATGAAAAACGGCCATTTTGGCGAGCTTTAGTCACCGGTGAGATTCAAAAATTGCACCCTTGTAAAGATCTACTTCAATCTACTACCAGGCATCTTTAATTTTAATACATAATATGTACCTAGAATGACCAATTGCACAAACATACCTAGACAAGTTTTGGATAGCTTGGATTATTCTAGGCTGTTAATTCAACATAGGTATGTTTAAATAGGCTGATATTGGAATATACAGTGTGTTACCGGCATGCGGGCATTTCTTAAAACTGATAATAATATGTTCCATCAGCAATTGTTTGCAATTATGAGCAATTATTGCAATTCATAATTATGCGAATTAACTGCACAATTAAAGTTCCAAAATCCTCACATTAAATTTACTACGTAATTGTCGCTAATGCACTTGGTACAAGGCATGTCGTGGTACGGGGGTAAACAAACTATGACAACTATCACAAAATTATTGTCGTCCTTATCATGTATAGAGGTTTTAATATTTTTAATAAGTACATTAATTAAAGACGTCTTTTGTAATCTTTGACATGACAGACAATTTCAAAAGTGCTAAAATCAGGTTGTCAAACTAAAAATAAAAAAAAATTGCAGAACTAATTTGTTTTTCTTTAAAATGGCTTACGATGCACGAGAATCGCTAACTCTTTAAAAAGTTTACTTTTTCTTGATGACGTCGTAATAAACAAAGTACCTATGAAGGGCTGTCATTTACACTTGTCAATTTACTATGCTGTTGTACGGTGAATCGTACGTATGTAAGCAATTAGTATAAACAATGCGGTAATCTAGGTCATTTTACGTGTATTTAATTATAACAGATCAGTGCAATAAACGCATTCAATTAGCGCGGTCGTTTACTTGTTACCTGCCGCCCTAAATCAGTATCATCGTGTATCATTTATCATTACTTATCAATATCATTTTAGTGTAGCCACTTACAACGCTACATTTTTTGGTCCTTCGAGCCGGATCATTTTGGGCCCCGGTTTCGCGTATAATATCGTACCGCGGTCCGAAGAATCGACAGTGCCTTTAGTGGTGAGGAATTTTGTTGGACTATTAGTCTGCATCCGCTTATCCTGTGTGTGGTAGCAAATCGTTTCGACTGGCCTCCCACCAGCGGGTCTCACCGGTCGGATTGAGAACGTGCAATTACCACGCAGGGGTGGTCGAGTTGTTAAGACAGTTCGACATCGACATAAAGAAGTGATCTTTATTTATCATCATACGCAACCCAATATCAACATGGATGCCCTATTAGTTCGTCAAAGGGAGATTATCCAAGCAATCGAAACGACTTGCATTAACTTTGGTAAGGATGGTCCTGCAAGAAAAACTGAGGAATACATCAAAACTAAATTGTCCACTATAGACGGACTATGGAAGGAATTTGAACAAAATAATTTGGATATGATTGCGTTCAACGACGTCAGCAGTGAATATTTTACTAAGAATATTTTTGGCGGGATGGTCGAGTATTACGAAAGAGAAAGAAAAAATATATCAACGTATCCAGTCATTACGAAAGCTGCAGAAGCCAAAGCGTCGGACAACAGTAAGCCACAATTTTAAATTCCTATGAGTAATGTGCTTCATTAATAATTAGTTCAGTAACCCTGCAACGCGAAGGCAAAAGTACAGGATGTTTCGCAGAAAAACTTATGTATGAGTTTTGTAACCGTCCGCCAACTCGCAAAATTTCGTACTCATCGAGGAACGGGTTTAAACATGATAATTTGCTAGTACTTCGCACATGCTTGTTTTTCTTCAATTTTTGGCGGGATGGTCGAGTATTACGAAAGAGAAAGAAAAAATATATCAACGTATCCAGTCATTACGAAAGCTGCAGAAGCCAAAGCGTCGGACAACAGTAAGCCACAATTTCAAATTCCTATGAGTAATGTGCAAAATCGAGGTACTATTCCATGTAGTCCTATAGAAGAGTTACTGTCTCAACAAAGGACAAACTTTAGAGCCTTCTCTCGAATCACGAAACGCATTAAGGTAGAAAGCATGGAAGAAAGGTGGGAGATCGAAGATCAACTGAGAGATCTACAATACCGCTGGCGGGTTATTGATGAATTACATCTGCGTATCGATAACATGCTACAGGGTCAAAATGAAAGCTATGACACAGAGTTTGCAGATTTTGAAGAGGACTACAATGTTATAAGAAAACAGTTAAATCGCAAATTAAGTTCATCTGCTCATTTACAGCAATCTACACCCAAGGTAGAAGTACCTATTTTTACCGAAAAGTACGGACAGTGGCCAACATTCTTTGACCTTTTCACGGAAACCATTCACAACAATACTGGGTTAAGTAAATCTCAAAAGATGCAGCATTTGAAGAGCAAGGTCAAAGGTGAAGCCGAACGGTTGATCCAGCATCTGCAAATATCATCAGAAAATTACAGCACAGCCTGGGAGGTCCTTGTTCATCGCTACAACAACCCTCACGCTCTGTTTTCTAATCAGATTGAGACATTTTTGAATCAACCAGCAGTGCACAAGCAAACCTCGTTTGAGCTGAAACGCCTGCATGACACTACAATGGAGTGTATATATGCAATACATAATTTAGGTATAGATACTACTACGTGGGACCCACTTCTTGTGCATCTTATCGCCAAAAAATTGGATAACGAGACCTACAAGGATTATAAGGAAGCACGTAAGTCGCCCAGAGACTTGCCGTCCTTCGACGAGCTGATGCAGTTCATAGAGAGCAAGTTTACTGCCCTTGAGCCCATTAGCAAAAGGGATAAAAATACATCAGAAAATAGCAGCAACAATGTTCTGCCTTACGCTCCAAAATTATCATACAACAATCGTAGATTTCAGAAAAATTATCAATCAGTTCCTACATTCATGCCACATTGCCCTGTTTGTCACGGGACACATGATTTATTCAAGTGTAAAAGGTTCCTTAATTTATCATCAGAATGTAAGTTGAAGACGATTGCAAAACAACAAATATGTCAAAACTGCCTGTATAAGCACTACGACAAGCCGTGCATTTCGAAACGCCGCTGTAAATACTGCGAAGGCGAGCACAATTCGATTATTCATGACGATATCATGCAAGTACAGTCACCCGCAGTAAAATGTTCACCATCAACAAGTCAATCACAGAACAAAGTAGCCGTGGTTAAGCCGCCTAGTGACAAACAACACAACGTGGGTCACGTGGCCGCAGCTGACGAAGAAGTTCTACTGACAACTTTATCATTAAAGGTTAAAGGAGCTGACAGTACTTATATCACGTTACGTGCGCTCCTTGACCAGGGTTCACAAATATCATTGGTCTCCGAAAATGCAGCACAAATTTTGGGACTTCAGCGACAACGCTTCCAAGCGTCGGTATCAGGAATTGGAGTATCATCCAAGCAAAGCAAAGGAATGATAACTATGGAATGTGAGTCTATTTATGGGGACTATCGCTTTACGACGCAAGCGTTAATAATATCACGAGTAATAAATAACTTACCTAATGCTTCATTCACTAAACGGTCCTGGCCACACCTAAAAAATATCAAACTAGCAGACCCTGAATATAACATATCAAAACCAATTGATCTTCTTTTAGATGCAAGCGTTTACGCAGAGATTATCATGAGCGGACTTATCAAGGGTTCGCCGCAAGCTCCAATTGCCCAGCAAAGTAAGCTTGGATGGATATTGTCAGGCAATGTCAAGACGTTTAATTGCAGCGTAGTTATCAACCAAACTGACGACATAACAAAATTCTGGGAGGTGGAGGATATAAGTCAGTCCTCCTCTACTATAACAGAACCAGAACAATACTGTGAAGAATTTTATCAAGCAACAACTCGACGTCTGGACAGCGGCAGGTACGAAGTCGCTCTCCCGATGAAACCAGGCTTTGAAGAAAACCTCGGTGTATCAAGGTCGAAAGCTGTCACGCAATTTAAACAGTTAGAGAACAGAATGGAGAAAAATAAAACACTATTTGATTCCTATCACGGTTTTATCAATGAATACGAAGAATTGCAACATATGCGCCCAGCTGACATAATGACGTCACAGCCGACGTTGAATTGTTACCTACCGCATCACGGCGTATTGAAATTAGACTCTGCCACTACCGCATTACGAGTTGTTTTTAATGCGTCCGCTAAAACATCGTCAGGCTACAGTCTTAATGATTTAATGGAATGTGGCCCAAATCTACAACAAGATCTTCAAGGACTCATCTTGAAGTGGAGGACGCATAGATATGTTGTGACAGCAGACATTGAAAAGATGTTTCGCCAGTTCCTTATCAGAGAGGCTGATCAGCACCTGCAAACTATTATATGGAGGGATTCGCCCGAAGAAACGCTTCGTGAATATCATTTAACAACTGTGACTTACGGGACTAAGGCAGCGCCCTTCTTAGCGATGAGAACATTAAGACAGATTGCTAGAGATAACGTTCATCAGTTCCCTCTAGCTGCAGCATCGTTAGAAAACTGCTTCTACACCGATGACCTGTTGACGGGACATGACTTACTGGCGCAAGTGAAAGAGTTGCAGAGACAATTAATCCTAGTCCTGAAGGAAGCAGGCTTGAATCTACGTAAATGGTCCAGCAATGACCCAGAACTTATCAAAAACTTGCCATCAAAACAATTGAATACTCCATTTGCTTTCAAGGACACCGAATCACGAAAAACGCTAGGTCTCCAATGGAACCCAACAACAGACAACTTTACGTTCAAAAATAAAATAGAATACCTAGGCCAAGGCAGTCATACCAAGAGAAAATTATTATCAGATATATCAAAAATCTATGATCCCCTCGGCTGGCTCTCTCCTATCACTATCAAGGCCAAGATACTGTTCCAGAGAACCTGGTTAACCGACATGAAATGGGACGAAGAGCTTCCCGCAGATATTCTACATGAATGGTTGTGCTTACGGGAAGATTTAAAAAATATAGAAAATTTTAGCATATCAAGATACCTAGGCAACAAAGAAACATATCAAATTCACGGGTTTGCAGACTCGTCGGAAAAGGCGTATGCTTGTGCCGTATATGTAGTAACCAATAACAATAAAGGTGAATATACATCACGCCTTGTGGCTGCAAAGACAAAGGTAGTTCCACAAAGGAAACAATTATCATTACCGAGGCTAGAGCTCCTTGGTAGTTTGTTGTTGGCACAGCTCATGAAGAAAATCGTCGAGTCTCTCTCTGCCCAACATATCACTATCAATGCATGGACTGATTCCATGGTTGTATTGGGATGGCTCCACGGTGACATAGCAAGATGGAAGCAGTTTGTTGCTAACAGAGTACGTCAAATCATAGACATCATACCGGCATCTCAATGGCGCCATGTAAGATCTGAAGATAATGCCGCAGATTGCGCCACGAGAGGATTGACATCAATAAAGCTACAGAATGAAAAGCTGTGGTGGGAAGGCCCAGAGTGGCTCACCGCACCCGATAAACGTGACATATCTACGCTGCAAATTGAAACACCAACAGTCGACGTGAAAAAAGCACATGTAAACGCAGCCTTATATCATGACACACTTATTAATGAATTAATAAGTAAACATAGCTCATTCAATTATATTGTAAGAGTGCTCGGCTGGGTGTCGCGTTTCATCGCTCGCTTGCGCAATAAAAATGCAACTACTACAAACCTACTTGGTTTGGCCGAATGTATAACAATAATAAAAATAACAGAACACTTCATTTACAAACACATCCTATCAAACTTTCCTCTGAACGCACCCCCATTTACCTCTCTGACGTTGGCAACACTGTGTGACGTCACTTCGTTCGCCGCCGCAACACGCGCATACGCCTCTCCCGCGAAAAATTACAAAATAAACAATATAAACTCAACAAGCCTGTGATTAAGGTGAATTCAGTGCAGTGCTGTGGACCTAGTGCATCTAATTTAAATTTTCAAGCTTTTCTGAGGGTGGATCCAGAACCAGTGCGCCGTACAGATAAAAGAGAAGGTAATCCCTACTAATCCTTCTTAAATTTCCTCCATCCTCTGTGTTGGTCCTTCTCCCCGTGATCCGCATTACATTCCACTGTAAAATCGATCTTTATTTCAATTACACACCGCTTTTCAATTACACAATTCGTACTTTTCATACTTTTCACGCCGCCATTTTTGCAAAACCGCGTGCTAGAAGCACAAGTTTCAACCGCATATTCTATTTTTCATGTACATTCTAACTAAAAATGGATAAAGCTGCAATTCTAGACGCTAAACGCAAAAGTCTATTCTCTATTTTGCAAAATGCATACGATCTTAGTCGAAATGTTCAATCCGCGGAAGGTCAAAGAAGTTTTCTAATTAGAACAAAAACGCTTGATAATCTTCGCTTAGAGTTCACCCAAGTGATCGAAGAATTAAACATCGTAAAAATGACAAGCGACGCTAAATATCAACCATCGTTCAAGGACATAGAATCCTTTGACGAAATTTACTGTCACATAAAATGCATCGAAGAATCGCTGACGAAACCTCTAAAATCAGAACCCGCTACAATACCTATTAGTAAACCGAGACCTAATTTACCAGCTTTAGAGTTGATTCCGTTCAATGGCGATCCCGCTCGCTGGCCGCTTTTCTATCAGAATTTTAAAGAAATGATTCACGACAACAAACATCTTTCGGACGCCGAAAGAGTTCAATACCTAGTCTCGAAACTATCGGGGCCAGTTTCCTCTATTACCGCGGGAATCCTACCCGTTGCTTCTAACTACCACATCATATGGAAGTTACTTGTTGATAAATATCAAGATGAGCGTACTTTAGGTACTCAGTACTTAGATAAGATGTTTAATTTCAAACCCATCGCGACCGCTTCCCCTCATAACCTAGACTCATTCATAGAACAATATAGTGCATCCGTCGCAGCTCTTAAAGCACTGAAAATAACCGATTTAGCCGATTTTATTGTTACGCATATCGCTCTGAACAAACTGGATAAAGATACTGTTCAATTGTTCGAACAAAGTTGCCGCTCAGAAAAGATACCTAAATTCACTTCGCTCGAAACCTTTGTCAAAGACCAAAGTAAAATACTCGCCCGTACGCAATTAAACATTAAACCGCAAACAAATACTTTCTTCGAATCCGCTAAAACGCATCAAAATAACTCGCATAAATACAACGCACCCTCGAAGCCGCAAAATAATTACTCTCAAAACACCGCTTACAAAAACAAAACTCTTCAATCATACGTGCTGAATAACTCGCAAACTATACCGCAACCGCAAATACCGCAATATCCGCAATCTAATTCTCTCGCTCAAAACTCAATAAACATGCATACATGTATTGTTTGTCTAAATGAAAAACATCCACTTTACTTTTGTAAAAAGTTTAACGAGCTCGATGCTAACACTCGATACTCAATAGTAACGAAAAATTCATTCTGCAAAAATTGCCTCGGATTTCATGATATACAGTCATGCAAATCGACGAAAACCTGTGTCAAGTGTAATAGAAAACATCATTCATTATTGCATTTAGATAATTTTGTTTACCAATACCAACCTCGAAACAATAATCAACAACAAAACGCAAACGCAAGTACTCCGCGCGCTAATGTCATGTCGATTTCCGATACGCTTTCGGTAAGTGCGAGCGAGACGGCTATGCCCCCCTCGAGTCCAGCTCTCGGGATCGCCGCCAGCGCCGCCGCGGCGCAAGTCCCCGCGACCGTTCAGTATACGTCAAACGCCGCGCATGCTGATAAGCAGCAATCGTTTGATATGCAACAGACTTCACATTGTTTTTTAACTTCCGAGACCAAAACAAACGCGAGTTTTTATAATGACGTAGTGCCTACTGCGTGTGTTGACGTGTTAAACAGTGAAGTGAAACCCTCTCAAATAAGAGTCTTGTTAGACACAGGTTCGACCGCGAATTTTGTTACCGAAGATTGTTGTAAACGATTGAAGTTAAAAGTGCATTATCAATCTTCTTCCGTACACGGAATAGGAATGTCGGTGAAACCAGTGTTGGGTTATACGGTGATAGTGTTTCGATCGCGAACGGATTATCGCTGTCAATATTCGATCAAGGCCGCTGTTGTACAACAAATCACAGGTAATTTACCTACCGCTCGCTTAAATACGGCAATGTTGAAGTATTTTAAGGATATACCGCTCGCTGATGATCTGTTTTACGTGCCGTCAGGAATTGATTGCGTGATTGGATCAGGACTTTTCCCGCACCTGCTGTTATCAGGAAAGGTCACTCACCCCGACACGCGTGTCATCGCAATGCAGTCCACGCTGGGCTACATAGTGATGGGCGAAGCGGAAAGCGATTCGTATTCGTCACAAAACTCAAGTGTTTCGTTTCACGCGTTTATAGAAAACAGTGATGAGAAATTAGATAACGCGGTACAAAAATTCTGGAACTTAGAGTCTTTACCCGCGCGCAAAGTATTAAGTCCCGAAGAGCAACAATGTGAACAAATATTTAATGATACTGTGTCCCGCGAATCTGATGGTAGATATGTTGTCTCATTGCCTTTCTCTGATGATCCGCGACAGTTAGGTGACTCATACAAAAACGCGAAACGCCGGCTTTTGTCACTCGAACGCAAATTAGACTCGAACTCTGACTTGCGCTCGGGTTATAATGCTACAGTACAGGATTATATTGATAAAGGATTTTTAACAAAAGTTTCTGAACCTCAAGCCCCATCTCTCTCTTATCATATACCGCACAGAGCAGTATATCGCCCTGATAAAGATACCTCAAAAATAAGAATTGTATTAGATGCTAGTTCGAAAACATCCTCTGGCAAAAGCCTTAATGACATTTTACACTGTGGTCCCAATCTGCAAACAAATATATTTGATTTGTTAGTTAATCTTCGGCTCTTTGCTGTAGCTATCTCGGGAGATCTGGAAAAAATGTATTTTCAGTTAAAGTTAATTACAGAACATAAATCTTTTCAAAGAATATTATTCAGATTCCATGCTGATCGCGACCCTATTGAAACTTATGAGTTTCAACGTATTTCTTTTGGATTAAAGTGCTCACCTTACCTTGCGATGCGAGTAGTCCGCCAGCTTGCTCTCGATGAAGGCCATAAATATCCTGAAGCTGCACGCGTTGCTCCGCTCTACTCTTATATGGATGATTTCATTCACTCTGTGTCTTCACCTAATGAAGCACTGCAATTATATGATCAACTGGTCAATATGTTTGCCAGTGGTGGTTTTAACTTAACCAAATTTATATCAAACTCACCTCAATTCTTGCAGAGTATACCTCCAGAATCACGCGCCTCGAAAAATTTAAATTTTGACTCTGAGTCTGAGACCAAATTAATAGGACTCAGATGGGACCCAGTGAAAGATTGTTTTACTTTTAAAGTGACTATTTCTGAAAATGATAAATGTACTAAACGGTCTATTCTCTCAAAGACAGCCGCTCTCTATGACCCATTAGGTCTGCTTGCTCCTCTCACCGCTTATATGAAACTTTTAGTACAAGAGTGCTGGAAGCGCGATTTGTCCTGGGATGATGATGTCCCTAGCGATATCTATAAAGTTTGGTTGCAAATACAAAATGAACTCTCTAACCTTTCTGAAATAAAAATACCTAGACATGTAGGTATAGTTGCAAACTCTTACATCACTCTTTTAGGATTTGCAGACTCAAGTGAAAAATGTTATGGTGCTGTTGTATATCTAAGAATAGGTTCACTTACCTCTCACGCCTCGAGTGTGTCGCTGTTATGTGCTCGCTCGCGCCTCGCACCGCTTAAAAAGATTACCCTCGCGCGTCTCGAGTTATGCGCAGCGCATCTCCTCTCTCAGCTCATACAGGCTGTATTAAAAACTGTAAATGCTAGATGCCAAGTTGATACCATACTCGCTTTCTCGGATTCTACCATTACTTTGGCATGGATCCACTCCTCACCTCACAGGTGGCAAACATTCATTGCCAACCGTACCTCCGCTATACAAGAAATTCTTGCCCCACAATTTTGGCATCACATTCCCGGCCATGAGAATCCAAGTGATTTAATTTCGCGCCCTGTTACTCCAAATAAATTAATAAATAATCAAACTTGGTTTCAAGGCCCCCAGTGGCTTTCACTTCCATATTGTCAATGGCCTGTGAGCTCATTTAATAAAGAAACTGTTCCCGCTGTCATGCCAGAATCTAAGTCTGTGTCTCTACTACAAACAATAAATCCAGACCAAGAATTAAACCCACTATTGTCACTATCACAACGCATGTCCAAATGGACTAAATTAATAAATGCTGTAGTTTATGTCTTAAGATTTGCAAAAATACTGAATAATAAGGGACATATAACTGTATCGGAGTTAGAAACTGCTGAGACTCATTTAATAAAAGCTGTTCAAAATAAACACTTCTCTTCAGATATTAACGCTATAAATACAAATAAGGCTCTCCGCACCCCTATGAGAAAATTAAATGCTTTTATTGATGAGGATGGTATCCTACGAGTAGGTGGACGTTTACACAACGCTCCCATGGCCTATGAACAGAAGCACCCAATACTCATTCCTGCTAGGGACAAAATAGCTTGTTTATTAGTAGATCATTATCATCGTACCAACCTCCACACTGGACCTAGTTTAGTTCTCGGTCTTTTAAGGCATAAATACTGGTTGTTACCAGCGCGCAGTTTAGTTCGCAAAATAATTCACTCTTGTAACAAATGTTTTAAACATAAACCCAAAGAGTTGCATCCTTTGATGGGTAATTTACCTGAGTTTCGAGTCACTCAACAAAAATGTTTTTCGAAATGTGGAGTGGACTATATGGGTCCGCTCTATATAACGCTAGGCAAAAGGCGAGGTATCAAAAGCCAAAAGGCTTATGTGTGTTTGTTTGTGGATTTAATCTCTAAAGCGATCCATTTAGAGTTAGTTTCGGATCTGTCAACGGAAATGTACATTGCCGCATTTAAACGCTTCATCTCTCGCAGAGGCCCAGTGTCTCTTATTCTCAGTGACGGTGGTAAGAATTTCATAGGCGCTCGTAATCAATTTAACGAAATTTATTTGAAAGTTTGTTCCGAGGAATTTAATAAAGCACTCATCCGCGAGTTAACTCCGCAAAAAATTGAATTCAAAATCAACCCCCCATACGCCCCCCATATGGGCGGATTGTGGGAAGGAAACGTTAAATGCGTTAAGACTCATTTGTATAAAGTGATTGGTTCTCAAATTTTGACTTACGAAGAGTTAAACACCGTGCTTATTCAGATTGAGGCACTTATGAACTCCAGACCCTTGTGTGTTCTTAGTAGTGACCCGTCCGAGCCTTTAGCCCTCACTCCCTCACATTTTTTAAATTTAACCCCCTTAAAGTACATTCCTGCCGAAAATTTAGATGACATTCCTGTCAATCGCTTACAAAGATATAAATTAATTGATAAAATGGTCCAGTCCTACTGGCAAAGATGGCACATTGAATATCTTACCTCATTACAAACTCGCGAAAAATGGAACACTCTTTCAAATCCTGTAAAAAAGGGTCAGGTAGTTATCGTCAGAGAAGAAAAACTACCCCTTCTCTGTTGGCCTCTTGCTGTGGTAGAGGAGACTTACCCTGGTAACGATGGTATCACTCGGGTTGTAAAGGTCAAAACTAAAACTGGTACTTACATTCGTCCTGTGGTACGTGTGTGCCCACTTCCCACTCAATAATATAACAGCTAATTGTAATAAACTTGTTAGATTTAGTGTTAGAATAAAAGTTAAAATTAATTTTAGACATAATAAAATTTTGGTCCGCTACTTAGTATAAAAATTTAACAATTGTTTAGTTCTCAATTTGCTTAAAGTTACAAATATCTACTTACCTCTGCATACTTGCATACCGATAAAAACTGTATTTACTTCGAAATTAACTTAGAAAAAATTAAAATTAAGTTTTAGTTAGAATGTACTCTCTTAAACTTTATTTCTGAGCTTCAATGTTGGAGTATCACTCCAAGGCGGGGGAGTATGGTTTGGCCGAATGTATAACAATAATAAAAATAACAGAACACTTCATTTACAAACACATCCTATCAAACTTTCCTCTGAACGCACCCCCATTTACCTCTCTGACGTTGGCAACACTGTGTGACGTCACTTCGTTCGCCGCCGCAACACGCGCATACGCCTCTCCCGCGAAAAATTACAAAATAAACAATATAAACTCAACAAGCCTGTGATTAAGGTGAATTCAGTGCAGTGCTGTGGACCTAGTGCATCTAATTTAAATTTTCAAGCTTTTCTGAGGGTGGATCCAGAACCAGTGCGCCGTACAGATAAAAGAGAAGGTAATCCCTACTAATCCTTCTTAAATTTCCTCCACTACTTACTACATCGGAACTACAGGCTGCTCACAATTTAATAATCAAAAACGTTCAAGCATCAGAGTTTAAAGACGACATATATCAATTGAAGAAAAACAAGCATGTGCGAAGTACTAGCAAATTATCATGTTTAAACCCGTTCCTCGATGAGTACGAAATTTTGCGAGTTGGCGGACGGTTACAAAACTCATACATAAGTTTTTCTGCGAAACATCCTGTACTTTTGCCTTCGCGTTGCAGGGTTACTGAACTAATTATTAAAGAAGCACATACTTTGACACTACACGGTGGACCCCGACTCACGCTGTCATTTATCAGAGAGCGTTACTGGATTACCAGCGGCATCCAAACTGTGAAGAAGCAGCTTCGTTTGTGTGTCAAGTGCAGACGGTACAGTCAACAAACAAACGAGCAAATCATGGCTAATTTACCAACTCCACGAGTCACACCTTCTCGCCCGTTCACCAACACCGGCGTAGATTTCACGGGTCATGTGGACATCAAAGCCAATAAGGGTAGAGGTATCAAGACCACGAAAGGTTATGTGGCCGTCTTCGTCTGCCTAGCGACCAAGGCGACTCATCTTGAATTGGTATCGGATTTGAGTACACCAGCGTTCCTCGCAGCTTTTCGGCGTATGTGCGCTCGACGAGGCACTCCTCAGCACATGTACTCCGACTGTGGAACCAACTTTGTAGGCGCAGCTCGTGTACTGCAACAGGAATACAAGGCGATCCTGAAAGCCATGGACACTAACTGCCTGAAAACCTTCAATGATATGGGAGTCTCGTGGCATTTCAACGTGCCTGCGAATGCGTCCGCAGGAGGATTATGGGAAGCTGCAGTTAAGAGTATGAAGTTTCATCTGAAGCGGGTGTTGGGAGAGCAGAAGCTTACTTATGAAGAATTTATCACCCTGTTGCACCAAATAGAAGCGTGCATGAATTCACGCCCCTTATGCCAGCTAACCGAAGATCCTGAAAATGAATACCTAACGCCTGGTCATTTTCTGGTAGGTGGCTCGCTGATATCAAGACCCCAAACAGACCCCGACAATATTCATCTTCCCACGCGTTGGCAGCTGGTTCAAAACATGAATAAATATTTCTGGAAGAAGTGGTCCGGTGAATATTTGCAGCAGTTACAAGCGAGGTCTAAGTGGAGAACACCTAGAAAAAATTTAGAGGTCAACGACATAGTTATCATACAGGAGGATAACCTCCCACCTGGGAAATGGGCGCTGGGACGGGTGCAAGAAGTGTACCCTGGTAAGGACGGTTTTGTAAGAGCTGTGTCCTTAAAAACACAAAACAAAACCATGAAGCGTCCCATCAAGAAGCTCATTCTGCTTCCCACCCGTGTAGACAGCACACAGACAACAACAAATGAAGCAAGTAAGGCACAGACACTTCAAATTTCACAGCAAGGTGGCATTAAATCTCGTCGTAAGAAATGTGCCTTTGCCCACCTTGTGTCGATAATGTTATTTCTGTTTCTTGGGCTCGTATCATCAAGTACACAAAGCGATGTACTTTGCAATACCACCGCTTTAAACGAATATCAAACTTTGTATTTTGATAAGATAGCCGATTTGCAGCATATCAGAGATGAATGGAAATTAATCATTTATTACAATATGTCCTCATATTGGCATGAACTATCAGAAATAAAATCTTACATTACCCATTTGAAGAGAGTGAGCAACAATCTAGGCGCTCAGTACGAAAGCATCATAAGACAACTTTATCATGACGTAAACGAAATTGATCACCTAAACAGCCTTCTCACCAATCAAAACAAAAGGCAAAAGAGAGGACTCGTAGACGGCGTTGGTTACTTGGCGAATTCCCTGTTTGGCGTTCTAGATGAAAGATTCGCAGAACAGTATAAAAGAGACATCGAAAGGGGATCTCTCAATGAAAACCATCTTCAAAATCTCATAAAGAATCAGACACTTATCATTGAATCTGAGTATAACATTCTACGTCGCAACGAGAACACTATGAACAAGCAACTTACGTTCATTAAGGAACATCTCCGAAATATATCGCTGGAAGTTGGTCAGGATCGGATAGAAATAAAAAATCATCTTTACACCATGTCGTCCGCACTCGCTGCTACAATAATTTTATCAAATCTGAGACGTATACAGCAAACAATGATAAACACGGTGACAGATATCAGACATGGCCGCATCGACGCTCACTTGTTTCCACCAGAGCAACTAGAAGAACAAATCAACATCATTCAAGGTCAGCTGAATGGCGAACTTAAAACGCCCACAGACAAGTACAACATACGGCAGTTATACCGACTGCTAAAGGTGTTTGCCAGAGTCGTCGAAGATTACCTCATAATTGAAGTACGAATTCCCCTTGTCAGTAACGAAATATACGAGCTGGATCATATTATCACTCTACCGCAGAAGAAGAGCAACAACACACAGTATATCACCCCGACATTCCCCTACATTGCCTTCAACCTAAAAAGAGAGTCGGTGTTCTTCTTATCATATAATGACATACAAGGATGTATGCATACTCAAATGGACAGACTCCTGTGCATCATCGACAAGCCTATTTACGATCTAAAAATAAAACAATCTATCTGTGACATAATGTTAGTAAACACAGAGTCAAACGATCAAACACCGTGCGCCGTACACTTATCGCCGTGCAGCGCCGACAAGTGGATCAAATTACACCGGCAAAACAGGTGGCTATTCTCATGTTGCAGCGAATGCAAAGTGAGCATTTTCTGCACAACCGGCATGGAGATAAAAACCATAACAGGGACCGGACTCCTTAGCCTAGGTCAGGGTTGCACTATCAAAGGAGACGTGTACACGATGCACTCGCATAATCACTTTCTAAACCAAATACAGAGGCAACCTGACCTCAACTGGATTCCTGAGATATCAGTTTTGAACTCTGTTATCAACACAAACATATCATATGTAGACCCTGCGCCCCCTTTGGAAAACCATCAAGATACCTGGGATAATTTGAAGGCGCAAATCGAAGGTCTGAAGCAAGCCTCCTCGATGCAACTCAGTACACACGACGTTCATCACTACACTATGCTGTACATAATTTTGGGAGGATTGATACTGATGTGCGGAGCTATCCTCTATTTCTGGAGAAGGTGAAGGCTGCTTCTCTTGATACAACGCCAAGTGGAGGAAGTCACATCGAGGCCGGTGCCCCTGCCGCGCTCTAGCAGCACCACCAGCGTGCACAAAGGGTCGTCGCCCCTCGCACCCCGCATCAAATTTGAAGTGCCCAGGGCAAGCGAAGATTTCGATGTTATAGTATAAATTTAAGTATCTAAGTACCTAACTACCTTGGCTTGTATAAATGGATATTGCCTTATCATAATTTGTTCTCTATAAGTTTAATATTATTTGCTTCTTGCCTAATTATCTGGACATTGCTTTATCATTTGGTCTTATAGTATAAGTTTAGAAATTAGCTGCTTCTTCTTTCTTTAAGTCGGCAAGATGTACGGTGAATCGTACGTATGTAAGCAATTAGTATAAACAATGCGGTAATCTAGGTCATTTTACATGTATTTAATTATAACAGATCAGTGCAATAAACGCATTCAATTAGCGCGGTCGTTTACTTGTTACCTGCCGCCCTAAATCAGTATCATCGTGTATCATTTATCATTACTTATCAATATCATTTTAGTGTAGCCACTTACAACGCTACAGCTGTACATTGCTGGCAATTTAAATTTTGTTAGAAAATTAATACATTCTGAATTTTAGTTCATTAATTAAATTAAGGTCATAATTAAGTTAAAGAACGATGTTACTTAACTGTGCTTTAATTAATGCCCGCATGCCGGTAACACACTGTATATATACCTAACGTTAATTTGCTCATCCCTAAAACCTTTCAAGGATATCAATAATATTTATCAAATTTACAACGAAAACTTCGTTAATAAGGCGTCTATAAGGTTTGTACTTAAATCAGTAGATATAAGTCAGACAAATTACATAATTTAAATAGTATTTTCTTATGTTTTCGCGACTTGTAGACAATGAAATTAAACAATTTAAACGGTTTCTATCGCGTAACTTATCCAATTCTCGACGTTTCGAGCCCTTTGCAGTTCACATGTTCACGGTTAGACTGACAAAAACTTAGAATTCAAACTAACCAATTTTGAAAAAAAAATCAAAATTAAAAAACTAAATATGTGATCGTTCCAATTAAGGCAATAAGACTACAGACACTACCAACGCTTCCGAAATGGCATCTGCTGAGAAGAATGCGCCGCAAGAAACTCAGCATTAAGCCCTTTTTTCAACAAAATAATGAAAAAAAAATTGCATACAAGAAGTTACATAAAGATCAAAAAAAAATACCAGAATGGTAATTGAATAATTAGAATAAAAATACCAACAGTCATACAATCTTATGCCACATATTTATTACATCATTTATTTAAGTGTTTATTACTTATAGTAAATATTCAATAAAGAAAGCGAAATTGCGCTTAATCTTTTATTTTAATCGAATCTACTTAACTAAGTATACATAATTAATTCATATTAATATTATCGTTAGTCTGTATGATGTATTTTTCATTAACGAGAAAATAATGAATACGACATTGGCAGGAAATAATACACGCGAATTCAAATTTTTTACAGACATAACATTTAAAATGAAACCTGTCAAGAATACCTTGGAATTTTAGCGCGACGGATTAACATAACAGTCTAAATACAAATACCTGGGGTGCAATGTTTGAATCTCACCAGGTGACTAGAGCTCACCAAAATGGCCGAATCTCTATGAAAAACGGCTATTTTGGTGAGCTTTAGTTACCCGGTGAGATTCAAATGCAATTTTTGAATCTCACCAGGTGACTAAAGCTCATCAAAATGGCGGTATTTATCTGAAAAACGGCCATTTTGGTTAGCTTCAGTCACCCAGTGAGATTCAAAAATGGCACTCCTGGTTAGCAGGCGCACGGCTAACATATTTTATGTCTCTTATTGTTTGTTACATTTTGTACAGACGATTGACTTAAGCTCGCTAATCCACAAATGATTGTTTGTGATTTATGATTACGTCGTTTGTCTTTACTTATGTTTCATCTTGAGCATCTGGGATTAACTTTAAAGCGTCGCTTCTCGCTTTAAGACTTCGGTTACACGCTAATTCTAGCGTCAGTTCAGTCCATCATTCCGGTATAGTTTTGACTGATGCCAGAATGATGACAAATGGATTCGGTTGGGATCAGGGGTGTAATTTTTGAATCTCACCAGGTGACTAGAACTCACCAAAATGACCGAATCTCTATGAAAAACGGCTATTTTGGTGAGCTTTAATTGCCCGGTGAGATTCAAATGCAATTTTTGAATCTCTTTAGGTGACTAAATCTCACCAAAATGCTTTGAGCTTTAGTCACCAGTGAGATTCAAAAATCGCACTCCAGTTCAGACTGACGCGACACGAGACAGGTTACACGATAATTCTCTCGTCATTCTGACCAGAATGATGGACTGAACTGACGACAGAATGAGCGTGTAACCGAATTCTAAGAAAATATATTCTAGCAAAGAGCGCCATTTTTTAAGAATTTGAAGCTAAGAAATTAAAGTATATAAGTAGGTAGGATTAAAAAAAAACTTTTGATAATTTTCGTGCAGTATCCGGATCTAGAACCTTTAGAGCTTTGAAGCTTTTTTATTTGTATCTTTAAATTATTATGATACCTCAAAGTTTTCACGATATCTTGGTTTTCTTGCAAATACATAGCTATTATTCGATCATTTACGATGAAGAACTACTTCTTCTCTGTTCGCATGCATGGGCGCTATAAGACTATGGCATGAGCTATCTCTCTCGCTGGGCGGCATAGTTTTCGGTTCTTAGTTTCCTCAGTTGGGCCAATCAGCAATTTGACTCACACTTTGTAAGCTTCTGCTGTTACGAAAATAAAATGTCTTGTACGTTACCACAAAATCATGTTTCCAAAAAGATATTTGAGTGTTCAATAGGTTCAACTCACGTAGGATAACATGAATTAACGTACGCCAACATTTAATACAAACGGTTCACTCACGTATTTAGAGTCGAGAATTGAAATTATACAATCCGTGAATGATCCGTTTGTGTTAATATGTAGCTACGAGTCTCGCGATAGTTTTATGTACACCAATGTCCATTATAGGAAAATCATTTATACCAATAAAAATCTGCAGTTGTTTTTCAAATTTTGCTGACAGATATGGGTAGGTAGTATGTGTAAAAAGTTGACAAAACTTAGACATAACTAGTATGAGTAAAAAGTTTACTGGTTCAGTCACCAACGAAAAATCTGCGTCGTAATTAGTTCATCGGGTCCACATCCAGACGAGGCTTTAAAGGGGGATCGCTTCCCATGAGGCGGGAGTTTTGAAAATGTTGTAGTTTTTAATTTGTTGTGGGTAAATAGTGTGACTTTTTATCAATTCAAGTAGATTCCCGGTAACAAAACACTGTTTTTTAAGCGATTGTGTTATGATTTTGGAAAATCTAGTTACTAGTTTTAAATAATGGTACACTTTATGTTTCGACTGACTCTTACGCACTTCATTCACAATTATTTAAAATCAACAGCTTGAAATTCCAAAAACAAAACACAGTGCCTTACGAAATAGTGTTTTACTACCGGAAAACTATTTGAATTGATATAAAAACACACCATTTAAAAACTGTGAAAAATTCGACATTCCCGCCTCATACGCAGCGATCTACCTTTTCAACTTATAATTATTTTAATGGCATCCATCATGGCTTTAATGACCATATCTGAACGTTACATTTTTATATTTATATTCTATTTTTCCGGTTTCAGCTCAAAATATTATTATTCGATGGAAAGTCCAATTTCAAAACAATTGTCTAAATTCAATACTATGTAAATACTTTCGAACTGGCTATCTACAATATCCACAGTTTTTTAAGTTGGTAATTTGGTATAAGTGTTATATTAATTAAAACCTATGTGCTTAGTTAATGATACAAAATTCAAATCTATTGTCAAGAAGACATTAATTTATCGGGTGTAATATAAAATCAATGACTATATCTTGGACAGGGATGTATGGAAATGATCCCGACTTGTACCTATTGGCGATCCTTGGCTCTAAATATTGTACACCTACTGTGTTAAATTGTAAATTTTTTTAGTTATTTAAGATGTCAAATACCCATGAAATACCATTGTAGTTTTGATTTATTTAAAAACTAACACCTCGTTGAGTTTCTTGCCGGTATCTTCTCATCAGAAGTTTTTCCGAACCGGTGGTAAATTTTATGACATTCATAAGTGCTTTCTGTAAGCCTAATCTGAATAAAAATATTTTGACTTTGAGTTAGAAATTCATTTATTTCATATATTTTTTAATTTAATTTAACTGCCGACTACCCTACCCAATTTTATCGAGGGATTCTGCAATGAAAAACGCATTTTTCAATTTACAAAATTTATTAAGTACATTCAAAAAATACAAAGAGTTAACAAACTAGCCTAAAATACTGTAGGTAGATGATCTTCCCTCCATTCATCATTACCTGGAACAAAAAACAGTGATTAAAAAATGATTAATAATACTTTTTATCTTTGTTTATTTAGGGGCTTAATTTGCTTTGATCAAAACTGAACATGTCAGCCCCATTATAAAACAATAATAAAACTGTGAGGAATTCCTATGGACTGTATAAATAAAGATGTAAAAATGAGAATAATGCTAATTTAATGAATAAAATATATTTACAATATGGGTGAACCTCGTGGCAGCAGCCTCAGCGGATGGCGAACGAATGACTCCAAAAACTCTTCGAGCTGGGCTGCTGTCACGAGGTCTTACACTGGCCAGTAATATAAATATATATACAAGTACAAAAGCAAAGAGGCCTGCTTGTCCTTCACAAATACCTAAAAGAAGATATTCCAGTCTCAGACTAACGAAGACTATGTCTTGCGCTGTCGAAAAGTTAGCCTGATTATGTAGGAAGTGCCACTAATAAAAGACGATTTTAATTACTCTAACATTATACAAATAAATAAACTTACCAAGTGTATTATTATCTACGATCCATCAGGTGATTGAATACCTGACGGCAATTGAATTTCATCGCGGAGAAGCGACCGCATATACTGCACCCGCTCTATTAGTTCCTGAAAAATAAGACCAAATTAGTAACAAATAAATGGCCAAGATGGCGAAAGGCTCATAGTGACAAGAATATCGGCTCATCGCTGCACTGGGGCCAGCGCAATGGCATTGCTGCACGTGCGAATGAATAAGCTATACGATAGACAGAGAGTCATATAGTAGGACGCTTCATTTACCTAAACGCTGTTTTATTTCGAAGTAAAACTTCTGCACTTAGACTATTATTTATTCTGTGGGCCAACAGACTTTGTGATACAGAATATTTTAGCAGTCCTCGACCCAGTGGAACAGAGTGTGATTCAGCTCATAAATAAAGAAAAATATAAAGTTTATTTTACCTGTTGCTCCTTTTCACAAAACGGTATTTCCGGCCGCCAGTCCAACTCAGTGTCAAGTTCTGCCTGGAGTTCGCTACATTTGAAATTAACTTCATTGAGCTGAAGCTGAAAAAAAATTCAAACGTTAAAAAACCACACAAAGTACAAACTGTGAATTTACCCCATTTGTCACGATATCGCTTTTGTCACGATTTAGCTACCACGGGTTGTCATCAGACGGTTAAGATGTTCCATTAGACTAGGATGCTGTTTTCTGAACACTATCTTATAAAATTGTAACGAAAAAACCAAATGGCTTTGAACTCTCACCTTTAAAGTCTTGGCAGCCTGGATAGTTGTCTCGCGCACTTCGTTTAAGGATTGCAAGTTGGCTATAGCACCTTTGCACCGTTCCTGCATTTCCTCCAACTGCCCGCGCACCTGCCCTCGCGCACTCATGCACCCTTGCACTGAAACAGAAAAATTCAATTAGCAATGGGAGCTACGCATAATATCATGCACCGATTATTGTTAAAACATTTCCTTTTTAACAATATAATTTGATCACATCTTAATGTCCGATCTAAAGTAATACTTACACATTTCAGAGCACCAAGTCTGGTGAACCCGGTACTGCTGTTGAACTATCTGTAGCGGTGTCGGGGGCGGAGGCTCCCGGATCACGTCCTTAGAAAAAACAAATATTGAATAATTGATACAAGGTTTTCACGTACATAAAATAACAAATAAAACACAAATAAATTATGATAAATTTTAAATTCCTTACAATATTGACAGTGGAGTCAGGCTCGCAAAATTGCGAATCGACGACCACGTTCTCCATCGCGAACACAAACTGAATTTAACAAAGTTTAAATGACAGCGGACAACTGTTCTGAGCTGATCACAAGTTGGTTGTGAAAAACATTTTGACTGGAATTGCATTTTATATCCATACAAGTGTAAAGGTTCTGCTGGGAGTGATACACCAACACTGCTTATTGGTAATAACATTTCCAGGAAATTTTATGTCAGGTAGATAATAGCTCGTTACTGTTGACTAATGACCTTTAATCCCATTATTTTCAAGTGGCGAACCAAAACAAATTTCAATTTCCCACGGGTGCAATTTACTAATTTGAAAAATAATTTGAATGTATCTTGCATTAAAACTTTTCGTGAAAAATATCTTGAAACTAGCTGACCCGGCGAACTTTGTTCCGCCTTAGACGCCATAAATGAGCAGATTTTTGATTTTTTCTTTCATAAGAACCTTCTCCTGATAATAACGAACAGAACAAAAAAAGAATTAGCGAAATCGGTCCAGCCGTTCAGGCGTGATGTCGTGACCAAGGGAAATAGGGATTCATTTTTATATATATAGATTACAGTGAGAACTGTATCAACATACGTTGCATGGTGTAGAAGGATCTAGGCGGCCAAAGATATAAGGACAGACAGAGACGGATAGCCACTTCGGTTTACACTATATAAAGAAAAAAGGGAGACAAAAAATTGTGACGTAACTGCGAGTACAGTCAAGGAAATTGAAACACGTACCACCGTAGAACCTAGTCGAAGAGACAAACGCATGACATTTGTATGGCATAGCCTGGCGTTTAACGCGTCGCGTCATTGCGATAGGTTTCTAAGGTGGTACGTGAACATATTTCCCCTACTGTACCTACTGCGACGCCGTAGGATAAAGCGTGGAATTCAGGTAGCTTTCAAAGGAGAAAATTGACTGCTAAGTATTTTTTATTTCTGTCACATTTTGAGGATTCTATTGTTCAACATGTGAGAGGCCGTTTTTTTTCAAATTTTTATTTAAATAAAAATTTAAAAGAAGCTTGACGACACGCTGCGCACGACTTGCTACTCTGTTACTGAGCTATTTATTTATTCGTAAGACATTTCAATACAACAAAATAAAAGCCTAATAACAATTACATGTCATCCTACCAATAATGGTTAAACATGAAAACCTACGTTAATTGTAATTAACATCTACCTGTTAATGTTTACAGCAAATAAATGATTCTTATTCTTATAAAAATTAACCATAACACAACTAAAACAAACCCCTTCAAACACAATATGTGTGAGTACTCTCACTCAGTGAGTTACGTGACGTCACTCGGGTTTAGGTTTTAGGTGTAGCTTTAAATTATAGTTCCTCTAGCTTTAGTGCAGGGGTGCGACTTTTGAATCTCATCGGGTGACTAAAGCTCGCCAAAATGGCCGTTTTTCATAGAGATTCGGCCATTTTGGTGAGCTCTAGTCACCTTGTGAGATTCAAAAATCGCACTCCATGGCCTCAATGAGAAGCTGCGTTGCTGCTTGTAGCAGCATATGCGAGTAGCGGTCCCATGTAGCATCAATGTATGTATGTATGTATGACTCTTTATTGTACTAAACACATAAAATAACAGATAACAGGACAAAACAGATGTACAAAGGCGAACTTATCCCTTTAAGGGATCTCTTCCACCACCAACCAACCAACCTTTAAGCGCTTGACAGGACCCAAGATCTAGAGTAGACACACAGAAAAGATAAAGAAAAAGCAAACTAAGCAAAACCTACTAAACTTCATATCATATAATACATAAAATATTCACATAGTATTTTATTTGTGTCTCTAATTAATCATGAACTGAATAAATATTTGGTTTTTTTATTTAACAAATAAAAATATATTAAGTATTTGATGAATGATCTCTTTCTTTCCATTAAAATAACAAAATTTAGTATCTGGCGTTCCAGCATTTGTGCGACCAAATTCTAGAATCGCACTCAGAACTACTATTTATATATTTTGAAACGTTTCCGTTGTATTTTTGCTGTTATATTTTTGTTTTAATTTGTGGGATGGTCGTTCATAATACAGTCACATACGCATGAAACAATATATGTATTTCTGTATTTGGTTACATGTCTTAGTGATATAAGTGTCGCTTCTCACTGAACCACTAGAAAGACTTACAATATGTTATTATTCCACTTAATCAATTTATGCTTAAAATAAACTGTGATACTTAAAGTCAAATATAAAACGTGTCCCTAGCCTATGGATAAAAATTAATACTAGACAGCTTAGATTTGTTTAAATTAAAAGAACAACTGCAGGCTAGGGACACGTTAAATTATTTGCATTAGGTACACACATATTGGTCTGCAAAGCTACTCCAATCGGAAGATTCAAAGTTAAAGATAAAATGAAATGCGCACACATTTTTAAACTAATCTTGGATTGCTTAGATTAAGTATTCTACGACTCCATTCAACTTAACAATTATACGTTTAAAACGGCTGATGTTGAAATGCATTATTACATATACCTATCGTAAATCTGCTCATCCCTTAAACCTTTGAGAAACATCAGAATTAAATACGAAAAACACTACGAAAAAGTTCGTTTTTAAAGTGGTTTTTCCTTAAGGAAATCAATCAGTGGGTATAAGTCTTACACAATTTATTTAGTTTCTATTTATTATAATAAGTATTTGATAAAGTTCGCAGAAAATGGCGCTTAAGTAGGTATTTACCTAAATCAAATTTACTTCCTTCAACAGTTATACATCAATTAAATAGTAATTTATTATTAAAATGTTGCTGCTTAGCATGCAGGCGCACGGCTAGGGCAAATTAGACCGGATTAGCATAATTAATGACTCTTATTGTTTGACTATTTAGTCAAACAATAAGAGTCATTAATTATGCTAACATTTTTACCCAGACGACAACGCAACGGGCGTTGTTCGTTAAACAGGCAATTGACTTAAGCTCGCTATAAGATCCTCAAATGATTGTTTTTATTGTCATTATCTGTGCTTTAAGTGATGTAAATTATGTCCGTTTGACTTTTCTTTCGTTACATCTTGAGCATCTGGAATTAACGAGAAGCACCACTTACCGCTTCAAGAAAACATGTTTTTATAAATAGCGCCATTTTTAAGAATTTCAAGCTTGGCAATTAGAGTAGGTACGAAAAAATAATGTTCCTACTTTAAAAATGCTTTACCGTATGTCTACTTATGTTAACGCGTACCTACCTACGCACGACGAGCTACTCTGCTAGAGAAAAATATGTTTTATATTTATTTTATTTATAAATACAGCCCAGTAAAAGCTTAAAGCATTTTCGCACGCTTAGTATTAAAGTGACCCATTTCTGAATATTACACGTCCCAAAATATCACCTTAATTAAAAGACATAGGGCTTAATTTTGGGAAATATCAAATTCAGAATTGAGTCACTTTAATACTAAGCGTGCGTTTTGTTCCAACATTTTCATAGCGCAAGCAGCTTAGTTTTCATTTAATAGGTATTTAAAAATCATTTTTAGGTCTCTCATATCATTTTTTTTTTAATGGCCGTTTTGAGTCTATGACGATTTAATGTTGGTTAGCAACCATTCTCACTTAATCCGAACTAAAAAATGAAAAAAAAGTAAAAAGTAAGTAAGTGTTAAAATAAAAAAGTAAATTTTAAAAATCAGAAACCCAACTGCGTAGAACGTAAATCAAAACTGAAAAGACTAAAACAAGACAAGTAGTCTGAAGTTCTGTTAAGTAATGTTAAATACCTACACCATTGCAATAGTTTCACGACCTTCAACAGTCGGGTTCAAAATGTAGATCGGCTCAAACCATCCCAGTAATGGGTACTAGGAAGATTTGAGCCGGTCTACATTTTTAATGGGTCCGGACAGGTGATTCACTTTGTAGGCAGTTGGGTTTTTTTTATTATATTAAATTAACTTTTGCGTCTTTTCTTCATAAGTGAGGTGAATCAATATTTTCTTTCTTCCTTGTAATATGTTGAAAGACAAAATTAATAAGATAGATTGCACATGTTTGTCTCACACACACATTTGATGGACTGAATACTAAAGGTACGCTTAGACCTACAAAATACCTGCTTCGGTGCACGGCTAGGGCAGATTAGACCGGATTAGTATATTTTATGGCTCCTATTGTTTGACTACATTTTGAAAGCATTTTTACCCAGATGACCTAACGGGCGTTGTTCGTCAAACAGGCAATTGACTTAAGCTCGCTAATTCACAAAAGACTGTTTGAGTTGTCATTGTTTGTGCTTTATTTAAGTTATGTTTACGTCGTTTGGCTTTACTAACGGTTAAAAGCCGCTTTTCGCTAGGAAATACACTTATGCAAAGAGTACATTTTTCTAAAAATTTCAGCCTGAGGACTAGAGCAGGTTAGAAAAAAATTGGCTTTCCTACTTTTAAAACTTGTCGAGATTTGACTTTATCCATTACTATCTGACAATGCCAATTTAAAATAATAAATGTTTTTTTTTTTGCTGGAAATGTATGAATTTATTATTACATTTAAAGGTTAGTGAATTTTCAAAACAATCCACCAGATTATGATTGTAAAAAAAACAGTATAGAAGAAAAGTTTCTGACAAAAACTAGCTACCTGCTTACACTTTTGGTGCATTTAAGTTACTATATGTTTTCCACTATCATGATTGCTTGGATGCTTGCCGAATTGCAATTTGCTTTAACCATACTCAATATAATAATATCACGCGAGCGACGCTCACGCTGTGGGTGAAATCTGGTCTAATAATAAATAATATTGAGGCAAAGATTTAATGGTTTATGATCTGAAAATTGTTTTAGAAATAGATAATTAAGTAATTGGAATATACAATACTGTGAGGGAAACATTCTAAGGAAACTTGCATCATGTAACAGTTGTTAGACCATGACTTCTTCGGATTCATCTCTCTATTTCTCTGTCGCTCAGGGGTGCAATTTTTGAATCTCACCAGGTGACTTGAGCTCACCAAAATGGCCGAATCTCTATGAAAAATGACTATTAAGGTGAGCTTTAGTAACCTGGTGAGATTCAAAAATTGCACCCCTGATGGCAACTACTCCAATGTACATAATAGCTGATCCGGCAATCTGGCATCAGAGCCAAAAGCGTACATTAGGTATCCCGAATGAAGCGGGTAAGAAACGGGAAAAATCGCTAAATAGGTAGGAAGACGATGACTGTAAAACGTCTATATTTTAATGATTTTATTTAACCCACCTTAAGAGTATTTATAATGCAAACTAATTTTATTTATTGTTGTAGTGAGAAAGTACCAATTACTTAATTTCTGTTTACAACTAACGACCGCCATTGCAGATTCTTACAATGCTCCCATGCTATTAAATTTCGTTTAGGTAGTAATAGCTGTTTAATTAAAACAGTTATTTGCACAATAGCCTTAAAAGCAAACTTAGTTTTCGTGCTTTCAAATAGGGAGTTGATGAATTGATGTTTATTGTTTTGTATCATTTCAATTCAATTTCCCCTTTTTAAACTAATCTTGGATTGCATAGATTATTCTACGTCTCCCTTCAACTTAACAAATATACGTATAAAAAGGCTGATGTTGAAATGCATTATAACACATACCTATCGTAAATCTGTTCATCCCTTAAACCTAAAAGATCGTTTTTAAAGTGGTTTTTCCTTAAATCAGTAGGTATAAGTCTTACATAATTTATTTAGTTTTTTATTTATTACAATAAGTATTTGACAAAGTTAGCAGAATTGCGCTTTAGTAGGTATTTACCTAATTCAAATTTACTTCCTTCAACAGTTATATATCTATTAAATAGTACATACATACATACATAAAATCACGCCTGTTTCCCAGAGGGGTAGGCAGAGACCACGGATTTCCATTTGCTACGATCCTGACATGCAACTTTCGCTTCACTGACTTTCATGACATTCTTCATGCATGCTCGTCGATTTAGGTATTAAATAGTAATTTATTATAAAAAAGTTTAAATACAATTGAACTAAATATTAATACCTATTATCGTTTGTCTGTATAATGTCCTTTTAGTAAGTAATGAATACGACATTGGTAGGAAATAATACATACCAATTTAGATATATTACTAGCACAAAATTTAAAATGAAACCTGACCAAAATACCTACCTTGGAATTTTAGTGTGACGTATTAGCAGAACAGTCTTAATACAGATGCCTGCTTAGTAGGAAGGCGCACGGGTAGGGCAAATTAGACCGGATTAGCATAATTTATGACTCTTATTGTTTGACTTAACTGTTGTAAACATTTTTACCCAGACGACCCAACGGGCGTTGTTCGTCAAACAGGCAATTGACTTAAGCTCGCTACTCCACAAAATATTGTTTGTGTTATTATTGTCTGTGCTTCAAGTTATATTTGCGTCGTTTGACCTAACTTTCGTTACATCTTGAGCATCTGGATTAACGAAAAGCGCCACTTCCCGCTTTAAGAAAACATGTTTTTAGAAATAGCGCCATATTAAAGAATTTCAAGCTTGGAAATTAGAGTAGGTTCGAAAAAATATCTTCCTACTTTTATCAATTTTTGTACAGTATCTGGATCTCAAACTCTCCGGTCTTAGATGCATTATTCTATTTGAATCGTTAGATAAGATTAAGTATTAGAAGTTCTCAAACTTTTAAATATATCGGGCTTTTCTATTTCGTTTTAACACTTAGCCATTATTTGGTCGTCCTTATGATGCAGAACTGCCTCTTTTCTGTTCGCATGCATGGGCTCTGTAAGATCTATCGATCGACCTCTCGCCTTACGGGTTAATTTTTGACCTTAGAGCGCTCGACATTTGCCAGCCACGAGCCAACTAAATACGCGAGAGTACGTTTTAGCCGGCGAAACAGATTTGTTAGGGTAAACAGTTGATTGGTTCAGTCACCAACAAAATATCTGCGCCGTAATTAGTTCATCGAGTTCACACGCAATGATTCTTTTTACTGACATCCATCATTGTTGTAATGCTCAACATTTGAGCTCATAATATGAATGTAAAATTAAATATTAAATTTATTTTTTCCAGCTTCAACTCAAAAATGTTAATATGTAGTTCGGTATCAAATGGAAAGTCCAATTTCAAAACACTTGCCTAAATTCAATGATGTGCCTACTACCTATATACTTTCGAAGTGGCTATCTATCGTTTTTTTAGGTAAGTAATTGGTTACAATCGATGTGCTTAGTTAGAAGTAGGTACCTACCTAATATTCATTTTATATGTTTAATGTTTATTAATTTTAGTTTAACTACAGACTTCCACCCTAGATCATCCCTACCCAATTTTACCAAGGTAAATACTGCAATGAAAAACACACTTTTCACTTTACAAAATTTATTAAAAACATACAAAAATAGAAAGAGTTAACAAACTAGCCTAAATACAGTAGGTAGGTAATCTTCTCTCCATTCATTACCTGGAACAAAAAAACAGTGTTTAGAAAAAGGAAAAGTAATACTTAAAAGAAGATATTCCAGTCTCAGACTAACTTAAGTCAGCCCGACTATGTAGAAGGTGCCACTAATAAAAACGCTTTTAATGACTCTAATATTGTACAAATGAAGAAACTTACCAAGTGCATAAGTATCTATGATCCGTCTGGTAGTTGAATGCCTGACGGCGATTGAATTTCAGCACGGAGCAGAGACCGCATATACTCCACCCTATCTTTCAGCTCCTGAAAAAAAGATAAAATTAATAACACCCACGAAAGGCCCGGAGTCATGAATTGCTGTAAGTATACAACATCCGAAATAATAAGTATATTCAAGTCAAGAACAAAACGAATTCCACGATATGGAAAAAAAGTGGCCATACACCTGCACCTGACAACAATAAAAGTTTGAACTTCGTAAAAAGAATGTTGTGGTAGTCCACAGTCTTTTTGAACATGGTAAAATTCAGCTCATAAAAAAGAAAATGAATGTGTCAATGTTTTTACCTGATGCTCTTTTTCACTAAATGTGATTTCCGGCCGCCATTTCATTTCAGTCTCGAGATCTTTCTCAAGTGCGCTGCACTTTGCGTTAACTTCTTCAATCTGAAGCTGAAAAAAAAAGAATTCAAACATTAAACAACGACATAGAGTACAAACTGTAGAATTTACCCCATTTGCCATCTCACTTAATTTAGCTAGCACGAAATGTCATCAAACGGTTAAAATGCAACTAGGCTTACATTACTTAACATTAGACTTAGGATAGGGTCTTCTGTCTTTGAATAAATACTATCTTATAAAAATATCAAGACAAAAATCAAATAGCTTTGAACTCTTACCTCAGCGCTCTTAGTGGCTTGGACAGTCGCCCCGCGCACGTCCTTTACCAATCGCAAGTTGGACATGGCACTTTCGGACCGCTCTCGCGCTTCCGAAAGCTGCTCTCGCACCTGCCCCCGCGCACTCATGCATCCTTGCACTGAAATATTTGGAAAGTTCAATTAGCGATGGGGGCTACACAACATTATTCACCGAATATTGTTTAGAACATTTCCGTTTTCATGTAAAAAGGAGAAAAAACCAGCTAGCGGGTCATCTAATGGGAAGTGATCAACACTTCCCATTAGATGACCCGAACCATTTCTCTCTGGTGCGCCAGCTATTCGACATATTTAACTATCTACTGCTACGGCAAAAATGATCTAATTAGAGCTATAAGAAGACACACGGATGCACTGAATGACAACATTTAAACCTGGTTAGTCAGGTAATTACACCTCGTTGAGTTTCTTGCCGGTATCTTCTCATCAGAGGTTTTTCCGAACCGGTGGTAAATTTTTTGACATTCATAAGTGCTACCTGTAAGCCTAATCTGAATAAAATATTTTGACTTTTGACTTTTGAAATGTTAGCGTCGCTGGAATACCTACAAAATGTAAATATTTTGAAATGAGCCCGACGATTTCTAAACGATGTAGCACAAATAACTGAAACAATTTTTTTATTACATCTTAATATCCTTTTTGAAGTAGATACTTACACATTTCGGAGCACCAAGCCTGGTGGTCCCGGTACTGCTGTTGGACTATCTGTACCGGTGTCCAGGGCAGAGGCTCCCGGACCACATCCTGTAAGAAAAAATATAATTATGCGCGAGTTCCATAAAACAAATTGTCTTTATCTTGGGAAAATTGTCCTTTTGTTATGATATCAGAAAAAAACTGTATGGGTACTTTTATTAAAAAAAGATAGTAGGTACATAAATTAGTAAATAAATATTACATAAAAAATCATACAAAACACCTATGTGTTTTGTGTAATTGTTTATATCATACTTATTTTTATCTAAGTACAACGACACATGAGTAGATAAATGAAGAATATTAAAATGACTTACAATATTAACAGTGCTGTCAGGCTCGCAAAATTGAATATCTTCAACCATGATTTTCGTCACTAACACAAACTGAATTTAGCAAACTTTAAATGACAACGGACAACTGTTCCGAGCTGATCACAAGTTGGTTGTGAAGAAAATTTTGACTAGAATCGCATTTTATACCCATACAAGGAAAAAGGTTCTGCTGGGAGTGATATACTACCAACACCGCCTATTCATAGTGCAGAAGGTGCACAATTGCATGTCCAGGTAAATTAGTTCCAGGTAGAAAAAAATCATGGCACTGCTTACTAATCACCTTTAATCCCATTATTTTCAACAACATTTTGAGAGACACTGCGACGCCTAGGGATAAACCGTGGAATTCAGGTAGCTATCCAAAAAGAAACTTACCAACATTTTTGTTTTCTTTTAATCATTAGTGAATTGTCCAATATTTGAGAGAAAGCTTTTTCCACATTTTTATATAGGTAAAAGTAAAAGTTACATAATAGCATAATATGTTTAAAAATGCTTTACCATATGTACCTAAATAATGTTAACGCGTACCTACCTCCGCACGACGAGCTACTCTGCTACAGAGAATTATTTTTTATATTTATTTCATTTATAAATACAGCCCAGTAAAAGCTTAAAGCATTTTGTTAAAACATTTTCATAGCGCAAGCAGCTTAGAAAGAAAATATATTTAGCGACCCCTTCTACTGACTGTTTCTAGGGTGTACTTACGTGTCAGATACATTTTATTTTCCAAATATCATGTTATATATTCATATACATAACATTTACATACGTATAAATCATTATCAATAAAAAATAAGTAACTGCGACTCCCTTAGGGCACGCGAAAAACTCTTGGCCTTCTAGGGCTTCTTGAAAAACTTTTGCTTAGAAAATCGATAAAAGCTTACAATGACAATAAAATACTATAAATACGTTATAAAAACTACTAATAACACAACTTAAACACGTACAAACACAATATCGGGATGTGTACACACACAGCGGGTTATGTGACGTTACCCGATTGCATTAGGTGAAAATTTAACCATAGGTTCCTTTAGTTAGTGTTTAGTGGGCCCCACTAAAAACAAAGCTTGTTTTTTCCTTTTAACCGACTGCGCGACGTAAAGGAGGGTAATGTGTTTATCAGCCTATATGTGTATGTTTGTTTGTATGTATGTATGTATGTTTGTTCCTTTGTGGCGATCTAGAGACCAAATGCGTGGGCCGATTTTAATGATTCTTACGTTAATATATATATCATTATCAACCTGACGCCATATTGTTAAGAAGAAAAAAATTAAAATCGACGAACTACTTTGAGTAGTATCATTTAATAGGTATTTAAAAATCATTTTTTAGGTCTCTCATATCATTTTTCTTTTTGAATGGCCGTTTTGAGTCTATAACGATTTAATGTTGGTTTGCAACCATTCTCACTTAATCCGAACTAAAAAGTGAAAAAAAAGTAAAAAGTAAGTAAGTGTTAAAATAAAAAAGTAAATTTAAAAAATCAGAAACCCAACTGCGTAGAAAGTAAATCAAAACTGAAAAGACTAAAACAAGACAAGTAGTCTGAAGTTCTGTTAAGTAATGTTAAATACCTACACCATTGCAATAGTTTCATGACCTTCAACAGTCGGGTTCAAAATGTAGACCGGCTCAAACCATCCCAGAAATGGGTACTAGTAAGATTTGAGCCGGTCTACATTTTTAATGGGTCCGGACTGGTGATTTACTTCTTACGCAGTTGGGTTTTTTGATTTTTTTAAATTTACTTTTGCATCTTTTCTTCATAAGTGAGGTGAATCAATATTTTCTTTCTTCCTTGTAATATGTTGAAAGACAAAATTAATAAGATAAATTGCACATGTTTGTCTCACACACACATTTGATGGACTGAATACTAAAGGTACGCTTAGATCTACAAAATACCTGCTTCAGATTAGACCGGATTAGTATATTTTATGGCTGCTATTGTTTGACTACATTTTGAAAGCATTTTTACCCAGATGACCTAACGGGCGTTGTTCGTCAAACAGGCAATTGACTTAAGCTCGCTAATTCACAAAAGACTGTTTGAGTTGTCATTGTTTGTGCTCTATTTAAGTTATGCTTACGTCGTTTGGCTTCACTAACGTTTAATCTTAACCGTTTGAAATTAAAGGCTAAAAGCCGCTTTTCGCTAGAAAATACATTTATGCAAAGAGTACATTTTTCTAAGAATTTCAGCCTGAGGACTAGAGCAGGTTAGAAAAAAATTGGTTTTCCTACTTTTAAAACTTGTCGGGACTTGACTTTATCCATTACTATCTGACAATGACAATTTAGTTCATACTACATACATAAAATCACGCCTGTTTGCCAGAGGGGTAGGCAGAGACCACGGATTTCCATTTGCTACGATCCTGACATACAACTTTCGCTTCACTGACTTTCATGACATTCTTCATGCATGCTCGTCGGTTTAGGTATTAAATAGTAATTTATTATAAAAAAGTTTAAATACAATTGAACTAAATATTAATACCTATTCTCGTTTGTGTGTCTGTATAATGTCCTTTTATTAAGTAATGAATACGACATTGGTAGGAAATAATACATACCAATTTAGATATTTTACTAGCACAAAATTTAAAATGAAACCTGACCAAAATACCTACCTTGGAATTTTAGTGTGACGTATTAGCAGAACAGTCTTAATACAGATGCCTACTTAGTAGGAAGGCGCACGGGTAGGGCAAATTAGACCGGATTAACATAATTTATGACTCTTATTGTTTGACTTAACTTTTGTAAACATTTTTACCCAGACGACCCAACGGGCGTTCTTCGTAAAATAGGCAATTGACTTAAGCTCGCTACTCCACAAAATATTATTTGTGTTATTATTGTCTGTGCTTTAAGTTATATTTGCTTCGTTTGACCTAACTTTCGTTACATCTTGAGCATCTGGATTGACGGAAAGCGCCACTTCCCGCTTTAAGAAAACATGTTTTTAGAAATAGCGCAATATTAAAGAATTTCAAGCTTGGAAATTAGAGTAGGTTCGAAAAAATATCTTCCTACTTTTATCAATTTTTGTACAGTATCTGGATCTAAAACTCTCCGGTCTTAGATGCATTATTCTATTTGAATCGTTAGATAAGATTATGTATTAGAAGTTCTCAAACTTTTAAATATATCGGGCTTTTCTATTTCGTTTTAACACTTAGCCATTATTTGCTCGTCCTTATGATGCAGAACTGCCTCTTCTCTGTTCGCATGCATGGGCTCTGTAAGATCTATCGATCGACCTCTCGCCTTACGGGTTAATTTTTGACCTTAGAGCACTCGATATTCGCCAGCCACGAGCCAACCAAATACGCGAGAGTACGTTTTAGCCGGCGAAACAGATTTGTAAGGGTAAATAGTTGATTGGTTCAGTCACCAACAAAATATCTGCGCCGTAATTAGTTCATCGAGTTCACACGCAATGATTCTTTTTAATGACATCCATCATTGTTGTAATGCTCAACATTTGAGATCATAATATGAATGTAAAATTAAATATTAAATTAATTTTTTCCAGCTTCAACTCAAGAATGTTATTATGTAGTTCGGTATCTAATGGAAAGTCCAATTTCAAAACACTTGTCTAAATTCAATGATGTGCCTACTACCTTTATACTTTCGAAGTGGCTATCTATCGTTTTTTTAGGTAAGTAATTGGTTACAACCGATGTGCTTAGTTAGAAGTAGGTACATACCTAATTTTCATTTTATATGTTTAATGTTTATTAATTTTAGTTTAACTACAGACTTCCACCCTAGATCATCCCTACCCAATTTTACCAAGGTAAATACTGCAATGAAAAACACACTTTTCACTTTACAAAATTTATTAAAAACATACAAAAATAGAAAGAGTTAACAAACTAGCCTAAATACAGTAGGTAGGTAATCTTCTCTCCATTCATTACCTGGAACAAAAAAACAGTGTTTAGAAAAAGGAAAAGTAATACTTAAAAGAAGATATTCCAGTCTCAGACTAACTTAAGTCAGCCCGACTATGTAGAAGGTGCCACTAATAAAAACGCTTTTAATGACTCTAATATTGTACAAATGAAGAAACTTACCAAGTGCATAAGTATCTATGATCCGTCTGGTAGTTGAATGCCTGACGGCGATTGAATTTCAGCACGGAGCAGAGACCGCATATACTCCACCCTATCTTTCAGCTCCTGAAAAAAAGATAAAATTAATAACACCCACGAAAGGCCCGGAGTCATGAATTGCTGTAAGTATACAACATCCGAAATAATAAGTATATTCAAGTCAAGAACAAAACGAATTCCACGATATGGAAAAAAAGTGGCCATACACCTGCACCTGACAACAATAAAAGTTTGAACTTCGTAAAAAGAATGTTGTGGTAGTCCACAGTCTTTTTGAACATGGTAAAATTCAGCTCATAAAAAAGAAAATGAATGTGTCAATGTTTTTACCTGATGCTCTTTTTCACTAAATGTGATTTCCGGCCGCCATTTCATTTCAGTCTCGAGATCTTTCTCAAGTGCGCTGCACTTTGCGTTAACTTCTTCAATCTGAAGCTGAAAAAAAAAGAATTCAAACATTAAACAACGACATAGAGTACAAACTGTAGAATTTACCCCATTTGCCATCTCACTTAATTTAGCTAGCACGAAATGTCATCAAACGGTTAAAATGCAACTAGGCTTACATTACTTAACATTAGACTTAGGATAGGGTCTTCTGTCTTTGAATAAATACTATCTTATAAAAATATCAAGACAAAAATCAAATAGCTTTGAACTCTTACCTCAGCGCTCTTAGTGGCTTGGACAGTCGCCCCGCGCACGTCCTTTACCAATCGCAAGTTGGACATGGCACTTTCGGACCGCTCTCGCGCTTCCGAAAGCTGCTCTCGCACCTGCCCCCGCGCACTCATGCATCCTTGCACTGAAATATTTGGAAAGTTCAATTAGCGATGGGGGCTACACAACATTATTCACCGAATATTGTTTAGAACATTTCCGTTTTCATGTAAAAAGGAGAAAAAACCAGCTAGCGGGTCATCTAATGGGAAGTGATCAACACTTCCCATTAGATGACCCGAACCATTTCTCTCTGGTGCGCCAGCTATTCGACATATTTAACTATCTACTGCTACGGCAAAAATGATCTAATTAGAGCTATAAGAAGACACACGGATGCACTGAATGACAACATTTAAACCTGGTTAGTCAGGTAATTACACCTCGTTGAGTTTCTTGCCGGTATCTTCTCATCAGAGGTTTTTCCGAACCGGTGGTAAATTTTTTGACATTCATAAGTGCTACCTGTAAGCCTAATCTGAATAAAATATTTTGACTTTTGACTTTTGAAATGTTAGCGTCGCTGGAATACCTACAAAATGTAAATATTTTGAAATGAGCCCGACGATTTCTAAACGATGTAGCACAAATAACTGAAACAATTTTTTTATTACATCTTAATATCCTTTTTGAAGTAGATACTTACACATTTCGGAGCACCAAGCCTGGTGGTCCCGGTACTGCTGTTGGACTATCTGTACCGGTGTCCAGGGCAGAGGCTCCCGGACCACATCCTGTAAGAAAAAATATAATTATGCGCGAGTTCCATAAAACAAATTGTCTTTATCTTGGGAAAATTGTCCTTTTGTTATGATATCAGAAAAAAACTGTATGGGTACTTTTATTAAAAAAAGATAGTAGGTACATAAATTAGTAAATAAATATTACATAAAAAATCATACAAAACACCTATGTGTTTTGTGTAATTGTTTATATCATACTTATTTTTATCTAAGTACAACGACACATGAGTAGATAAATGAAGAATATTAAAATGACTTACAATATTAACAGTGCTGTCAGGCTTGCAAAATTGAATATCTTCAACCATGATTTTCGTCACTAACACAAACTGAATTTAGCAAACTTTAAATGACAACGGACAACTGTTCCGAGCTGATCACAAGTTGGTTGTGAAGAAAATTTTGACTAGAATCGCATTTTATACCCATACAAGGAAAAAGGTTCTGCTGGGAGTGATATACTACCAACACCGCCTATTCATAGTGCAGAAGGTGCACAATTGCATGTCCAGGTAAATTAGTTCCAGGTAGAAAAAAATCATGGCACTGCTTACTAATCACCTTTAATCCCATTATTTTCAACAACATTTTGAGAGACACTGCGACGCCTAGGGATAAACCGTGGAATTCAGGTAGCTATCCAAAAAGAAACTTACCAACATTTTTGTTTTCTTTTAATATTTAGTGAATTGTCCAATATTCGAGAGAAAGCTTTTTCCACATTTTTATATAGGTAAAAGTAAAAGTTACATAATAGCATAATATGTTTAAAAATGCTTTACCATATCGTCACTTGGATGGCAAAACTTCTGAAGCGACATTTGGTCAACTTTACAGGAGAGCGATTTAAAGTTTTTTTTTTACGAAAAAAATTCATAACTCGTCTCCTACCGAACGCATTTTAGAATTTCTAGAAAGGAATTAAAGCTAATTCTGCATACTATAGACTGGAATCAATCCCATCAAGCTGAGACTACTGGTTTAGAAGATAAGTGTCGCTTTAGTCATTTGTCTTCAACTTTTTGAGAAAATGCAGTCAGGTAAAAAGACTAAACAGACAGTTTTGTGTTTGATATCATATTTTCAGAAGACTAACGCGACTTTAATTCTGGCATTTTATATTGATTTTTACTTAACGACCTTAAGTCACTTGTTATCAATCTGAGTTTAATACTTAATTACCAAATGTCAAACGATTTTATAAGGGCATAAGGCTTATCATTTATTAAATGGTAATCATAAACGTAACAAAATACTAAAGGCTGATTTTTCAGTAATGGGAAAAGATTTATCCGAGGAATAACTTATGCATTATTGACTGTTATCTGTTGAATAGACTTACAAGTAATACGTTTCGGACATTAAATATGCTATTGTACACACTGATTCATGTAACTTAATCAAAATTAAAAGATAAGAAGTTGGCAGACTACTTTTTATAATTTTTACTCAAAAGAAAAGTTAGTCAATAGTAAAAATGCTTGAAGTTTATGTTTAGCGTTTGATATTAACAAGTTTTTACTTAGAGAGTATAGATACACTTCACTATTCACCCTTTTATCGAAAGTATCTACTATGGGTAAGACTTTCACCAAATTTACGCATGCGATGACTCTGTCCATAATCTAGGCGGCGCTGCGGTACTGGGACTTGTTGGCTTAGCAAGAGTCAGAGGCCATAGACAGGATTTGGCCGAGACAGTAACTGGAACTACCACCTCTTACCGCTTGCAGGTTGCCTAAGATCTAATAGCTTGCCCCTAGTTACTGCATTCCCACCATCGCCGGTCTTAGTGGAATACCAGCCCAATAGATGCTAATAGGAGTGGCTTTGCACCCGCACAACTCAACGCAACGTAAGGTGGGTAACGGATCATCGATTCTCTTAGCATCGCTAAGCGGCGGCGTTCATTTCCCGTCAGGTGACCCGCGTACTCGTTTTCTTTACTGTTTTATAATAAAATACTGTTAATCTTCTGAGATCAACACCCAAATAGATGATCTCTGCTATAAATAGGAATTCCAAGCTTTATGACCTGTGGCAATCGGTAGCGAAATGATGGTGGTAATGCAAATTACAGGATATCCGATTCTTAGTTTTCACTGTGGCCGTTTGACGGCAGGCGCTCTTGAAACCGACTTGGACAAGATGATGGACTAGGCAACATATTTGACGACAAAGTTGCCCTATTCAGGATCGCTCTGCTTTCCCTGCATTAATCGTGATGAAAAATTGCTATTATCACTGATTTAATCACGATCAAAATAACATAACAAGAACAAAACATACCTGACATGGAATATAAAAACCTTTTGAACGATCTTAGCAACATTACATCCAAAAAATAGTAAGTAAGTTTCAATCCTGTGACGATTTTTGAACTGTCCTGTGAGCCATATTACAAAGCTCTGATAAAGTATGTAAGTAATACTCAATCAGATCAGTATCTACTACTACTTATATCAGAATGTAGCATCTGGGAAGACGTACTTGGCTGTCATGGAATTGGCAGAAACAACTCAAATGGAAGAATCTTCATCGGGATTCCAGATAAACATAAAACCCCACATATAGCCTTCGTAAGCCCTCCAGGCGCACGGGGCTGGACAGACAATCGTTTCACGAGCTCGAAACGCCAGCTTTCACTTTAAGCTTCGTGTAGAGCTAATCACAAGGTGGATAGGCTGGTATTTGCAACACTAACGCATGAACTGCAGTTTCCTCTTTATGCTAAGTTTGGTACAGAACGAATAGACAAAGCATGATATACCAATCTTATTTACATATTCGCAATCTCGCAGTTGTTGATGATTAATGATTTGGTAGCGTTTGATAAGATACGAAACTTCTTTTCATCTCAAATACCGCGGTGCGCGAAGCCATAAGTCTTCAACCATTGTGTGTTACCAAATATAATATCCCTGTCTCTTACAGTAAGCCGTATGAGATTCACCGAACAGGTTATGCTCGGAATTTCTATGCGACATCATGATAGAAATGTGGAGGTCCGCAGAAGAACCAAAGTTACCAACATGGCTCTACGAATTGCGAACCTTTCCGTCTTACAAATTAAGTGGTAGTAGGCAGGCACATTGCTTATAGAACTGATAGCCATTGGGGTGGAAAGGTTCGCTGGTGGAGACCGTATACCGAAAACAGAAAGTGTAGGTCTCATTGAAGGTAGCTCCCATAACTACTAAACTATTCTCACATTATTTTCAAAACATGACCCAAGAACATAAGCCGACGTAATGATTTATCGATTACTCTGTTTTCTATGTAGACGGCAGTTTCTATCTAGCTTTCTTGTTGTTCTCTGCTGTTATTCTACTTAATAACATAATAAATGTTTGGGTATTTGACCCTTTGGGTCTTAGGTCTTCAATCACGCATTAACGGCTAGACAGATTAAAAAAAAAATTGACAAACAGATACATCATGTCCTAAATAAAAACCTAGGATATATACTTTTTTGCATGTGTAACGCTGCGGGTAAGGCTAGTCACAATTAATATGCATTCAAACAACTAAAATTGTAACTATCAAGCTTGGAATACACGTGACTACAGCTTCTGCACTTTCATGCAAGTACTTGCATTTTTGAGCCACATTTGTGTGAAATATGACATGCACGCAGAAAAGTGTGCAAGTTACAAGCATGTGTACCTATTCCAGGCTTTAAATTTAAGCTGTACCTACGAGGAACAGATATTGTTGCGGCTCTTGCACTGGCACTACACTCTAAATTGTCCTAAGAAGCATGGGTTGTTCTATGAAGTTCACATGAGAACTCATACGAGATTTCCACTACGGGATGATATTATTTCGTAATGGTGGTGGGAGGTCGTTCCAAACTTTTGATGGCGCACTGAAACCTCCTCGAAAACCGACAGTGTTATGCGCGAGAAGTAAGGCCTTGTTTTAATGCAACTCGCATACGCCAACTCGCTCGCAACAGGAAAGTGTTATAGCATCTACCTTATTTGCTGCTGTGATGGAATATTTTTAATATAACTGGAGTGAGCAGATTGGAACAGATTGTGCGCTTTGTAAAATCCACCAATGGAGTCTAAAAATCTAGCGCAGGCTATGCGCAGGCTATGCGCAATGCACCAACAAGATTTCTGTTATAGATATCCATTACACATCGGCGTAAAGCGTAATAATATTGACAGTCTACAAAAGTAAATTAACAGCTTTTTTGGAATTGCCGTGCCGTAACGCGATCAGGTGCTAAAGGAGCAGTCGCCCTAATGCAGTTCGTTAGACAAGATTGCTTCTACACCACAACTTTTATATGGTTTGCAAAACTTAAAAACTGTTTAAAAACTGAATACAATGCGCCTGTGCATCACCGTCTGGAGCATTCAGCAGCCCTAAGACCATCCTAATGACAGTTTGCAGACAGACACCATTCAACAAAACACAAAACACACAAAAACAACAGAAAGATCTCTGTGTAAACGGTAATTACAATTATAAGTATGTTGGCCATTTGGGTTTATATGGTTCGAAAAACCTATGCCTTTAGGTTGATATAAAACACCTCGACACCTTTTATGAAGGATTTTAGGTCTGCCAGTCGTGCCCCTAGCACTGATATACTTCAGCAAATGGGGCTGAGCGTTTTAGAATAAATGCTCATGAAATATTAACTCAAGCGGTGCTGGCATGTTGTGCGACTAATCACATTATTAATACTAAGTCCCGAACGACCTAGTTCGGCTCAGACCAGATGTTAGTAAAAATGCGCAGGAAACAATATTCCAGAAATGAGACCTGACTAGATCGACTTTTTACTCAGTAATATTGTATACATTGTAAATTTAACACGTTTGCCAATGGTAAACGACTATAGCCACTATAACCTTTTGTATTTGGGTCATCATCGGCGAAACCCTTAATCTAAATCGTTAGACCTCCAAAGCGCGATTACATACAAATAATATAAACATTGCTCGTATAGTACACAATTTATTTATTTACTTCAGACTTCAGAAGACCAGTACATCTGGGGGCCAGTTTTAAGGGTACACGGATGTCATCTGAAATTATCTTATGACTTACGATATGACTGTATAGACGTGCTTACGCATCATTAAGTCCGTCGTAGTAAGACATGACCGCTATATGTATAAGAGCTTTTCTTTAAGAAGCTGTAAAGCAAATGCCACGTTTTATATACTATCCGTATCGTTTTTTTTCCATTTTATCTTGTTTTCATAAAGCTAATTGCACTACACATTATATTAAATGTATTTGTAAAAAATACTGAAACGACTTTAACATATTCTTATCAGTAAAGGAAAAAGACTAAATGTACCCAACCTTTTAATATGAAGTGGATCAATTTACTTAAGCGACATAGCATTACAATTCTTGGTATGCACAAAGTACTAAAGCGCCAATCTTATTTCAATTCGCAAAAGCACGAATGACTGACAACGTTCTTATGACAAAAGTATAAAAAGGTAAAATTACTAAACAGTAAACATTTAATTTAAGCGTCGGATTAGTAATCGGTCTCCCAAATTTCGAGCTTTTTTTCGTGGGCTAAAGCGACAAAAAGTGCTCAGATCATCTTGAAACCTGGACAGATCGACGCAGAAAAATCCGCTGATTCCGATGGTATATATAACTCAATTTGGCCCAAAGTGTCGCTTCAGCAGTTTTGCCATCCAAGTGACGATATGTACCTAAATAATGTAAACGCGTACCTACCTCCGCACGACAAGCTACTCTGCTAGAGAGAATTATACTGTTTCTAGGGTGTACTTACGTGTAGATACATTTTATTTTCCCAATATCATGTTATATATTCATATACATAATATTTACATACGTATAAATCATTATCAATAAAAAATAAGTAACTGCGACTGCCTTAGGGCACGCGAAAAACTCTTGGCCTTCTAGGGCTTTTTGAAAAACTTTTGCTTAGAAAATCGATAAAAGCTTACAATGACAATAAAATACTATAAATACGTTATACAAACACAAGATCGGGATGTGTACACACACAGCGGGTTATGTGACGTTACCCGATTGCTTTAGGTGAAAATTTAACCATAGGTTCCTTTAGTTAGTGTTTAGTGGGCTTCACTAAAAACAAAGCTTGTTTTTTCCTTTTAACCGACTGCGCGACGCAAAGGAGGGTACTGTGTTTATCAGCCTATATGTGTATGTTTGTTTGTATGTTTGTTCCTTTGTGGCGATCTAGAGACCAAATGCGTGGGCCGATTTTAATGATTCTTACGTTAATATATATATCATTATCAACCTGACGCCATATTGTGAAAAAGAAAAAAAATGAAAATCGACGAACTATTTGAGTAGTATCATTTAATAGGTAATTAAAAATCATTTTTAGGTCTCTCGTATCATTTTTCTTTTTGAATGGCCATTTTGAGTCTATAACGATTTAATGTTGGTTAGCAACCATTCTCACTTAATCCGAACTAAAAAGTGAAAAAAAAGTAAAAAGTAAGTAAGTGTTAAAATAAAAAAGTAAATTTAAAAAACAGAAACCCAACTGCGTAGAACGTAAATCAAAACTGAAAAGACTAAAACAAGACCAGTAGTCTGAAGTTCTGTTAAGTAATGTTAAATACCTACACCATTGCAATAGTTTCATGACCTTCAACAGTCGGGTTCAAAATGTAGACCGGCTCAAACGATCCCAGTAATGGGTACTGGGAAGATTTGAGCCGGTCTACATTTTTAATGGGTCCGGACTGGTGATTTACTTTTTACGCAGTTGGGTTTTTTGATTTTTTTAAATTTACTTTTGCATCTTTTCTTCATAAATGAGGTGAATCAATATTTTCTTTCTTCCTTGTAATATGTTGAAAGACAAAATTAATAAGATAGATTGCACATGTTTGTCTCACACACACATTTGATGGACTGAATACTAAAGGTACGCTTAGACCTACAAAATACCTGCTTCGGTGCACGCCTAGGCAGATTAGACCGGATTAGTATATTTTATGGCTCCTATTGTTTGACTACATTTTGAAAGCATTTTTACCCAGATGACCTAACGGGCGTTGTTCGTCAAACAGGCAATTGACTTAAGCTCGCTAATTCACAAAAGACTGTTTGAGTTGTCATTGTTTGTGCTTTATTTAAGTTATGCTTACGTCGTTTGGCTTCACTAACGTTTAATCTTAACCGTTTGAAATTAAAGGCTAAAAGCCGCTTTTCGCTAAAAAATACATTTATGCAAAGAGTACATTTTTCTAAGAATTTCAGCCTGAGGACTAGAGCAGGTTAGAAAAAAAATGGTTTTCCTACTTTTAAAACTTGTCGGGACTTGACTTTATCCATTACTATCTGACAATGACAATTTAAAAAATAAATGTTTTTTTGTATGAAAATGTATGAATTTATTATTACATTTAAAGGTTAGTGAATTTTCAAAACAATCCACCAGATTATGATTGTTAAAAAAACAGAATAGAAGAAAAGTTTCTGACAAAAACTAGCTACCTGCTTACACTTTTGGTGCATTTAAGTTACTATATGTTTTCCACTATCATGATTGCTTGGATGCTTGCCGAATTGCATATTTGCTGTAAACATACTCAATACAATTATATCACGCGAGCGACGCTCACGCTGTGGGTGAAAGCTGGTCTAATAATGAATTATATTGAGGCAAAGATTTAATGGTTTATGATCTGAAAATTGTTTTAGAAATAGTTAATTAAGTAATTGGAATATACAATACTGTGAGGGAAACATTCTAAGGAAACTTGCATCATGTTTTTAGACCATGACCTCTTCGGATTCATCTCTCTATTTCTCTGTCGGTCAGGGGTGCAATTTTTGAATCTCACCAGGTGACTTAAGCTCACCAAAATGGCCGAATCTCTATGAAAAATGACTATTTTGGTGAGCTTTAGTAACCTAAACCTGGTGAGATTCAAAAATTGCACCCCTGATGGCAACTACTCCAATGTACATAATAGCGATCCGTCATCAGAGCCAAAAGCGTACTTTATGTATCCTAAATGAAGCGGGTAAGATACGGGAAAAATCGCTATATAGGTAGGAAGACGATGACTGTAAAACGTCTATATTTTAATGATTTTAGCCCACCTTAAGAGTATTTATAATGCAAATTTAAATTATTTATTGATGTAGTGAGAAAGTACCTATCACTTAATTTCTGTTTACAACTAACGACCGCCATTGCAGATTCTTACAATGCTCCCATGCTATTAAATTTCGTTTAGGTAGTAGTAGCTGTTTAATTAAAACAGTAAAATTGCACAATAGCCATAAAAGCAATTTTAGTTTTCGTACTTTCAAATAGAGAGTTGATGAATTGATGTTTATTGTTTTGTACCATTTTAATTCAATTTCCCCTTTTTAAACTTATCTTGGATTGCATAGATTATTCTATGCCTCCCTTCAACTTAACAAATATACGTCTAAAAAGGCTGATGTTGAAATGCATTGTAACATATACCTATCGTAAATCTGTTCATCCCTTAAACCTAAAAGATCGTTTTTAAAGTGGTTTTTCCTTAAATCAGTAGGTATAAGTCTTACACAATTTATTTAGTTTTTTATTTATTACAATAAGTATTTGATAAAGTTAGCAGAATTGCGCTTTAGTAGGTATTTACCTAAATCAAATTTACTTTTTTTATCAGTTATTTATCTATTAAATAGTAATTTATTATTAAAATGTTTATTTACAATTGAACTAAATATTAATACCTATTATCGTTTGTCTGTATAATGTAAGTAGTAATGTAAGTGTTCTTTTAGTTAATAATGAATACGACATTGTTAGGAAATACATACTAATTCAGATATTTTACTAGCACAAAATTTAAAAATGAAACCTGACCAAAATACCTAGCTTGAAATTTTAGTGTGACGTATTAGCAGAACAGATGCCTGCTTAGTAGGCAGGCGCACGGGTAAGGCAAATTAGACCGGATTAGCATAATTTATGACTCTTATTGTTTGATTTAACTTTTGTAAAACAAATTACCCAGACGACCCAACGGGCATTGTTCGTCAAATAGGCAATTGACTTAAGCTCGCTACTCCACAAAATATTGTTTGTGTTATTATTGTCTGTGCTTTAAGTTATGTTTGCGTCGTTAGACTTTACTTACGTTTCATCTTAGAGCATCTGGAATTAACGAGAAGCGCCACTTCCTGAGTTAAGAAAACATGTTTTTAGACATAGCGCCATATTAAAGAATTTCAAGCTTGGAAATTAGACTAGGTTTGAAAAAATATCTTCCTACTTTTATCAATTTTTGTACAGTATCTGGATCCCAAACTCTCCGGTCTTAGATGCATTGTTCTATTTGAATCGTTAGATAAGATTATGTATCAGAAGTTCTCAAATTTTTAAATATATCGGGCTTTTCTATTTCGTTTTAACACTTAGCCATTATTTGGTCGTCCTTATGATGCAGAACTGCCTCTTTTCTGTTCGCATGCATGGGCTCTGTAAGATCTATCGATCGACCTCTCGTCTTACGGGTTAATTTTTGACCTTAGAGCGCTCGATATTCGCCAGCCACGAGCCAACCAAATACGCGAGAGCACGTTTTAGACGGCGAAACAGATTTGTTAGGGTAAACAGTTGATTGGTTCAGTCACCAACAAAATATTTGCGCCGTAATTAGTTCATCGAGTTCACACGCAGACTTTTATTATAATTCTTTTTAATGACATCCATCATTGTTGTAATGCTCAACATTTGAGCTCATAATATGAATGTAAAAATTAAATATTAAATTTATTTTTTCCAGCTTAAACTCAAAAATGTTCTTATGTAAATGTTTCAAAACACTTGCCTAAATTCAATGATGTGCCTACTACCTATATACTTTCGAAGTGGCTATCTAACGTTTTTTTAGGTAAGTAATTTGTTACAACCGATGTGCTTAGTTAGAAGTAGGTACCTACCTAATATTCATTTTTTTTGTTTAATGTTTATTAATTTTAGTTTAACTACAGACTTCCACCCTAGACCATCCCTACCCAATTTTACCAAGGTAAATACTACAATGAAAAACACACTTTTCACTTTACAAAATTTATTAAAAACATACAAAAATAGAAAGAGTTAACAAACTAGCCTAAATACAGTAGGTAGGTAATCTTCCCTCCATTCATTACCTGGAACAAAAAAACAGTGTTTAGAAGAAGGAAAAGTAATACTTAAAAGAAGATATTCCAGTCTCAGACTAACTTAAGTCAGCCCGACTAGAAGGTGCCACTAATAAAAACGCTTTTAATGACTCTAATATTGTACAAATGAAGAAACTTACCAAGTGCATAAGTATCTATGATCCGTCTGGTAGTTGAATGCCTGACGGCGATTGAATTTCAGCACGGAGCAGAGACCGCATATACTCCACCCTATTTTTCAGCTCCTGAAAAAAAGATAATATTAATAACACCCACGAAAGGCCCGGAGTCATGGATTGCTGCAAGTATACAACATCCGAAATAATAAGTATATTCAAGTCAAGAATAAAACGAATTCCACGAAATGAAAAAAAAAGTGCCCATACGCCTGCACCTGACAACAATAAAATGTTGTGGTAGTCCACAGTAAAAAAGAAAATGAATGTGTCAATGTTTTACCTGATGCTCTTTTTCACTAAATGTGATTTCCGGCCGCCATTTCATTTCAGTCTTGAGATCTTTCTCAAGTGCGCTGCACTTTGCGTTAACTTCTTCAACCTGAAGCTGAAAAAAAAGAATTCAAACATTAAACAACGACACAGACTACAAACTGTAGAATTTACCCCATTTGCCACCATCTCACTTAATTTAGCTAGCACGAAATGTCATCAAACGGTTAAAATGCGACTAGGCTTACATTACTTAACATTAGACTTAGGATAGGGTCTTCTGTCTTCGAATAAATACTATCTTATAAAAATATCAGGACAAAAATCAAATAGCTTCGAACTCTTACCTCAGCGCTCTTAGTGGCTTGGACAGTCGCCCCGCGCACGTCCTTTACCAATCGCAAGTTGGACATGGCACTTTCGGACCGCTCTCGCGCTTCCGAAAGCTGCTCGCGCACCTGCCCCCGCGCACTCATGCATCCTTGCACTGAAATATTTGCAAAGTTCAATTAGCCATGGGAGCTACACAACATTATTCACCGAATATTGTTTAAAACATTTCCGTTTTCATGTAAAAAGGAGAAAAAACCAGCTAGCGGGTCATCTAATAGGAAGTGATCAACACTCCTTATGGGCCTCGAACCATGTCTCTCCGGTGCGCCAGCTATTCGACATATTTAACTATCTACTGCTACGGCAAAAATGATCTAATTAGAGTTATAAGAAGACACACGGATGCATTGAATGACAACATTTAAACTTGGTCAGTCAGGTAATGTTAGCGTCGCTGGAATTCCTACAAAATGTAAATATTTTAAAAGGAGCCCGAAAATTTCTAAACGATGTAGCACAAATAACTGAAACAAAATTTTTATTACATCTTAATATCCTTTCTGAAGTAGATACTTACACATTTCGGAGCACCAAGCCTGATGGTCCCGGTACTGCTGTTGGACTATCTGTACCGGTGTCCAGGGCAGAGGCTCCCGGACCACATCCTGTAAGAAAAAATATAATTATGCGCGAGTTCCATAAAACAAATTGTCTTTATCTTGGGAAAATTGTCCTTTTGTTTTGATTTCAGAAAAAAATTGTATGGGTACTTTTATTAAAAAAAGATAGTAGGTACATAAATTAGTAAATAAATATGACATAAACAATCATACAAAACACCTATGTGTTTTGTGTAATTGTTTATATCATACTTATTTTAATCTAAGTACAACGACACATGAGTAGATAAATGAAGAATATTAAAATGACTTACAATATTAACAGTGCTGTCAGGCTCGCAAAATTGAATATCTTCAACCATGATTTCCGTCACTAACACAAACTGAATTTAGCAAACTTTAAATGACAGCGGACAACTGTTCCGAGCTGATCACAAGTTGGTTGTGAAGAAAATTTTGACTAGAATCGCATTTTATACCCATACAAGGAAAAAGGTTCTGCTGGGAGTGATATACTACCAACACCGTCTATTCATAGTGCAGAAGGTGCACAATTGCGTGTCCAGGTAAATTAGTTCCAGGTAGAAAAAAATCATGGCACTGCTTACTAATCACCTTTAATCCCATTATTTTCAACAACATTTTGAGAGACACCGCGGCGCCTTGGGATAAACCGTGGAATTCAGGTAGCTATCCAAAAAGAAACTTACCAACATTTTTGTTTTCTTTTAATCATTAGTGAATTGTCCAATATTCGAGAGAAAGCTTTTTCCACATTTTTAAATAGGTAAAAGTAAAAGTTACATAATAGCATAATATGTTTAAAAATGCTTTACTATATGTACCTAAATAATGTTAACGCGTACCTACCTCCGCACGAAGAGCTACTCTGCTAGAGAAAATTATTTTTTATATTTTGTTTCTTTATAAATACAGCACAGTAAAAGCTTAAAGCATTTTGCTCTAACATTTTCATAGCGCAAGCAGCTTAGAAAGAAAATATATTTCGCGACCCCTTCTACTGACTGTTTCTAGGGTGTACTTACGTGTAGACACATTTTATTTTCCAAATATCATGTTATATATTCATATACATAATATTTACATACGTATAAATCATTATCAATAAAAAATAAGTAACTGCGACTCCCTTAGGGCACGCGAAAAACTCTTGGCCTTCTAGGGCTTCTTGAAAAACTTTTGCTTAGAAAATCGATAAAAGCTTACAATAACAATAAAATACTATAAATACGTTATAAAAACTACTAATAACACAACTTAAACACGTACAAACACAATATCGGGATGTGTACACACACAGCAGGTTATATGACGTTACCCGATTGCTTTAGGTGAAAATTTAACCATAGGTTCCTTTAGTTAGTGTTTAGTGGGTCCCACTAAAAACAAAGCTTGTTTTTTCCTTTTAACCGACTGCGCGACGCAAAGGAGGGTGCTTATCAGCCTATATGTGTATGTTTGTTTGTATGTATGTATGTATGTTTGTTCCTTTGTGGTGATCTAGAGACCAAATGCGTGGGCCGATTTTAATGATTCTTACGTTAATATATATGTGGGAATGGTTGCAACACTGAGCGAACGACTGATGTAAACGAGCGAATGACTGGAAGAGAATTTTTTATGAACGAATGTGTATGACAGAGTGTCTGGGAGTGCGTTTGGTGATTTGATAGCTGCTAGTTGTGTTTCTGTTGTATTTCCGAGATTTTATTTTAATTAAACTTTTTTAATATTTTTATTGAAGAGTTTTCCTTCTGCGATCCCACATTTATATCATTATCAACCTGACGCCATATTGTGAAAAAAAAAATTAAAATCGACGAACTATTTTGAGTAGTTTCATTTAATAGGTATTTAAAAATCATTTTTAGGTCTCTCATATCATTTTTCATTTTTTATGGCCTATTTATGGCATATGGCCGTTTCGAGTCTATAACGATTTAATGTTGGTTAGCAACCATTCTCACTCAATCCGAACTAAAAAGTGAAAAAAAGTAAAAAGTAAGTAAGTGTTAAAATAAAAAAGTAAATTTTAAAAATCAGAAACCCAACTGCGTAGAAAGTAAATCAAAACTGAAAAGACTAAAACAAGAGAAGTAGTCTGAAGTTCTGTTAAGTACCATTGCAATAGTTTCATGAACTTCAACAGTCGGGTTCAAAATGTGGACAGGCTCAAATCTTCCCAGAAATGGGTACTGGGAAGATTTGAGCCGGTCTACCTTTTTAATGGGTCCGGACTGGTGAAGTTCATGAAACTATTGCAATGGTGTAGGTATTTAACATTACTTAACAGAACTTAAAACTACCGGTCTTGTTTTAGTCTTTTCAGTTTTGATTTATGCGTCTTTTCTTCATAAGTGAGCTGAATCAATATTTTCTTTCTTCCTTGTAATATGTTGAAAGACAAAATTAATAAGCTAGATTGCACATGTTTGTCTCACATACACATTTGATGGACTGAATACTAAAGGTACGCTTAGATCTACAAAATACCTGCTTCGTAGGCGCACGGCTAGGGCAGATTAGACCGGATCAGCATATTTCATGGCCGCTATTGTTTGAATATATTTTGAAAGCATTTTTACCCAGATGACCTAACGGGCGTTGTTCGTCAGACAGGCAATTGACTTAAGCTCCCTAATTCACAAAAGACTGTTTGTGTTGTTATTGTTTGTGCTTTAAGTTAGTTTCACGTCGTTTGGATTTACTAACGTTTATTGTAACCATTTGGGATAAAAGCTAAAAGCCGCTTTTCGCCAGAAAATATATTGATGCAAGAGTGCATTTTTCTAAGAATTTCAGACTAAGCAATTAGAACAGGTTCTAACAAGTTTGGTATTCCTACTTTTAACACTTGTCGGTACTTGTCTTTACACATTACTATTTTTTTTATGCGTCCCGTAGTCAAACTTAGTACAGTTAAACTTCATAGTTTTGCTTTGTTGCCTTTGTGGTCAGTCTGGTCTAATCCGTCCAAATGTTTCAGTCACTTCTCAAACTATCAAATTTACAATAGGTACTTACTTACCTATTGAAATTTTGTAATCAAATAGTTATCTATCTATGTTTGACTACGGAATCAACGGAAACTTTTTTCGAACTTTACAGGTGAATCTGTTTTACCTTACATCGACGTAGATTGCGGGCAGTTTACCAAGTGCAAATATATTTGTTACCGTAAATTAATAATTTATTTGTGACGTAAATAACTACAAATTAATCCGTTGGTTCAACTTTGAATCTTATCGTAAGTAAATAAGGTGTTTGCAATTAGCAGTGACACTCGCTTCGGATAGCGAAACTAATAACATGATTACAAGTTAATTTATTTGCTTTAAAGTCCACCGACTCATCCGGTAGACGGCGTGACGGCGTTATTTGTTATAAAGTCCACTTCTTTGAGTGCCATCTAGCATAGTAATTTTTTTGTGTGTCATCTAACAACAAATTTACGGTTTTCGTATTTATTATTTTATTTGTGCTGTAAGACCTTGTTTCTTGTCAAATTTCATAGTTCTAGGTCTACAGTAAGTCCCATGTTTGTTTTTTAAGTGCCTTACGAATGTATGAAACATGCGGCATAAGCAGTGCCGGATTAGGCCAGCGCGGGGCCTGTAGCAAATTCTGTCAAGGGGCCCTTGGTTTGCTTTAGGTTCTCAAGTTTAGGGTATTAAATAATTTTTTATTACGTTCAGACAGGCGTTGGAGCGCGGGGCCCGTATCGTTTGCTACTCTTGCTACGTGGCTTATCCGGCACTGGGCATAAACGGCCGTATCTTTTAATTGCGTTGACTTAGAAGTTTGATTTTTTCACGGCTTCTAGGAACTACAGATTTGAGTATTAAATATAAATTTTAACTCGATAGCTCCACACGTTCCTGAGAAAAAGGATCTTGACAGACAGACAGACGGATAACGAAGTGAGCCTATAAGTATTCCCTTTTATTTTATAGGCACGGAACCCTAAAAACAGGAAAAATCGCTAAATACTAGGTAGGAGAACGACGACTTTAAAATATAAAGTTATTTGCTATTTTTCATTTATTTTACCAACCTTAAGAGTTATCATGTTGCAAATTTAAAGCATTTCTAGATGTAAAGAGAAAGTAAACATAACTAAAATTTAATGACCAGCACTACCTATTACTTAATTTCGATTTCCAAGTATCGACCGCCATCGCAGAGTCTCACAATGCTCCCAAACAATTAAATTAATTCTAGGTGGTAATAGTTCCTTTATACTAACATTTAAATTGTTTCAAAGCAGTTCTATTTTAAGTTTCAAATAACATCAAATCGACGACTTGAAAAGCGTCTATTTTGCATGATGTGAGTGGCGCTACTCTTGCCAAATAGATCGTTAACAAATTGATGTTTATTGTTTGGTATCATTTTAATTCAATTGCCTGGAACATTATAACCGCATAAAGTAAATACTTTTAATTAGCCCCCGGCATAATTATATTAAAAGTCGAATAGGTCTTTAGAAAACCGCCAAACACGACTTGGGCTACGTCAAAATGATTGTTTAGTATTTTATAGTGATGTGGATCGAGTATTTCATATTAAAATATTCACATATTAACATCAAACTAGGACTCGTAATCTTGAAATTGCTAAGCTTGAAACACGATTGTTGTAACAAAGTCCTCGATAAACTCTTTGCTTATATAGTTGATCAGATCCACATATTGACAAACAGAAACTTCAAACTTATAAATACATCCGACATTGCCGTAATAAAGGATTTTATAAGTAATGCTCCAATCTATAAATCAACAATGAAATAAACTTCTGAACTCTATTTGTACAACTTATACCTTAAACTAGTAGATTACACACTTATTGACGCTAGGATAATTCTAGAATCATTAGAATTTAATTAGAATTGGAATATGATTGGATTCAGCAACTGGACGAAGCACCAGTTTTTCGAAAATACAAATTTATTTATCTTACTCCTATAGTGTCTACTGTTCGATCAGACTTTGACATTAACAACCAGCTGGATTTAAATGCGAAGTATTCTTCAGGCAGTGTGTCCAAAATTTTGCAAATAAGGAAAATTTCTGGCAAATTGAATTTCCATACTCATACCACAATCGCATAAAAACAGTGTTTTACTACCGGGAAACTACTTGAATTGATAAAAAATCACACCAATTGGCTACAATAAATTAAAAACCGAGCAAATTTTTAAATTCCCGCCTCATACGAAACGATCCACCTTAACAAACAAACAACAAAGTATATTGCGAATGATGATTTACGCTTTTGCATCCTCTGTGAAAGGAGTATTTTGTTCCAACGTCCCGTGGTCAGCATCGGTAATCAATTGCCTGAGTTCATGCATTTCGTCGCTAGATGGGGGGTCATCAGGTAACGTGGGCTCAGTAGAAGTGTCACTTAGCGGCGTGAGCATTGATTCCAAGTGTTCCTTTGCTAATTTATGTGGATTCTTAAATTGTATGCGTTTTCCGTTGGCAAAAGTTTTACTTTTACTGCGTGTTTGTATGGACGAATATAATTGTCTATTGCAATTAGTTTGTTAAGTCTGGATGAGGAGCACGATGGTAAGTATTTAAAAAAATTATATTCCATATTGATTTTTTGCTTGTCTTGTGTTGTAGTCGTTCTGTAAGTATTGGGACTTCCATTTATATCATCCAAACATACCTGTTTATACAATTTCAGTTTTTTTTCGTAGTCATTAATTTTTTTATGAGGCCCTTATTTGTGATATTTAAATCTTCAATTTCTTTGTGAGCAATTTCTAACTGAGACTTGAGGTCTATAATTTCGTGTCTTAGTTCGTCCAACATCGATAGGTCGTTATTACTTGTGTCATGTAAGCTTCTAGAAGTAGTATTAAGAAGCGTCAAATTCGAATCTTTTTCCAATGTATATGTAGCCTAAAGATTATAAAATCTCGGCAATTTTCTTCTGTGTGTCATGTTTTTGTCTAACTCCATTTTCAAATTCAATAACACAAATTTGTAGACTTAATTTATTCGAAGTTTTCAGTAACTACACGATCCGAACTGGTGCATCTCTAAATTTAAAAAGAAAAGACAATAGATCCCATAGTTAAAATAGAACAACATTAGAACTTCATTGCTTGTCTGTCGTACTTTGATTATCAATTTTAAACGAAACATGCGTGATAAAAACAGGTAATGTATTAAATTAGTGAAGAAAATTCGGCAAATGGATGTTGTGAATATTAAAGACACAACTACCTCCTTTTTTTAGTAAGTATATAAACCTTAGTTCCTGGAAATACTTAAGTCAACAATATCGTCTGTCTTTACAATGTATTTTAAAGTTGAAAATAATGAGTCGACAAAAATAATTGCATACTTTGTACAAATTTAGTACTTAAGTAAAACTGCTTACTGACAGAAAATTTTGAACAAAACCGAACACTAGAATTTTTGAGTAATATGTTAGTAGAACATTCCAAAGATAGCAAGTGTTATGTTTGTAACGAACATAGTGAACCGATGTCTGAAATAAGTTATATTTTAATTTTAATTATTAAACACAAAAAAACAGGTAACTAAGTATACCTGTATAGCATGCGAACAGCTACGTAAAATTAGACCGGATTGCCGTATTATATGGCTCCTATTGTTTAATTAAATGTAAGCTTTTTCACCCAGACGATCCACCGGCGTTATTCGTTAGGCGAAACTAAACTGCTAACTGCTGTAGTAGCACGCTAGCGTTCATCGCGCACATAAACGCTTTGGTCCCTCTCACACACGCATACTAGTTAGAACGGGACAGGGGCGTAACTAGGGTGGGGCAGGCAGGGCATATGCCCTGGGCGCCAAAAAAAGGGGGGCGCAAAAAACAAAATTTACTAACTACCTATTAAAAAAAATACAATCCAAATTCGTATACATGGCCAAATGAAAGTCTTTTGAGGATCATTTAATCGTTATTGTAGATACATTCATTCCAGACGGGGACATATTTGTGGTATTTTGTTTGTTTTACCATTGGTCATTATGCCCAATGCCATTGGTCATTATTGACCAATGTTGCCGGTTTAGACTTGTAAAATTATAACTTGTAGCTTAGTGAAACGGGCTACTGATTTCCACGGACTATCCCGCCGTCGCAGTGTCTCACAACACAGTATTTATTGTAAATAATGGGATTACAGGCGATTAGTTAAATACTACCTATTAAAGGTTTTTTCTACCTGACGTTAATTTACCTGGGCATTAAATAATGGGAGTCATATAATTATGTATATGACTCCCAGCAGAGCGTCCACCAGTCTATAAGTCTATAAACACAAACTATAAATACGACTAAACCAAAAATGTCCGTCACAACCAACTTGTGATCAGCTCAGAACAGTCGCCCTCTGTCATCCAAAGTTCGTTAAATTCAGTTTGTGTTCGTCATGGAAAACGTGGACGAAGATTCTCAATTTAGAGAGCCAGATACCTCTGAGAATCCTGTAAGTAGTTTTAATATTTATTTTGCATTGTTACTATTTTATTTTTCGTTTTTATGAAAAGACAATATACACATTTAATTTTGGGAACTATATAAAATTAATCCAGGAATTATAATAAAGCGACAGTTTTACTTCATGGAGCTCACAGATTTAAAAGCTTGAAGAGAAAAAAATGAATCGCGTTGCTTTTTCATTGATTTAACCACTGCGCATTTGCAATTAACAATGTCTAAAAACGTCTAAGTAATACCTAGCAATAAAAAAATTGGGTTGTTTTTAGTATTTTTTATCCTACGACTGTGAAGCAAAGGATAGTTACCTATTACGATCTTTACCCCTCCGGTTATAAATCCATCATAGCTCGAAACCAGGGGGCCTAGCATGCTGGCTTTTATCGAAGACATAAAGCATATATCCCTTTCTAACCAGTTTGCCTGTGCGAGAGTGACGGAAGCGTTTACGTACGCGATAACGCTAGCGTGCTACTACAGACGTTGTTTATTGCGTATTTAGAGTAATAAGGCCCTTTTTACTACTCTCTGATAGATTCCAGGGGGTCTAGCTAGCTTTTATCGATTACATAAAGCATTTATCCCGTTCTAACCAGTATGCGTGTGCGAGAGGGACCAATGCGTTTATGTGCGCGATAAACGCTAGCGTGCTACTATAGGTGGGGGCGCTAAAACATAATTAAAACGTTTTTTAACTATTTAGCTCGAACGCTGAACAGAGGGCACCACTATCGTTTCTGCCCGGTTCTAAAGAGACGTAGGTCCGAGGCTGGATCCCAATTCTCGGGTCATGCTAGACGCTGTCTCGCATGCCACATACGTCAAAAATGACAGATTTCCTTGGGATTTGACAGTTATTCTCGTTCGAGATGAATCTCGCATGAACCCAGCATAGGGGCCCTGGTCAAAGACGTCTCCGGCAGAGTACGTAGTTTTGTGAAAGTTTCGTGCTGTCGTTTGTTCTATAACCAAATCTTACAAGTTAATACAAACAACTTCCCGCTGTTCAGTTGCACTGTATCTTATCTTATCTACTAGGGGTCCTTTAGGATACACTTTGACCCTAATTGCTTAACTTTGCATACTTACAAAAATCCTATGACAATGTAATGTAAAAGCGTCTTTAAGGAAGTTTGCCGAAGGAAGTCAATAATGAAACAATGTAACTCCATCAAATTTGGTCTCGTTTGCTTTGACTTGCCAAGTACTCGTGAAAAATAGCGACACTAAAAAGCTTGTATCATTATGTTTATTTAACAGTACTTAACTGTTCTTTTTTATTAAAGGACGCAGCCAGTAATCCCCCGCAGCTGACGCCGCTACAAATAGCCCAACAGCAGTACCAAGAACGGCGCAATTGGGGCACCGAAACTTGTAAGTACTTTAGGCCCTGTTTCATCACACTGATAAGTCTCCGATATCTCATCTAACAGACATAATATGTCCACATTTTCCTCAAAGGCTGGCAACGGACAAGCGACTCCAATGGGGTTACTGATGCCTACGGGCGGCGGTGATCGCTTCACATCAGGTGACCAGACTGCTCGTTTGCCGCCCTCGTACATAAAATAATGTGATACAGAGATGTTTGTGTTCATAGAAAAACCGGCCAGTGCGAGTCGGACTCGCGCACGAAGAGTTCCGTACCATTATCCCGTACCCTAATTTTTCTTTGTGTTAATTTAATAATTTGAATGTTTTTCATTTAAAAATAAAAATCCAAAGAAATTTCGCTTACAAAAATGTAATCAATGCAATTACAATTAATAAACGAGCAGTTTACTTAATAATTGTAATTACATTTAAAAAGTAATAATTAATAATTACGTTAAATATCTAACAATTACTAAATGGGGTGTGAATTCTTGCCAGTTTAACTGTGAGCTAACACATACTATAATGGTCGCCAGCCGCGTACCAATCAGTGCCGGCTAAAATATACGCTCGCGTATTTGATTGACCCGCTGCTGGCGAATGTCGACTCCCACGGGGAGCATCGATCACTTCCTATCTTTTCCATAAAAAAGAACTGTATTGCCCATGTTCGCTGAACAAGACGAAATAAAATGCCAGCGTACTATAGACATTATGAATACATTGCTCTATAAAAATCTAAAACTCTTATTGTAAAAAAAGAAGTAAATAACGGGCTCACTGTATTCTTAGATAACGGGATACGCTGCTGATCATCTAGCAGCGCTTCTTTTCAGCAGAAACCTCCATTTTCTGAAGCGCTGGAGATTCGACGTACTTGCAAGATACAATTTTCATTCTCATTTTCAGAGTTATACGTCTCTGCAATGCTAATTGAAGAATTTTAAATATTTCAGTGCGAGCTAGTGCGGCTGAGCGGAGGCAAGTGCGCAAAGAGCTTTTAGAGACGCGGGAACAGCGCAAAACTGCAACGATCAAGTTGCAGTCGGAAAAGAAATGGCACTGCACCATCATCAAAACAATCAAGGCTGCAGAGGTGAGTTCTATTGCATTTTTGTTATAATATTTTTCATCTACACACATATCATTATTGCTCTATAATGTGTTCAGAAACCGTAGGAAATGACCAGAATTATTACAACCAATGTTATTACGAGTATAAGAATTTTCTTGTCTGTGTTAGTAGGTAAATCTGTACTTCAATGGTCATCATCTCATCATCTTACCGATATCTCTAACGTTATGAATTTAAATTTGGAACAGCTGTCAAAGTTCAAGTGGGTGTCTGTTCTAGTATCCATAGATATTAAAACAGTAATCGATACGAAACGTCAATCCAGTACGTTTTTTAAACGACATTTGATTTCAAATGACATGAGAACAGGGACTTCATTCGTTTGCCTATGATTTAAAAAAAAGTTTGTCTTAACTGAGGATCGAATTGCCGCCATTACTGTGTTTATTCGTTTGTTGGCTTTTTTTCTGTTACGGTTTTTTGCTGTAATGATATGTGTGTAGATAAAGTAATGTATGCAACTGTACATAATTAGGCCTTAAAACACTCGTGTGATCCTATAATGAAACTCGCTGACGCTCGTTTCATAAAACCACACTCGTGTTTTAAGGCCTCTCATTATATAGCAGTTTCATAAACTACTATTATCTACACACATATCATAAAGGCTAAATAACGCGTTCAAAAACCCTAGGAAATGACCAGCATTATTACAACCAATGTTATTATAAGAATTTTCTTGTCTGTGGTAGTAGGTAAATCTGTTCTTATTGCTCATCACATTACCGATATCTCGCGACTGCTCGTGACGTTATGAATTTAAATTTGGAACAGCTGTCAAAATTCAAGTTGGTCAATTCTAGTATCCACAGATATTAAAACAGTTATCGATACGAAACGTCAACTCAGTATGTTTTTTTAATTTAAACGCACGACATTTGATCTCGAGTGATATGATAATAGGTTCTTCATTCGTTCGTCTATGGTTTAAAAAAAACGTTCGTCTTGACGGATAGATCAAATCACAGAGTATCTTTTTAATATACATGGCCGCCATTAGTTGTCATTCGGTTTTGGTTTTTTGCTGTTACGGTTTTTTGCAGTTATGATATGTGTGTAGATAAAGTAATGTATGCAACTGTATATAATTAGGCCTTAAAACACTCGTGTGATCCTATTATGAAACTCGCTGACGCTCGTTTCATAAAACCACACTCGTGTTTTAAGGCCACTCATTATATAGCAGTTGCATAAAATACTATTATAATTTCATTGAAGAATGTAGTATCACAAGGTCCTTCTCTCCGTTAAACTGTCAAAGCCAACTGAGGCTACCAGCGCAAGTCCATTCGAAAGAAAGTAGTGTAACAAAGCGCTTATAAAAAAAAATTAACCCGACTACGGAAAGTACTATAATTAAAGAAAAAAATCTCTTGAACCTTGTACTCGACTAGTGATGTATAAAACAAACTAAAGAGTAAAAACAAATTCGATGTTCATTGATTGATTATCATCGACCTATAGACTAAGACGAGTCTTCTGAAATTAGGTATGACAGTTATTTAGTTATATTGAAGTCTTCTAATAGTTTCAATCAATTACAATTCAATTCAAATGCTGTGGTCGTACGATTTCAACTACAACAACCAAGGATAAGAAACCGCAAAAATTAATAAGACTACGCACGACCATTTGAATTTCCTAGGGATGAACTCCGGCAAAGTGCTTAAATTTTTTTTATTACAAAGTAATTAGCTTCATAAATAAAGCGAAATAATGTAAATTTTTTTAGTTGCGTCATATAATTGTAAAAATGACGAATTGTAGACGACCGGATAGCCTAGCGCCTAGTGGTTAGTGACTCTGATTATGAAGCTAGAGGTTCTTGGTTCGATTCCCGGGAAGGGCAAATGTTTATATGATGTATATGAATATTTGTACCAGAGTCTTGGATGTTATATATATTTAAGTATGTATCTATCTACTTAAGTATGTATATCCGTTGTCTAGTACCCATAACACAAGGTTTACTTAGCTTGAGACTAGGTCAATTGGTGTGAATTGTCTTGAGATGTTAATTTGTTTATAAAAAAATTGAATGTCAATTTTTACAGATACTGCTCAATCAAATTACCGCTGAGTGCAATATACTCCAGAATGATCTCGACGCCGAGTTGAAGAGGAAGCCGGCAGTAATAGAAATGAGCGAAAAAGAGAAGGAGGTAAAATATATTTTTATATATTTTGCTTTGTTTATCAGCTTCCACATGGACCGTTGACTACCATAATGTTTCATATCACGAAGTCCGCTGGGCTTTGAATATTGTCAATCGCGTACGGTCGGCCTCAGAAGTAGCTGCACATTTTAGTACTTCGTCGCTGTCAGTAATGTGACAAATTCAAGCAACTCTCATCACATACGTTACTATGACAAGGTTCTTAATTGTTTAGGTACTTCTGAGGCCGACTGTACATGCACATTAAGTTTATGGATACGGTAAGATCTATTTCTATTGATGTCGTGCAATAAAGTTTTTGTCTCTGGCGATCTATGGCAATATGTCATACTCACTTTCACCCAAGCAAGGTGGCTGCCTAGCTTAGATGTATTTTTATGTCATCTTCAAATAAAGCACATTAAACTAATGCACTTTTATTGAAGTCCTAACAGGTTATGGGCCCAGGAGGCTCCATGATGCTGTTTTAGGTTAAGAAGAAGAATGGAAAAAAAAGAATAAGCGGATTTTGTTGAAGTCCTAACAATTTCATGATGTCGCAAAAAATCACAATAAATAGCTTTGGCTTAGAAAGGGGTACACTTTATTACCGTCACAAGAACAGCGTACCACCAAGATAGATCAACGTCCCAAATTATTATCAACCATTTTATTCCTACATTACGAGAATTTAACAAATGCTGACGCTATATTGATTTGTTCTTAAATGAAAATAGATCTTAAGTGAGGGTTTGAGAGGAAGATCCCCTGCGCCAAAGCGAAATTAAACATGCTCGTTTAGTACTGCATACCTAGCGAGTTTCAGAGAGGCTTTCGGTTTCTTCCGCAGTTAGTGAGCCTTTCGGAAATGTATTTATTTCTGGTCTTTTTTCAGGAGCTAAAAAAAAGAGTGGAGAGTATGCGGTCGCGCCTCAACGCCATCAGTCAGCAGTCTGCCGAATCTACAACTAAATAGACTAATATAAACTAGTTAAGATTATTGTGTGTCCAGCGCTCTCCACACAAGCGGCGATAACGTTTTTTACCCTCTAAACCTTAACTTATAACCCTGACTTGACTGACCTGACTGACTTTTGTATGTAGTCTAATGCCCTAGAACTAGGTAAGTATGTGTTTCGAATCTTTATAGTTTCAAAAATATTCACGCTTTATTTGAAGGTATGAAACTTCTAAAATGCAAATATTGATAAATCTATAAAGAATCAGAAAAATCAAGACATACAAACCTAGTTCGAAAGACAACAAGCCAAAAGATCATTGCCATTGATTAAGGTTTAAAGGGTGGAAAACGTTATCGCCGTTTGTATGGGGAGCGCTTTTTGGGGCTGGGTTCACGTTCACAATCCTCTTAATTCATTAGAGTTATTAAAATGCCATTCCTGAAGAGTGGTGTCTACATCACTGCAGGTGGTAGGACCTTGTGCAAGATCCGCCCTGATCTCTACCACCATCTTGCTCGCTAATCCTGCCGCGAAGCAGCAATGTTTGCACTGCACTATTGTGATTCGCCGTGAAGAACGTCACAGTCGGTGTAATGCTGGCACAAGAGGTATTCTATCTTAGCCCTCTGGGTTGGCAACGCATCTGCAATCACTTTGGTGTTGCGGGTGTCTATGGGCGCTGGTGATCACTGATAAGTTATCTAGCGATCCACTTGCTCGTTTGCCTTCCTATATTGTTTATTAAAAAAAATAGTTGGCGTTCTTCCCGTACAAGGCAGGCATATGTTTGAGTGACACTGGAATACCCGTGGCCCGTTTCACGAAGCTACAAATTACAATTTTAAAAGTCTAATGGCTGGCATTATTGACCAATGTTGCCGGTTTAGACTTGTAAAATTGTAACTTGTAGCTTCGTGAAACGGGTCACTGCCCTTCATATTTTATTGTTGACCTTGTTAACCAATTTTTTTCTTGTAGATTTATAAGTCTGTTTTTAAAATCACAATTAGGAAATGTCGTTTTTTGGAAATTCCACCTATGTGACTGTAATCAATAAGAATTTACTCGCCTGTTTTGAGTAAGCATATTTATTGCAAATTTTAGAAATTAAAAGATGTAATTACAATAATTATTTATGCAGTTTGCTTATTAATTGCCATTACATTTAAAATGTAATAATCAATAATTACATTAAATATGTAATAATTACTAAATGGGGTGTGAATTCTTGCCAGTTTAACTTTTGATTTTTGACTTTCGAGCGTTCGACACTCGCCAGCCGCGAGGCAATCAGTGCCGGCTAAAATATACGCTCGCGTATTTGATCGGCATTTCGAGCGCTCGAAACTTGTAAATGGACCAGCTATAGTAGCACGCTAGCGTTTATTGCGCACATAAACGCTTTGGTCCCTCTCGCCCACGCATACTGGTTAGAACGGGATAAATGCTTTATGTCATCGATTAAAGCTAGTGCGCTAGGCCACGGACTGCATAGTATCTACCTATCGTGTATTTACTAATTGTTGAGTAATAATATGTGCATCCGACTTTATTTTCTTATGAGTAATGTGTGTATCCACCATTAAGGATTTGTTTAGTATCTGTGGTTTGTAATCTGTGGTTTTTTTTAGAAGAAATATAAAATAATGACCGATCTCAAAAGGTGTTTGTGTTTTTATTGATGTTTCGCAAGATAATCCATAATTTGAGAAAGATACTGACTACGGTGTCGAGAGGCAGCCCCGCACAACCTGGCGACCGTGAATCATAACTAAAGGTGAGGGATTGCTTATAATACTATGGATGAGCACGTGAAACTAAGATCGGTCGCGAGACGATGTTTCTCGCGATCCGCAAATAACCTAGAAGGTATTCTTAAAGCCGAAACGCTTGAAATAAATACGGCGAAAGCTTGCTATAAGCTTACCAAAAAATATTTCGAAAACCTAACCGCTTTGGATCAAGAAATCAAAAAGAACATTATAAAAACAAAGGATTGGGATGAATCAATTCTTGAAAAAGAATGCGAGGACGCAGGCAGATATGAAGAAAAATGGACGTCAATAGAAACAATTTATGAAGCAAAGATAATGGCCGTAGAATCAATAAGTCTTCCTACTCCAATCACAGAACGCAAATATAAACTACCAGTATTAGAATTAAAAAAGTTCGACGGAAATATTCGCAACTGGTTGGCTTTTTGGGGCTCCTTTAAAAAGATCGATAGCGATCCCAATATAGACGGAATAGAAAAACAACAATACCTGTCACAAAGCATGGAAGCGGGGACGGATGTCAAATCATTTGTCGACAGCTTTCCGCTGTCCAGTGCTAGCTACTCACAATGCATTATAGACTTAAAGTCGCGCTATGCTAAAGACGAACTTTTAATACAAGTTTATGTCAGAGAGATACTTTCGCTTATCCTGACCAGAGAAGAAAGTAGGGTCTCAGAACTATTTGACAAACTCAATGGCCAGCTGCGGGCGTTGGAAATATTGGGAGTGACTAAGGACAAGTTTGCTGCATTTCTTCTGCCTATGGTTGAATCAGCTTTGCCTAATGAGACGCTCAGAGCATGGGAGAGAGCCAGACCTGAAAAATCAAATGATATTTTAGGCTCCCTTCTGTTATTTCTACAGAAAGAGGTAGAGAGCGAACAAAGAATTAATATGGCAAAAACAACATTTACATCTGGAGTGCATTTCTCAGGGAAAAAAGAATCAACTGCAACATGCTTAGCGGTAAACTATAAAGAAAAGAAACAATTACAATGTATATGGTGTGATAAAAGCCATGCGAACACAGAATGTTACAAGCTGGCCAACTTATCAATAACAGATAGAAGAGAACACCTGAAGAAAAAGAAAGCATGTGCCCTCTGCTTGAAGATAGGACATCATGCGAAAGTCTGCAAGATTTATATCAAGTGCTATGTTTGTGGACAGCGACATTCTCCGGTTCTATGCTCTGGAGCGACTTCTTCAACTGAAGCAAAGGTGTCTGAAAAACCTGGAAAAAATAACACCGAGTCAACTCTTCAGAATTTCTCTCAGAACGCTGTGAAAACTACCTCTGGTACGACAACTCTGCTGCAAACAGTTGCTGTGAAGATCCTTCAAGGAGATAAGATGACAACAGTACGAGCCTTATTCGACAGTGGATCCCAGAGGTCATATATAAAGAAAGAAATAGCAGAGAAACTAGGATTACCAGCCAGAGGAACCGAAGAACTCAGCCACTCACTCTTTGGTGGCGTCTCTGTATCCTTTAAACGATATAACTTGTATAATTTTGCAGTACAAAGTCTAGATAGTACATTCAAATTTGACATGTCTGCCTTAGAGCAATCTTGCATTTGTAAAAATGTCCCAAAAGTGGACGAATCCCATGAGTCTGTATCAAGGTTGTTGAGTAAACATAATATTAGGTTGACAGATAATGAGAGTACTGAGATAGGACTTTTGATAGGTGCCGATTATTCAGGGTTGTTATTAACAAACAGCTTTATACAACTTGAAAATGGCTTAACTGCGATTAAAACAAACTTAGGATGGACATTACAAGGGAGAACATCCATGGTTAACAGCAATATTACGACATCTTTATTTTGTTCACAAAATATAAGTAATTACTGGGATTTAGAGATGTTAGGTATTAATGATCCAATACAGGTACAGTCCAAGCAGCAGAAAGAAGAGGAGGTGATGGCGAATTTTGAAGAAAATATCCATGTCAACTCTGATGGCAGGTATGAGGTGCATCTTCCATGGAAGACGGGGCACGATGATCTCTTAAGTAATCGGGAACTCTCCATTCGCCGCCTGGAATCAACAACAAAGAAATTAAAATCATGTGGTAAGTTTAATGAATACGACAAGGTTCTAAGTGAATGGGAGCAAACGGGAATCATCGAAGAGGTACCAGAAGCAGAGAAAGACATGGATAAAGCTCATTACCTACCTCATAGAGGTGTGATCAAGGAGGCCAGTCTTACCACCAAACTGCGACCAGTCTACGACGCGTCTGCAAAAGATAAATATGGTAAGTCATTGAACTTATGCCTAAATAAAGGAATTAATTTCCTAGATAAAATTCCCAAACTGTTAACTGGGTTTCGTAAAGGGTGCGTCGGTATTACCGCCGACATAGCAAAGGCATTCTTGCAAGTATCGGTTACGCCACAAGATAGAGACTACCTAAGATTTTTATGGTGGAATAATGAATCTTGTGATGGAATAAAGGTGTATAGACACTGTAGAGTTGTTTATGGACTAACACCGAGTCCATTTTTATTGTCTGCCACCATATCACATCACCTTAACTGTATCACAGAGCGCAAAAGTACAGCAGATATTTTGGCTAAATCCTTTTATGTAGACAATCTAGTGACCAGTTTAGACTCCACAAAACAAACTCTAGATTTCATTCAAGAAGCCAAAGAAATAATGAATGAAGGTAAATTTCACTTGAGGCAGTGGGTCACATCTCCTTTGAAAATGAATGAAACTGGTAATACTGTGATATCGGTGCTAGGGCTTCAGTGGGACACTGTCTCAGATGAGCTGTGTTGTAATTTGAACGCTTTCCCACCATATAAGGAAATAGGAAAAATTACCAAAAGAAATCTGTTGTCTTTGACACAAAAGATATTTGATCCGATTGGATTCACATGTCCGGTGACTATGGTCCCTAGATTAATGTTACAGCAACTCTGGAACAGTAAAACAACATGGGACGAAGAAATATCGAGCAACATATTGTCGCAATTTAAAATTTGGTATGAAAACTTACATTGTTTGAAAAATTGCAGATTACCTCGAAGAGTGTCAGCTGAGAGACTGCATGACTGCGAAACGAGCCTCCATATGTTTTGCGACGGGAGCAAGGACGGGTATGCCGCCTGCGTCTTTCTGAGAGCTGATTACAAAGGTAATGTGACAGTTAGATTAATATCTGCAAAATCAAGAATATCACCCCCTGAAAAAGTCACAATACCACGATTGGAATTATTAGCAGCGCTAATAGGTTCAAGGCTACTGATGGACGCAAGAAAAAACCTTGAATTAAATAACTGCAATGAATTCTGTTGGTGTGACTCAGGAGTAGCGTTATGTTGGATCAAGAGAGAATTACCATGGAATACTTACGTCGGAAACCGTGTGAAAGAAATTAGACAAAATACTAATACAAACAATTGGCAGCACATTCCAGGAGCAGAGAACTGGGCAGACTTGGCATCCAGAGGCTGCAACGCGCGCCAGCTGCTTGAAGCTCGTTGGTGGGAAGGTCCCCCCTGGCTGCTGCAGCCTCCTGAACTGTGGCCACGTTCTGCACTTGTGGTGGATGAAAAAACCGCCAGCAAAGAGCTGCGAAAATCCGTATGCAATACTAATGTATGTTGCGACGAAGGTATGACATATCGTTTGTCTTATTATTTTTCTAAATACACAAAGATTATAAGAATGACAGCATGGATCTCAAGATTTATACACAATATTCGTCATAAGAATAATAAAAGAAAAGGAGAACTTACCTTTGAAGAATGTGACGAAGCTGAAAAAACAATAATAAGAATTATTCAGGAAGAAAATAAAGAATATATTGAAAAGCAATGTGGTAAATCAACACAGATATACTACGACAATGACAAGCTAATTAAAGTAAAAACTAAACTGCTACTTACAGATTTCCCAGAATGCACGAAGACACCGATGGTTGTTCCCGCAAAGAATCTTATCATCCGGAGAATGGTAGAACAGCGTCACGTACAACTCCTGCATACCGGCACCAACTCGATGATTACTGATTTACGAAAACGATACTGGATCCTTGGTGTCAGACTTTTAGTAAAATCTGTAATAAATAAATGTACCATTTGTAAGAGACACAGATCCCGGCCGACCCTGGCGCCGACGGCGCCGCTGCCTTTGGAACGCGTACAGCTAGCTGCTCCTTTTGAGGCGACCGGCGTCGATTTAGCGGGGCCAGTATATTTGCTCGATGGGGAGAAATGTTGGATCGTGCTCTACACGTGTGCGGTTTACCGCGCAGTCCATTTGGAATTGACAAGATCATTATCAACAGAAGCGTTCCTCAGAACATTCCGCCGATTCATAGCGCGACGTGGACGCCCAAGCATGATGATATCAGATAATGGATCAAATTTCCTGGGTACGAAGAATCTATTACATGACATTGACTGGGACGAAGTGCTACGACAGTCAACAATTCAACGCATTAAATGGAAGCTAAACGCTCCCTCAGCGGCTTGGTGGGGCGGTTTTTTCGAGCGACTTATCAAGGTAATGAAAAATTTATTGAGACGTGTTCTAGGTACGTCGTCTGTGTCATACGATGAAATGGAAACGTTGCTATGCGACTGCGAAGCTGTTATCAACGACCGGCCGCTCACGTACGTCGAGGACGACAGCGCCAACTCGCTAGAGCCAATAAGGCCGTCCTGTTTCCTACAGACGCTACCACAGTCCGACGTAACTGATCTAGATCAGATGGACACAAGAAGCCTCGACAAGAGATTAAGGTATTTACAAAAACTAAGAGAGGATTTTCGCGAACGCTTCAAAAATGAATATTTGACCGCGCTTGTACAGAGAGCAAATGACAAGCACTGTAAGATAAATATTGGGGATATAGTTTTAGTGGAAGGAGAAGGTAAGAGAATAAAGTGGCCACTAGGACTTGTAATTGAAACTTTTATAGGAAAAGATGGTATTAGTAGAGCAGCCAAGGTGAAAACTTCATCTGGATATTTAACCAGACCCATTCAACGCTTATACCGACTGGAGATTTCTTCCTCTGAGGTGGAGGGACAACAGGATCAAAGCAAAATGGATCCTATTGGTAAGAGATTTCGTATTATTATCAATCCAAGCAGTACGCAGGTAACTAAAGGCGAAGTACAGGAGCAGGAAGAGACAGCCGAGGCAACAACACAAAAAACACGAACAGGTAGAATTATAAGAATGCCCAGTAAATATAATATTTAACTTATTTCATTTTCAAGTTACATTCTGCTAACATTGCTGTGTTCTTATTCTTATCACTAATCAGCTTTAACTCTCCTTGTCTGTCATACAGGAAATCTAATTAATAGTAAGCTGTAACTTATATTTACAACCTAATAAAATAAAAAAACCCCATTTATATAATAAGTGACAATATGTCTCAATTAAATTATAAACATAAAGGTAACTGTAACATTGTATGTAATCATAACACTCAAGCGTTCTTGTCTTGCATATGTTTATTTGATTCTTAGAAATTTTCAAAATGATAATGATATGTGTGTGATATTTGTTTTCAACTTGAAGCAACTCTTATTAATGTTGATGCGTATTGAGATATAATATGTTAGATGTTAAGTACATTTAAATACTATTTGTTTAGGTTAATAACATTTGAATTATATAGAATAATAAAATGTCTCTGTATCTGTTTTCAGCCTTGCTGATTGGACCTAATTTTAGCAAGGTCGGATATGCACTTAGCATATTTTCTTTTCTGGTTGTGGAGGATGTTGAGTAATAATATGTGCATCCGACTTTATTTTCTTATGAGTAATGTGTGTATCCACCATTAAGGATTTGTTTAGTATCTGTGGTTTGTAATCTGTGGTTTTTTTTAGAAGAAATATAAAATAATGACCGATCTCAAAAGGTGTTTGTGTTTTTATTGATGTTTCGCAAGATAATCCATAATTTGAGAAAGATACTGACTACGGTGTCGAGAGGCAGCCCCGCACACTAATAACGACTGCCACGAATTCACATCCCATCAACTAATGATGTCAGTAAAATTCTATTTAATAATAATAATAGTTCTTAGATTTAGATCAGCTCCTTTAGTTTTAATACTTTAATTATACTACTTTAATAAATTTATAATCTTAGAACTAATTTGTGTATTTAGTTACACCTCTCAAGCTAAGTAAAGCTTACAAATATTATCGGTACTAGACAGGACAACGGGTTATATTTATATAGATCAGGGGTCACCATGCGCCATGCGCATCCGGACAGCCGGCTCCTTTTGTGGGGACCGCGAGAACACAGCTACTTGCCCTACAGAGTACGTAAACTGCTGAGTTTCTTGCGGCGTTTCTTCTCAGTAGTGTCTTCCATTTTCCGAAGTGCTAGTAGATTCAGACATGTAAAAGAGCCTATATGGCTAACATGACCATACGTCCCGGTTTGGGCGGGACAGTCCCGGTTTCAGGCAGTCTGTTCCGATCTCCCCAGCGAAGCCAACATAGTCCCGGTTTTGCAAGCAGACCCAACGATAGTTTAAAAAATTTTTTTACCGCTCGAAATGCGTGGCCCCGCACGCCACTACTGGGGGCTTAGTAAGTCATGCCAACTTAACTATTTTGTGATTAGAGCGTTGATTATTTTGTGTTATTCCATATTCTATAATAAAATACTTGTAAAACACTAAAAACCTTTATTGGATTATATATTTCCGCAGATGTGTCCCGGTCTGACAAAATAAATAAATGGTCACGTTATACATATATGGCCTACTTGCAAAATAAATTTTACATTTTTCATTTTAATTTTTCAGATAGTTGCACTTAATTATGTCGTTATGTTCCTCTACTTATGTAGCAGGGTCAACATCAAATAGTATTTTATGCAACTGTTGCATAATGAGTGGTCTTAAAACACGAGTGTGGTTTTATGAAACAAGCGTCAGCGAGTTTCATAATAGGATCACACGAGTGTTTTAAGACCTAATTATGTACAGTTGCATACATTACTTTATCTACACACATATCATAAGTACTCTATGATTGGTTCAGAAGCCATAGGGCAATGACTTGCATTGCTACTAGCTACTAGTGCTAGGTACCTATTGAATATCTATAGACTGTACACATTAAAATAATGTAATAAAAAATTAATTTTAACAAATATAGAAACAAATTACAAAAAATCTCATAATAATATTGGTTGTCATAATGCTGGTCATTGCCTACGGTTTCTGAACGCATTATAGAGCATTTATGATATATATGTGTAGATAAAACATTTTATACAGGTGGTGGGCCATTTAGATGGGTCGGTATGGGCAAGTCTGAAACTATAAGACATACACAGATCTGCTATAGTAGCACGCTAGCGTTTATCGCGCACGTAAACGCTTTGGTCCCTCTCACACACGCCTAGTGGTTAAACGGGATAAATGCTTTATGACATCGATAAAAGCTAGCGTGCTAGGCCCCGTTCTTAGGAACTATGTCGTCGATTTCAGTGACAGAAATTCAAGGTTTCCTTATAATAAATAACAAACAGTTTTATTCAGTTTAAAAAGTTTATTTGTAAAAAAAAACCGTAAGACGGAGATTCAATTGTAGTTAGTAGAGAATTTTTCTTAATTTATTATTGAGTTAAGATTCGACACGCTATTATTAAATTCCTTTTTGCTTGGCCGCTTTGAAAATTCGCCGTGGCACGACGCGGTCCCGCCATCTTGGTATGTAAATGTAAATACAGTCTAGGGTACAATAGGAAACAGAAAAATATATAAAATTTTAAGAATTGTACTCCCTTCTCCTGAACCACCAATGGATTCCCATGTTCCACACATTTTTGCTTTATAAAGCTTAACATTTCTGATTTATGCCAACCCCCTTGGACCAAAGACGGGGAATGCGCATGACGTTCTAGATTACCACACAAGTCTATTTTTTTATGGACGTATTCTCGCAAACGGCTAATTTTAAAAGCGGCCTTAGACAATCGTTGTATGTATATACCAGGACCTTTACTTGCCTGAAGTTTAAACCTATCTAATAAAAACACATAAATTAATTAATGTATACACTAGAAAAATATATTATGCAATTTTATCATTAAATTTACATATGGACTTACTAATTCATTAAGAACTATTTACCTGCTGCACTTAAACAATAAGTTATAATAATTGAGTTAGGTACAAAGTATTAACATCACAAATATATAATTAGATTTTCTTCCAAATAGCGTAATTAATAGCTTTTATTATTGCATCGTCGAAACCCCGATCAGGTTCTTCACAATAGGCACCGATAATAAAGAGCATTCCTAATTTAAATTTGAATGTATTTTTTTTATTCTTGGCCATGGGTGCAAAGCTTTTTAGCCGAATTTGAATGCAGCGCCCTTTGTTGTTGCCATGCCCTGTGAATGTTGCCATGATCGGAGTTAACACATTTTTAATCAGTCGATTATCACAGATCTATGATTTAAAATAGAAAACAGTAAGCCCAATACAAATAAGAATAAGAGCACCAATCAACACGGAACTAATAATTTTCGTGCATACACAAAATACAATGACGGCCAACACTGCAGCGCCAACCAACGTCCCAATCCAGTAGGGTGTCGTGTATTTGCTACTTTTTGATGTCGACTCGGACTTCTGATCAGCTGATCTCTCTAATCTGTGATCAGCTGCTGCAGTGACAGTGACAGCCACAGCTATGGCGCAGAAGCAAATCGCTAAACCCCAAACTCTTTTGTTTATCATCTGAAATACGATAAATAGGGCATAAAAACAATAGCAAACATTTAAGACAAAGTTATACACAATTTTTAGGCACCTAATTTTATTTTTCAAGTCGCTTATTATTAGAAATCACGGAATAAAACGCGACTTTGCACGCGACCTACTAAGTTAATTAAGAGAATGAGCCAAGGCCAGCGCAGTTAACTTTACCTACAAACTAATTTAATTTTTTATATTTAGTCAAATGACTATGTACAGAATTAACTATGACCAAATCCATGAGGTATCTTCATCTGATCTATGTATCTCCTACATTAGGTACCTACACCTACCATAATTAAATAATTACAGAATTTATACAGAATAGTTTGGATAGAAATATACCAAAACTAAGATTTCTTTTAAGGTTTTCATTTGTAACACTAATAATTTCATACATTAGCAACGTCTGTAAACAATACGGAAATATTGCATCAAAATTTACACACAATATTGAGTTTGCAACAGCAAGTTTGCTAATTTTATTCACTTACCTTGACGCTCGTTTAGTTTCATAAAAACCCTAGTGATTTATACTTTTTTTGTAAATTTTCTAAGTAAGAGCACGTAAGAGCAATCTATTATGCTTCTGTCTGACTACTTAGGTATTTAAGTTTCTTCTATGTATGTTACTCACTCACTTGGTCACTCACTTGGGTCCGAGACATTCTTTCTTTGTTTAGTTGTTGAATGTAAGTAGCTTTACTCTGTGGAATTCAGCATAAATGACCGAATGGAAACTGTTGTAATAATAACTATGTTCGGTTTCTAAACGTAAAGCGGCTGTCACTTTTTGACAGCCTTTTGGGAGGCAGTTACTCGAGCTTAATGGCGCATGAGACTATGTTGTGATTACTCAATAAATATTCTATTATACTAGTAAAGAAGACTTTCATTATTACTACATGGTGGCAGCGGGGTTTAAAAGTTTGCAAGATGCCTGATGAAAATGAGTCTGTGCAAATTATCAATGTTAGCACGCCGTGTTCGGTTACGGCTCCAAACACTTTTGATTTCGTGCCTGAAAATTGGATCAAATGGAGGAAAAGATTCGATCGGTACCTGGCAGTCTCCGATGGCGCAAGCAAAAACGACAAAGATAAGGTGGATATGCTTCTTTATCTCATGGGAGAAAAGGCGGAGGATTTGGCAATCCAACTTAACATCAACGCCGAGGGTTGCACATTGGAAGGAGCTTTGACAAAGATTGATGACCACTTTACTCCAAAAAGGAATCCGGTGTACGTAAGGTATAAATTTAACTGCCGGAAACAAGAGGCAGGGGAGAGTGTGGATGAATATGTTCGAGAATTACATGTCTTGGCAGATTTATGTAACTTCAAAGAATTTAAAGAAGAAATGATAAGGGATCAGATAGTTGTTGGTGTGGCGAGTAAGAAGGCGAGAGAAAAAATGCTGTTGAATGTTTCTCTAACACTGGAAGAAGCCATTCAGGTAGCAAAGAATGTGGAAGATTTTGAAGTTAGAGGGACTTTTGTTGGAGAGGGAGACAGCAAAGAAATTAATAAAGTACAGGACAATACCAAGGTTGAGAAGCAGTGTTGGTTTTGTGGAAGACAAATGCATAAAACCCGACAGCAGTGCCCAGCTCTTCATGCAAGATGCTTGAAGTGTAGGAAAACAGGGCACTTTGCAAGGTGTTGTAAAGGAGGAAGCATTAATATTACAAAAGATGAGCAATCGTCTGGCAGCGGTGCTAAGGTGTGTTTGGTGAACGGAAATAAATATAAAATAAAAGTAGAGGTTTATAGAGAAGGAAAATTTAAATGTAATGTGATATTTTTAATTGACACAGGAGCAGATATAGTAGCTATTCCAGAGGAGCTTGTGGCTAATTTAGCCAGCTTGGAGCCATGTTCGATAAACATCAGCGGACCAGATGCGTCAAGGTTGATTGTTAAAGGTAAACTTAAACTTGTTTTGAGGTATGAGGGTGGACAATACTGTGGGGATGTTTATGTTTTAAAAAATTTAAAAACTCCTATTTTGGGTGTACCAGCATTAGAAGCCATGAAAATCATTCAAATAAAGGGTATCAATAATGTAGATAAAGAAAGTACTGTCAATGTCCAAAAAGAATTTCCTAAGCTTTTTGACGAATTAGGTGTTTTTAAAGAATCATTCAATATTCAATTGATAGATCCGAGTAAAAGTTATGTTCAGTGTACTCCTAGAGTTGTGCCAATACCATTATTAGACAAAGTGAAACAAGAGTTGGATAGACTATGTAAGTTAGGAGTAATGACAAGAGTTGAAGACCCTACTCAGTATGTTTCTCCCATTGTGGTGGTCCCAAAAGAAGCAGATGCAGTCAGACTATGTGGTGATTATACTGAACTTAACAAAAACATTCTGAGGCCGATTTTTCCGATACCGAAAGTTGAGGTCACTTTAGCTTTGCTCAAAGGGTCGAAATTTTTTTCAAAATTGGATGCCACTGCAGGTTTTCATCAAATACGCCTTACGGAAGAATCAGCTAAGTTAACAACAATAATAACTCCTTTTGGACGTTATATGTATACTAGGTTACCATTTGGTCTTAACTGTGCCCCAGAATATTTTTCAATGAAATTTTCTCAGTTATTTGAAGGGATAAAAGGCGTAGTTACTCATGTCGATGATATATTAGTATATGCAGACACAATAGAAGAACATGACAGTATTTTGAGACAAGTGTTACACAGATTAAATGAAAAGGGCATAACTATAAATAAAAGTAAGTGTGTGTTTGGGGTTAGAGAGGTACACTACTTAGGACATATCATAAATGCGGAAGGTATTCGAGTGGATCCTAAAAGAATAGAAGCTATTACTAATTTCGAGGTTCCTAAGACAAAAAAACAGGTCATGCAGTTTCTAGGGATGATTAATTACGTAGGTAGATTTATCCAAAACAAAACAGAACTGCTACATCCTTTATATATGCTTTTAAAGAAAGATAATGTTTTCTTGTGGGATCATCAACAACAGACAGCATTTGAAAAAGTAAAAGAACAGTTGCATCAATCTCCAGTACTAGCACATTATAACCCTAAATGCAAAATTATTATAGGGGCCGACAGTAGTTCATTTGGATTAGGTGCTACGTTGATGCAGGAAAATGAGGATAATAGTAGGAATATAGTGTCATATGCAAGCAGAACATTAACTGATACAGAGAAAAGATATTCACAAATTGAAAAAGAATGCTTGGCATTAACTTGGGCAGTAGAAAGGTTTAAGGATTATGTATATGGCATTAAAATAACTTTAGAAACTGATCACAAGCCTTTAGTACAGATTTTGCAGACTAAACACATAGATGAATTAACACCAAGACTGATGTCCTTTCGAATGAGGCTTACACGATTCAATTACACAGTGTGTTACATCCCAGGGAAAAAATTAATTGTTCCTGATGCTTTGTCGAGAAACCCTATATTAAATGATTGTAAGGGGACAACTGAGGATAGTTCAGATTTGTACATCAACTCTGTTTTAAAAAATATCCCTCTTAATGATCAGCTTTTAGCCAATATTAAACAAGAACAAGGTAAATGTGCATTGTGTAAAACATTAATGGAGTTTTGTCAAACTAATTGGCCAAATCAATCTAAACTGACACCACAGTTGAAGCAATATTATCAGTATAGATTTGATCTGTGTGTAGTGAATGATTTTCTGTTGTATAAATCTCGCATAGTTATACCAACAACATTACAATTAGATATGTTAAATAAAATACATGAAGGCCATTTGGGAATAAATAAATGTAGAAATAGGGCTAAACAAACAATGTGGTGGTTAGGTATGGCTACACAGATTGAAAAATTGATTCAGAGCTGTCCTCAGTGTATTGAACAGAAAAAGAATTTTAAAGAAGATATTTTGCTGGAAAAGCAGCCAATGAGAGCTTGGCAAAAGGTTGGGATGGATTTATTCCATTACAATAATGCATGGTATATGGTAATAACAGATTTTTATTCGCGATACTTAGAGATTAAAAAATTGAACAATCTTACTGAAGTTAATATAATTGAGCAGTGTAAAGACATATTTTCCAAATTTGGTATACCAGAATTAGTACGAACAGATTGTGGCACCCAATTCAAAGCAGGATTTAAAAAGTTTGCAAAAGAATATAATTTTGAGCATATTACCAGCAGTCCTTATTACTCCCAAAGTAATGGATTTGCGGAGTCAGCTGTCAAAATAGCAAAAAATCTCTTGAAAAAAAATCAAGACATACATATGGCCCTGTTGATATATAGGAACACTCCGTTGGATTTAGGATACAGCCCTGCAGAGCTAATGTTTAAACGAAAACTTAGAGATAATTTACCTAGATTACCGGAGGCTTTGCAAAAGACAGTTCATTCAAAGGTAGAATTCAAAAAGAATGATTTTGAAAAAAAGAAAAAGGTTAAAAAACTGTATAATAGAAGACATCGGACTAGAAATTTAAGAAATTTAGTAAACGGGGAAAAAGTTTGGATCATTGACTTAAGGATATATGGGACAGTGGTAAGAAAAGCAGTAGAACCAAGGTCTTATATAATCAGTACTGAAAGAGGTTTGTTTCGCCGCAATAGGTGGCATTTAATCCCGTCTCCACAGGTTAAAACTGTAAGTCCACCTTCATATTGTCAATCAAAAAAGGTACCTGAAAATATGAATAACAACAGTAGTAGTTTTAATAATCGGTATGATGAAAGCAAGGTTCATGGTGAAGAAGAATCCAATGAAAATGAAGCAGAAAGGTCAGATAAGTCGCACATGGCACCAAGAGACAATGTTGTTACAGTAGATCCTAGTGGTGATTCTGAATTGAGAAGGGAAAATGATTGTGGGATACAGAAGGATTCAGAAGGTTTAAAACGTAGCTTAAGAAAAATCAAGCCACCCTGGTGGTTGAATGATTATGTTGTTTAGAATAAGTGTAATTTTTAGAAGTAATTGGTATTTTAATTTGTTTAGCTACTTTCAAATAGGAAAGGGAAGATGTTGTAATAATAACTATGTTCGGTTTCTAAACGTAAAGCGGCTGTCACTTTTTGACAGCCTTTTGGGAGGCAGTTACTCGAGCTTAATGGCGCATGAGACTATGTTGTGATTACTCAATAAATATTCTATTATACTAGTAAAGAAGACTTTCATTATTACTACAGAAACCAACGACTAATCATCACAACCACCATTATAAAATGGTCCGCATAGGTGTTAATATAGCACAAACATCGAGGTCTAGCTTCAGCGGCCATGCATGCGACCGCCATTTTGAACTATTTCTTTTGTTGATGTTTTTTGTAGTGCATTTGTTTTTTTGCGCTGGTAATGGAATGTTTAACTGCGACGTTTGCGAACTTTACGACAGACAGCTACTAGCATCAAGTTTTGTTTTGAGTTCAATGCTATTTACCTACCAGTCACGAGGGCCATACATAATAATATAGTCATAACAGTGTGTCAGTAATTAGTATCACATACATTATAAATACTAAATAAATGCAAACAAAATCAACTCAATGAATGGAAAGTCCACAGTTCAGTAGAGGACAAAGAAAAATGTCCCAATTGTACCCATTGTATAAAAATGGATAGGCTCAAAGGACATGGATTTATTCTTCATGTTAACTTAGTAGGCAATGGCCTCAGCAACCATAGACTAAAAAGAATTTAGGTAGTACAAAAAAACTACAGATACATAAATTTTAAAATTTTATTAATTGCCGTTCAATCTAGTAAATGCTATCTATGTTACATATAATATATGGTAGAAGTGTTGATTAACTAAGCAGTTATAAATAGTCATAGTAAATGCTCACTCATTTTTTAAATAATTAGTAAAACGGCTAAGCGAATGCATTCAAGGCCCGCGTTGTTACATTATGTGTAGTTTGCAATACAAATAATAAAAGCTTGAGAAACAAGATCACTCAAGTAAATTTGGAAAGACACTGGAATCATTTTGTTAGTTATGTCTACCTCAAATTTACACCTTTCCTGATTTTCATTAGTCATATTAATTAAGTTGGAAAACTGCTGGCAAAAAAATCAGTCAGATTGGTTATCAATTATCATTTGCTTGGAATTTTTGACCACTGTCCGCTCCAATCGGTAACTCGCTTGGATGCTTCTAAAATAGACCAATTAGGGGAGGGCACATCTGGGGCCAGCCAATTGAAGTCGTCCAGCCGATCCCAGTTATTGCACTTTCTATCTAAAGAGGACATGTTGAAGTGTTTCTCTAAATCATCATATTCCAAGTTGTATGGTGCTGTTCGTACCTCGGAGCAGTCTTCCACAATCCCCTTGCTTGTTACATGTAAATAAACATCACATTTAGAGGATGTATGCATTCTAAGTTGTTGGCATGCTACTACAATCTTACAATTTGTGCACCTCTCAACGAACACCGAGGAAGTTACTGGACCGGAGAGTATAATGCAGTTGTTAAGATCAGTCATATGCAGTGTACCCAAGACACCTTTTAAACTGATGGTGCAATTCTTTAGATTACGAAGAGTCACATCCCTTTGAAACAACTCCTCATTTTCTAATGCTAGTATTACATTCTCCTTAGAATCAAACCCGAACATCTTCTCGTCCCATTTGTTTTCAGTTTTTCCTATACCATCATGATCATCAACTGAATTTTGCTTCTGACAGTCGGATTTAGGCAACTTCTTCCTGGTAAAGCCGAATTTTTTGCGCGGAATATACCTGTCTTCTAATTCGTAGCATTGTGTTTGCAAGTTTTGAACGATACCTAGATATTTGCGCATGTTGAACTCCTTTAAGAACAAGGCTGATGTGATGACGTATTTTTGGAGCTCGTTCACTTCTTTTTTGATGTTATCAAAGTGAGATGGAAGGGTTTTGATATCTAGTGTTGGGACTTGAGCCAGCAGGTCCTCAACATATTCAGATTTGATTTTAAATGCTCCAGAGAAGTACTCTTCATTTTCATTGCATGCATCTACTTCTTCCCTAGCTTTGTGAGCCTTGTGCAGTTTGTCGAGCCGTTGGGCATCCCTCCTACTTAGTCTCTCTAACACAGTACTCTTGTCATTCATTTCTATTTCTATTTCTTAAGTAGGTCTTCTAATTTCTTATTTAAATCGGATTGCTGATTTTGTGAGTCTTTCAGTATTTGCACAGTTTGATTGGCAAATCTTCTGGCGTCAGTATGTTTTGAACCCTCGTCATGCTGTAAACAAAACAATAGAATCATTAGAATTTATTATTTTTACTGTTTAAAGATGATTATGAAAAAAAAACAAAATGGTTCAAACCTTGATGAGTTAGTAATGCTTCAGAATTTACAAATGATGTTTACGAACAAGTAAATGGTCATTGATCCAAACAGCTAATGAAACCCCACAAGCATACATTTTCATGCTCATAAGCTAATGTTTTCAACAACTAAGACTCCTCAATTTTAGCTACATGTAGTTCTCATGGCAACAACATACAATCAATACCAACAAAACCCACAAAAATGTTAGTGAAATCTGAAGATAGCTGCCACAGACAACAGCATCATGCCAAATGGACCACAGATGGACCAATATTCATAATTATGGTGTGCCTACTTTTTAATACAGATTAAATTTCAAATTCGACAAAATTTCCATTTTAGATTAGTCTTTATAAAAAATTTAATACTTATACTATTGAACAATATGGCTGGACATCATTTCTATTTGTTATTTATTCTTAAGTTCAACTAGGTTAATTAGAAAAGGATTCACATCTTGCTATGCTTAGAGAAATCTATTTAAGAGGCATTTAATTTGATTAATGCAAAAAAATTTTCACTAATAAACAATCTGACACTAATGTGACAATTAGTGTGTCCACTGACCGAGTACAACAGTTAGTTGTAGCCATGCAAGTTTGAGATGGTCAATTACAATGATGGCTATTCATTAACACCATTTATTTATTACTTGAACACCATGTCTGATTTATATCTAGAGCTGTGAGACTGTGTGTGTGACAGCTATAAGCACAAACATTACAATCAGCCTGTAATAACAAAAAAGTAATGACCTTCTTGAGTAGCTCCTCATCAGGTTTGACCACTTTGAATAAGGCATAGCCTACTCCTCCGAACGTTACCACCCAGAAAGTGGCCCTAATAGCAATGTTCATCTCACCGCTAGATCTTGCCCTCGTTGCTCCAGACCTTGTGGTCAAGCTCTCGGGTTTTATGGTCAGCAATTTTCTCGCCCAAGACGTAGTAGCCTTCTAGTACCCAGTTGTAGTTCTGGTGCATGTACAAACGGAAATCTGATGAAGAAGAAATGGTTAAAAATGTAGGTCAGTTAATTTACAGCACTATATTTAAAATGCAATGCAATTGTGGGTGGTAGGACCTTGTACAAGTTCAGTCCCAATCACTACCACCATCTTGCTCGCTAAGCCTGCCGCTAAGCAGAAGTTCTTGCACTATTGTGTTCCGGCGTGGAGAGCAAGACAGCCAGTGTAATTACTGGCACAAGAGGTATACCATCTTAGTCCTCTGGGTCGGCAACGCATCTGCAACCTCTTTGGTGTTGCGGGTGTCTTTAGGCGGTGGTGATCACTTACCATCAGATGACCCACTTGCTTGGTTGCCTTCCTATTTCATAAAAAAAAATGCAACCCTGATTCACCATAGACACGGTTCTATGGGTCAATTGATATGATAAGTAAAATAATAACAGACTCTTATGATTCTATTCATAATGTCACTGACATAGTTCGATGATCGGTTTGGAGTTTATTTTGTTGATTGTACTAACAGATTATTTCAATTTGTACTTTTTCTACGGAAGTAAGCTATTTAATATGCATTACTTTTTATAAAATATATATTTTACTTTTGAAATATTTCATGTTACAGTGATCTTTGCTTTGTACCTTAGTTTACACAACACATAATAACGTTAATAAACCTTTAAGTAACCCAACTTAGCGTTATAAACTGAAAATACCCAGGCTTCACATGTTCAAAGTTTACGCCCGAAATCGATTAATTACTAGTTATATACGTAAACATGACCGCTTATTTTAAAGATAAAGCGTAAAGTTACTGTTTCCACAGCTCCTTTGTACGAATACGGCTATTTTTGAACAAAATAAGAAAGATTAAACTTACCTCTTTCCGTATTTAGCTTATAGTACACTCCGTATGAGACAGCAATTCCTAGCGCTTCGAGAATAAAGATGGTTTTAAGACTTTTGCCAATCCACTTAGAATAAGAGGCTGGCTGAGGCTTTTTGATTAACATAATACAAAAACAACGAAACAATCGGAATTTCCGCTTTATCGTTTAATGTTTACCAAAATCGCGAAATTATTGAGTAATGAAATAATGAAAATGAATGACTGATGAAGACCGATGACGTAAATTTAGTTTTTTTTTGCAAGTGGGTTGCTAGGAGAAAAAAGGTAATAAAGGGCTCCCTCCACTACTCTGGAAAGTTTTCTCTGCTTGATACACTGATATGGATGTAGATAAAACTGGAAAGCTAATTACTGTGATGAGACACGCGCAGAAGGAGACAGAATTAACGAAACTGTTTCTCAAAAGTAATTTAGCAATCGCTTTTCTGCCCTCCTTATTGCAAACGCAGTACTTGCAAAATGGCGGTTTGGAGATAAACGCGGGAAACATATTTATTGATTTCTGAGCAACAAGTCTATGTTGTATAATATTTATAGTGTATAGTCGACCAAGTAATTGCTTGACCACTTTTCAACCCTATTCCTTTGTAATACGGTCGAAAAGTGGTCAAGCAATTTCTTGGTCGACTATACCTAAAAATTAAGAATAAAATCAAGCTCTCTAATTGATAAACTTTTATTTTACTTTATATGTGTAAGATATATAATATGCGGCATACTGCATTTTCATCTACCATTTGAAGATTGTGGGCATTAAAGTATCACTAAGGCCAAACGCAGTAATTGTGTCTATTACTGCAAAATTACCTAGTAAGTGTTCATTACTACGTTTTCAGTTAGCAATTATCTATTATATTCATGCATGATACTAGTTGAAAATGTTCTCAGATATTTAATTAGGTAAGAAACTAAATAAAACAAAGTTAGATTATTAGAAAAGTTGTTTCTTATTTTAAATTAGACTTATTATCACAATCAGTTCTACTTAATTAATTATTTGTAATCAGTCTATAAAATTCACTTTGACGTGAAATGCAGCACTGTCACCTACGGCTTCGATGTGTGCGTAAGTGTGGTATAGTGTGTGTTCGTAATCTTGCTACTCTGTAATGCAGTACTGAAGAATACTGCATTTAGTCTTAGTAGCGCAAGAGTGGCGTTTTATTAACACCATACACTCAAATGCAGTACTGTATAATACTGCGTTTGGCTTTAGTTTCTATTCCTTGTAAAGAATAAAGTGCTTAATGAAGTACAGTAAACGTATCAATTACTGCATAAACTCTTAGTATTTGCTGAATGCTGCAGATCTCGATAGGATAAGTAATAGTTTCGTGCAAGTACTGCGTTTTGCGTTAAATAAAAAACATTGTTAAAATAAAAAAAATAAAGAAATATATTTTTTTTTTATAAACTTTAAGCCCATTAGATGTGATTTTTACAAAAAAGCTAAATTCCTAAAATTGACGATTACTGCAAGTGCAATTAGCAGGGCAGTTTTGACCCATGCCATGAATGAGCATGAAATAAAGAATACAGACAGCACTTTGTTATTTGCTTTGGATCAATTTCAATGAGATAGTCCCTTACTCAGCTACAGTGTTCTTCAAAGTGCAGGTTGCGGCCCCCGGGGGGTTTGAAAAAGTTCTTGGGCAAGGTCGGACTAGGCCTGAAGGGCCCGGGTGGCCAAAATGATAGCAGAAAAACGGGACGTCCTGTAAAATACACTGTGCGGCCATTGACCAATCAGAGATAGCCATTGCCGCGTTTTTATGTTTTTATCGCTCGTAAACTTTGATTGTGAACCCAGTCTAAGACTTTCAATAAAATAAAAAATACAACCTCCTGGGATGGACGTCAGAATTAAAACAAAAGAATTGTTTTCTATTTTATTTACTACAAAAACTATGCTCTACATTTTTTAAGTAACATGATAAAACTAAACTTAATTGCGAGTCATGAAGCGCGATTTTTTATAATTACCTTCGAGATAACTGTCAAAAACATTTATGATTTATGCCAGTGGTTTTCAAAGTGCGGGTCGTATATCCTGAGTCAATTCGAGTAACTAAGAATTGAATTCTCCCTAACTCGCGTTATACTACCAACTAAGTTGCTGATGATGCTCCTTTCCTTATGCTCAGCCCCCTGTACCACAAAAATTACAGGTACTTACTACAATTTGACATAATTGTAGAGTTTTTCATTCAAAAATGTGACAAATTTGTTAAATTGTAGCACTTATTTCATAAAAAAAACTTGTAGGTAAGTTTTGTGTGCCCAAGGACCCCAATTCCCGGTTCATGCGAGATACATCTCACGTGCGAGATACGTAAAAAAATTACAGATTTCCAAGGGATTTTGACAGTTGTTTTCTTGCGAGCTGAATCTCGCATAAACCAATTGCCCCGCAGGTTTGTTGATTGATTAACAATCTAAGATGTAAACCAATTTCGCCAACTGTGACCGGGAGCTACTTGTTGTTGGGGTAGTACAGGAGCATCTGAAACATAGTAGTCACCTAGTTATTTATTTAGTTGATACAGTTATTTTCAGTACCCATTCGGTGGAATCTTTTTTTGAAACAGAATAAAAATATCTTAGTAAACCTCCTCAACTAAAATTGGGTTTGTATCTATTGTCTTAGATAAAATTAATACTCTACACGTTTCGTTTGGCATAATAATTCGTTTGCCATAGTGAATTTTGTGCTGAAAGGAATCTTATGTAACAACCCTAACCTATCCTAACTTAAGAAACCCTGAAAAGCTTACGGTTTTAAAATAAAATCTGCGATATAAACCGTATACTTTGAATTAGTTTAACAACGATAATTTATACCATTAATCATCATCACAGTAAAAAAAGTTGTCTCTCATGTGGTCAGTTCACCTATACATATACAAATTCCCTACGGATTATTTCTTACTAGCTTTTGCCCGCGACTTCGTCCGCGTAGACTTGTTTAATTGAAACATGCAATCTGCAATATTTTCTGGACAAATTAATGAAAATTAGTTGCTTTGCTGCTCATGACGTCACGGCGACGTATAACTCATTTATCGCTATCCCGTGGGAACTATGCATTTTTACGGGATAAAAAGTATCCTATGTGTTAATCCAGGTTATAAACTATATGTGTGCCAAATTTCATCCAAATCCATTCAGTTGTTTTTGCGTGATTGAGTAACAAACATCCAAACATCCAAACATACAAACATACAAACATACAAACTTTCACATTTATAATATTAGTAGGATGGATTCCCAATAGAACTCTAACTGCTGTCAACAATACAAATACTTGCCCCTTACTGGAATCAAATCCGCAAAATCTAGCTTTAGGCTGCTTTTCCACCAGAGATGTGCGAGGATGCGTAGCGAGGGATGCGTTTGTAAGAACCAATAGAATCGCTTCATTTACCTCGCCTCGGTCAGCACAGCTCTGGTGGAAACGGCTAATTGGTTCCCTAGCTACGCATCCTCGCACATCTCTGGTGGAAACGCAGCCTTATAGTCAGGGCAGCTAGCTAGGGATGTCAAAAGTATTTCTTTGACAAACATTTACCTGTCGTTTCTTCGCAAGGTTCTTCGCACAGCTTGGTTTCTTGGTCATTATAACCTTCCATGCATTCCTCGGGAACGCTCTTGCCTTGCGAATCCTAAACATACACGTTTTATTTATATTTATTAGTTTTTGCGGGTGGTAGGACCTTGTACAAAGTCCGGATCGCTACCACGATCTTGCTTGCTAATCCGGCCACTAAGAAGCAGTGCTTGCATTGTTGTATTCCGGCGTGGAGCGCTGGTGCAATTACTGGCACGAGAGGTATTCCATCTTAGCCCTCTGGGTCGGCAACGCATCTGCAATGTCCTTGGTATTGCGGGTGTCTATGGGCGGCGGTGATCACTTACCATCAGGTGACCCACTTGCTCTTTTGCCTTCCTATGTTGAATTAAAAAACCATAGACTAGTCTGAATAATATCAATATTTGATAAGTACATATCATGTATTGATATTATTGAGCGACATTTAATTTTTCGATACAGATGTACCGATATAAAATTTCAATGTAGGTATTTATCGAAAATATATTTTTTGATATAAATATTTACAATTATCGACTATCGATGTCAATATTTGCAAGGTCAACAGTAATCGATACGATGCAATATTGGTCTTTTTTGGCACTGCCGACATCCCTAATAAAACTCTTTTTTTAAAGTAGCAATTAAGAGGAGTGTGAACCCAGCGCTCTCCATACAAACGGCGATAACGTTTTCCACCCTCTAAACGTTAACCTATAGCCATGATTTTTTTGTATGTTATCATTATGCCTTAGAACTAGGTTTGTATGTTTTGATTTTTTAAATATTCTTAATAGTTTCAAAAATATTGACGCTTTTGTGTTTTGTATGAAACTCCTAAAATGCAAATATTGACAAATCTAAGAAGAATATGAAAAAAAGCAAAACATACAAACGTAGTTCTAAGGCATAATGACAACATACCAAAAAATCATTGCCATAGGTTAAGGTTTAAAGGGTGGAAAACGTTACCGCCGTTTGTATGGGGAGCGCTTTTTGGGGCTGGGTTCACACTCCTCTTAAATAATCAACTCCTCAACTGACCTCACTATCAGTATACTTCAAAGGCACGCCGTCCACGATGAAGTAACGGTACCGCGTGTGGGCACCCTCGCGCCTCCCGTCCGTGCACAGCCCGTCGCAGGGCTGCCACTCCTCCCAGGCCGTCATCGGACAGTCTGCTGACGAATCCGGGTCCGTCATTACCGGCGGTTCGCTGAAAACGAAAAGTCAGAGTAAATCTGATACCGGTAACGGTAAGTCCTGATAATTTGAATTTATCGTTATCTAAACAAATAGATATACGATAGACAGATAACGGTAATTTTCACTTCGCAGTTCCGTTACTGACTGCCTCAGCCTAAACCGCTAAAGATGGTAGCATGAAATTTGGCACACGTGTTCCTCAGAGTGTGTGGAGAGATACCAAGAAACGATGTTTGGAAATTCTAGCGTTAAAGGGGTTAAAGGGGGAGGGGTAGATTTTAGTATGTAATCTAAAATCTGTGTGGACAAATTCGCTGGCAAAAGCTAGTATTTAATAATTATACATAAGCGTTGAAATACAATAAATTTAATTGTTCGTAGATCAAGTCGAGTCTTATGGATTTGTAAGTTTTGAGCATTTTGGATTGCCATTTGAGACCGATTTTTACGGTTCCGGAGCTAAATGACAAAAACAGAACCGCTTCCTGTGTGTATTTATCCGTCTGTCACAGCCATTTTTCATCACTCATGTGTCATCATTGCGTTCAACGATGCGCCAGTCCTGAAGTCTGATTCCGTACACAACGATTCGAGCGCGAGCGCAGTGATGTTATGTTCGGGGTTTCTATTTCTTATTATAAAAGAAACACTTCAAATGTATTTACGTGGTTGATGTTGTCGTCGGAGTACTATCCTCTTTATCTTCACTTTCTGAAACAAAAACAAATTAATAATTGCACCAAAATAGCAACGAACAAATTACGCGGGTGGATATTGAACCGTAGTTGCGAAAACATTTATGTTTCAACGAGAATTTTATGAACATCCGCATCGTGCAAGCACACAAGCAAGCAAACAAGCGTAGCAAGGTAATTTATTCCAGTTCATTGATACGGATCTGCGCAAAGTAACGCCTGAATGTATTAATTATCAGAATCGTGCACTTTCTCACGTTTTTTTAATTAATATAAGTTGCTTCTAAATTAGATACGGAGATTTTCTAAGTCAAATCTACTCATGAAAATAAGCAAGTTCTGTTACTTATTAATAAAGCGGATCACTCACGTATTTTTGCGTCGGGAAATGCCCGACATGTTTCGGACCAGTCCGTGGTCCTTAATCATGAGCCCCCGCGGCGGTGGCGCGACGACGACTGCGTACCGAAGCCCTGACAGCTCGGCTACTCGGCACAGGCGCCACCGCCGCGGGGGCTCATGATTAAGGACCACGGACTGGTCCGAAACATGTCGGGCATTTCCCGACGCAAAAATACGTGAGTGATCCGCTTTATTAATATGTCTGAGTCTCACGGTAGTTTCATGTTAAAAAGTTCTGTTACTAACATTTTTTTGATCTCGCAAAAATAAAATAACATCGTCCCAACTTTTCAGTTTCATAAGATAAGGTACTTTGGTATGGGCAGATGTGTATTTCCATTCCGATTTCCAAAAATTGTTGTATACAAAAACTGCTTAATTTAATGAGTAGATTCACCTATAGAAATACCTGGAGTGCAATTTTTGAATCTCACCAGATGACTTAAGCTCACCAAAATGTCCGAATCTCTATGAAAAACGGCCATTTTGGTGAGCTTTAGTCACCCGATGAGATTCAAAAATCGCACTCTTGGACCTAAACGAAATAAAAATAAAAAATATATAAAAACGCAATAAACATTTATGTAAGTACGGGTACATCTAGAAAAAGAATTAGAATACCTATATTCATACTTTCCAGCGTAGCTTAGACGCTATGTTAAGTATAATAAAACTAACAGAAAAATACTGCTAAAACATATATTTTATAAGCATAAGCCATTCATTGCTAAACTGAAATATGGGAAAAGACAAACTAGCAAACTACATAAAAGTATATCTCCCGCTGTTCCACCACTGCGCGGGCTAGCTACGGAACCATCACCTTCAATCCGATCGACACCATCCTCGCCGCCCCCCTCTTCCCACCCATTCTCATCTTCATCCGTATTCTCGTGCTTTTCGAAACAACCGGGGGTGAGATCGTAGATGCTGATTAAATCCAAGTGGATCCGAGCGAATGGTTTCACGTCTTCCTTAGACGTCATTCTGAAGGTTGCTTGGCTGATTGGCATTGGTGGCATCATCACATCGTTAGGAGACTGCAAGAGGGACCGGCAGAAATAATAAATAGTCCAAACTATTTACGTTATTCAACATAGACTTTAACGCAGTTTGGCCTTTGTATAGTTTTATTTTCGACAACCTATCATTGGGTACCTAAGCATATATCAAAATACATACGTTTGGCATTCATAAAGATCATAATATACGTATTATTAAGGTATCTCTTAACACAGTATAAAATAAAGTCACTATCCTTTCCTGTCTGTCCTGATATCTTCGGCGGCATACTTCTTCTAAACCACGCAACGGATTTTGATACGGTTTCCACTGTCATTTAGAGATTTTTTTACGAGAGGGTTTATGGGCGAAGCCTAGGCGGGTCGCTAGTTTGAAATAAGTGTCATAAACTCTTAAGCTTCGAATGCATAAAAGCCAAATATATACCAGCTATAATTCATAACAGTTTCTTAGCATAATAGTTAAAACTTCTAAATTTGAAAGTCATGGAATCCATAATGCGGAAAATTTTAAAATTACAGTGTGCATGATTCGCAAGTCGCATAAATTAAAATTTTGAACGACGATTACTCACACTAAAGTCAGTTCCTTTATCAGTCCCAGCGTCCATAGGATACAAGTTTAGTGTAACATTCTCAGTCCATCTGTTATCGTCATCAGCGCATAGCTCTAGGTGAGAGACGCCGAGGAACCAATCAGGAGACGGCAAGATGGCAGTGACCAATGAGACCAGATGGTGCTCCCTGGTGACTCGAAACATGGCGGTAATAGTGGATATCGTGGTCGCAGGCCTGTTGGTTTTTATTATGCTTCTAATGCTCTGGCCGATCTGGGGAGCAGTCCGTTATGTCAATGCACTTAAATAGATGTATTGTGTTCGCTATAACTTTGTCGTTACAGCAACTAGAGAGAGATATTTCATCGACTGGTCTTAGCTGGAGTGAGTTGGAGGTAGCCGCGCAAGATCGAAGCAGATAGGAGTGACAAAAATGCTCATAAGAGTATGATAAGGTTACAACTTTTTTTGAAAAATACATAACACAAAGTGAGGAGGCTCAGAACCCTCGACGTCGCATCCGACTCGCATTTGGGTCAAAGATTTTGCTGTCTCTCCTGTGGCCAAAAGTTAAAAACTTTGAATACCTTCATACCATTTATGTTTTCTTTAAATGGGCCAAAACTGCCCCAGGCACCGATAAAGCAAAAATATAGGACTATAACCCCCTAATTGTTGGTCATAGGAAAGACATCAGTGAACCTAATTGTAATTTTAACTTATTTCACCGGTTTTTTAGAAACAGTTTACCTTTTCCTGCATATCCATTTCCAGGATCGTAGTATTCCCCTGCTCTGCCAGCGTCTTCACGCCCTCGCTGGCCACATCGTTAGACTTGAAGATGTCATAGTCCTTGTTGTGCGAAGCTTCCACTATCTCGCTAAACGAAGCCTTGGTTAGACTCGTGTTCGACGTTGGATACAAATACTCGCCATGGGTGTTTAAGGACCATAACCCTTCGAATGTCAACTGGAAATGGAATTACGAGTTGAAATTTGGTCGTCTGCTTCCATGATAGGTTCAAAGGCCCTAACTGGCCAAGTTTAGTTTATCTGAGTTTATATCTATCTATTCGTCCCTTTCTTCTGATACTAGTTTGTCAGAGACAAGGGATAAATTAACCCTGAGGTGCAATTTTTGAATCTCACTGGGTGAGCCATTACCGAGCCGAACCTAATGGCCGTTTTTCATAGAGATTTGGCAATTTTAGTGAGTTTTAGTCACCTGGTGACATTCAAAAATTGCAACTCAGGTCTGGAGTGCGATTTTTGAATCTCACCAGGTGACTAAAGCTCACCATAATGGCAGCTTTTTTTAGAGATTCGACCATTTTGGTGAGCTTTAGTCACCTGGTGAGATTCAAAAATTGCACCCCTGGGCCGTTCGTGTTAGGACCACGTAAGTTACTGACTAAATACATAGCAAAGTTTCCGCCTCGTGTTATAGAATACAGGCCGTATTACACACGCGTATCGCAGCTCTAAGAAGCTAGTTCGTGTCGCATACGAGAAGTGTACGCGACCGGTGAGGCCTGGCCCTTAGAGTTAGTACCTAAGCTGAAATGTACGCGAAAGAAGTCACAGCCAAGAGCTGGTTCTACTTACCTTATATTTAGCGTCTTGACATACTTCACAGTTTGCGTTGACTTTTGGCAGCATGTCCTCTTCTTTGCGCGTGTCCTCGCAGATGCGTTTCGTCAGAGGGCCCTGGTTGTTGTAGTACACCTCCGGTTTGATGGCCACGTATGCGTGGATAGTCACACAACCATTGCCTTGAGGAGGAGCTTCCCAATTTACCTTGAACACAGAATAAACAATAGTACTTGTATAGAAGCACCTTAGCGAAGGTAAACGGTGTTAAGGTTCTTAAGGTATAAGTAGCGTCCTACCGTATGCCTCTCTGTTCATCGTATAACTTGTATTCATTCGTACGCTAGGTAATTCAATTGCGGCGGCCCCGAGGTGGTGCGCCGAACGATTGTAACTTCGCTAAGTCCCTACACCGCGCCTGTTTTGAACCAGTTTTTTTAAGACTGGATAGTGGATAGCCTAGTGACTAGTGGCCCAGACTGCAAAGCTTGAGGTTTCGGGTTCGATTCCCGGAAGGGGCAAATGTTTGTATGATGAATACGAATGTTTGTACCTGATTCGTGGCTGTTATATGTATTTAAGTAAATAATTTATCTATGTAAGTATTTATATCCGTTGTCTAGTACCCATAACACAAGCAGCTTTAATTGCTTATTTTGGGACTAGGTAAATTGGTGATAACTGTCCCAAGATATTTTTTTTATGCAAACAAATAAATGGTGAACATATCGATGTGTTTTCTAGGGATTAGTATGCACTTAACAGCTCGTGTCTTAAAAACTTTTGTACCGATTTTAAAAAAACTTTCACTGTTCCCTAAGTTGAAAGAAAAGTACTTAATCTAATAAAAGAAGAATTATTCCAATCCGATCTCTATTAGTTTCGAGGAAATACGTGGACAAACCTACATACAATAACGCGCAATAATCGCTCTTGTGTACCTACTACTTGGGAAGTATACTTAAGAATGAATACCTAATAATATAACGCAGACAAACTTATACAATACAAAAGGCAAAGGTGAATTAAATGGCGATAGTCTGGCTACATCTGTATAGAAAGTATGATTCTTTAAACTTAATTTATATTGTTTAAAAGCTTCTATCGCAGAAGTTCTGTTGCGCACTCTTTAACCAGACGCCCCTAGGCCTTGATGACCTATAAGGATAATCCGCTACTGGCAATAGAAGTATTTTTCTTTTATGAAATAGGAAGGCAAACAAGCAAGTGGGTCACCTGATGGTAAGTGATCATCACCGCCTGTAGACACCCGCAACACCAAGAAGATTGCAGATGGGTTGCCAACCCAGAGGGCTAAGATAGAATACCTCTTGTGCCAATAATTACACCGGCTGTCTTGCTCTCTACGCCGGAACACAACAGTGTAAGCACTGCTGCTTAGGCAGGATAAGCAAGCAAGATGGTGGTAGCGACCCGAATGGACCTTGCACAAGGTCCTACCACCCGCACCTGTACCGCACCTACACTTACGCACCTGCACTGAAGTTTTAGGCATCACGTTGTTCTGAATGATGGTGTCGTTGCATACGCCATCCTTAGTGTTGTCGTCATACGGCGAAATCCTTAGAACGCCCGGATTCAGCGTCCTGGGTTTCCTCGGGTTAAACTCGTTGTCAGTCTCATCGCCTGATGCTGATATGGTGAACGCTATGAATGTAGCGTTACTGTACTTGGATTGAAGAAAAACTGAAAGCAAAATTATATCAATGCTCACAGTGACATTCATTGCCAGTGGCCCTAACATGACTGGCCAAGTTTAGTTTATCTCTATCTGCATCCCTTTCTTATGAAACTAGTCAGACAGAGACACAGAGAGGGGTTAAACTAAGCTGGGCGGTCATATTAGGGCCGCAGAAGCATGGAGATGTGCTAACTCGTAAAAAACACGTCTCAAGTTTACTCGAGCTAAAACTCACGTAACTTGAGTCGAATTCTCGTGCACCTAGCACGAATCTTCTCAATACGCGTTAACTAGCTACGTAACTCAGTGCGCCTCTTTCTAACTCGCCCAGTGGGAGAAAGACGCACTGAGTTTCGTAGCGAGTTAACGCACATCGAAAAGATTCGTGCTAGGTGCACTATTCGTAGCGGAATGCAGAAAATCGCTGCTACGAGCAACAAGCATAGCGCGTAGCTCTTTACGTTTGAGTAAATGTGCCGTTGACTCTATCGTCACATCTCAGCACCACCACGCCTGAGATATAAATTAAAATATCGCAGATATTTGAAATGGTTACGACCTTTACCGGCGATATTTATTTGAACTGCCTGTCAAGGGTGCAATTTTTTAATCTCACCAGGTGGCTAAGGCTCACCAAAATGGCCGAATCTCTATGAAAAACGGCGACAATGGCGAGCTTTAGTCACCTGGTGAGATTCGAAAATCGCACTCCAGCTACAAAACTACAGTTTGGGTGCAGATTTTGTGCGGGTAATATAACTGCATCTAAACTGCAAAAAGACGTGCGCTGCGCTTGCAGCTGTCGTGCCTTTAACCCAATAAAAATTAATAGGCAACTTTTCTCGTGTCGTCTAGAGGTTCCAAAACTATTTGAAATTTGCCTTAATTGTAAGACTGCGGAAATAAGTTCGATATTTTGTATGCCATTTGTTCAAACAATCTTAGAAATCAGACAATGGTCTAACTTTCACTTGGAGAAAAACTATTTAAATATTAGGGCTATTCTGTCACATATGCCTATACGAAACATCCGCTAACTACAAAGTAGATAGATAGCTACCTGCCTAAGTGAGTGAGGCGAGTAGTAAATATATTGAAAGGAGTTACGATCTAGACGGATTTACCTTTGTAAGTGTGCTTTGGTGTGTACTTTTCACCAATATTGCTGATCTTGATAAAGTAGCGGTGGTCGGGGGGGAGAGGGGTGGTTTTAATGCCGAGTGGCACACGGTCGCATTGTTCGCACTGGCTGCTTGTTATAAATACAACGATGAGAAAATAACCTGGAAAAATAGTAAATGTAACTACTTCACAACGAGCATACAATGAGGCTATTTGATATGTGAGAAGTAAACTAATTTCGATGTGGGCTGAAGAAGCAGAGCACTTTATCCGAGTTACCGAAGACAGGTACTTTTCCTTTCACTTGACAGATTGATATAAAGTATTTAAAACAAATCGATGAATGCTTAATTGTACCGTGAACGACACGCTTTGACTTTGAAATAATCGCCATGTTTTGCTAAAAAGCCGATATCACTAATATCAGCGATAAAGCTAGCGTGTGCTACTATAGTTGGCTTAATTTGTAAGTGGTATAATATAGTATAGGATTGGTTCGGACTTACTAAGACCCGGTTTATTAACTCAGGAGGCGACTGAAAAGTTCTAACTAAGCTTATGGCCCTAACATGACCGGCCAAGTTTAGTTTATCTGCGTTTATCTCTATGTGCCTTCCTTTCATATGATTCTGGATTGACAGAAACGCAGTTAAACGTAGTTATACCACAAAAAAAATTAAGCGCCTTTCCATTGATACCGAACATGCCCTTAAAAGGGAAGAGTATCATAGGACCAAAAGGTTTCTTAAAATACCTTGGGTTTAGAACTTAGAACTTTCCAGACGTCATCCGTACACCGGTGGATGTTTTTCATTTCACTATCTCAAAACCGGTAAGTATAGTCGAAGAAATTGCTTAACGTGCTTTCGATCGATTTAGAAGGGGATATGGTTGAAAAATGGCTAAGCAATTCTTGGTCGACTATTCGTCAAAAGTTCTGGTTTAATGCCTGTCTGCAATAATCAGTAAAACTTGAATAAGCAAACAAATATTGAAAAACTTACCAATTATTGTAGGCATTTTGATGACTTTTTCGTAATTTTAAATCATTTTAACACTTCTTTTATGTTGTGACAGTTTGAATTACAAACGCGGACTGCGACTAAATATATCCTTTATTAGTAATTAGTGTTAAATTGTAATGACACACTAAATTGCATCCTCCACATTGGACGAATTAATGTCTGCTGCCACTGTGCTTGGTACTTGAGTTAGCACTTTACGCTGCAGAGATAAAACTTAATTTTATAGCGGAAATGTGCTCTATAGATATCTCTTTAACTATAAGCACCTTAAATACATGTTCAAAATAGTTTAAATTAGGGTCGACATCTGATAAACTCATGATAATACAGTCCGGGCAATTGTAAAAAAGGAGAAAAGAGAGGGGAACCAAACCGATTGCATAAACATTAGGTATCATTCTTACAGACGGAATACGTTTTTACTGCAACTGCAAAATTGCAGTTTGGATGCAGTTTTTAAGCGGTTGGCATAACTGCATCGAAACTGTAAACGAACTGTGCAGTCCGCTTGCAGTCGGCGTGCAGTAGGTACTCATAACCACAGCTTGTGTGCAGTTCATTCGACTGCTAGCGGGCTCCACAATTTGTTTGCATTTTCGATGCAGACCGCGATTTATGCCAATCGCATTAAAATTGCATCAAAACTGCAAACTTGCAATTGGCTGGCAATTTACGTCTGTAATGAATGGCTCCTACTGGTCAATCATCCTACACAGGTTTTGACAAAGATTTATTATCGAAACCAGTATTATAAAAACTTCCGCCCAGCGCTTTTCCTTTTTTTATTCGGAGTACGCTTGGACCACGATCCCAGGTTTGGCAGCTTAGGTTATTTACATTAGAGTTGAAGCAACTTTCATTCGACCCCCGCACTCCTGTGACAAGTTAACCAAACTCGGCCTACAAGATAATGGTTTCAGTTTCCCACGATGATTTTCCCGCCATACGAGCGTAGTTACTATACCAATATGAGATCATGTACAAAATTTGATAAGCAAATTATTTACTACCACATTTATATTTCATAATTATGCATGTACTCGTATAGTAGGAAGTAGATTTAACGTCTGAAAATAATACACCTGAAGCTTGTAAGGAAAACCTTTTTAATAATCCATAGTCACTTAAAAAAATGTGTGTATATATGTATTTAATTTATGCTTAAAATAAAAGTGCGTTATAAACGGTATGACTTTTGTCTTTAACGGTATGACTATTTATTTCATACCGTTAAAGATCCTCTGATAATTGTTTACAATAATGCTCCCATAGCGTTTCTATGCTTGAATAAGTCTCTTTTCCTAGATCCCCACGGATGACCTGGTGTAATCAAGTTCCTTCTGCGTTCAGCTAAAAAAGAAAATAAAAATAATAGTTTAGTCATCAAGCCTTAGTTGTTGCTGTTTGTTTATATCTTTTTCAATATAAACTTAAACTTTTATTTTTATTGCAGCTGAAGCATTTAATCCTTAATTTTGAGGAATATTGATTTGCGTTTGAAAATCTATATGCCGAATAAGGGAAGAAATTAGTGTTCCAAAAAGTAGCATTTTAAATTATTCTAATTCTAACTGCCGCAATTTTCGTTGTTCTTGGGCATTCTGTTTTAAACACAAAAAGCTCTATACGACATACATATGTGAAAACGTCTGTTAAGTTAATGATAGACACTAAAATTAAATCAAAAAGATTATTATTATCAAAAGTGTATTGCGTATCATATTTAACATACGCAATGATTCCTAGATTCATTTTAAAAAATACACGTCGTTGAGTTTCTTGCCGGAACTACTCAATAAAAGTTTTTCCTGAATCGGAGGTACAAGTTTAGGTTTTACTACCATTCTCAATCATAAACCTGTGGCCCGTTTCACTAAGCTACAAGTTACAATTTCACAAGTCTAAACCGGCAACATTGGTCAACAATGACCAATGGCAATGGGCATAATGACCAATGTTGCCGGTTTAGACTTGTAAAATTGTAACTTGTAGCTTCGTGAAACGGGCCATTGTAGTCAAAGAACAATGCCTTACCAACAATTTCAGTATTTTCCTCATTTTCTGAGCAAGAATCCTCGCACTCCATTCGTTCAAAATCGTCGTAATTACTCTTACAGAACGGCGGCACTTCTTTCCTGCTACTTTGTTTGGCCTGAAATATCATAAGACAATACCAATAAAACATTCATTCATTTACTTAATTTTAAGAGTAAGTTTTCACACTGATTTAGAGTATTTTTACGTAAGGTTGTAATGTACATTATATACTAATAGGCTGACCAGCCTCAGAAGTAGCTGAACATTTTAGCACCTTGCCGCTGTCAGTAATGTGACGCATTCAAGAAACTGCATTTCATACGTTACTACAACAAGGTTCTTAAGTGTTCAGCTAATTCTGAGGCCGACTGTACACGTGGGAAGCCGGGGTGGGTCGCTAGTTTATAGTATTACTTTGGATCCGCAAGATACTAATTAACTCACATCAGGGTCATACTTCTCGACAGCCACTCCATCTACCAGGTGGTACCGTTCCCGCCACTTGTAACCTACCACCTGGCCATTCTCGCACAAACCCTCGCAGGGGCTCCACTCAAGCCACTGGCTCATTGGGCAGTCTTCTGGTGCGTCAGGGTCCAGAGCGATAGGTGCCTCGCTTGAGCTGAAACGTTCACTAGATTTAACAACGGGTCCTAGTATATCGCTGACTAACTATTCGCAGAATGTATCGATTCATAGATTATTCGTTTCGCAAAATGCTATTTTCAAGGAAACCACTACTATTTTGGAATGGCTATGAAATAAATCTAACCCAAGGCTACCCTAAGGCATATGTTCATAATTATGATTTTAGTTGGTAATTAATAGTACATAATTAGGGCGCTTTCTGATTTTTTTTTAGGGAGGATATACATAATCCTTCTAAGAACTCGGTGCTTCTAAGAAGTTAGTATCTTTTTTGCGAGATGAATATAAATTAAATTAATTTAGAGAACACCCAACTACTCCCAAACCTGGGCATTAAATGGGCCGCTATGATGATGATGATGATCGATGATGATTAAATAAATAAATTATCTAAGGTTGGGACTCGACTGGGTCCTCATCTCAAAAATATGAAACCTTCCGCCAACAATTCAGCGACACAACTTATTTCTAAGGGTGCCAAATAGGTGAACTCCGTAAATAACATATTTCTCTAAATATACCCCAAATCCACAAAATATTAAAATTTCGAAAGAAAAAGTGGTTTTTCGATAGCTGCGGCCTAAACGCTCAAGTTCCATATATCCCGCCCCGTAGCCCTGTCTTACTCACTGGTGTCATAGAGAACCACTGATAAATAAATTAAACTTGAGAGGCTATATGTTCTAACTCTAAGTGGTGTCTATGTATAGTAACTTTCTGGAGTAAATCGTTTATGTTGATCAATTCAGCCGGTACGGCTCTAAACCGCGATAAAAATAATCGGTATGAACCTTTTAATGAAAACAGAAACTTTACCGTTATTATGTTATTACCGTTACTTGTCGACTGAAATAGACATCACTAATTATGTGGCAGTGAAAGCGAAGTAATGGTGAATTCCCTAATAGAACTAAAATACATATTTGTAACTCATAACCGTAACTTTTAGTAAATCTCTCATCTCAAACTTTTTCTTTTGATTGCGTAAAATTGTAATTTCATTAACAGCAGCTTAATAAAATCAACAGTAGGTGTAAGAATAGAGAACAATGGCTCACCGGCCGTGGCCTTCTCTAGGTATGTCAGGAGTTTGATACCTGGAGGGATCGTCGGGTTCCTGACTGCCGGTTTCAGGTTTATCTTCCACACCTTCAGATTCACCACCCTCTTCTTCTGTAAGAGAAGTTTTAAGGCAGTCTTCAGTTTTGGAGTTGCAAACGGGACTTTACTCGTATTACTAACCCTACGTCGTCCGTCCGTCCATCATCTAAAGAAGTCTATTTGCTTTACCGTTATAGATATCCGACTGAAATTCCCACAGAACATGTGATACTATATCGGGTATCCTAACAAGCAATAAAAAAAAACAAAAAGAAAGAAATAGTGTGGGACCCTACACCAGAAACTAATTATTAGCTCTATCAGTAAAAAGGGTAACTGATACAAGCATCAAACTTGTTGCAATTATAGCACACTCAAAAATTATAAACAAATTCTTATTTTAGCTTCTATTATGTCAATTTCTAGCACAGAGTCAATACTACAGTACTCCCCTCTTTTCGGTCTAAACTTTTGTTAAGAAGTTTACCTGAAGATTCTTCGCATTCCCGATGATATGTCCTTATAAGTTTAATGTGCAACCTTCCAAATGGACGGAGGTCCTTCATATCAATCTCGTAGAAAGGTGAATTTTTGTCGTACGAGCTCATTTGGACCCTGCCCACAGCATCTTGTGGGAATGTCTCGATGTTAGCCGACTAAGAAATCAATAAAAACAGGTAAATTATGTTCCTAACGTGTAGTAAGACTAGTATTAATAGAAAAAAAGAATAAGAAAAGCGATCAGGTCGTGTCTAATGTACAGTACCTCATAAGACACCCCACTGTCAGTCCCGGCATCCCACGGGTACAAATTGATCTCTCTCTCGTTAAGCCACGTGTTATCTGCTTGGCACAGCTCGAATCTAGTTACCCCAAGAAACCAATCCGGAGAGGGGTACATAGCCACAGCAATAGTGATCAGGTGATTGACATTGTCTGTTCGGAAGACCGCGCGACTCGGATTATCCATCTTCTTGTATCCATGTCCTTTTCCTTTGATTAGAGTTCGAATACCTTCACCTATCTGAAAAGGAGAGTGTATAATGGCTAAGAAAATCTGCATTGGCCCATACACGAAGGCCCAGGTTTAACTTATGCCCCTCTATAGCTGCGTCTCTATCTAACCAGTCATGAGAAAGGGATTCATATAGAGATAAACTAAATCTAGCCAGTCGCGTTAGGACCATGGGGTTAAAATAATTCTAAAATGATTACCTTTTCTCTTATCTCTGCTTCAAACTTGCTGATATTAGCACGTTCTGCCAGGTCCTTCAGCCCATCAGAAGCAAGGTTGCCGGGTGCCCAGAGAATGTAGTCGGCCGCGTGAGAGGCACCAATAAGGTCGCTGTATCGCGGCAGCCAATCGTTCTCCGGATACAGACGTGGGTGGATATTGCGGGACCATATCCCCGTGAACGTAAGCTGAACAAGAGAAATATCTTAAACTCTTAACGAAGGCTTGGAATTTAACTTGAGAGTGATTTTACAAGGGGCTACTTTTTTTAAGAAAATTGCTTTTTACACCACACTCCCTGTGTTAAATGAGACTGGTAGAAATGGAACCCTCTTCCTACATACCTCACTGAGCTGCACCCAGATACAAGTAAACGGACCATTAATTTATTACTTACTTTAAGCAAATTGTCTATGTACTCGTAATTCACTTTGCTCATTGATAGTGTAGACAATATCAGATTGAATTACCTACTTGAGTGTAAACGTGCCTCACCTCATATTTAGCTTCGTCACAGACTTTACAATCATAGTTAATATTTGGCGAAACATCGTCCGGCTGTCTCATATCCTCGCACAGCTTGACCGTCAACGGCGCCCCATCTTCGAACCAGATCTCCTGGTTCTCGGCCACCATCGCTCTGAGCGTCACACAACCACTACCACTTGCAGGGGCTTGCCAATACAACTGGGAAAGTATAAGAGGAGTAAAATATGATCACTATATGTATAGTCAATGCATATCCGAAAGAAAAGGACCTCTATCAACAAATAAGATAAGATGTTATGTTTCATAAGAATTCGTTTATAAAGGTATGGTATATTATAAAACATAATGAGGATCTGAGTCTGAACGACAAAAATCAAAGAGGTAAGTATTTTATTCCATTCACAAAGTTAACTACTCAGATAAACCAAACAAAGGGTGATATCTGGTAATGGAATAAAAAATAGACAAATATAAATGCTTTACCGAACTTACCTCTACCGAAGATTTCGAGGAAAAACTCGACTGTTCGACCGAGTACAAGCATCGGTCACTGTACTTACTGATGGCCTGACTCTGAGGTCTAAGTTCCCCTGGATTTTGGGCTATAAGTCTCCTCGGATTCCTAGGGTCTGGCTTTAAATCTGCTTCTGCTGATATCATGAAGGCAGTGAATTCGGATCCGTCGTCGGTCTGAGTCAACTGAACTGTGTATACTTGCTCCGGTAAGTACGTATCATCTGTGCCTAAAACGTTCAGTTTGTAACGGCCGTCAGGGTGGGATGCTTGAGTTGTGGACCCGTATGGTCTACGATCGCAGCGGAAACTGGACACTTCGTTCTTTAACATAAACATTAGCAGCAGTAGCCATTTTTCTAATTTATGTTTTGCCATTGAGGTATCTGAAACAGGGACCGATAAACCAAAAATAGCGATTCCGTTGTATTTCGGTATGATGTTCGTTTTGATTAAAGTAAATTAATTACATGACTCGGCAGCGTACCTGTACATATTTTCGGTAGGTATTGAAATACAAAGTCATCCTTTCGTTAGGGCAATGAAATTAAAATTTAACCGGTATTAACCATTAAAACTCTTGCTTAATAAAAAAGCGATACTTCAAAATAAATTTTATTGAAGCTTTAGTCACCAGGAGTGCGATTTTTGAATCTCACCTGCTGACGGAAGCTCGCTAAAATGGCCGTGTTTCATAGAAATGCGGCCATTTTGGTGAGTTTTAGTCACCTGGTGAGATTCAAAAATTGCATTTGAATCTCACCGGGTAACTAAAGCTTACCAAAATAGCCGTTTTACATAGAGATTCGGCCATTTTGGTGAGCTCTAGTCACCTGGTGAGACTCAAAAATTGCACCCCTGGTGAGATTAAAAACTCGCACTCCTGAACTAGATCAGTCGCGTATGTGCCGATAGCGATGGAGACAATTACTTAGGTTGTGTATTTATTTTAGGGCAACAGTCCTCTCGTATATTAAAATGAAACTTACGTAAGTCTGCGTTGAAATTAATTCCACGTCTGCGTTTCTTAAGAGTCTAGAACTAACGTAAGTGGTCACACGGATTAGTTGACGAGTCCAATGAAGACAGTGGGCCAACGGACATTGGCCGGGAGCTGGCCGCAAAAATTCAAGCCGAAATGATAAAGGGTCTTAAGCAACAAACTGGAAAAAAATGCGAATACAAACTTCTTTGCTTTTGGTAAACAGATTAAAACTTTTTGGGACAACAGCTATCCAACGGGAAACTTAAATTCGTCCCTCAATCCAATTTATATTCTCGTTAAAGCAATATCCGGTGCTTAGTAAAGGCCCATTTACATGATACGAGTTCAAGCATGCGAGTTGGATTACATTGCGGGCTGCCGAGTAACGATGTGACCGATCGATTGATCGAACCGCGCAATGTAGTGCAACTCGCATACGAGTACTCGCTCCATGTAAATGGCCCTTAAGTTTGTACTCAGTGTGCGAGTCAGACGTCAATTTTTTTTAAACTGTTGCCTTGAATATTTTACGTTTAGCTCCCGCTCTATTGTGTGGGTGGATGTGTCGACGGGAAGATACTCTATCCTACGCAATTACTCCTGAGGAACGTCCTGGCAAATAGATATTTATTGCTTGCATTCTTGGCCAACATATTACTCGTATTAGGTTGCACATGGAATGCATTATAATTTACATACAGTCAGCGTCATATACCTATGTATTTATACATTATTATTATGCACTTAAAAAAATACGTGAGTGATCCGTTTTTTTAATATGGATGAAAAGTTAAAGTAGGTATATAGCTAATTTATCTGTAAAAATAGCAAAATTTGCCCTAGTGCCTTATTTCCTTTTTTTCGTTCATTGGAACAAAAATTAAAAGGTAAAATTACATCACAAATAAATCCGACTATGTAACAATTATATAAATGTAGTGCCCATAATTGCCATGGCAGCATAACCAGCAATTAGAAATTATTATATCCAATTTATTATCACAGTCACGCGATTAATTTATACTAACTGGTTCCAGTATCGTGACAAACGATTGCAGTTTGAATTTAGTCTACTTCCAAAGTCAATGACACGATATATTCAAACATGAATAAAATAACTCAAAAGGTTCCCAAATATAGGTAAAATATTTTTTTATACCTAGTTGTACAGTATCTAAAAGAGAAATAATAGAAGAAATCTAAAGAAGACAACTAAGAAATTTATTTTAAATTTGATCTGATTTTGGGAAATACACTCTCACCATGGATATTAAAATAAAAACAAAAAGGAACGTATTCTTCCAAAAAGAACTAGCGCCTTCCCACATGCCGAGGCCGTCGAAGAGGACTCCAAAAAAAATTGTGAAGTTCAAAAAACCTGCAGTAAATCTTAACAAAGAAATGATAGTGCGGAAAAGTATACACCAAACATTTCTGGAATACATGACCAACTCATCTTTCAGTGGAGTTCGTTTCCTAGTGGACGACAAAAAGAGTATAACGGAAAAGGTTATGTGGTTTGCCATTATCGGATGTGCTATATTCGGCTTTTTCTACTTCATGAACAACATTCTCGAGTCTCAGGACGCACAGCCTACCTATATGACATTGGAGGAAGCATTATATCCTGTAGACAATATAATATTTCCAGCTATAGCCATTTGCAATCACAACCGTTTAAAAGTATCTGCGGTCAAACGTCTAGTCGATGTCCTGTATGCACACGATAACACGACGTTCCCTAGCAAACTAGAGCTCTTCGAAATCGTGAAATTGTACGGAAACCTTTACGACTTCGCGTACTCCAAGAGAGAAGACATCATAAAGTTCAACGTTTATTTAGAAAAAATCGAAGATAAAGTCGATGAAAACGAACATATTAAGAAAAAAGATATATCGGAGCTGTTAAAATCACTAACACCAACCTGCGAAGAGACTTTGCTGAGTTGCGGCTGGAAAGGGATGATGTACAACTGCAGTAGCTTGTTCAGAACGGCGATAACGCAGTTCGGCTTCTGTTGCGTTTTTAACTATTACAATACAGAAGCGGGCAGACTGGCAGAAGACCCGATAGATCCTATCGACAGACCCATGAAGCTAAATGAAAGCAGTCGCTACAATGGCTTGATAGTATTCATGAATGCAAAAACTGAAGAATATCTCTACGCAACGCGTCAGAGCTATGGCTTTGACATCTTATTCTTCGATCGCTACGACTACGCCGACCAAACGGCTGGTGGCCTTGTGCACACAGTAGTATCCGTAGGTGAACAATACGAAATTAAAATCGATCCATACGCTTACTACACTGTGCCAGCTATCAGAGGACTTCCTCTTGAGAAAAGAGGATGCAAATTCGACGATGAAATGCAAGACGAATACCACGACCACTACAGTCAGAGCAACTGTTTGGTACGCTGTAGGATGAGAACCATCGAACGTCTATGTCGGTGCATACCCTTCTTCCTTCCAAAAAGAAGTAACCTCTCAGCGTGTACACTTGAAGAGCTATGCTGCTTGAACAAATACAGCCAGAAACTTCTCTTCGTTTACCCCCCACAGGATTTACCAGGGTTAGAGATAGAACGAGAGAACTCTTTAAACTGTCCGTATTGCTTGCCTGATTGCACGGCAACAAGGTATAAAGTAATAGTTAACAAACTAACGCGTATTAAAAAGAGCGTGTCAATATTTAGAAACGGAAGTAATGATTTCAATGAGGGGAATGTTTCTTCGATTCGTGTATACTATTCGTCTCATGAATTACCGATGTACAGAGTCGACGTGACGTCTTACTGGTACGAAAAAGTGAGTTATTTGGGAGGACTGTGCGGGTTGTTTACGGGGTTTTCAATGATGAGTCTAGCTGAATTTTTTTATTTTGTATTTATTCGATTTAGCTACATTTTAATACACAATTTTAGATTTAAAGATGGTTAAATTTCAACGTTTATTCGGAAGTGCACTCGACTACTCGCTACTTGTGTCTTAGAACAAAAATAACTTTCTACGTGACTACTAGACAGGTCAACGGGACTTCGTGTTTCGTGTTAGATATGGGCACAGACTACTAAGGGATACTTCGTATGATATAGGCTGGCTACCTACCTAGTTTATTTCAAGCTTCGTATGCTTGCACTACGAAATCTATATAAATAAAAATGAATTGTTGTTCGTTAGTCTGATTAAAACTTGAGAACGGCTGGGCCGATTGAGCTGATTTTGGTTTTAAAATGTTTGTCGTAGTCCAGGGTAGGTCTAAACGGTGAGCAAATATGCCTCCAATAATTAGGCGGTACGAAGTTCGCCGGGTCAGCTAGTAAGAAATAAATAAAGTCAATTTCCATAATTTAAATCTTTTTTTATAATATTTAATGGGCTACAATCCAAGCATTTAAATCTTGTTTCAAGAATATCAAAACAAGCCAACATTTTTCAAATGTAACTTGTATTATCCGTGCCTCACTCAACTCTCGTCGCACCTACAGTGGTGACACTAAACTTGGCCGTATCCGTCGAAACAGTCGTGTGAGCGAAAAAGATGCGATATATCGTTCTCAAGTATGAGCGACGGAGATGCAATGACCGCTACGCAAACACGCTATCCAGTCTGCCCTCTGATATATTTATTAATTGTACTATACAATTGCAATGTATTATTGTACCGTAAGTAGGGCCTTTAACTAACAACTGTCACAAATGTCATCTGTCTGTTGTCCTGTCATTCCCTGCTTGCTTTTGTTGCATTCATTTCGTTTTGCCTTGCCCAGTTTAATGGGAGGGACAACGGGGCGCAAAGCAAGATTTCCGAATATCGTAATTTTAAACCCAATTTCGTGAATTGTGTCCTTGACAAATGATAAATAAATGTCTACAAAACAATTGAAGATGCCGTCAGCAACGAGGGACTCGACCATACTTAAAATCGCGGTGGAGATGTTAAACGCTCCCGATAAGGTACCGCAGTTGATTGAATTTGACCAGAGCCAGCCCCTATCGAGCATTATCCAGCTACTCTGCAAGCCGTGGGGTCTGTCAGACCCGGATAACTACGCGTTACAATTTTCAGAGAGTAACAATCAGAACTATATCACCGAAAAGAATCGTAATGAGATCAAAAACGGCTCAGTGCTGCGACTGGAGCAGTCACCAGCGAAAACCGTGCAGGAGATATTGTATAAAATTAACAATGGCAGTGAGGTGGATCAAACCAACGCATTGACTAAACTAGCTAGTCTGAGCAGTGATCTCACTTTCGCACTCGAATTTATTAACAAAAAGGGGCTCACACTAATCATCAGTAACATTGAGTCTGGAAAATTTAAAGGTGCTTGTCTGAAACATGCGTTAGTAACATTCGTTGAACTCATGGACCATGGCATAATTTCGTGGGACATATTGGAGAACCAATTTATCAACAAGGTGGCAAGTTTTGTCAGCAACCAGAGCACAACCCAGGAGCCAAAAGTTATCCAATCATGTTTGTCTATTTTAGAGAACATTGTTCTCAACAGTTCTGGTAAGAATTCTCAGGTGGAAAAAGAAATTACCATTCAGAGTCTAACTTCGCAACTGCAAAACCAAAGCCAGGATATAATAATTCAACAAAACACTATAGCCCTCATAAATGCTATCTTAGCAAAAGCTGATATGACTAAACGAAAGGACATTGTGGCCACACTGTCATCAAGACAAGTCCGTAATGTTATTTATGATAATTTAGTTGGAGTTTTGGTCTCTGCCCAGGCTCAAGACACAGAACTGGCGCACCAGCTGTATGTCCTACAAACTCTTATGCTCGGACTCCTTGAAGCAAAGATGAGGCAACGAGCCGACTCTCAAGACCAAGAATCCCAGGACAAAATCAAGGAGTTAAGGAAAATCGCATTTGAAAATGATAACAATTCCAATATTGAAGTAACTACACGGCGTCAGCTTGGTAGCTTCTCAAAAGACTTTAAAAAGCTCGGTTTTAAATGTGAAATTGATCCGATAAAAGATTTTAACGAAATACCACCTGGTGTACTGGCACTGGACTGTATGCTGTATTTTGCAAGGAACTATCAAGAAGACTACACAAAAATAGTTTTAGAAAACAGCTGCCGAGCTGATGAACATGAATGCCCGTTTGGTAAGACAAGTGTAGAGTTAGTGAAGCAACTCTGTGACATTCTTCATATTGGGGAACCACCAAGCGAACAAGGTCAAACATACCACCCCATGTTTTTCACTCATGACCATCCCTTTGAAGAACTATTTTGTATATGCATAGTCCTCCTCAACAAAACTTGGAAGGAGATGAGAGCAACCACAGAAGACTTTGTAAAGGTCTCCAGTGTAGTCCGAGAGCAAATCAGCAGGGCCTTGTCAGGATCTCCTAAAGGATTCGACAAATTTCGCCAAAGAGTCAACCAACTGACTTATGCTGAAATTACCCAGATTTGGCAAACTGAGAGGACTAACAGGGAGGTTTGGGAGTCCCATGCGAGACCTATAGTTGAACTCAAGGAGAAAATAACCCCAGAAATCATAGAGTTGATCCAGCAGCAAAGGTTAGGAGTACTTGTGGGTGGGACAAGGTTCAAAAAATATTCTTCCAGAGGGCAGAGAATCAAAGACAAGTTCTGGTATGTCAGACTGTCTCCAAACCACAAAGTGTTACATTACGGCGATTGCGATGAAAAAAGCACGCCAAGTTTGGAAGAACTTGGCAACAAACTCTCTGTTGTTGATATAAAGAGTGTTGTTGTTGGTAAAGATTGTCCACACATGAAAGACTTGAGGGGGAGGAAGATAAATCCCAACTTGGCATTCTCTTTGATTCTTAAGTCTGCTGAAGTGACGTCACTAGATTTTGTGGCACCTGATGAACAGGTATTTGACTATTGGACTGATGGAGTGAATGCACTCTTGAAGGAGAAAATGACAAGTAAATCCTATGAAAACGATCTCGAAACTCTACTGTCTATGGACATAAAGGTGAGATTGCTCGATGCAGAAGGCATAGACATCCCACAAGACCCACCACAAATACCAGATGAACCAGAAGATTACGACTTTTATTACGATAATAATTAACAGTTCCATATTATTATAATATTCTTAAAATGATTCTCCATGGTATTACTTCCAGGTGTATTGAAATTCTCTAGTATTAGTAGTTAAATAAGTTTTAAGCGGAATATTTATTAATTTTTAATTAATTTAAGATGTAATCTGTATTTCCATTTTACTCTGTATTGACTGAATTTTATCAGAACTTCCATTTAATAATAGTGGCCATATTCCATACTATATTTTATATACCAAAGATCACATCTAAAGAACAAGATTATACATATTATATTTTAAAATGTGTATGTACAAATAAATGTTTTAATAGAGGTTGCTTTTTATTTCTTTTCAAACAAAAACACTGGTTGTGAACAAAAATTACTAGTGTTGTAAGAGCAAATGTTACTTTGAAATTTTCGTTGTATTTTAGTTGTGTACTTGAGTACCTACTTTTAATATTTTTTCTACATTTTCGATTAGTTTTGGACATAAAAGAAGTCACAAGTTTACCAATAGAAGTAACTACCTAGTCTATATCCATGTAAGTCTATCATCCATCACGTATAAAATGAAATATAAAAAAAACTGGACGCACGCGTTGTGCAGACACGACGGTGTCGTCACGTCTGCAGCACTTCTGCAGCGCTCAGCACGACAATAAAACGAGTCGCGCGGACCATCGGCGCTGATCAGCTACTCGCTGACGTCTCGGCACTAAAGATCAACGCGACACCAAAACCAACCTCGCATATCTTTGGGAAAAAAAAAACATCTCTTAATACTTTCGACATTTATTAGTTAAGTAACTTTACTGCATCTTGGACACTTCGAACTTCGTGTTGATGATTTCCTCGTCGGAATCCAACAGCGGCAGGGTGCTGGTGGGGATGTTCTCCTCGACCCAGCGCAGGTCCGAGTCTAGCGTGTTGGTGTTCTCGCTCGCGTCGCGCGCGTCGCGGTCCGCTTCCGTGACGCTGGTGCCGCGCATTTTCACTCCATACGCGTCGTTGACAAATTGTTCTTCCTCTTCTGAAATGGAAGGATGGAGCTCATCGGACCGCCAGAAAAAGGTTTTCGCCCACTGTACCTCGTTTTTTTTAAAATGAGAAATGTAAACAATCCTGGTAGGTAAGTCTTTTTTTTTATAAAATAGGAAGGCAAACAAGCAAATGGGTCACATGACGGTAAGTGATCACCACCGCCTATAGACACCCGCAACTCCAAGAGGATTGCAGATGCGTTGCCAACCTAGAGTGTTAGGATAGAATACCTCTTGTGCCAGTAATTGCACCGGCTGTCTCGCTCTCCACGCCAGAACGTAACAGTGCAAGCACTGCTGCTTAGCGGCAGGGTTAACAAGCAAGACGGTAGTCGCTATCCGGACGGACCTTGCACAAAGCCCTACCACCCGCAAATCTTATCTTATTTTGCCAAAGTGCTACAGCAAAATATTAAAATAGGCTATCAAATAGATTATACTGCAATAGTAGCTCCTCTTTATTTTTGTTTCGGCCGATAATGGAACAGAAACCGAAATAAGGTTTCGGTTGTAAAAACTACTTTCGGTCGAACACCAACTCACGAATCTTTTTTCTGTTTCAATTTTTCGCCGAAACCGAAACTACAATTGAACGCCGAAATTCGCCGAAACCGAAAATCTGGGTGGACACTGTGGCACGTACCGTCGTCCTCGTCGTCGGCGTTGTCGAGCAGCGGCGTGAAGGCGTAGCGCTGGTTGTTGTTGGTGGGGCGCCACAGCAGCATGATGACGGCCAGCACGCTCGCGAACAGAATGTGCCAGTACGCCTCGTCCATCCACACTTCCTTCCAGTCCTGCGGGGGAAAGGTTAACCAGCCACATGTCATGATAAAAACCGGCCAAGTGCGGGTCGGACTCGCGCACGAAGGGTTCCGTACCATTATTTATAAAAACGGCAAAAAAAATCACGTTTGTTGTATGGGAGCCCCCTCAAATATTTATTTTATTCTGTTTTGTAGTATTTGTTGTTATAGCGGCAACAAAAATACATCATCTGTGAAGATTTCAACTGTCTATCTATTACGGTTCTTGAGATACAGCCTGTTAACAGACAGACGGACAGCGGTCTTAGTAATAGGGTCCCGTTTTACCCTTTGGGTATGAAACCCTAAAAGACACATCAAAATGACCGAAAAAAATACTGAATCTGCGTTTGAACCAACAGCATGCCATAACCAGAAACAATTCAAAATGTTAAATTTCGAACCAAAATTACTAAATACCGGTATCTGGGTCTGGCTGTATGAGACTAGCACTTCATTTCTTCATAGTCTCTGTCACTTTAAAAAAAAGTTAATCTCTATTGAGCAATGAAATTCGTACTGAAATACTAATATCAAATAATATCATCGCAATGAAATACTACTTATTTGTTTTTTTACCAAAATTTTTCATAAAACAATGTATTTTATATACTTACAGTAATACACTGCAGCACGCGGAACGCCTTGATCGAGTACAGCATAAAGACCACGGAAGAGATGACGGCGAAAATTAGAGTGTTCGTGAAGTGCCGATACAGTGACAGCTTTATTGTGTTCCTGACAAACAGAAAAACTTCGTTTATGTTCAAGAACTTTTTTTTGCATCTTCCTCGTAGGTGGACTGAGAAACTGAAAAGTAGTCTCACTCGGCAGCATCATTATTATTTTGGTCTTAAATTCAGAGCATAATTAGCAATTCTTTTCGTGATTCTATCTAAGAACTTTTCGTTTCACTCTGGTTTCAATACACCGCCCTCGTCGTTAAGGGTGGATTAAATATCGAGAGCGCCCTAGGCCGACGAAAGTATGATTTCTTGTAAGTATGTATAGCTTACAAACTTCCGCGCGCGCCCTCTTGTAACATTGCTCCCATAAACACGTGCCTAGTTTTCTTAAAAAATAATATAATAATCCGCCATTGCTCGCCGTAAATGTATCATTTTGCTCCCTCGAAATCGATACACAATGTACTATTAACGACTCACCTCCTCAGTTGCAGCGTACGCATGGTGTGCGCGAGCGAGACAAACACCCACCAGCAGATAGCGCTGTCGAGCAGAGACATCGGCGCCTCCGACAGCAGGAGATCGCGATTTGAGTCGTCCGCCTTCAAAAACATAACATAACATGTTCAAACAAACACCAAAAAACTTTACTGACCATTAAACACGGAACTGAGAGAAATTATCTATGCTCGAAAGGCATACATATATAAATAATAATAAGGAAATAGAAAATATTTCAGTGACAGTTGGTGAGCCTTTTTAATATTTTACAAGCCTGTATGAAGAGACACCGCTCTTTACGTAGTATCAAATTACTAAGGTAGACTAGGTTTATTTACTGTTTAAATATCAACTTCATAGTGCATATATGCCTTCCCTTCGAAAAATTACATCTCGGCGATCGCTGCGCACCGATTGGCTGAGCTAAGATTAAATTACACACGAAACGTTACAAGATTACACGGTACACGATATCTCCGCCAATTGTGAACCGATTTCAATGATTCTTTTTCTTTTTATTAAACCATTTATACTCGGGTTACGTCCCATTAAATCTAAAGAAAATATTCCACGTCTCAGGGTACAAAATTAAGGGATGAAGTCGGTTTTCTATTTTAAACAGGGTTGTCCACAACAAATTCTAAAAAAAACCTTGACTTTTCTCTGGCTTTACCAGACCATTTTGCCTAATTTCTCTGACCAAGAGTATCTACGTTTAAGCAAGTTTTCCTTATTTTTATAAATAAGTTTAATTAATTGTAGGTTTCTTTACGCGAGGTTTTTCATGAACCAAACAATAAGTTCAGTGCGCGAGCAGACGAGAAACTTACTAATTTATTATGGAAAAGGACTGAACTTTAATGAGCGAAAATTGGGAAAGTGTGGGGAGCTAACAGTAAGTTTTAGTTTTCGCTGACTTTCCAGGTGACCCCCTCGATTTCACCGACTCTCCTCGACCGCCGATAAATAATTTACGTCCCCGGGGGCCGTAAGTAGCGACTTACCGCCCGCTATGCGAGCGGAAATTTCCACTTCCCGACCAGGGGAAGACGTAAAACTGTGTACACACTACGGGCGGTGAGCTCGAGCTTTGGCGTTCCAACAAGTTCCGGCGATCTTAGACATTCTTTATTTCACCAACCTCTAGGGTGTAATGTACTATTGAAAATGTTATTCGGTCATCATGCTTATCACTGTCATACCTGCCGCGGCCTGCGCACGCGCAGACGTCAACAGTCAGTCATACCTTGTGGTGCAGCCGCAGCCACGCCTCGATGGCGGCCAGCGCGCCCCACAGCGCGCCCGTGCCCACCACGCGCTGCAGCGCCGGGCCCAGCCGCGGCCTGCGCACGCGCACACGTCAACATTGGACGATACGAACGACCAACAATCATCAGAGCCCTTACGCAGTGAGTTCTCTGTCACAGAAACGTCTCTAACGCGTTAGCATTAAATTGTATGAACACATGTTGTTGCAAATACGTGCAAGAGGCGGTCTTTGCTTCCATAGTGTTTAGAAGTTAACTGTACTGTAATGCGTTCGTTACGTTTATTGTAACAAGAACTCACACTAGACGCTCAGTAGTGACCGACCGAAGTTTTGGTTTCGGTTTCGGCTATTCTCGGCCAAAAAATCATGATTCGGCCTTAGTTTTATTTTCGGCCCAAAATCAGACGGAGTTTTGAATAAGGCGAAAATAAATCAGAAGTTCGCGAATTGTCGCGCGTCATTCGGTCTACTTCGTTTTCAGCCGAAAATAAGACGCCTAAGCTTCTTTTTCGTTTTCTGCTGAAAATCCATTTTCCGTCAGAGAATAGTCAAATCTAAACGCAGACCGAACCCGCAATTTCGCCAGCTATTACATGAACCCCGAGGCAAGAGCGGATCCAGGGGGCCATGGGGATCATGATACCCCCTGGCTGGGTCCAGGTCGAGAGACTGGTAATTGTTCTAATCTCGTGGATGGCTCTGTCCTGACTGAACTTCAACTACGTGACCCGCCAGACTTGAAGGCTGGATCCGCCCCTGCCTCGAGGTTTCCAACAGTGGCAGATATCATCGGTCGAATTAAAGGGGCGTAACTGCTTTTTTACAACTTTACATTAGAGCTATTTACGCCTTTCGTATTGTTTAAAATCAGAATATTGAGTAATTGGTGCTTTTCGTTATGGACTGTAAGACCGGTTTTAATAGGAATTCAGTTACGTTCTTTTGTGACATAATAAAATATACACTTTGCATACGATAGCAAACTTAACCTAAATTTGATTTTTTAGCAGATACGCCACTTCGTGAATCGACCGACGATATGTAAAAATATTTGCCATAAATTTATTATATTATTAAATATAAAAAAGCATGACACGTTCACGCGTTAGCATAATTCACAATCCATTTATTTCTTTTACTGTATTTGGATTTACTGAATTGTTTGGTGAGCTACCGATAGAACGCGGTCAACAAAGGTTAATTATCCGACTGCGACCAAAAAAAGGACACTATTTTTGTTGTTTCTTCAAGTCATCAAACGTACCTAAATTATTAATAATATTATAGTATTCTATACTTTGTGATAATACAGACTAATACTTTAAAAAGCCGACCAAGTGAGAGTCGTACATACACAATTAACCATTAATAACGATGAATGCATTTGCAACCTTTCAGTTAAAATCGTGAATAACCGGCTTCGTATAATATATAGCGTGTACTCACTTGACGATCCCGAAGCCGAGCGACACGATGATGACGAGCATGCGCGCCAGCGCGCGCTTGCCCACCGACACCCACTCCGCGAACATGTAGGCCTCCGCGTTGAAGTAGCTGCACACGACACAACGGTTAACGCATGTACGCGTATGCGGCAGTTTCGTCCACTGCCGCTGTCAAAATTCTGCAGTCACTCGAACGTGATACCCGAGCCGGGCAAACCGGCAAATGACATGATGTCATATAGATCAATCAGCCTACTGCCAGTGATATTTCAGATATTTGAGAAAATCCTCCTGAAGAGAGTCATTAAGGTTCTTTTAGCTCGATCAATATTAACGGATCACCGATTTAGATTCAGAAATAATCGTGCCACATTAGAATAAATCCATAGAGTGTGTAAAGTTCAACATCATATGAAAAGAAAGAATATTGCTCGGCAGCAATTGTCGATGTACCATCAGCCTTTGACAGAGTATGGCACATAGGACTCCCATGTAAAATAAAATCCTGCCTACCGCATAAACTCTTTAGGACCCTAGAACCGTACCTGTCACTCAATGAGTTTTTCAAGATCGAAACGGAGAAAGCACAACGCCATACTGTAATATTCTCGGAGGAGTTCCCCAGGGAGCTGTATCGGGACCAGTACTATATACAATCTCCACATCGGATCTACTTCATAGCACCGAAGTCACCAGAGTCACAGCATTACTAGCATCAGTCTCACCCGGTGCGGTCGATGGAGGAGTAGACGGCGTAGTAGGTGGCGCTCTCGACCATGCCGAGCAGCGCCACGCCGCCGATCCAGTACTGGATGCGCAGCAGGTCGCGCCACTGCAGCCCGCACACCGCCAGCCACGCCGCGCACAGCACCGTGTACACCGCGCACATCACGCCGAAGAACTGCGCCGGGACACGTTACGTTCATGACTGGATGCTCCGGTGTAAACCACCCTAAGCATGCTTTCACAATAGGCTAAGATGTCGAAACCAGAACCACTGGGAACCGGATGTACATTATTTTCAGATATGTATGACTAGAAACCGCCCCGGGTACGATTAGAAAGTAATGTACATGAAAACCTTCCTTAAGATATTCTCTAAATGACAGTGAAAACCGTATCAAAATCCGTTGCGTGGTTTAGGAGAAGGCGGCCGAGCATACAGTTAGGACAGACAGGAACGGATAGCGACTTTATACCATGTGAAGAAGAAGAGTTTATATATTTTTTGTAGTCAGTATAAAATATATCAGAGCAGAAACAGTCATCAAAAATATCTTACCTCGCCCAAAAGACAATAGAGTCAAGTTTAAATATTTTTGAGCACCTCGCCCGCTCGTATATATTTCATTCTGACTGTATCACACATTGAATTATAAGTGCATATAGTACTTGGCTCACCGGTAACAGTGGGTAAATGGCGGCCGACAGGTAACTGGTACCGGTCACCATCTCTATGTGTACCGTCCCATTGAACTTGGTCGTGCTCAACACGGCCATGCTCAGGATGTAGACACCTTCGTTAGCCACGTTGATGAGAGGTGAAGATTTCTGTAACAACAATGTCAAATTAAATAGGATTAATTAGAAAAAAAAAACTTATTTTTCTTTTCTGTGTTATGATTATGTTTTCTAGAAGGTTGTATGCTTTATTTCAAGCAAGTCTCGACTTTTAAATCGTCATTGTATTTAGTGTCTAATCGCAACAAGTTACAACAATCGAAACCGAATTTCGGTTTCTGTTCAAGTTTGGCCGAAACCGAAACCAAAACTTATTTCGGGGGCAATTCTAGTGTATATTTATTAAGCTATTGCTAATTTTAGCTTAAAAATCTAAAATGTTGAATGCACACCGCAGCGCTAAACAAACAAACAAGTAACAACACACGACAGAGGGTATTATCGCGAAGTAAAGTCGATTAGTGACGCTGACACTTTCTGCGGCCACTCCACTACGCCAATCGCTCCTGGAGTCTAGTTTTGCTTTCGGTCTTAGTTTCAGCAGATAACAACACTAAACCGAAACTCCAATTTCACGCTGAACCTCGCCGAAACCGAAACTGAAAGTTGGGTCGGACACTATGGTTTTTATATAGGTGGCAGCAGGACATTACAAAGGTTAAAATATTTTCAAGTTACGGATTAAAATTGTAATGACAACACAAAGAAAAATTAGGGCAATGGCAGGACTTGAACCTGCAACATCAGCATTCCGTGCCTTGCGTGCGTTTTGCCAGTTTCGCCACACTGCCTCTGCCATACCCAACAATTAAAAATAAAATTTCGGTTAAAAAATTTAAACTTACGGATATTGCGACGTTGCCAGCCTCTTTCTTGGCATCGTCCGCCGTGCTCGCGTCATTCTTTATGACCAGAGGAAACGGTTGCTTGCTTGGACATAAGAATTTGAGCTCGCCAGTAGCGTGTGGAAGCAATGTTTTGTTCCCCACCACATCGTTGGGGGGTTTTGTGCAAACTACAATACGCTGAAAGAGGCAAAAACAGTTGGGGTCAGGTTAAGCCATAACCCCTTGGGCAATCCAAGTTTTAGAGACCCTCAGTGGCCCTAACATGACTTACCAAGTTAGTTTATCTCTATCTGCGTCCCTTTCATATGACACTAGTTAGACAGAGACACAGGGAGGGGTTAAACTAAACCTGGGCTGTCATGTTAGGGCGCAGGCAAGCATTAAATCTGGATATCAGAGCCAACAGGTTGGATGTCGAATTTTTATTAAAATCACTTTTTCTTACTTTTTTTAAAACATTTCCGCGGTTTTTAGTTTATCTTTTAGTATTTTTTAGTTAATCTAACTTGGTCAATAAAAGAGATCTGAAAGAAGACAAAAAAATTAAGTAAGTTTTAAAGAAGCAATTTTAATTGATGATTTTGGACATCCAACCTTTTGAACAAAATTAAGAAAAGTAAATGGACTTTTTGGTATAACCAGGTTGTTCTTCTGGAGCGTTTCAACAGCTAACCCTCTGTGACGATATAACTAAATCCATGGTAGACGAATAATAGAAAATTCTGAAAAATCTATATGCTGGGTCCATTGCAGATTCTTTTATCAAAAGTTGATTGTAGGGGCCGCTGCTAAGTTTCAGTAGGGCTCCTAGTTAAAGTTATAGTTGTAAAGATAAGACTCATTTATAGTTTATTCAACTAAAAGTTACAACGCATATAGCAAGGTCATGTATCTCAGACGTTAGTTTTAAGAGTGGTTTTAATCTATATGAAGTGCGTCTTATATTAATGCTATTCTAGGTAAAATAATGCTGCAGTGACGCATATTAAAAGTAGAGCGCGAGTTAAGCTAAATTTCTGTACGGTGTTAAACCGTACATTGATTCAATGTGCATTTAACAAGTATTTTGTCAATAATTCCATAACAGAGGGGTAACGTTTGAAATCCACCACAAGAACTACCAATTCACCAACTTCTGTTGCGGAATTTGCAAGGTAAGAAAGAAATGTTACCTTTTCAAAATAGTGGAAGTAGTCAGGAGAGCATGTGCTTTGTTCCCAGCGGTACGATACGGTGAGATTAGCGTCCACAATGTCACAGCCAACTGGAAGAGGTTCAAATGTGAAATGGTCATAACACCAGTGAACGAAATTTGATTACAGGATGACAATGTCTTAAATTTCTGACCTATTAAATGTATATAAAACACACTTCTACCACTGTAGAACCTAGTCGAAGTGACATTTGTATGACATAGCGTGGCGTTTAACGCGTCGCGTCATTGCAATAGGGTTCTAAGGTGGTACGTAAATGTATTCCTCCAACTGTACATGACACAAAATGTGTGTTGACACCTGGGGTGATAAAATAAAGTAGAGACAAAGACAATGCAGATTTCTGTGCAAATCATATACTATAGCAATATATAATGTTAATGATTTTCAATACTTCATACAGCATTTCAATTTGCGCTGTCAGCACAAGTCCATAAATACTCCATAGTCCATAAAATAAAGTGCTGAAATTACATAGAAATTGTGACTTAGGCTGGCTGAAACACTCGAAATTCTCTATGTATGTGTCACTGGCAATAATGTGTTAAAAATATTTAAGTATGTCACACAATTATTAAAATTTTCAAAATTTTGTGACATTGTTTATGGATGACGATAGAGCACATTACAGCATGTTATGTTATGTTGTGCAGCAAGCATATCTATGGTAGTATGTTTAGTCTCAAGGTCTGGATATTTGCATTAGCTTTGTGTTACTACTTTGAATAATAATGTTAAGTATTCAGACCATTCATATAGATATATTTCTAGTTCTATTGTATGTTTCTTTTGTATTTTTTTATCTAATTGGGAATACAGAGGTTTAAAGCAAAATGAAATGTAACATTTACAACAATTTACATTTATAAATTAATCATTTTTAACTTGTAATAATTACTACTTACTTGTTACTTTAACTCTTGAATCTTTAAATAATGATTTAGCTAAAGTAAATTCGCAGAATTCCTGTAAGAAAAAAAAACATTCATTTATGTTTCAAAAAGATTACATATTGTTGATTAGCAGAGGGCATTAAATCTAATAATACATTTGTGTTTTTATTTACTCTGTGATAATAGGAGTACTGTTTTCTAACTAGAGTTCTGATATGAGTCAGGGCAGCACTTCAGTTAGGTATATAATTTCGTATATGTTGCAACCTTCATTATCGATGTTGTTCAAGGCTTACTCAACAATAGCTACATCATTCTGAACAGTCAATTATCCGTAAGAAAGCGTAAGTGACATAATATTAGTAATTTCTCACCCCGCTGAGCGGCAAATCCCATTTTCCGACATCAGAAAAACCTACTGAAACTTTGACGAACGCTAAAACCAGCACAAGACACCGTAACATTATAAACGACATTTAACAGTAAGTAACAGGAACTTATATCTTATTTAACTACCACCCGGCCGCCCTCAAACCGCATTTTTCTTTTATTGGAAGCGTAATTTACACTTTTCCCTTAAGCACCATACAAATACAAAATGCATTTGACAAGTCGCTTGTCTGCACCCAGCACCCACACCACAGAGTATATACGGAAATATAAACCGTCACAAAGAAACGATTTTGAGTTGAGCAATTGGCAAAAGTGGTTTAAAACTGTGCTAAAAGCAAACAAATGTTACCAGTTACCAGCACTAGTAGCACGGTAGCGTTTGCCAAGCCCATAAACGCATCTGTCTCTCTCGCACACGCATACTGATAAGAAAGGGATACATGCTTTATGTTAGCGATAAAAGTTGGATAAAAGCTAGAGTGCTAAAGCCCTATTAGTACTAATGAATGATGATAATATTTATGGCCTCAGCAAATCACATTAAAATGCTAATGTTACGCTAGCTTAATTTAAAAAAATTGTCAGGGTGTCCAGAAATAAGAATTTTCCCCAAATATAAGGACAAACACGCGAAGAGGGTTTTTGTGACTTTCAAATCATTTTATTTTGCAAAAACATACACAGTTAGTAGATTAAACATGTCAGTTGGTAAGAAAATTACATGGATGTATGTTCCGCCACAGTGTGGCATGCAAAATCTTACACTAAAATTACAATAATGTCATGCTATTAGCCTAAGTTTACAAATATATTTTTTAAATTAAATAGAAATACATTTGGCAAAATAATTAGGTATAGTAGTAGTAGTTTTTAGTAGCAATGGATTATTATGACTTTTATGTTGCTAATGTCGTGTCGCAAGTAAAGTTCCTTAAAAAGGGGCTCAGTTTTTACTTCTCTCAGTGGCCCGTTTCACTAAGCTACAAGTTTTAATTTTATACCTAATTTATTTTAAGGTGATAAAAATGAGAGGTGTCAACCTGGCGTAACTAGAGATGTCCCTATTGTTATGCAAACTATCGATACTCTCACGCATATTATACGTATTCCCAGTACTAAAAGCATCAATACTAGCATTAAAATGTTGGAAAATGTAACGCCATTAAAATGAAAGCTTACAGTATGCATTTCAATAATTTATTCATCATTAGCAGAGTCAGTTTCCCAGTCTGACAAAAAGTGAAAGAAATTGACGAAAACTTACCTAACATATAATCTTTGTCATCGTCAAGTAACAGATGAGAGTATATATTTCTAACTAGCAACCCGCCCCGATCGCAGGTACAATCGTGATGTAATGTACATAAAAATCCTCAGTAAAAAATATCTAAATGACGGTGAAAACTGTAAGTATCAAAATCCGTTGCGGGTCTAAAAGAAGAAGCCGGCCGAACTTACATTATAAGAATTTAGGACAGACAGGAACGGCGACCATTTATTGTAATATTGACAAGCAACGTCACCAAAATACAAAATTGAAGCGCATCGGTCGTATTTATGTTGCCACTAATACAAATTGATAGGTATATTATTACAGTTACATGAAAAAGAAATCTTTACATTCCAAATATTTATTTCCTTACAGAATATATTATCATTTTTTTGTTATCGATAGACCCTCACCTCTAGCAATTAAAGCCCATTGGCATAACATTGTAAAGGCGGTCACTAAAGAAAATAAGTGAACATTACGGAGTGTTTTCGCAGCAGGTTAGACTTTTATTAGCAGATTCGAGTTCAAGTCTTTACACAATCCACATTTTAGAGGTGATTTCATTTTTCTAAACATTATTTCTCACTTCGAAAAAATCATTTTTCCTTACCTCCTTACAAAGTTACATACCATTCATGAAGTGACACCTGTGGCCCGTTTCACGAAGCTACAAGTTACAATTTTACAAGTCTAAACCGGCAACATTGGTCTATTTGTCCATTGCCATTGGTCATTATTGACCAATGTTGCCGGTTTAGACTTGTAAAATTGTAACTTGTAGCTTAGTGAAACGGGCCACTGCCATTTTAATCACCTTAAATTAAATTAGGTATACAAGTCTAAACCGGCAACATTGGTCAATAATGATCAATGGCAATGGGCATAATGACCAATGTTGCCGGTTTAGACTTGTAAAATTGTAGCTTCGTGAAACGGGCCACTGGTTGAAAAGTTGAAATAAAACTCAATTGTAATGAGCATGATTAGGCTGAGTGAATTAGTTGAACGTTAAAGTTTTTTTGTCTAACATAGTATTTAAGTTTTTGGGTTTTCCTTAGTTCATTTTTGGGACTGCAGGGAGGTATTTCGACTTGCTGCTAGGGACAAATCTTTTTGAGCGTGGGCAACCCCTTTTTAAAGTTTGACATCTTTTAGACATGGTTGATTTCGTGTCAAAATATTTTTGTTTTGTTTCACGTATTTTAGTGTAAAAATCGTCTTAAAATGTCATAATTGTGATTTATTTCGTTCAGACTATTGCTAAAGTACATGGGACAGCCGCAGTATTCGGGAACGGTGAGAATGTTTGTGATGTGATCGTCCATGGTACGCTAGTCAATAGTCATGTCAGATTGCGCGCTGGTGTCCAGTGTAAGCGAACACGATGCCAGCATGGAGGTGGGGAACGACAAGTCTCTCTTCGAGCCCACTGTGGACATGATGGTGAATGATTTCGACGACGAGCGCACGTTGGACGAAGAGGAAGCACTAGCGGCGGGCGAGCAGCAAGACCCCAAGGCTGAACTCAACAGCCTCCAACAAGAAGGGGACATGCCTTTGGATGAGTTACTAGCTCTCTATGGCCTAGACAAGAGCATGGAGAAACCTGCTCCGGAACCCACGCCCGAACCTGTGCCAGAGGAAGTAGAAAAGCCGGAGTCAGAGCTACAGCAGTTGTACACTGAGACCACGAGCCCCGAAGCAACGAGATGCCTCCGCTCCGGCTCACGGCCCCCTTCCGAGGAGGAAGAGGACTACGACTACAGCCCTGACGAAGATGATTGGAAGAAAACTATTATGGTGGGTAGCGATTACCAAGCAGGCATTCCAGAAGGCTTGTGTAGCTACGATGATGCTCTGCCTTACGAAAATGAGGATAAATTGCTCTGGAATCCTAGTGTGCTGGAAGAGAATGTCATCGAGGATTATATGAGACGGAACAGCGCATTAAGCTCGCCCAGTGGCATTGAAGCTGTACCAAGAGGGAAGCAACTTCGCGATGATGAGGAAGCCTTGTTCCTGCTGCAGCAGTGCGGCCACAACGTGGAGGAGGCTCTTCGCCGGCGACGCATCTCCGCTCAAACCCCTGCCCATGCCAGCCTGTGGTCCGAAGAGGAATGTCGCAATTTCGAGAACGGTCTCAAAGCACATGGCAAAGATTTCCACCTTATCAGACAGAACAAGGTGCGGACGCGTTCCGTAGGTGAACTGGTTCAGTTCTATTATATTTGGAAGAAAACAGAGCGCCATGACATATTTGCGAACAAGGCTAGGTTAGAAAAGAAGAAGTACACTCTGCACCCAGGGCATACCGACTACATGGATCGGTTCTTAGAAGAGCAGGAGGCTACAGGTGGAACAGGTACAGTACGGCCTGCGTCTCCATCCCCTATGATGGTGTATGCCCCACCGGCCCATTCCCAACCAGACCCGCTGGCTCTAGGGGAGAAAGAAGTATTTTCTCAGATGAACCATTCAACCCCTCCAAGGACTATGTCAACGGAAGACCAAGAACCTGACATGGGCTCGTAATATTAGCTTTAGCTTCGTACATAAGCTTTGTCGCATGTACAAACGCTGACTGCTAGATGCTATAAAACATTAGGAATCAGAATAGAATATGCATTTAAGGGTAGTTTAGTTAAGGGCTGCTTTAGAGACTGTAAAACTAGGAAGACAACATTTCTTAAGAACTGAGTCAAAGTCATGTGCCCATTTTCTGGCTGCTAGGCCATCAATACAACACTGTAATTAAAGTAATTAATATCTGTTTTGTAACAATTTACATCAGGTTTGTAATGATTTTGTCGAAAAATGTCACTAATCTGATGTTTAATTATTTTAGTGATGGTATTTTTTTAACTTTGACTCAACTGTGTATTACAGTTAGGCCAAGGAGCAGTTGCATGTGGAGCATTAAAATGTAAAAATCAGACCCCAATTTCACCAAGCTGACATATGACATGTGAAAACAATAATTTGCCATACATGGCTATACCTCGTTTTTATTAAAATAAGAAATGTAATCAATCTTGATTAGTCTTTTTTGCAAAAGTGCTATTTTAAATTAAATAAGAGTTGCTAACAAAGATACTAACAGTAACTCATGTTATTTCAATAATATAATTTATTTGAAAAAGACCATTTTAGTATTTTACTGTGGCACTTTTGCAGAAAAAGTCTTACTAAAATTGTTTACCACATTTCTCATCTTAAAAAAATGAGGCATAACAGGAAGAGTTTTGTACTGCCAAACTTAAATAGTATTTAGGTATGTAATGTACTCTAAATTGGCAATGTCAGCTGATGTATATTGGTTTGGTGAAATAGGTGTGAATATATGTACTTACATTATACATATAACCAGCCTCAGAAGTAGTAACTAGGGAATGCAATCCGGTTAACCGGTAAACCGGTTAACCGGTTAACCGGCCATATTTTAAGTCGGTAAATTACCGGTAATTTGTAGCTATTACCGGTTTTTTACCGAACTGTCAAATCTGTGAATTTGTTAAACATCCAAAACACAAATAACAAACTTTAATAGGAATGTTGAATTAGCCAACGTTGTGGTTTTTACCGTGGCATTCCGTGACCGATAAGGTTGTCATCGAGTTGTATCATATCGGAGAAACCTACAAATACGTAGTGCCAGCTGCGAATATTGTCTGTCGGTCCCTTCTCTTAGTGACTAGTATAAATCGTACTTTCAGAGGGTTTATGTATTATTGTCATTTATTTAACTTATTATCAGGGTAGTTCTGTTTAGACTATGTAGACGCATCATAAAATTGCTCACTCTAGCCATGACTACGATCGTTGAAACTGTTGTTATTTATGATACTACTAGTAACTAAGTAGATCTTGGCCTCCGACACGAGCTGACGCTAACGTTCTGAACGATCTTCTGTCAGTTTTCTGTCTATAGGGCGCGTAGTCCTTCCTCTACTTCATCTTTCCAGCGGTACTTGGGTTGGCGGACCGGCCGCTATAAGTAAGCCCTTTTTACTGCTCTATCATCTGGCATCCTCTGTAGATGTCCAAACCAATGTCGTCTTGCAGACTTGACTTTCCTAATAATATTGGGCTCAGGCTAGTGATGAAAGATACTCAATCTTTTAAGGCCTACTAGAAAGACTCGACTCCATTTTAAAGGACTGGGCTCTAAAAATTAAGAATGGAGGTTTGACTTCTAATAAATTAGACTCATTCATTTTACTAAAAGGCTAAAAGACTCGTAACAAGCTCGTAAATTAAACGTTTTTAAAAAGACTTGCGCCTGAGTCGTATATGATATTTAATATTCGATCAAGCTTTATTCACATATTTTGTGTCTGTTAAGCCCCGCAGGCTGAAAATAAAATAATATGGTATAATTATAATCTTGTTATTATTTACTTTGTGGCAATATCGGTCTGTACAACAAACTGGAACAAATTACCTTGCTACTTTGCGAAACCAGTGCAGTGCTACATATATTTTCATGCAAAAATAATATCGGTATGTAACTATACGCACACGCCTCATGACTCCCGAGGCAACATGGCCCAAGTTCTTTTAGTCCTTTAAGTATTTTAAGTAACGATTCAGTTTTTAAAGCCTAATATGGTTAAAAGACTGCGACTCAAATTAGTCTTCAGCTTTAATTTTAGGGCTCAAAACTTGAGGGTTAAGAGAGTCTAGTCTTGTGGCATTAAAAATGAGTCAAGTCTTTTTAATAGGACTTAAAAGGCTGTGTCTCTTTCATTACTAGCTCAGACACTACATACTTCTGCTCTCGGTTCTGCCGGATTCTCAAATTACCATATTTCCTCTGCGTCTGTCCCAAAACTTTACGGCAGATTTTCCTCTCGACAGCCAAAAGTTTGTTGTCTTCCTTCAAAGTCAAACTCCACGCTTTGCATCCATACATTAATATTAGGTATTATGACAGTCTTGTAGACACGGATCGTCGTTCTCCAACGCCATCAACGCGCAAGACGCATGGTGATATGAGATTTCATTAATGACGTATATCATTTCGAGTGATTGTTGGTAAAAGTGAATAAGAAAACAACAAATTCACGTTTTTCTCATGAAAAATCTAAAAATAACAATTACCGGTAAAATACCGGTTAACCGGTTACGACCACTACAGGTCGGTAATTTACCGGTAATCAAATTCATCCGGTTATTGCATTCCCTAGTAGTAACACTTAAGAACCTTGTTGTTATAACATGTGAAATGAGAGTTCTGCGAATTTGTCACATTACTGATAGCAACAAGGTATTCAAATGTACAGCTACCACTGAGGCTAACTGTAATTGTAATTAGTGCACAATACAAGAGGTATTCTATCTTAGCCCTCTGGGTTGGCAACACATCTGCAATCTTCTTGGTGTTGCAGGTGTCTATAGGTGGTGGTTTCATAAAAAAAAAATATATATTACTGGTACACATTTTTTTGTCCTGCATGCTATGCTATTGGCCCAAAAGTTTAACTACCTGTAAATTGGCAATGTATGTGAGGCAGGGAAGTATGCATATTTAATGGTAAATGAAATACGCAAATTTTCTCCTATCTTGTTTTTATTCAGGCTTTAGTGCAGCTGGGTGATATGCCAGCTTCATGGGAGACCTCTAGCGCCAAGTAACACTGCTTTGGAGCCAGATTTGCTGGCAGCAGGATTTTCGGCAAAATTTCATCCAATTTAATATCTGATTTGTTGCATATATCTTATTATTAACAACATGCTAATAGATGTCCTCTAAAGGTGCTCCAAAAAATAATAATAATAATAGGTCATTTATTCTCAGGCTGCAAAACACCCATAGTTACCATTGTTGGGTTGAGTTGGGTACTCTGGTGGGTACTTTACTTTTATCAAAGTTTCGTCATTTATTTACACAATGAAACTCGATTGAACCAATACCCTGCTTCACCTAGTTTGATGTATGCATATTTTTATGTATGTCAGCTGTTATTGGGTGTTATAGGAGTCTCTAAGTATCGCTGTAAGTCTACTACTCTGTAACACTGTCAAGTGTAAGGTTAAATTACTCGCAACATACCCGTCCGCTACAACTTAGCCGTTACCTTCCGCCGCGCCTCAAGCGCACTGGTACAGAATAAATAATAGTACTAACGTGCAGAAACTTCTCTATTACGACCGCGATTAAACGAATTCCAGCTTTATTCACACGCTTCAAAAGTTCGTATTACTTCATACATCATGCGCCAGGCGGCACGAATCAAAAGGCACGCGCCGCCCGCGCCCGCCTTCCCCCCGCTACTCCCGGCGACATCCTAGGGTTGCGCAGCATTCGTTTTCAATTACACTGACGGCGGGGGCGAACAAGCGAGCGCGCGGCAAGCCGACAGCCTACTGCCAATTGCCTATGCCATAGGCAAAGCGGTCTAGCGTACCTATAATGCGGAGTGGAACCCCACTGGCACTGGTGGATCCGGAAGGGGGGAGGTCATGGGAGTCATGACTCCCTCCTCCCCTCCGGTCTAGGTCGACCAATGATACTTTTTCTACTCCATTGATGAGCCTGTCCTGACTGGTCGACATTGTGACCCCCCCCCCCCCCCGAACCCCCGAGCCCGTATACATACCAGCGTACGCGGTCGGTGCTAATGGCCGTGACATACCGGGTGCGTATGAAGCTGTTTCGTAGAGTTGCGTAACGCAGCTCTACGAAGCTAGTTGGAGCAGTGCTGCCTACGCAACCGGTGTGTCCCGGCTTTAAGGCGGGCGTCACTCAAGGTGCGGTGTGGGGTTCAGTGGCAAGAGGTAACGGTGACGGTTAACTTTTAGCAGACGGGTAATATAGTTCTTTAGTCTTTCCTCTGACGAATGCAACAAAAATAACATTGGCTTAATACTTACGTATAGGAAAAACCGTTAAATAAGGTGACTAATAGAATATGAGTAAGCTAATATGACTTTATAATAATTCCAAACACTTCCCTATTTTATTTAGGACGTTTTGTCAAATATTACCGCTTCAAATGCGGAATTTAGCTGCGGGCGGGATTTTTTTGTCGCTATCCCGCGGGAACTATACATTTTCACGGGATAAAGTCTTATCTTCAGTTGTTGGCTGAATGTTCCTACCGTGTGATTTTTTTGGCAGACAGCTGAACAGATGAGCTCAAATTGAAATAAAACAATTTAAACGGTTTTTATCGCGTATATTGTAACGATCCTAATTCCCGACGTTTACTTAGAGCCCTTTACAGGTCTCATGTTCACGGGCAACTTGCTCAAAACTTTTAGATTCTAAGTCCACTCAGCTAGTCATGCATTGGTAGCTCAGTGTTTGTCGCGGGCATATAAACATCCGTCCCTGTCGCATACACTAACTGGTTCGAAAGGGAACGCTAATGCTAAGGGAAAGCTATATGCTTTATATCCGCCACAAAAGCATGTGTGCTAAGGTCTCTCTTGATTTTACGCCATCAGGGCTGCCTAGTGTCCTATCACAAGACCGCAGCTACATTTTGCAAATGTGTGTATAAACTTTATTTTACGTTGACATGGATTTAATTGTATTTGAATTGATGTATCGATATACATTAGTGATTTGTAATAAGCTAATAAAATTAAGACTTATCTATTTAAGTCTATTAGCTAATTCACGGATTTGGAACTACACATCGGAACGGACGGAAACTAAACATTTGAATTACTGTCTGAACGTTCGGTATGTCAGTCAGTGGTCCTAACAGACTTTCCAATTTAAATCTTCCAGCACATCCCTTTCTTATGGTTAAACTGATCGTACCAGAGGATAAATAAAATTTTGGGCGGTTATATTAGCAGATATACCTACAAACATGTTTACAGTTCATCCTTTATGACTAGTTAGAGAGAGTTGCCCTGAATGATAAGTTAACACTTGTGCCAATCATCTTAGGGCAACAACGGACAAAGGATTGCTAAGTTATGTCTCCGACTTAAAGCGTATATCCATTTCTATCCAGGATACCTACAAGTAAGTCTCTTTCTAACTAGTCCAGTTGGAGGAAGAAGTACTGAGCGACAAGCGAGATATTGAGCACGCGTGCTAGCCATAATGTAGCATTAAGCAGCAAAAGGCCGGATGTATTGCGCGACAAACTATTGTTCTACCAGTGCAGCTGCTGACTCTTCAGCCACTACTACACTACAGCTTTCAAAATGTTCGCCTCATTCATACTGTGCCATGCCGTACAATAAATTCCTTGCATTTTGTCCGTGGTGCTATCTAATATAGCCTAGCTCTTGACATTGGCGTATAAGGGAGGCATAAGCAGGAACTTTGCCGTCACAGCAATGCGCCATCTGTAAGGAGCTTGTCGTATAATTTAACCTTTTCAACTCCAAAGACCATCGAAATGAGAAAACTATAGAACTGTGTACAACACAGTGGACGAGTAGCCGACCATAGTCTATTTGGTAGACTATGTTGGATAGCCTGAATAAAACTGTATGTTCCAATTGTCAAGTAAACAGCTCTGCGTTTCTTACGTTTTAAATTGGCGTCATATTTTTAGTTCTGCTATCCGACGCCTGTGTCGCTGCTAGTTAGACAACTTAGAAGCACTTTATTCACTTACGATAAGATTCAAAGTAGAACCAATGGCTAAATATTAAAAGCCCCCCTTCACCTGCTTCACCCCGTCGCAAAGTGGTGACGCTATGCTTGTAACAATCCGAACAAGTAAGCAAATCTATTGTCTTCTTATATCGATGCCAAAGACCGATATTTCAGCAATTCCGCAGTACGAGTCCAACGTCAATTAGAACATAAAAGTGACTTACGTAAATACACAAAAAAAGCTTGGCGTGTAAATGACGACTTTTGTATTTAACGTGGCGTTGAAAAGATTAATGTATTTATTGCTGTATTGTGGGCCGCATCACATCAAGTTAATGTATCAAAGTAATTCAGCCGCCCCCACACCAGAACCCTTAGGTACGCATTATGTAAGATAGGTTAGTTGGTTACTATCCTACCGTTAGTAGTAACTAACTGGTGAAACTTAATTTTTATTATTGAAGTTTTTTTACTGTGTTTATCTAGAGTTTCTAGAGTGTATGAGTAAGCCGGGAAGCTGGCCCTGAGGCTTATCGTGTATTTATTTGGCTTTATGATGGTCATACAGACGGAAAGATAAAAGCATTGGATCCTTTTTGAAATTGGGTCATGATTTTTGTTAGTTTCTTACAGTACCTATAGGATTAAGTGTAAAGTAAATTGGGTCTAACAGACCGGCCAAGTTTTGTTTGATTGTGCTTATCTCTATGGACGCCCTTTTCTTATGAAAGTTTGACAGATACGCAGGGAGGGATAAATTAAACCTAGGCCGGTCATGTGAAGGCCAGTGCAAAATGTGCGTTGTTACTACTAGGAAAAAGGTTAAGTTTATTTGTATACCTAGGCGCCTATTCGTATGCGTTTGCGCCTTAGTAGTTTTCCGTCAATCTTGGAGGCGGGGACTGCGGTATCTGAATTCGGAGGGGGATTCGAGGCCATTTTGTATGAAATATCTTCATCTTTTCTTTATCTTCGTTGTCTTTGCAAAGTGTACGTATAAGTCACTATTCTTCTCTCTGTCTGTCCTCATCTTTGGCAGTATTGCAAACTTAGTTTTGTAGAAGTCGCTGGAAATATTGCAAAAAGTCTCCAGTTCATGTCAAATTGGGTCCAAATGTCGGTATCTAGAGCGACACATACATCTGCTTGGATCTGCATACATCTGTATAGAGCGCTGGCCTTAACAAGTCGCTAAAATGTATAAAACACTTGCAGCAATAGTCGCCATCGTAGTCCCAAAACCCGCCAAATCTAGCGACAAATTCCCTACATTGGCAACTCTGATCTTCGGTCGCTTGTCGCTTATTCCAAATGTACAAAAGTTGTCAAGCATTTTCTTGGTCGACTATACATTAAATCCTAGTTGTGCCCGTGCTAAGCCGGGATGGGTCGCTAGTTAGTATATATTTTTGTTCTACGTTGTCCTAGAATTCACATTGGTTTTCCGTACCGTTAGAATGTAACTGAGTACAAAATGGGCTTTGCTGCTTTCCCTTTGTTTCCCAGTGGCCCTAACATGACTGGCCAAGTTTAGTTTCTCTCTATCTGCGTTCCTTTCTTGTGACACTAGTTAGACAGAGATACAGGGAGGGGTTGAACTAAAACTGGACTTGGACAGTCATGTAGGGTCACAGAATTGTCCTGTATTTTACAGGACGTCCTGTTTTTCAGCTATCATTTTGGCCGTGTCGTGTATTTTAATAAGAAGTTTTAAAAAGTTGGGGTAGAAATCGCACATGATTGCAAAACAAGTCGTCATTGTTAGGTATGCTCAGAAAGACCCTGACATGGAACCTTGTGATACTAGGTCAGGGATTGGTCAAAAATGTGTATTTGTTCAAGTTATTGTCACTCAATGGTAGGCAATACATTATGTCTTTGACAGACTAACAGACAGACTGTCAGACCTCGTTAAGCTGGTGTTCCTTGAACATGTCAATGATAGCGTAGTAAATTTAATTAAGATTATGAATTATTTATTACCCAGCGGCCCTAACATGACAGCCCAGGTTTAGTTTAACCCCTCCCTGTGTCTCTATCTAACTAGTGTCATAAGAAAGGGACGCAGATAGAGATAAACTAAACTTGGCCAGTCATGTTAGGGCCACTGACATTGGTACCCCGATGGTCAGAACCCATTTTGGCTAAGACATCGTACCCGCGTCAATAGGGCTCCGTTGCGTTTGGACTCTTTGGTTAAAGAACCTTCAAAATGGTGTCATATCCGCCTAAATCATGTAGGTATCGAATCCATATATCGCAGTTCGACGCTTAGGCTGTGTTTCCACCAGAGATGTGCGAGGATGCGTAGCGAGGGATGTGTTTGTAAAGAACCAATGAGCCGTTTCCACCAGAGCTGTGCTGACCGAGGCGAGGTAAATGAAGCGATTCTATTGGTTCTTACAAACACATCCCTCGCTTCGCATCCTCGCACATCTTTGGTGGAAGAGCAGCTTTAATTACTATATTTTAATTAATTGTGTTTTATCTACCTCTTTGGGTATTCTCCGCTGACCTCTATAATACAATTAGGTACTGCACAGACTGCGCCATGGGTATCACCACCCTGGCCCCGTACAGAGGGGGGGGGGGGGGTTTGTCAAATTCATGCTTCTTGGTACCACTAATGTGAACTGGTAGATGATTATTGCAGCTTTATTGGTGGGGTCAGCTGCCCCCTCTCCCCCACTCCCCCCTCTTGCTGGGAACGCCACATGGACAGCCCCAGACATACAGATAGGAGGTAAAAGGAATGCTTCGTCAGTACCAAGTTTTATAGAGATCAGTGTTATACTTTTTTTTACCCAGTTGGTTACCTTACCTTTAATGTATGAATGGGTAAAAGTTCACGGCAAAAGGGTGCTTATGTCACTCAATATTTGTATCAGTGTCAATAACTTTAATTCAAAAGATCGACTACACAATAAAATGTTCCAGTACCTTTCTCAGGGCTCCCATTAGCAGCGGACCTAGCATGACCGCTCCATTTCAATTTATCCCTCTGCGCGGTCCTGTCTAACTGTGTATACAGTACCTTGCTCGCTAATCCAGCCGCTAAGCAGCAGTGCTTGCACAGTTGTGTTCCGGCGTGGAGAGCGATCTTATTTTGTTAATTTGGTTGCATCGTAGAACTTGTCATAAGGAGCCCTAGCACTGCCTCCTAAATTAAATTTGTGTTTCAGTGCGTTCCTTTCTTATAACATTAGTTAGCGCTAGCGTTGCTGAACTATCGATAGTTTAACTATCGATAGTTGACCTCGAAAAATAGTCACAATATCGATAGGCCTATCGATAGTATCAACAGTATCGATTCTATCGATAGTATTGATAGTTTTTAACCAATACTATCGATAGCATTGGTGCCTATCGATAGTATTGGGTTTTAATAACTATCGATACTATCGATAGTATTGGTTAAAAACAAGCATTAATATCGATAGTATTGATGCCTTTTGATAGTATTGGATTTGATGACTATCGATACTATCGATGCTATGTAAACTATCGATAGGCCTTTCGATATTGTGCCTATTTTTCGAAGTCACGTTACTATCAACAATACTATCGATAGTTCGATATATTGCTGCAACGCTAGTTAGTGCCGCCTGGAGGGATTTTAAGTTCGGCGGTCATATGAGTGTCGCAGATTTAAAAACAACGTTTTAAAAATATTGACTGTAATTTCGAGTAAGTAGGTAGAATTAATAAGTAACAGTATAACAATTAGACGTAATAAGACTTTATCAGTACAATGTAAATAAATAAATTATGCTAATGATTATGTTTTGATAATTTATGAATAAGGGAACCCACGCCGGTTTAAGATGTTATAAGTTATAAACCTTAAACAATAATTAAATGGTCGGAGAGAGTGAAATTGTAATTCGGATTTATGTAAGATTAAACTGCAAGTTTTACTGGTTGTTTTATTTGTGTAATCCGTTAATTTTTTAAATATAACAACGAGCACAGTCATGTGCTTGATTTGATCGATCGATTGGGAGAAATTCCACGATTTTAAACGAAAAAAATCGCTTCGTTTGGCGAGATTTTCATTATAATTTATAAGCGAACACCCGCGACTTCGTTCGCGAGTAATTAGTAGCCTATGACCGTCAGGGATAGTGTTAGCTTTCTATTTGTGAAATAATTTTTAAAATTCGTTCAGTAGTCCCAGAGATTAACCTCAACATCAAACAATAATAAAGTAGTGTAGAATAGCAGATTAGTCTATTACTGAGCAAAGGCCTACGTATTGCGCTTTGTCCTGCCAGTCCTTAATATAATGCAGTTTTTACACGACTACGGCAAAGCCAAAAAGAAGGGTTGTTTTTAATTTTTGTGGCCATAAAGAAATTTTAGTTAGGTATCTACCGGGATGCTAACCTTTCGTTACCAGTGACATTGAAATGTGTAAGATCAACATTTCTGTGTTATTCACCGTCATCAAGTTCATTGATCAATCAAAAACTAAAGGCCTTGCCACACCCTATGTAGCACAGATCGCATCGCTTGCGTTGCGTGCACGTAACGCAGCTTTATGAAGCGAGCTGGAGCCGTGATGCATACGCATCCGGTGCGGCCCAACCCTTATAAAGAAAACTGTGTGTATAGAAAACTGTGGTTAACTAAGAATTCCGTCATATCTTTATTAAAATACTATCATTTATTCCCTGTGATATTGCTTCGGCCTTCTTCATATCAGGCATGGGTGTACGACATCATATACTGAGGTATCTTTGATGGCATTGATTGTATTAGGTCTTCCGGTTAGTTTTGAGGGATTCATTAAAAACAAAAAACACTTATAATATAAAAAATATAAACTATATTTTAATCAAAATAATTTCCATTGTTAGCCACAATCTTCTTCCATTTTTCTGGCAACAATTGGATTCCGTCGTAAAAAAACTTTTCATCTTTCGAAGCGATCCATTCATCGGTCCATTTTTTTATACTGTCATAGGACTTGAAGTTCTGTTCTGTAAGGCTGTGTTGCATGGACCGAAATAGATGGTAATCTGAAGGAGCACAATCTGGGGAATACGCGGGGTGTGGTAACACCTCCCATCGAAGAGCTGAAAGCGTATCCTTTACTGCTTTTGCGACGTGTGGGCGAGCATTATCGTGCAGTAAAATCACCTTGCGTTTTTTTTGTGCAATTATTGGGCGTTTTTGATTCAATGCACCATTCAGTTCGATTAATTGATGTTTGTAACGCTCAGCCGTGACAGTTTCATTTGGTTTTAACAGTTCATAGTAAACAACACCTTTCATATCCCACCAAATGCACAACAAAACCTTACTTCCGTGAATATTGCGTTTCGGAGTTGATGTAGACGGTGGACCGGGGTCTACCCATGATTTCCTACGTTTTGGATTATCGTAATATATCCATTTTTCATCGCCAGTGACGATTTGATGAAAAAAAGGTTTCTTTTTGTGGCGAGACAGGAGTGAAGCACATATGGTTACGCGATTTTGCATAGCCAATTCTGACAAATCATGTGGAACCCATTTCCCTTCGTTTTGAATCTTTCCCATTGTATGTAGTCGATCAGAAATTGCTGTTTTACTTACACCCAATGCTTCAGCCAACTCTTGTAGTGTACGGGCTGGGTTTTCGTCCAACAAAGTCTGTAAATCGGCATCTTCAAACTTTTTCGGTTGCCCTGTGCGGTCTTTATCCTCCAGATCAAAGTCGCCACTTCTGAATCGTCGAAACCAATATTCACACGTTTTAACAGATGGCGCAGATTCCTTATAAGTATCTACGATAAGTCTATGAGCTTCTGCTGCCGTTTTCTTTGCGTCAAAAAAGTATAGTAATAAATGTCGAAAATGATATTTGTCGCGTTCCATATCGAATCGTACTAAAAACGTGCGCGCGTTTACGATAGTTGCGTTACTTCAACTGATTACACTACTAGCTTTAGGCACTGGTCCCACCGCCGACGATGAACTAGAAACGATTAAAGCTAGAAACTAGAAACGAGTTGGCGAGCAGCGAGGAACGAGTGTGTAGTTCTGATAGTTGGTCGCTCCGCTATAAAGCGAGTATTCCAGTGCGACGGGCGATTACTCGCACCACTCGCTCAGGCGGGACGGCGAGCATACAGTACAGGCGAGGCAAACTTAAAACTTCATAAATTTTGACATTACCAGCGTCTCCTGTCGGTGGTTGACTGAACTACAAAATTTAAAAAAAAACTATCTGTGACTGCTAGCCACTCGCGTCGGAGGTGGCCACTGTCAACTCTGGCTTTCATTTGGTTCTTAGAGCATTAAGAACGGGAGATTATTTGCTTACACAGAATTCTGCCGTTTTTAGCTACCCTCCTTTTCTAAACTTGATGTGTTAGAACAAATTATACAGGTGCTTATAGCACATGAAGGCATTTTTGGTGAGCTGTTATCTCTTCGGTGGCGATTTAGTGACTGACAAAATAATCGATTGTAAATTAGTTTTTATATCGCGTACGCACATTGTGCCTATACCTTTGGCAGAGGGGTAAGTCATTGAATGCCATCTCCCGTTCTTAATGCTCTTAGGTTTGCTTGGATGTCGATACAGTCTTGGTTATCTCTTCTTGTTTAGGTACTCATCAATTTTTTCTTTATCCTTGCAAATTTTACGACTATGGCAGTCTTAATTATATAAGTTTTCATAAAATTGGCCAGAACAAAACTTTGATTGAGTCCATTTAATTCTAAAAATAACACGCGCAGGTGCGCATACACACGTATATGTATAAATGCCTATCTATCTATGTTGTATAAATTTGTATGTTAGTCTTTAAGGTATTTTTTCTATGGGCCTATGCAGCCTGAAATAAATGGTTCTATTCTATTCTATAGCTATAGGAGTACACTGCATTAGTTCAGTTCCTTGACACTAACGGCAGCACTTTCCATACATGCTATTTAAAACTCTGAGTTGCCACTCTTCTCATTCTACTTACAATACTCTTTGATAGAGTCTGTGCGGAAAGAGAACCGCCGTGGCATAAAAGGGAACTAACATTATGATTTTTACATGGCAACCCAACCTAGCCATCTGTCATGTTTCAAAATTGTCAAACTTATTTTCGTGTTGTTTATGTTTGAATTTTCTTGCGGTTTTTCTGAATAAAATAATGTCGAAAAGGGGTGAAACTATACATAGTGATACAAGGGTCATATTTAATATTATTCGGACTTGTCAACGAGATAAAGCCGTGAAATGCACCACTGCAATGACGACTTGCAAAAAGTCACAGAACGTGTATCCGCTCTTACAGGTACCTATTTTACGTTCTATTTAATAGGCCTCCTAAGTAGTTGGTAGTCCTGGACATTTCAATAAGCTTATAAATTTAAAATAAATTAATTTACCTACACAAGTATGTGAAACCATAAACTGACTGATGTGTTTGGTGCAAGTTATAAATAGTTTTGATACTTTACACTTTTACATTATGTATATAATTTTTTCCAGATCTGAGTAAAGACACGGTCTCTCGAATATTTTTTTTCCACAAATAACGGTTTGTAACTACTTGAGAAGAGCAATTGTTCACTTACGTATAAAACCAAAAGTATTTCAGCATGTGATTTCTATCTAAGAATGTTAATATTTCATCTAAAGAATGATTGCCAATTATAATTGAGTGCTTCAGCAACATAACTGCAGAACAGTGGCAAAAAGAGTGTGATCACGTGATTCATGTGGAACCAAAATATTGGGAGCAAGACCATATAATAGAAGATATGCAAGAATTTGTGATTAACACAACTGATTCAAGCACATCAAATTCAAATGATGATGGTTACGATGAATAAATTTTTATTTTTATGTTTGTATATTTTTATTTTTAGAGTATGAAAAAGGTTTCAGATTATCATCTCATAAATTTACAAAAAATATATATTTACATTTTAATTTTTTCTTCATATTCAAGTATCATGATCCTTAGTGTCGAACTATAAAGGCAAAATTGACGTGACAGTGTTGTCAACATAACAAAAACCGTAAATTAGCACTGCTACGCCCTCAAATCTTATGACGGTCCTCTTTTCGTAAAGACTCTACAGTCATACTCAGTGATGCCAGATCTCCTGATTTTTCGGGGGATTTACTGATTTTTCCAAGATTCTAATGATCTACTGATCATAACTAAAAATCTACAGATTTTTTCAAATACTAGCTTTCTTTAAAATATGATATGTAATATGTAATATAAAAACCTGAGTGAAATGACACACAAAATTATCATGGTTTGGTTGGCACTATAAAATTGTCATCGTAAAATGGACTTAACGGGGTGGACATGTGCCCGCTTGCCACCAGAGAGTATGACCAGTGTTGCCAGGTCCATTTTCGAAAAATCAGAAGATGCAACTAAAAAAAATCAGTAGATAGAAAAAAAAAACAATTTAAATATAACCATATACAAATACGCAGAAGTGAAATAAAGATGGTATCGCTTTCTCCATGAATCCTATAAATGATTACATGACTAAATTAAATATCACTTTATAGGATTCATGGAGAAAGCGATACCATCTTTATTTCACTTCTGCGTATTTGTATATGGTTATATACAAAATGTTTTTTTTTTCTATCTACTGGTTTTTTCTAGTTGCATCTTCTGATTTTTCGAAAATGTACCTGGCAACACTGGTCGTACTCTCTGGTGGCAAGCGGGCATCGCTTGGCGAGTACCGCTGAGCGAGTTTATCGTTTATAGCTTTTATCGCTGCGATCAACTAGTGAAGGGAGAGTCCTCGCCGGCAGTGTGAACAGCCAGCGATGAACTATAAATATATCTCTCTCTTTTACCGACACGGGGATCTTTATCTTTTGTTCGTTTCTTGAGCGAGAAAATAGTCGATAGCTAATCGCTTCCTCGCTCTTGGTGGGACCAGTGCCTTAACACGCCGCATCAAAAGTCCAAAACCTTGTACAGACATGTTGCGACAGGTACTTAAACCTTTCCCTCAAAACTAACCGGAAGACCTAATATGTAAACTGTATGGAATGGACCAATGATTCCTTAAAACAGAAATCATACCTTGAAGAAAGATCCTTTTGTATTTCCCGGGGGAGATAAATGTTGCCATTGCCATTATTTTTCCAAAATTTATTAAATTTATCCATTTACATTTATGGATATTTAAATAAGATAAAAGAAGACAAAGATACTTTTAGATGTTAAATATCGAAATGCATCGTATTTGCACCAGTAAACGGTGCGTATTTGTATAATTAATTGATACTCTAAAGGACAAAAAAAGTTAAAAAAGCTTTGTCTATGCTGTGCTGTCAGTTCTGTCACTGTCGCTGTCAGTCAGACTGTCAACTTTCTGTCAGTGAGTGACGTCAGCGCCTAAAACACAAAAAAAATAAATTTCGGAATTAATATTTACGTATATTTACGTACATACGCAAAATAAAACGGGATTTGTTTGTAGGTTATTATACAAATAACCTCCAATAAATCGTATCGCATTTAACTATTTACTGTTACTTATGAATCTTATGATAGAATATTACGGAGTTAATTTGTTCTACATATTAGTGATCATAGTCTATATTCTTTTTAATCTCGATTAATATATAAATGAGATAATTATAACTTTTAAATAATATCAAAATTAACAAGTATAAAATTTAGAAACTCAGTAAAAATCATGGTGGAGACTAATGAAACTATGACAGAGAAAGAAGTACTAAACGATTTTAAAGAGACCTACAGTAAAGTCAGGAAACTATTGGACGAGGAGAGTAAGAATGATCCAGAAAATGATCCGTACTTGTCTAAATACAAAGCCAAAGATTTGTTAATGAACATGCGCGAATCTTTGCAGAAAATTATTGATTCCCAGACAGATTTGGACAGGGTAAAGCTAGACGCGATGATGGGAACTGTACTTTTAAACATTGGCATCATTAATATGGACACTGAAGAGCTGACTGCCAGCGAAAAGGTTCTAACAGAAGCGGTGCATCTCCTCTCGGAGAACCATCTCAAACCGGAGGTAACTACAACTCTGTTGAACATTTACAACAACCTTGGTATCCTATGGTCAAGCAGAGATAATCCCGAGACAGCAAAAGGTTTCTTATTGAAAGCCAAAGAGCTCTATGAGGCGTTTAAATGCACTTTACAAATGCCACTGCCTATAGAACAAGTAATTTCGAATTCGGAAGAAACACATGCATCTGACTTCATGTTGATGGAAAAGGCACACACATTAACTTTGTATTACTTGGCTCAAGTCTACGGAACTTTGAAGGAGAATTTGAAATCGGCCATCTACTGTCATGTGACTTTACGTAGACAGTTGCAGTATTCTGACTATGAGCCTATAGATTGGGCTTTGAATTCTGCTACATTGTCTCAGTTCTTCGCTGAGCAGAATGGGTTTATGCAGTCAAGGCACCATTTGGCTGCAGCATCTACAGTTCTTGAAAGGTACGAGGAGAAGTTGATGGTTTCGGAGAGCAATGATGAGGCGTTTTTGGCTAAGGTTGAGACACTTAAGCATCGGTCAGCAGATGTTGCTCGATGCTGGGCTAAATACTGCTTGCTCCTGATGACTGCATCTAAAGCAAGGCTAATGAGTGACGGAGAGATGAGTTCTGATGCTGTGACTGGTAAGTTCTGTCTGTACACTAGTAAATGTTTGCCAATTTTTTTATATTTTATTTTATTGAAGCCTTAGTGCACTTTTGTGACTGTCAGCCCCATGAGGAAACTACTATTTGTCCATGAAACACTTCTGAGCATGGCCAGCTTCAATGATGAAAACATAGTGCTAGACAAATCTATATCTTAAAAATTTCAAAAGGATATCCATTTCGAGGTTAAAAAAAACAGTCAACATGAAAATAAATTAGAATCTTATTAGGCAAAAGATTCTTATCTTAAGCATAGGCGCTTAAAAAACTATTTCTGACTTCCTGTATAGTCAGCAGTAGAGGTAGCTGAACAATTAAAGTAGTCATTTCTCTTTACTTTCTCTGAACATGTGACTGATGATGCAAAAAGAGAAATTTTAATTTAAGATACTATTAAAATATTTTCTAACTTAATTTATGCTTCATTTCCAGATATGTCAAATTTAAAGCTGGATGATGAAGAAAACATCTGCAGTGGTGACATCAAAAACCTGATATTCCCTGACCTAGATGTCTCTGTGTTTGAGAAAAAAATTGGAGACAAATTTCTACTAACTTACCAGGACGCTAGGGAGGTATTCCTGAGTTGCCAAAACTGGCTGAACAAGGCTAAGGAATATTACAAGTTGGACACTTTAGCCTCAGATTACATAGAATTAATACAAGACAGTTCCCAAGCCTACAGTTATCTGGCATTTTTCGAGGAAGATGACGAGAGGCGAGCAAAAATGCATAAGCGCCGGATTGACATGCTAGAAGAATTGTTAAAAGAAATTAATCCAACATACTACATGCAGTATTGCAGACAACTCTGGTATGAACTTGGAGAAGTATACACAGATATTCTGAACATAAAGTTGGAGAAACTAAATAATACCAAAGAAAGACCCACACCGCAGGCGTTGAAGAAAATAAATTTGCTATGCGAGAAGAGCATTGAAATGTATGATCATTTCATCAATTCTGTTAAAGATAAAAACGGAAGAATGCCTTTTAAGTTAGAGGCGGAACACATAAGGCCGGTGATAAGCGCTTACGCATTCATTGGTAGGAATAGCATGAAAAGAATTGCCGTGGACAAGAATGCACAAATTGCTAATGCCCAGAAGAGTTTTGATTCTTATCAAGCCGTTGTTGACATATGTACGAACGACCCTGATGCTGCAATGATGATGCAAGAAGAATACAGCTTGTGCAAAGATATGGTTCAGATTTTGCCAATCAAAATTAAAAAACTGGAAATGGAAAGGATTGTGTAAGGTTGTAAAATGTTATTGCAACAGCTTTGCTTTGTCCTATGCACTGTTCTATAGACAATGTATGCGTTTTTAAGACATATACTTATATAGTTGTCACTGCTAGCAGGCTAGCATCTCGAGGAGATTATAATTGTTGCCCAAAAGATTTGTTTGGTTGGCTTGATATGTGTTATGTAAAGTATATATATTTCTTTGCCCTTCAATGAACGGCACCTAATATTGTAGTTTATCAATCTATTCAGTGGGGGCTGGAATATGCAACCATCTTCTCAAACGCTGGAGAGAGAGGGCGCCACTATCAAATTTTTGCCCCAGTTTGAAAAAGTAAGATACGGGGCTGGTTCGTACCAGTCTTCTACCGTTGCTTAATTCACTTGTTCCCTTAAGACCATAATTGCAAAATACCAACCAAATTGACGACATAGCTACATAATTATCCGTAACTGGTATATTGAAAACCTGGTTTGGTGTTAATCGGCTGTTTGAGAAATCAAGTTCGTGATCGCGCTAAGTGAGTTTTTTTTTATGAAATAGGAAGGAAAACAAGCAAGCGAGTCACCTGATGGTAAGTGATCACCACCGCCTATAGACATCCGCAACACCAAGGAGATTGCAGATGCGTTGCCAACCCAGAGGGCTAAGATGGAATACCTCTTATGCCAGTAATTACAGCGGCTGTCTTGCTCTCCACGCCGGAATACAACAGTGCAAGCACTGCTGCTTAGCGGCAGGATTAGCGAGCAAGATGGCGGTAGCGATCCGGACGGACCTTGCACAAGGTCCTACCACCCGCAAAAGTTCAAATTGTTCAAATTCAAAGAGTTCAAATTGTTTTGGAAAAGAATTTGTTTAACTGGGGTTGATCAAGAAATATTTAAGAAGGCATTTTGCAGGCATAATGTTTTCGAAATCTGGTATTATTGAGAATTTAGTCTTAAGAGGAAACACCAAGGCCTAGAGAATTAAAAATTAGGTATTTGTAAAATCTATTGCTGCCTCCATCTATCAAGCCTCCCCCCGCAGAGTGCAATAGAGACAACCGCAGCTTGGACTGAAAATACCTATTTAAAGTACACAAAATCAACGATTCGTAGACCCCTGATTCCTTCTCCAAAACTTAACCGATTTAACTACTTTTTTCATTAAAAGTTATAGAAAGGCTTTGGCAGTGTTCCTATGTTTTTCTTTTTTTTATATAATCTAGTAAAATTTGTTTTCTGAATGTATGAACGCAGCCAAAAATCTGGGCAATTTTTTAGGTTTTTGAATGTTCATATCTCGTTTAATAATTAATTTATGAAAAAAAGGAAAACAGGGACATGCATATTAGTGGCCATTGATTTTTTGGAAAAAAATATTGCTCTACTGGCATTATCCAGAGAGAAAACAGGGGACGACGTTTGTATGGAAAAACGGCCCTTGTGTTTCCTCTTAATACGAGCATTGTTTATGGTGTTTTGGAAATCAAATATAAAAAACGAACACAGTTTATTAAAAAAGTATTTTGAGAAGCCGGTTTTTTTGCCATTATGGTACAGGTGCAGGAAAGTGCCACTTTTCGAAAGAGGCGCATATTAATGCGCTATGAAATTGATGTGTCCTTTAGAGCATAGACAATTACTTTCAGTTCCGTCGTTAACTTGTCGTTAATGGCTAGTTAAAGATTGTAGTCGACCGTATTAAGGGCTTAACTAATCACAAAGTTAAATTACCTCATAATTAACGATCCGTGTTCTAAAAATGACCTTGAAATTGAACCCTAATCATTTTTTTATAGAAAATAAAATTCAAATGCTATGTGTTTTTGCCAGGTATACTAAGTATGACAACGGTTCAAATATATTTATGTCCGTACTGATCAGTACGCGAGCATATGAAAAACGCATGGCGATCAGAAGTGGAAAGCAGTAATGGTACCTATACAAAACATGCCACGGAGGCGCCGCGCCGCTGTCGTTTATTTTTCATGCGCTCGAGTCGTGTACGGTCAACCTCAGAAGTAACTGTACATCGTAAGTACCTTCTCACTGTCAGTAATGTACCAAATTCGAGCAACTTTCATTTCATACGTTAGTACGACAAGGTTCTAAGTGCTTAGCTCCTTCTGAGGCTAACTGTACTGTTAGCATCAAATATATTGGAGCAGGCAAGGTGGTCAAAAATCATCATCATCATCATCATCTGATATATTTGACACTGACTATACACTCCCTGTTTTTGAGTCAGGATTATTAAAATATGCTTTTTTGCATTTTGCGTTTGCGTGTAATGTTGGACTATTAAGATTTCTATACTGCTTGCGTTTCATATTATTATAGGTATGTATGTAATAAAACCAATTGCCTAAATAACATTATTTTAATTGTTTCCAGCACAAGTTATTTATAAGCAGAAAATTTCCTACTTTACATCACAGAAATCATGATATACTTTAATAAGGGTTTATTTGTTTACTAAGGAACCCTTAAAACATGCGTAGCCGGCTTTGAACACACTCAAGCGAGCAAGGTGTTTAAAAATATAAAACTTTCAATGAAGTACATAATGTTCAAAATTTATACCCTACTGAAAATGGCGTTAAGTATAGAAAGCTAAAAGCCTATTTTAGACTAAACCCCCTTTTCAGTAGGATAGAAAATAGCTGTTAGGGCCTCCGCTAAGTTGCGCGGGCGTACGGAGCGGGTGAACGCCTACAGAAAAATACTATGAAACCGTCCGCTAACTCGCGTGGGTGCTGGTGCGGGCTCGTACTACTTGTACGACAGGCGTGCACCCGCGCGACTTAGCAGACACTCTTAAGGTGGATTTACAGTGCACAGTGTCTGATGATGTATGGCTGATATCGCTCTGATAAAAACGCTCGTTGCTATAGCAACACGGGTCTATAGAAATCTCAAATGTCGTAAGGGACATTAAGGGATATGTCCCTTACGACATTTGAGATTTCTAGTATCGATATGGCTGCGTTTTTATTGCTCGCTACTTCACACTGAATTGGGCTTTAAGCTGCATTCACAATGAAAAGTGCAACCATAAAACGCAGCGATCTTTTCGCAGCATCGACCAATCAAAGATCGTATCATACGCATACATGAGAACTGGGTGGCATTTGTGACCAATGCCAACGAACTTGCAGATTTTGTATAAAAAAAGGTTACTTATATTAGAATTTGCTATTCGATAATAATAGGAACTTGTTTTTTTGGACGCAGCGCTATAATAATACATAAGTGGAGTAGGCATCATGGTTTCTTATTGTCGTAGTTGGGAGGCGAGTATCGGTCCTTGCGAGAAAACAATCTTTCCAATCCTTTTGAAATCTGACCTTTTTGACATATCTCTCGAATGTTAAACGTATCTCGTTTGAACCGAGAATCGCTCTGCAGTTATGGTGCATTCACAGCCAGAAATTACAAGTGATAAAAACAAAAACGCGGCAATGGCCTTTTCTGATTGGTCGATTCCTGTGTTTCTGCGTTTTTATTGCTCGCAACTTTTGGCTGTGAATCCTGTTTTATGCTTGCTTTGCGAACGCTACACGGTCAGTACATTATGCATTAGCAATATTTATATCGCGTCAGAATTGCTATCCGTGTTTTGTTTGCAAACAGCAGGGGGTCCCAACTCATACAAAATATAATTTAGTACATTAAAAAACGATCATAGATGGCTGCTGCCATCTATGATCGTTTTTTTCGGGATCGGATTATTGAACACCTTGCCCCGTGCAATATATTTCACACTAATAGGGAACATGCTCAAGAAATATATTTGGCTAAATATCCATTCATATTTTAGTAAATATTTATTTACCCAAAAACTTAACTAACGTTGACAGCCAAAAAAACTAAATATAATTTTTTTTTAGATTTTATGACAAACTATTTTGAAAATAAATTTATACTTTTTGGAATTCTTATCACATTATTACGGGACTTTTTATCGCAAAAATAGCCACGCTCTATACATACTTAGTTCCAAAAATACCATAATGACGTCATTCTGATCTCATTCTTCAATGAATAAATTTTGGGTCGAGCAGGTAAATTTTGAAAACACAAATTTAGGTTTTGCTAGCTGTCACATTAATTTTGGTGCTTTATGAAAATTGCGCTAGTTCCCTTTTGTATTATACATTTCTAAGTAGTATATAGATGTATAGTCAACCAAATAATTATAACTATAACCACTTTTAGATCATATTACAAGGGTATAAGGTTCAGAAGTGGCTAACACCTTACCAGACAGTGTGGCAGATTATACCTTAATTTGACACATCCCTCGACGTCAAAGAGTTTAATACCATATTATTTTTATTTTGAGAACCCTGTACTAATAATTTGGCTAATCAATTATTCTAAGACTCCAGCGTAACATGACTTACACAATGATAACTTATCTCTCAGTGCGCTCTTTCCAACTAGCGTCATAAGGAAGAGTTGCATTGAGGGATAACTTAGTTTGGTCGGTGTTTTGAGCCGCAGGGACTTAAATTCTAACATAACAGTCATTATGCTGAGATTAAGTTTAGGCCCCTATTGATAAGGGTACGCTTCTAGTGGCTGTGTGGTCCGCAACTCTGCTATATCAGCCAACGAAGTAATTTTAAGCAAGTTGTTTTGCACGTGCACAACACTAATTTCGCGGAGTAGCAAGGTAATTTGTTCCAGTTTGTTAATATGGACCTCCGCAAAGTCTGAGTCTATTATTACTGTAACTAGCTTTTGCCCGCGACTTGGTCCGCGTAGACTTGTTAAATTGAATCAAGCTTAGAGCTTGAATCAAGCAAACGTGCATCTAATATGCAATCTGCAACATTTCCTGGACAAATTAATGAGAATTAGTTGCTTCGCTGCTCATGACGTCACGGCGGCGTATAACTCATTTATCGCTATCCCGTGGGAACTATGCATTTTTACGGGATAAAAAGTATCCTATCTGTTAATCCAGGTTGAAAACTATTTGTGTGCCAAATTTCATCCAATTCCAATCAGTAGTTTTTACGTGAAAGAGTAACAAACATCCATCCATACTTACAAACTTTCGCGTTTATAATATTAGGAGGATTTTAAATGTATTACGTGTGGTGACGTCACACAACACGCAACTAGAACGTGTTACACCTAAAAAAGACTCGTGTTACTTAACATACAATGAACTGTGTTCTATATTCGACACCACCTCGTCACCTGGAGTACCGCCAAACGCAGTTCAATGGATCTTCTTTTTCCCTGAACTCGAACTCAGCGATTTTGGAATAAGGTTGAATACTAAATAGTGGAAGATTAGTAGTACTAAGATTAGTGTTGCTAGTAAAGTAGCTGCGACGTCTAGGAGACAGTATTCGTGGAAGGAAAGGTGCTTGGCTACTGAGTGGAGGGGGGACTGTGGCCCCCAGCGGAGCACCCGCTCCGTCCAGTACACGGCTGTGTCCAGGGGCTCCGTTAGCCTGTCGCGCCAGATCTTGGAAGCACGTCGGGCACTAACGCGCATTCTGGAAAGTAGAGAATTAGTGTTATATAGGATCTGCTAGACTGCTATAGTAGCACCACAGAATAAATAATAGTACTAACGTACAGAAACTTCTCTTTTTCGACCACCATTAAACGAATTCCAACTTTATAATTAGGCACAAAAAGTTCGTATTACTTCATAAACATTCGCCAGGCGGCATGCGTCAAAAGGAAGGCGCCGCCCGCGCCCGCTATCCACCCGCAGTGCCCTGACCACTGCCCTGACGCACCGCGCACCGCTAGGGTTGCGCTGCTTACTGTAATACTATCAACGCGCGCTCTTGGGGTCACAGGTCAAACTAGAGGGACGTTCCCAGGGAAGGCAATGCAGACATGCTTTTCTACAAAGTGAGTTCAGTCAGCTTTTGATATATCGGAGCGGGGAAAGGTGGTCAAAAGTATCTGAACACGCCTTAATGGTGGGGCCACACTAGCGGCTAAAGTCAACGTGAAAGCCCATTATTGGCAATAAAACGGCGTTAATTTTACTAGCTCACGGCGCACACTGACGTTGTGTGGCCGCTTCATCGCATTCTTATTGATGTACCGCCACTTGAGCTATCGCCTAACGCCAAACGGCAATGTTAATGCCGTTGTTAAATTATCGCGTTAAGTCGTGGCTACACCTACGGTTAACGTCCATTATCGCGATAATTAATGGCATTTCTCGTTAGTGTGGCCCCAGCATAACGAATTGGACAATAGAGCCGAGTTCAGATATTTTTGAGTACCTTGCCCGCTCCGATATATTTGATACTGATTGTACCTACCATGAAGGATCATTGAGTAACCGAAGCATAGGTAAACTAAGGTAATTACAGTATGATGTGGTGAGTATGAGAGTATCATATAGACAGTATAGAGATACCTAATAATTAACATGACAACGTGAAACTGACGATTGCTATGCGAATACGTTATGCTCTGTCATTTGCGTATAATGGATTTCACGCGTGGTTAGAAAATAAGAAACACGTGCAAGGTTACGTGACGGAAATTATGGCGAAGAAGCTATTAAAGGTGACCTTAAGCCTGCTTTTTAAACTTGAGGCTATATGGCTATTGTCTCACATAGGTAGGTACTTTGTTTGACATTTCCTATACTAGTCACCTGTCAATTCAGTCTCCGGATTAGAAACAGACTTTATAGGTCTACCTTTAGCTTTTGCAAGTGTAGTTTATGCCTAAGGGTACGTTTCCATACCGACGCGGAGCTGGTCGGAGTGAAGAGGAGCGTACGTGAATTGACCAATCACAATGCTCGAAATCTCCACTGATCCAGATTTAGATCAACGTAGAAATGCGCCCTTATTTTTAAACTTAGTTCGCTGTTATTATACAACAGTAGAACGACTATAAAATGGTATTCACGCTAACGTTGTTGCAGCCAGCAGGAGTTTCGATAGTTCAATTATTGACAGTTGTCCTTTGGGAAATAGTTAATAAATATCGATGCCTATCAATAAAGATAAAAACGACCGATACCATTGATAGTATTGGTTTTTAGAGTTCTGGAAAAACGGAACGCAATCTGCTGCTGACTGGAGCACAATTAATGGGGTATGATCGGATGGACAAAACAAGTCCTTTAACTTGATGTACTCACTCAGCACTGAGCACGCTCTTCACGCCTTCTAGCAGCGACTGCTCTGACAGGTCTGCATAGTTCAAGACCTTAGCGAGACCAGCGGCCTCTGCTGTCACGGCGTTCAGCGGCTGGTCGCCGAAGAAAGGCACGACCAGCATTGGCTTCCCAGCCGAGATAGCCTCAGTCATGCCCAGAAGGCCGCCGTGCGCAATGAACGCTAGCACCTTTCTGTGTTCTGAAAGGAAAGTTTTGCAAGAGTTACTTTACCGTCATCTGGTATGGTCGCCATTAGAGCGACCAAGGTGTTCAAAAATATCTGAACAGTTGACCTATTGTCAACTGAGTTGTTCACATAAAAAAAAGGAATTTACAGCATTACTATATTGCTTTAAGTTTATACAATAATAGTGTAAAATTTTATGTTATAAAGCAATGTTCGTAGAAGACACGAGGTAGTTTTTGCGATATATCATTTTCCTGCCCCTACAACACCCTTCGGCCAAAACTTTGTCCCTCACCATTAATTGTGGTTGCCACGGGACGGCAAGCGCAGTGCAACGTGCAGGCTGATCTAGCTGCGCCGGCGACTGGAATTGAAACTGGACGCCGACATGTTGACTCTAGGGCTATTTTATTTAATACTAGCGGACGCCCGCGACTTCGTTCGTGTGAAAATAGTAGCCTATGCCCGTCAGGGACAGTGTAGCTTTCTATATGTGAAAGAATTTTTGAAATCGGTTCAGTATTTCCAGAGATTACCCCCTACATACAAACAACAAAGTTTACCTCTTTATTATATTAGTGTAGCTGTCTTCTTTATAAGGTACAAAATTAATGGGTAAAGGTTACATCATCTAACAAATGGTAGGTATTGAGATTTTACAAAAAAATATTTTTTTGGAAACATGTATTTTATCACAGGTTTTCATGGCGTGATTGAAAAGCACAACTAATGTTAAGCATAAATAATGTTAAGAACACGTAAGCATTTACCTTGGAATGATTTTGACAAAGATTTGAAATTGTTACCCTGCTCGTCGGTTGTCGCTTGTTCGGTTATGAATATTCAATATTCAACATCAGTTAACCATTCACTGTTTTCTTGAATATTACTTAGTACAAAGATAAATCGTAAAAAACGACGATGTGATTTATTTTCAATATTCTGACGCCGTCAATACATTTCAATCCCTTATTGGCATTTTCATTTTTAAATTTAAATGTATTTTATTGTGTATATAAATTTAGTTTCTAAGAATAAGAGTTAATGGACTGTTTCGACATGAGCCTATAAAAGTATGCTAGGTAATTAATCTTAACTTTGATATGTGTTTGCGACACTTAATATCAAAAGACGTTTCGGTTGGTCGATAGAAGCCATACTTGCAAACTCAGCATGTGAATGTTACGTGTATAGTTATTCACTCACACGTATTTGATCTACTCTCAAACAACACAAAGAAAAAAAGGCAAAAAAATATTTTTTTTGTGTGTTAACTACAAATTTACGGTTTTCGGATTTATTGTTGAATTTGTGCTGTGAGACCTTTTGCTTCTTGCCAAATTTCATAGTTCTAGGTCAACGGGAAGTACTCCATAGGTTTTTGAGTGATTTGCCAATGTATGAAACATGCAGCATAAACGGCCGTATCTTTTGATTCCGTTGACTTAGAAGTTCGATTGTTTCACGGCTCTAAGGGACTACAGACTTGAGTATTTGATATTAATTTCAACTCAATACCTCCACGCGTTCTTGATAAAAATGGTCTTGACAGACAGACAGACAGACACACAGACAGACAGACAGACAGACAGGCAGACGGACAGACAGACGGAAAACAAAGTGATCCTATAAGGGTTCCGTTTTTCCTTTTGAGGTACGGAACCCTAAAAAGAGAAGACGCAGAAGATCCAGAAAGAGTGTGCTTTATTTTGACACATACTTCTTTCTAAACTTTCTCTCCTTCCATCATTGTCACAATTTATACAATACCTACCTACTCTTAAGCCATACTGAGATATTACTATCGGATGTCACATCCCAAATCCCCAGAAAGAACCTCTCGGCAATTCACATACTATCAGCTCAGTGGCTCTACAATTATCTAGTTTAACTTGTCTCTCTGCGCGTCCCTCTCTTATGATACTAGTTAGACAGAGTCGCATGGAGAAATAAATTAAACTAGACGCGGTCATGTTAGGCACAGCCGATTTTAAATGACGTCACTGTTCATTAGAAGACTTCCTCATGGCGACTCAGAATCACGTACGTAACGGACATCGGAGAAGCGTGATCTGATGTCTCATAGATAGGTAGTTTTCAGTATTGGTTATTAATGCGAAACAAAAGTTAGGTACAGTCAAGGAAATTGAAACACGTACCACCGTAGAACTTAGACGAAGAGGCATACGCAAGACATCTGTATGACATAGCGTGGCGTTTAACGCGTCGCGTCATTGCGATAGGGTTCTAAGGTGGTACGTGAATATACTCCCCCTACGTAATGTATTACACGGGGTGATTCAGGAGTCATCATCATAACCAACTTCTGAATCAGTAAATTATAGCAAATCTATTTTTTTTTATTAAATAAGAAGGTAAACAAGCAAGTGGGTGACCTGATGGTAAGTGATCACCACCACCTATAGAGACCCGCAACACCAAATACATTGCAGATGCGTTACCAACTAAGAGGGCTAAGATGGAATACCTCTTGTGCCAGTAATTACACCGTCTTGCTCTCCACGCCGGAACACAACAGTGCAAGCATCGCTGCTTAGCGAGCAAGGTGATGGTAGCGATCCGGACGGACCTTGCACAAGGTCCTACCACCCGCATATCTCTTGCGATTGTTACTAATGTAGGGTGACCAAATACGTAGTTGGTATTGTATGGAACTTTAATTAAAGATAAAGATTACCTAATAAGAAAATAATAAGGATATCAATTTGTACGTTAATGCCTTGGTAAGAGATGTACTGAGTTGTGTAGGATTGGCCACGTGTTCGAATAACCCTGTTATAACTGTCGTAAGACAACCTTTCCACCTTAACGAACTTGAACTGCAGATGATGTTGCCGATAAAACAGAATTGTAATGACGTCATATTCTCTGGAACAAAACGCATAATCGCTTACATATAATTCTATGTCAGTAGTTAGAATCATGCGCAGGCACCGCAGAGAGCGTGATGTGGGTTACTATCAGTATTATTTCTATTTTATTTTATTGGGATCACGACCTGCCTTTAGGTGGCTTGTATTAATTAAGTGAGATGATAGGGGACTTTTATTGGTTAGATATTTGAGATAACACAATTTAAGACTAGGTTCATTTTAAATTTCTTTAGTGCACAGTGCATTGTGAAATGAATTGTTGATTTCAAGTTGAATAGTGTTGAAATAAGACTATTTAAATTGCTTGCATTGTAAGTAATCCAAATCTATTCATTTCGTTTCAGGTAACATGCTCATAGAAAGACTAAGAACTAAAAAAAAGTTTAAGATTCGTGTGACAACTCCTAGTATCCCTAAGGTTTGTGAAATAGTGAATGACTTCTAGACTTTTTAATTACACATTTTGTTTTTATTTCTTTGTCGTACCTACATTTTATTTTTTATCTACCTACTTCTTTTACTAAGGGCTGGGGCATCCCAACCTGTATTACAGCCATCTATTGATAACGGAGTAGGTAGAGTGTTCAAAAATATGTGAACACGACTCTATGTAGAGAGCGTGTTCAGATATTTTTGGATAATACCTAGGCCGGTTATTATGATTATAAAATAGTAATTATTGTGCAAGTTTTCCGCGGTGATATCTCTGACTTATTTATACTTAAGAAAATGAAAAAATATTGCGCATAGGCTCTTTAGAAGGCTGATTCTCCCAACGCTTCATGAAATGAAGGATGTTGCTGAGAAAAAGCGCCGCAAGAAACTCAATAGTCATTTTTTTTTTCTTATCATTATTATAAATCATAATTCCTTCCTTGTCTCTCTTAATAAGGTAGTCATAATTATTTATGTAGTAGATAAAGAGTAAAATGTGGCTTATTGAAAATCTGAGAAAATATTTCATGTAACTAGCTAATCGGTTTTACTTTTCGGAATTTCTTACTACTACTCTAGCTAGCGGGTCTTTTTGCCCATAACCTGTAGTAAATAAAGAGTAATTATTGGGGAAAAGACTAGTTTAATTACGATAGCAACTACGCGGTTCTTAGCTTAGCGGAATTCAGAGTGGACCGACGTCAACACTAGGGGACGCGTATAGACTGCGTGTAGACTGCATCGCGTTCCGTTTCATACAGCTGCTATAGTAGCACGCTAGCGTTTATCGCGCACATAAACGCTTTGGTCCCCCTCGTACACGCATACTGGTTAGAACGGGATAAATCCTTTATGCCATCGACTAAATGATACAAAATTTAAATCTATTGTCAAGAAGGCATTAATTTCTCGGGCGTATTATAAAATCAATGACTAGGTATATCTTGGACAAGGATGTTTGGAAATGATCCCGATTTGTATTGGCGATCCCTGGCTCCAAAGTTTGTACACATGCTGTGTTAAATTGTAATTTTTTAAAATATTTGAGATGTAAAATAACATTGTAATTTTGATTTAATTAAAAAATTACACCTCGTTGAGTTTCTTGCCGGTATCTTCTCATCAGAGGTTTTTCCGAACCGGTGGTAAATTTTTTGACATTCATAAGTGCTACCTGTAAGCCTAATCTGAATAAAACATTTTGACTTTGACTTTGATAAAAGCGAGTGTGCTAGACCCCCTGGTGTGTTTATGTACATATTCCTACAATTTATTCCTTAATCAAAGGTTATACTTACTCAATAGTTCCAGCTGAGGTATCCATCGGACCCTCATAATGTTGCCATCAATGGTTCCCTCCTCATCACTGTCTTCGTACTTCCATATCACCCTTTGCTTCAACTTCGAGAGGGCGTTGACGATGAGCTCTTCTTTGTACTTGGGTATGGTGGCCGTCTTAATGAGAGAGCCGAAGCTGAAGAGGACCACGCCTTCGGTAGACTCGTTCAGGAATTTCTCAATATGCTGAAACCATAAAAGGGAAGCATATAAATAAGATATTATTACGATTTAGTAGTTAGTTTTTGGATGTGTAGCTAGGTAATGGTAGCTAGGAGAAATTAAAGTAAGACACTCTACACCTAAGCAGTTAGGGCTAGTTTGTAGAATTCATAGGTTCATCGTGAGGTCTTTGATTGGAAAAAATTATAATAAAAAATCTAGACTTGTAAAATATTGCCCATCTATGGTTTTTGTAACAGTGATTTTTCAAATAATATTCCGAATCTACATATAAGTGGCCAGAGTAGGTAAGGGAACACTATTATCTACGTTGGTTTATAATATGCCAGGGGGTCTAGCGCGTTAGCTTTTATCGATGACATAAAGCATTTATCCCATTCTAACCAGTATGCGTGTGCGAGAGGGACCAAAGCGTTTATGTGTACGATAAACGCTAGCGTGCTACTATAGCAGGAATAATTATTTTCAGCTTTTGGTATTTAGGCGTAGCCAAGAATAAAGTACATGACACTTGCTTTATTATTACTGAGGCTGAGTTAAAATTAGGTTCCTATTAGTTAGTTATAGGCATGCAGTGTTAATGTTTGTTTCTTTTAATTCGTGACGGCTTTTCTCTTTAGTTTGGTTTACACTTATCTACATTTGATGGGTTGGAGTTGGGTTGGAGCAGACCTAATTCTCCGTTCATGTGAAATGCGTGACACGTCAAAAAATTACAGATTTCCTAGGGATTTGACAGTTATTTTCGTGCGAGATGAATCTCGCATACACAGAGAATAGCCCCGCTGAACTGTTAGAACGTTCGCCTTGCTGGATAAATTTTTCTCAAGTATTAAAAATTGGTCGCAGGGTACCTTAGATATAAATGTATAATAAATAAATTATTTAATGTATTTAATTATAGAACAACTAGCGGAGCTTCGTTCGCGTGAAATAAGTAGCATGTCCGTCAGGGATAGTGTAGCTTTCTATCTGTAAAAGAATTTTTGAAATCGGTTCAACAGTTCCAGAGATTACCCCCTATATACAAACAAAAAAAACAAACAAAGAACTCTCCATCCTCTTTATTATATTAGTGTAGAAGTGTAGATTAGCTTTTCCTAGTAGAAAACAGAAGAGATTTGATTCTTTGACCCACAGAATTAACATTTTTTTAAATAAAAAGTAATACTAACTTAGTTTTAATTTGTTATTCATGAATGCTATATAGCGCATTGGTTTCAACTATATTCGTGTAAAGTTTTATTTGATTAAATAAATAAATACTTTCGCAATTATAACATAAGTAGGTGGAGGATATTAGTAATTACGATATTAGCAGGATATGTAACACTTTATATGTTTTATTATAGTCTCCTGATAATTACAGACCTTAAAGATAGACGTTTTTCGCAAAACCGTTAGATTATGTGCTTATGCAATTATGGAACATAATTTCCTAGAAAAATAGGAAAAAACAGTCACCGCCTGGAAAATCTTGGTGCATAATTTTTTTTTTTATATTACATAGGAAGGCAAACAAGCAAGTGGGTCACCTGATGGTAAGTGATCACCACCGCCTATAGACACCTGCAACAACAAAGAGTGTGCAGATGCGTTGCCAACCCAGAGGGCTAAGATGGAATACCTCTTGTGCCAGTAATTACACCGGCTGTCTTGCTCTCCACGCCGGAACACAACAGTGCAAGCACTGCTGCTTAGCGGCAGGATTAGCGAGCAAGACGGTGGTAGCGATCCCGACGGATCTTGCACAAGGTCCTACCACCCGCAAAATATTTACATCGCCATTGTGTATGCTGTAAAAGCTGAAAAATTTGAAAGTAGGCAGTCGAGATAAAGATACAATAATTCATTATAATTAGATCATTAAGAATACGAACCGATTGATAAGTCAAGAGTCAAGTGAATGCAAATAGGATAAGCAATACTGTCTATTGTCCCTGTTGTTATATTTCACGTATATACATAAGTAAGTAGGCCAATTCTTTATTGTACAGTCGGCATGAAATATATCGCAGCGGGCGAGGTGTTCAAAAAAACCTTATAAATTGTAGTCGTAGAGTTAGTTTCTTTTAATCTAATAAATGTAGGTAATGTGCCCCACTTGCTTGTTTGCCTTCCTATTTCATATACAAAAAAAATATATATAAGGTAATTATTTCACACAGCCGACGGCATATAGATAGGTACGTTACATTCGTATGTACTGTACTCGTGTACAGTCAGCTTCTAAATCGAAGCAAGCAAGGTGGACAAAAATACCTGAACACTGAACAACGTATTTGACACTAGAATCCGGTTCAGATATTTTTGAACACTTTACTCGCTCTTATATTTAAAGCTAACTATACATTAAACCAGCGTTTCTTAACCTTTTTTATCCACGGACCACTTAGAAAATCAAGCACAATTTTATGGACCCCCTTAATAAAAAAGCAGCAATAAATTTCGTATAATTTAGTACCACAAATTACAAAAAAATATGCGTGCGTAGCGATTACAAGACTTTTGGTGGCATTTATTTATGATTGTTAAATGGTCCATAGATAAGACTTTGGACCCCCATAAATATGCTCGCGGACCCCCAGGGGTTCGCGGACCACAGGTTAAAAAACACTGCATTAAACAATCAAAATTTATTCTTTTTAATATAGACTGCAGATAGTATGAGTTAAAAAAAATGACCCAAATACGACTAATAAACGACGTGTGCCATTGGTCTCATGCATAAATTGATAATTGCTTCCATTGAATTGCATGCAGCAACCAGATAAACACTCCGCTATATATAAAGTACGGACGAGCCATCTAATTGTTATTTTATTGCAACGCGATAAGGTACAAAAGTGACCGTTTACATTCCTCGACTGAATATACGCGTATAGTTCGACATTGTGTCCGTAATATAATTTTCATGTTGGTTTAATGATGAATATGAAGATGACGGGCATTATACAGACAGAGCTTCTGTAATGCCGTTGAAGATTATTCACTCGTACTACTAGATAAAAGAGGATAAAAGGCAATGCAGGAGTGCGATTTTTGAAACTCACCGGGTAACTACAGCTCACCAAAATTGCCGTTTTTCATAGATATTCGGTCATTTTGGTGAGCGTTAGCACCCGGTAAGATTTCAAAATAGCACCCCAGGTGACTAAAGCTCATCAAAATGGTCGAATCTCTATGAAAAACGGCCATTTTGGTGAACTTTAGTCATGTGGTGAGATTCAATTGAATCTCAGGTTGCGTATTCTGCATTAGGAAATGGACACTAAAGCATGGCACAGTATCGTCGACAAAGAAATTGCTTGACCACTTTTCGACCGTATCGCAAAGAGATAAGGTTATGTACAATGATTCTCAAAACAATCGTACTGTAAGTCGGTCAGCAGTTAGCGGAACCGAATAAAAAGTTGAACCGTGTCGAAAATAACTTGACTTACTGCCAAGGCGGGTTTAACTCGTAAATTTAACCGTACTCTAGTGAATGTTACAGTTAACGTTCAGGCCATTAACCGTAGCTGGAACTTATATTTGAACCGAAGTTCAAGTTCAATATTGATTGATTTATTGAACTATAATAATTTGGATTATCGCAGTGTTTGTTGATGAATAAAGTTTGCAATCACTGCTGCTTTGTTATTAGTTTCTCATGCTAAAAGAAAACTTAATATAATTGTTTTAAAATTTTGTATGTGGTTGTACCCAATGACAAATATAATGATGAAGTACCGTGAACAAAAAAGCTTGTTTTAGAAACGAAACTTCTTACAAGAATGTTTTTGTGGGGATTCCTATTTGCCGTAGCATAAGTTAGAGAAATGCGTTAGGGCGTTACGTGTGCACACATAAATATACATCAGTCTGTACGTCCGCTTCTTGTGACGTGTGAATGAACTCTGATAGGTCCTTCACTCCACGGGTAACAAAGATATCAATCACTATAAGATTGATAAAAAAATATTCTTTAATAAATGTTTCATAACATACCTATACCTACCTTACCTACTACCTACCTTACTATACCTATAGCTTATTTTTCCTTCTCGGCGTAAAAAAAAGAAATGATAAGTTATTCCTTGGGACGCGAGAGATTTCTATAGAATAATTGCAATTTATTATTAAGTATTATGATTAAATGCGTAAACAAAAGTGGCAAGCGTTGTTCAATGTGATTTTCGTAATAAAAAAATCTGTGGTAAAATAACACTAATTCGGTAACTCAGCTAGAAATTTATGTTTTAATACCGCCATTATAGATTTTGCCAAGGAAAGTTTTCGTGTAAATTACACCCAAAAAAAACGTTTTGAAATAAATCTCTGTCATTCGACATCTCATTTCATCCATATCATAGTCATCATAGAAATAATTATCCCGCATAGGAATCGAACTTACAATCTTACTAGGGTCACTACCACTAGGCTATCCGGTCGTATTGCAGCGGGCGTCTTATCAAACAATGACACGCTGCAATGCGCGTGCGCACTGTATTATCGACAACCGAGATGGGTTATGAAATGATGGAGTAAGGGGAAATCCATGAGGAAATTAAATAGTATATTATGGGGAAGATAGAATAAAATAGTAGCAGGATATTCCTACATCCTACTAGAATATTAACAAATCACCATCAAATACTTAAAAATCAGAATCTAAAAAACATTTATGTTCCTAATTGGTGTTTTTTTAATATACAACATAGTAAGGTAAACAAGCAAGTGGATCACCTGATGGTTAGTGATCACCACCGCCCATAGACACCCACAACATGAAGGATATTGCAGATGCGTTGCCAACACAGAGGGCTAAGATGGAATACCTCTTGTGCCAGTAATTACACCGGCTGTCTTGCTCTCTACGCCGGAACACAACAGTGCAAGCACTGCGCTTAGCGGCTGCATTAGGGAGCAGGATGGTAGAAGCGATCCTAATTGGCCTAATTTAAAGTTCTGACAGACTTAAGCTAAACCGGCAATGCTAAGGTTTCAGGGGTGCAATTTTTGAATCTCACCAGGTGACTAAAGCTCACCAAAATTGCCGAATCTCTATGAAAAACGGCCATTAGTCACCCGGTGAGATTCAAAAGTTGCACCTCAGGTTCGAGACCTACCATGACCTTAGTTTTTTTTTTGTCATTACATAGCATTTATCCCTAGGCTAACTATGAGCTGAAGCATCGCTAGACTGGAAAAAGTCATGAAATCAATTCACGATTTCTTTTCATAACCGATTTATTTCGCTTGCAAAATTAGAACGTATCCATAAATTACGGGTACCGCAACACCGTTCAACACGAATGAATGCGGAGCAAATGATGCCGAGTTGCATTTCTAGTTGCTACTAAGTAGCAAGCAACTAGACAAAACAAAACAAAACACAATGAATTACTTAAGACTTAAGTAATTTTTAGTAATCGTTTTTTTTTACTTTTTATTTGTTTGTGTATGTTTTTTATACATTCCAATTAAATTTAAAATGATATACATATAATGAATGACAACACAAAGAAAAATTAGGGTAATGGCAGGACTCGAATCTGCAACATCAGCACATGGTAATCTGGCGAAACTGGCAAACGCAAGGCACGGAATGCTGATGTTGCAGGTTTGAGTCCTGCCATTATCCTAATTTTTCTTTGTGTTGTCATTCATTATATGTACAGCCTTTTAAATTTAATCTTAAGTAATTCCTTGTTTTTCGTTATATTTGAAAGAAAGGAATATTTAAAACCATTCAATCCAATTAAATGTTTATCAGTAGCAAATGGTTTTGCTAATTTAAATATACTTTGATTACCATTAACCAAAATCAGGCACGAGTAACCAAACTAAAGCAGTATTTTTAATTAGCTGGAGTTTATTGACAGATGTCAATGGGGATATTTCGTATTTTAAACATTATTTCATAAAAGTAGAATATGAGAATCGTGTAACTGGTGATATTATAGGGTAACCTTAATACATGAAAAGTGCTGTACTTCAACTATAATGGAGTAAACATGTCCGATGTCGCTCGCAAACGTCAGTTTATTCCAGCTAATTATAACACTACTTTCGTTTGGTTGTCCATTTTTTTAGAGTCGAGTTCAGATATTCAAAGTCAAAATATTTTTATTCAGATTAGGCTTACAGCACTTGTGAATGTCATAAAATTTACCACCGGTTCGGAAAAACGACTGATGAGAAGATACCGGCAAGAAGCCTCAACGAGGTGTATATTTTTAAATAAAAAAAAAATTGATCTCCTTGCCCGTTCCGATACGTTTGACGCTAACTGTATTTGTTTTTGTTCCGGAATACCTATCATAAATATGCACTTGAAGAGGTGGGGGTGGAGTGATGTTGAAATGTTTTGTATGGACAGGGGAGGTAAACGACCACGCGGGACACCTGATAGAAAGTGATCACTGCGAGCCTAAGGAAAATCCTTGATCCGGCCTTTTGGTCCTCCCCGTAGGCTCTAGGATTGTTACCTAACCGTATCCTATAGCAAAATCTACTTGGCGCCGGTATTTTGTGAGAGTGTGATACTACCTTGCATCACAGGTGCAGTGTGGCTCAACTACTAATTAAAGTATAAAATTTTCGCGTTCAGAAGTAACGCAAAACAATATAAACGCAAAATAAAGCAAACGTCATTTTTAATTAATATATTTAGTATTTACTTGGAATTAAATTAAAAGTGTGAAGACACGCTGATTATACATAGTAGGTAGGGTTGCCAACATTTATTCGGTTGAATATAGTATTTTTCAGAATAAACTAAAAAATTTATAGTACGCTTCAAAAAAATATAGTATTTTTTGGAAAGATGAAAAAAAGGCAATAGTGTAACCCCTTATTCATAAAAACTTAACAATATTTTTAAGCTAACAAATCTTTTGTCCCTTTCATTTGAGGGTAAACGTCACGATGACAGATAAAGACATAAAAATGTTAACAAACAAATGTGTACGAATCGTTTATGAATAAGGGGGTAAGTTTGTTATCTATCTATCCATCTCCAAATTCTACCTATTTTAATAAAATGACAAGTGCTCGAAATATAGTATATTTGCGTACACTTTGCGTACTATATATTAGTTCAACAGTATATAGTACGAAGAGCCGAAATATAGTACAATACTATATAATATAGTACGGTTGGCAACCCTAATAGTAGGTAAATTACATTTTCATCCATGCTAACATTATTCGAAATTAAGTCTGTTTGTTTGACTTTATGAGCGTCTTTGACGCTGAGGTACAGAACGCGTTTTTCAAATTTTTATATTTAGTATTTAGTACTTTTTAGTTAAATCCCCGACGCAACGCAAAGTGTTCGAAGCCCCTGTCTATTTGTCTGTCTGTCTGTCTGTCTATGGCCTTTTGTATCTCCTGACCAGATGAAACGATTTCATCGCGGTTTTTGGTGTTTAGTAGCTGCATTTATAAAGGTAAGATGGTTGTTGACTATCATGTGTTTGGTAGAAAACAGGTTAGCGGTTTACACAAATTGTCGGGAGTAAATTCTACGTCTTTAGTTTTGGTAGGTGGGTATACCTTATCAAAAAAGAAATATGTGACCATTTTATGTACTTAATATATGATTAACTAGCGAATTGAATCCAATTTCCAATTTGCCTTGCCTTGTTTAGATCAATCGATAAGAAACTGTATTATTTTAAGTATATTAAGGCATATTTAAACGTTTATTTTTGTTGGAACAATACAATTTATAGTTTACAGCGTATATTTTTCTATTTATTTTTAATTAAACATTGAATATAGTGCCGCGTTCTGTATTCTATTATTTTGGAACATAATTAGAAGGTGCCTTAAAATTCTTGTTTTTTTTTCTTTTTTTATCTTTCAACAATACTTTGTTAAATTGAGCCCTATTAACTTTAAAGAAGTACTTAGTACCTAACAATAGTGTTAGTCGATATTAAATCTTTTGTAAAGATGAAACTTCTTACCGGCGGTATTGTTTTTCTGTTGGGATCCAAATGCATGCCACCGACTTCCACCACGCCCGGTAAAAGGGGCTTCACTCCATTCAATCCGAAGAATGTATTCATCAGAACCAGAGAAGTATTCTTCGCCAGATCCGACAGATCTGTGATCTTCCTGCCGAAGTGCTTCTCTAGGACTTCCTGCTCTTTCAACTGTATCTCATACCTGTACCACCACTTGAAGTAAAACTGGACGAAAGTATTCTCTAGTCGTTCCGCGAATGTCATCCGATCAAGGAAGGATGTGCTGATAGCTGGTACGTAAGAAGGGTTATCAGTGAGGCCAATGCGTTCAGGCGTCCACGGCATCATACCACTCGATAGAAGGGCCACAATCGGTGCCTTTATACCGTAACCATGAACCAAACCTAACATGCAGTCACTATTAAAGTTCTCCACTAGCACCAAATCGTAATCCTTCTTCAAAGCAGCGGATAACGCTGGCCAATCCACTAGCTTCCGACACACATTCAACGCCAAGCCAGCTAACGGCTGGAATTCGGTTATTTGCTTGATAATCCGTTCCACACCGAAATACCCGATCAGAGAAGGTGGATTTTCATATATTCCTAAGTCGATGGTTTCCACTCCTATGTGAGCTATACCTTCGAGGCTTACATCTGTGTAATTGGCTGGAGGGTTCTTAAGTGGGAAGAATGACACTGTGGTGACGTGGTGTCCGCGCTCCGCCAGTCTTCGCAGCAGAGGCTCGAAGACCATCTGGTGGCTTTTGCCCGTGTGCGGAAACAGTCCGAGTATGCGGGCTGGGGAGACATAGTTTGTAAGCGAGAGCGCGACGGCGAGGAAAGCGAGTGCGCGCATCGCGGCACTGCACCGCTGCGCGTCGAAGGAAGTACTGACGGTTAAAGCGACCCTTGTGCGACGCTAGCACGGCTGACTGGGGCGCTATTTTCAGCTTTGGCGACGTCCGATAGGGTAATGTCCATTAACTGAATTACACTTGAAAGAGGACAAGGCTTCCGTGAGCGCGGCAAACGCGGTAATCGCGCGATTGTTTCTCGGTTATGGGCTTATGGTGTTTCGGAGTGTGTTACTGTTACGCAATATGTCCGATTAGGTATGTTTGCGATAATACCAGCGATGAAATTGAATTGAGTACATTACCTTTAGTTTGATTATGCACACCACGGCAAATCTATGTTATGACCTTTTTGTTTCTTTTTAAGACACATTACAAACAATACAAAGCTACCTTTTTTTAAAGTTCAGTCCAAGTTAGGGTTTATAAAATTATGGCTTGAAATAGTCTAGATTGATTTGCTCATTAAATAAATGAAAAGATATGGAAACTAATAATAAACCTAGTAATACCTACCTAGTTCAAAACAAGTGAGGCCACGTACGTATTAAACGATTGGTTTATTAATATTTAGTATGTATTTAATTTGCTTAGTTGCATGGAAATATAAACATGTCAAGCCAGATGTAAGTAATTAATTATATGCATTGTTACAGCTACAAAGTAATCAGAGTAGAGGTAGGTAGGTTATTATACCTACCAACTTACCATTATTATTAATATCTTGTAAGGTACGGTCGCAGACATTAATTGTTAAGCCACAGAACCCTGTCATAATGACTTTTTACCAATCTGTAGCCTCACGTTACTAAACAATCGAAAGCAATGTCACTGTGACAAGGTACCATACAGGCTCAACGATTAAAGTCCGTGAGTGTACCAGTAATTGGCACGTGTAGGACATTGTTTTTACCAGTACTTGACCTCATAGCCTCTCGTTTTTACTCGTATGATTCTGTGTTTTATCGGGGTCTTCCGCCGACTGGCGCATGATGTATGAAGTAATACGAACATTTTAAGCATGTCAATAAAGTTGGAATTTGTTTAATCGCGGTCGTATAAGAGAAGTTTCTGTACGTTACTACTATTATTTATTCTGTGCCGATAGGTTCATGGTAATACATTCATTTACATGAACGTGTAGGTTGCTTTACGATCGGTCTTAACGTGTTCAGCTACTCATATTAAGTCCCCTTGGATGGTTTTTGCGAGAAGTGTAATGTGTTTACTATCTTCAATATAATATTTTTGTATAATGTATCTATAGTTAACTATAGATGAGTTGGAACCCCATCATAATATCATTTATAGGGAACAGCCATGCGCTATCGTTAGGAAGGTAGGTGTGTCAGTCAAGTGCGATTACATATATGATGAATGATGAGCAAAAGAAAAGAACCTACCTGTATACCAGTAACATCTCACCCAAACGATAGAGCAGGTAAACGGTTTTTGCTCCCTGTGGCAAGATGCCTTAGATGCACCTGCGGCCCTAACGTGACAGCCCAGGTTTAGTTTAACCCCTCCCTGCGTCTCTGTCTAACTAGTGTCATAAGAAAGGGACGCAGATAGAGATAAACTAAACTTGGCCAGTCATGTTAGGGCCACTGAGGGGCAAGGCATATAAAAAAAATCGTTGTTAAAAGGAGTGTGAACCCAGCCCCAAAAAGCGCTGCCCGTACAAACGGCGAAAACGTTTTCCACCCCCTAAACCTTAACCTATGATTTGATTTGAACTAATGATTTTTGGTAAGTTGTCATTATGTCTTAGAACTAGGTTCGTATGTTTTGATTTTTGAAATATTCTTCATAGATTTGACAATATTTGGCTATAGGTTAAGGTTTAGAGGGTGGAAAACGTTGTCGCCGTTTGTATGGAGAGAGCTGGGTTCACGCTCCTCTTAAAATATAGAAACGCGCTAAAAATAAGTTCGGCTGGGTGAGGTCACTACGACTGTCTGTCTGTCTAAATAGAATGTAAGAAAGGGGCACTCAGGGCCGGATTTAGGGGAGGGCAACCGGGGCTCCAGAGCCGGGGCCTCCATAGTAGACTTCGAAAAAAAATCAAATTCTAGCAGCTTTAGTTGCTTACTTTGGAACTAAGTTAACTGGTGTTAACCGTCCCAAGATATTAGTTATTTATTTATTTTTATTTAATTCAGACTAGTAAACAACGTTTCCTGTGATAAATTTTTTAGCGTTTTACCTTTACTTACAGTACTTTGTACAAACATGATTATATTAAATATTAACAAAAATACGAGATATAAGAATGAAAAAAAATGTCTATTGAAAATAATTTGGGGCCAGGGGGCCTCCACTCCTTTGTTGCCCTGAGGCTTCCAGACCTCTAAATCCGGCATTGGGGGCACTTACTACATAAAACTTGGCTTTCGTGAGAGAGCCACTGCAATAGGAAGTGACTGGGCTGGATATTACTATAATCATCTATAATTGACTTTGGCTTCGGCTTAATAAGTACCTAGTAGTTAAGAACGTGTCATTGCACAGTCACCTAGTTGCATCTGCACTTAAAGCCGGTTCATGCAAGATAAGAAATATTATTATAGTTAGAAACAAGATAACTCTTATCATTATCCGAGCGTGATCTAATTAATTCATGAGTAGAATTAGGTATATAATATCGAAATGAGAAAACTATAGAACTGTTTACAACGCAGTGGCAGAGTAGCCGACCACAGTCTATTTGGTAGACTATGTTGGATAACCTGAACACAATTGTATGTGCCAATAGGGATGTCTCCTGGGTTAAAACAACAAGATTCTAATTAGTCCGTCAGTTAGATTATAGAAAAATACTCGATACGTATTTTTTTATTTGTCCATACGAATAATATTGACAAAGATACAGCACATTCAAATTCAGGAGTAGGGGTTCGTGACGTCACTCGTTCGTAAAAATTTTACGCAATAATGACGTAGCGCGAACTTTCGCCGCTCTGTAACTTTGTTATTTTAAGTTTTAGAAGCAAAAGAAAAAATACGTATCTACTATTTTCTGGCGTTCTAAAAGATGGACTAATTATTATTTTTTAGTCAACATCCCAATTGTCAAGTAAACAGCTCTGCGTTTTGTACGTTTTACATTGGCGTCATATTTTTACTTCTGCTATCCAACGCCTGTGTCGCTGCTAGTTCAAAAACTTAGAAGCACATTATTCACTTACGATAAGATTCAAAGTTGAACCAATGGCTAAATATTGAAAGCCCCTCTTCACCTGCTTCACCCTGACGCAAAGTGGTGACGCTAGGCTTGTAACAATCCGAACGAGTAAGCAGATCTATTGTCTTTTTATATCGATGGTATATAACCATGATCTTATATAGGTCTTATCGCAAACCCTTCCACTTCCCGCCGTTCCACAAGGCGCCACCGTGTTCCCAGCCGCTATTCAAATTTCGCGGTTGAATTCGCGAGCGCTGATTGGCTAAGAACGGGGCGGGCCGCTTGAAGCGTCTCTTGCGCGCCTGGACCAATCCGCGCATCGCCAGTCGACCTACCGAACTTAAACCGACGCGCAGCGTAATGTTATGCTCTCCTTTAAAAATATTGTTAATTTCCTAGTTAAGGTGTCTCATTCTAATTGAAAAGTGTTATTTTTATTTACTACGCTGTGTAGTTGTTTGTGAGTGTATTCCAGTACATTAAATAGTGTCGAACTCAAAGAGCGTTTCAATCAAACCTGACTAGAAATGGCGTCCCAACTGGTGGGCCCGAAAGCCCAGTTTTAGTGTAAATTGCAAGTGATAGTGAACAGTGACAATGCCGCGTAAACGACAATCGTTAAACGATTTGGAAAACGACGTTCCGTCGCCGCCGACCCCGTCGAACAGTGTAACAATGTCACAAGAAAACTTCGCGTCTCTCTTGTCGACAATACAGCAGTCACAAGCAGAGCTTTGTGATCGCGTATTCGCGCGCCTCGGCCAGTTGCCGCTGTTAGCGCCGAGTTCCCCCGCCCAGCGGCCTCCCACGCCGCTGAGTCCCTCAGCGGGCGAGACTCCTGCGCCGACCGGCACCTTTGCGACCTGCACGTCGAGATTCGCAGGACACGGAGATATAGAAGCTTTCATTGACGCAGTCGTGTCATACAAAGAAGCAGCGAACGTCCCTGACGAGATAGCGCTGAAGGGCATGTCTATGTTGGTAATTAATGAAGCTGCGACTTGGTGGCAGAGTGTTCGCGCCGAAGTTCCTTCGTGGGAAGACGCGTTGGCGTACATACGCGATGCTTACGGCGATCGCCGCTCGGAGTCGCGGATCTATAGAGAATTATTCAGCTCGGAACAGCGCGACGAAGAGAGGACAGACTTATTTGTAGCGCGAAGCCGCGCCCTGCTTGCAAAACTCCCCCCCGAAGATCTATCTGTGAAAGTACAACTCGACATTATTTACAGTTTGCTTCACAATAAGATTACGAAATATTTACGTCGGGATGAGTTTCAGACATTTAAAGATTTATTAAGAAAAGCCCACAACATCGAAGACTCGATTCGTGATGCAAAAAGCAGAAAATCAAAATCTTTTTCAACAAATAAAAGTGAAGGCATCGCCGCGGAGATACATTCTAAGCCCGCGACGACGACGACTTATGCGCAACCTGTGTCAACGCGCAGCGCCCCGAGTGCGCGCGCGCGCGCTCTTACAAGTACATATACATCGCGCGCGCTGCACGCCGCGCCGGCGCCCGAGCGCGACGCGCCCGCCGAGCACTTCGCGCCCGCGGCCGCGCGCCACGGGCCGCCGCCCGCGCGCTACGGGCCGCCGCCGCCGGCCCTACATGCGCCAAGCAACAGCAGCAACGAGTACCACGACGGCGCGCCGAGCCGGCAGCGCCCTTATTGCGTGTACTGCAAGCGTTATGGACATCAACGCGACCAATGTCGTAAGTTGGCGGAGAAGGGTGAGTCCACTTCAAACTTTATCAATCCAGTTTCGTGTTATAAGTGTGGTGCTAAAAACGTCACTCGTGAAAATTGCTCAAAGTGTAACGACAATCAGTGTTTTTATAGTTTAGATACGGACACGTCGAAACTAAACATAAATAATGACAAATTTCAACGAAATTTTAATTGTCGTAATTTGTATTGTAATTGTTATCGGATGAAAGTGGTCGATGACGCGAGTAGCGAGAAATTGCCGAGTTTTGTGTCGTTGAATACCTACACTGATATTTCGCATAATTCCGACATAAAAACTCCGAAAGATAAAAAAACTCCGAAGCTTTTTCCTAGTCGCGCATCCACACGACAAAATATTGATATTTGTTGTTTTTCGCGTAGTCGTGCATCCACAGAGAAAAAAATTAATTGTTTGCAAAATTCCGAGGTTCAATCTTCTATGCCCAGTGGTGCATCCACGCGACAAAATGTAAATTATTTGCAAAATACTGATGTTCAATCTTCTATGCCCGGTGGTGCATCCACGGGACAAAATGTAAATTATTTGCAAAATTCCGATGTTCAATCTTCTATGCCCGGTGGTGCATCCACGGGACAAAATGTAAATTATTTGCAAAATTCCGATGTTCAATCTTCTATGCCCGGTGGTGCATCCACGGGACAAAATGTAAATTATTTGCAAAATTCCGATGTTCAATCTTCTATGCCCGGTGGTGTATCCACGGGACAAAATGTAAATTATTTGCAAAATTCCGATGTTCAATCTTCTATGCCCGGTGGTGTATCCACGGGACAAAATAAAAATTGTTTGCTTAATTCCGATATTTATCCTACTATGCCCAGTGGTGCATCCATGGGACGAAATATAAATTGTTTTAATAATTCGGATTTACATCCTACTACGCCCAGTGGTGCACCCACGGGACACAATAAGAATTGTTTGTGTATTAACAATAATTTTGATTGTCATGTTGAAAATGTTTGTTCTGCACGCGCCGCCGGTACGAGTTCGAGTCGGTTGACAAGTCGCGTGTTACGACCGATTTTTGATATCGAAATTTTAGGCTCGCGTGGTACGGCTCTTATTGATACAGGCTCTAAACAGTGCATTGCGGGTCACACTTTGCATATGCTCCTCCTCCGTAAGGGTCACCCTCTAGAACCAGCGCGAAGAGTACTAAAGCTCGCTGACGGACACCCGCGAGAGATTGACATGCTCACTACCACTCTCGAGGTGCTTTTAGAAGGGAAGGCGATAACGACTCAATTTTTGATTTTTCCGGAGGCAAGCGATAACGAAACTTTACTCGGGATCGATTTTCTAGTGGCCGCCGAAGTCGCGATTGATTTTTCTCGCGGTTCATGGTATTTTGCTGACGGTAAGCACGGTCACGAGCGCAAGCTGCGATATGAACAAGAAAGGTGCGGTCTCTCTTGCGCTGCCGCGGATGTCCTTGTAACGATTCAAATTCGTTACGGCCTCATTTTGTCTCCTGCGCGCCATCTAGCGAGGAGCAGCGTCGACTCATCGTCAACACTTACTTGTTTTTTTTAAATACAATTCTAAAACTTACTAATTTCTTTTAATAAATTACCAGGGTGAATAAGGGTTGCTTCCCCCCTCTTTTCAAAATATTTAAAGTCCTATTTTTCCAACCATCAACCATCCATAGACGTTTAGTTTTTTTTTAATTTTGTCTATGTCATCTAGCTCTCTTTGTCTGTGGCAGCGGACGGAACAATGATGTGTCGCATTAGAGGTTATTGATTTCGGTATGGATTAGAAAGTGGATCGTTTTTTAATATTTATCTATCTTAAAGTGGAAATCAGTACTTCATCGCGTCCGCCAGCGTTTCAGGAGGCTCCACGCTTTCAGAGCGTGACTGCTGTGACAGGAATTTGTGACGTTTTGGCAAGATATGGAAGCAGAGAAAGATGTAAACAAAGAATCGGTTTGGAGGCAAAATACCGGTTACTGGTCGTTCCCATCACTACGGCGATTCGCCGGATACATAAGCGAGGTCCTAGGCCTCCTGCCTTCTTTTCTACATCGACTCTGGGAGACATCACTTTGCTCTCATAACCCCAAAAACTATGGGAAATTAATATAATTATTTTAAATAAATTCACGGCTGCTTGGCGATTTGGTAAGTCCTTTGCTTTGGAGTCACGTTTCTGTTTCGAGCCACCTTCTTGTAGCATGTGCTTTACCCTGCTAATTATTTTCAGTGCGAGACTGCTCCATATCGAGTGACTGGATTGCCGCTTTATTTTATTGCCCTGCTGCTGAAGGGATTTTGCCTGTCTCTTAAAATATTAGGAAAACGACCGAGTAAGTATTCAGTGCCCTTTGTGTCTGGGGAACGCTCGGCAACGTCTATCTTACCCTCTTTTAATTTATTTTTCCTACCCTTAGCTAATTTTTCCCCTCGCTTTCAGACTACTGTTCGGTCTTTACCTACCCCTGGTAATACTGCATGGTTGCTGCTGCCTTCGGGAGTTCAAGGAGCCTGGTGCGTGCTGGAGTGCTAAACAGCTGTCATCTGGACTGCACTACTCTGCCGAGCTAATTAACTGCTGAATTTATATATGCGTTGCGATAGGCAGGAGCACCACTAAACAGTTACACAGCACAACCCTTGATTTTAAGCAGGTGATATCTTTCTATGTTTTTTCCTTAGTGCCATTTATTTGTGTAAAAGCGTCAAGTTCCAACCAGCCAGAGCACAATCCCTATCTGTTTTTTTTTTTTTTGATGCCTGGAGGGTGGTTCTATGAAAATTTTGTAAGGAGTGTGAAGCCTTCCTGCTCTGATATCCGAACAAATATTTATAGTGTTGTTTTAAGAGGGAAATTAATATATATTACAAGTGAGAGCAAACATTCTTTTTACTTTATTTATCTCTTTTCTAGAATCCTCTCTTTTTTTTTAATTCAGCTTAGCTGTCTCCCTTTACCTCTTCGTGCTTCAGGTCTAACATAAGCACGTGGCGCCCTCAAAAATTTACTACCGGTTAGACTTCTCTCGGAGACCATCCTAGGACTGCGCCCCAGCCGGACCTACAACCCTGGGAGCTAGCAGGGCATAACATCACGTGTGGAAACCTAAAACACGTTCACACCTTTTACATTGGCGCCCAACGTGGGGCCGGTAAAGTGAATTCTAACCTCTATTTATTCTCATATTGTATTTTTTTTAATAATTGTTTGCTCTCTCTTTATTTGTAGGTAGAATTAAGTTCCTACATTGAGTTGTGTATGTATAGTGATTGTTAATGTATTGTTTTTGCTTGTGTTGCGGTGGTAGGACCTAGTGCAAGGTCCGTCCGGGTGGCTACCACCATCTTGCTCGCTAATCCCGTCGCTAAGCAGCAGTGCTTGCATTGTTGTGTTCCGGCGTGGAGAGCAAGACAGCCGTTCTGTTCACAAGCACGAGAGGCATTCCATCTTAGTCCTCAGGGTCGGCAACGTATCTGCTGCACCTTCTGTGTTGCAGGTGTATATGGGCATTGCTGATCGCTTAACATCAGGTGATCCACTTGCTCTGTTGCCTACCTACCCACTTCAAAAAAAAAAAAATTTTTTGAATTGTAATACTCTCCTTATTTAAGGTTGTTTTTGTGTTTTATACATAACTTTGATTCTATTTGCATCCCTCATCTGTTTTCTTTAAATTGTGCTCTTATAATTGTATAATTTGAAACTTATTTGCCTGGGTATTTTTTTTTTCAACTACCCACTTTTTATTTTTGTTAACTGATATTTAACTAAATTTATATTGAACTTTGTAATTATTGGATATTATTGCAATATTGCACAATGACGTTACATGTTGATGTAGATTGTCTCACCAAAGATGAATTAATGTTTGAATTGTTAAGCAGAGGTATTAATGTAAAGGACGATATCACTGTAGACGAACTGCAAAGTACATTCAGACAGACGAAAGGCACACCACATGACCACACTAAAGGCCACGCTTACCTTGCAGCTTTATCTCCGGACTCAGAGTTCCAGATCTGTGAGGAGAAAGTCGAGGCTGTCCTGCGTGCTGACCACACTTCCAAGTCCTGCCGGCGTCGGTGTTTGTCGCGGTTGTCACACGTGATATTAAGGTTAGAAAAGCTCTCTCTTCATTCAGCTGACCAGCAACTGCGGAAGATAGCCCTTGTGACAAAAGCTTATGGGTCGCTACAAAATTTATTATGCACTAAAGCAACCCCTGGGCCGTCCTCCCAAGTTGTAGATGCTGCTGTGGCGAGCACTAGTGCTCACACCGTCTCAGTCTCGGGCTCTTCTTGCAAGCGTGCCTCACAAATTTTAAAGTGGAATCTTTCCTATGATGGTAGGACGCCCGTTTATGATTTTCTTGTCCGTTTGGAGGAACTCGTATCCTCATCGGATGTCTCCGATACAGAGCTTTTAAAGAATCTTGTGCACTTATTTAGTGGTGATGCTCTGCTGTGGTTTCGTAGCAACAGGGCACAAATTAGCTCTTATAAAGAGTTTGTTGAGCTAATTAAAACCGAATATCAACCGGTTGAACATGAAAGATGCCTTCTAAACCAGATAAGGTCGCGTCTGCAGAGCAGAAGTGAAAGCATTAGGAGCTATATTAATATTATGGAAAGCTTATTTTCTAGGTTGTCTAGGAGCTTGTCTGAATCAGAGCAACTTGAAATTATTATGACTAACATGGATCCTTTCTTTATTTCTCGACTGGCACTGGTGGAAATTAAATCCGTACGAGAACTTAAAGCTATTTGCTCTCAGCTTGAGGTTGCTCAATTTAAATGTCAGAATAGGGGATTTCTTAACCCGGGCAATACATCAATTATACCAAACTTTTTTCAAAATGGGCCTCCGGTACCTGCTTCAAACTCCAATGTTCAGGTTTCTCAAACAAACCTGAGGTGTTTAAAATGTGATGGTCCCCATCACTATAGGAACTGCGAGACTTTAGTAGGACCACATTGCTTTAGGTGTAAGAGGCCAGGTGTCATTTCACAGTATTGTAGATGTCCAAAAAACTAATTAAGCGGTCAGTTGTCCTTAATAATGAGTCAATTTCTAAAAATTCTAAATACCTATCTTCTAGTCGAACTATTAAAGACTCTGACCAAAAATGTGATCAAAAATGTAACTCTACCATTCCTCTTGTTGCGAGCAGGGATACTAAACCTTTTTTTAGAAAGGAACTGGGTGATCCTAGACCTTACCTTACTGTAGGTATTTTAGGTTTAGAATGTAATGCTTTAGCTGACAGCGGAGCATGCGTGTCGGTTATGAGTAAGTCAGCATATTACTTGTTGCAAAGGGAAGGCCTAGACTTTCCTTTGCAGACATGCAATAACAAGTTGTCAGTGGGCAATAATGCTTCTTTAAAAGTGTTAGGTAGGATTCTTGTACCCATTACTTTCGAACATAGGGTTCAATTTATTCACTTTCATGTTTGTGAGGATATAAATATCCCTATTATTCTTGGAGTTGATTTTTTGCAATTGTTTAATTTGTGTAGCGACATTCTAAAAACAGAGCCTTCTTGCTCATACTCTGGTTTTATGAATTTACTTAAAAACAATGATATTCATTTGCACGACCTTGAAGATCTGTCGTCCTATCAAAGGGAGCAATTAGAATTGACCGTGAATAAATTTAAATTAATTTCTGCTTCCGATGACAGTCTAGGTTGTACAAGTTTGGAGGAACACGAGATTGACACCGGGGACCACCGTCCAGTTAAGCAAAAGTATTATCCCATTCCTGTTCACCATAGGGATTATGTCAAGCGTGAAATTGACAGTATGTTGAAAATGGGTATAATAGAAAAAAGTGTGTCACCCTGGAACAGTCCTATTCTTTTAGTGCCAAAGGCAAATGGGGAACTCAGACTGTGTCTGGACAGTAGGAAATTGAACAGCCTCACAAAAATTGACACTTATCCTATGCCTAGAGTGCAAGAAATTTTAGATTCTTTGAATAACGCAAAATATATGACATCTCTGGACCTTAAGTCTGCATTTTTTCAGATTCTTTTGTCACCCTCTTCCAGGGAAAAAACCTGTTTCTCGGTTCCAGGCCTAGGAGCGTTTCAATTTCGCAGGATGCCTTTTGGCTTAGTAAACGCGACTGCAAGAATGATGCGCTTGATGGATAAGGTATTTGGACCCGAGTTCAGTAACAATATATTTTATTATGTTGATGACGTCATACTCATATCTGATTCTTTTGAAGAACATATCTCGCTTTTAAATAAGGCGTTCGCAAGGCTGAAGGCAGCGGGCCTTACTATCAACTTAGATAAATCCGTGTTCTGCCGCTCATCTTTGAAGTTCCTTGGTTACGTTGTGGACAGACGTGGACTACGTACGGACAGTGACAAGGTTCGATCCATAATAGACTTCCCCATCCCCTCTACCCAAAAAGAACTTCGAAGATTTTTGGGAATGGTGTCATGGTACAGACGATTTATATGTAACTATTCCACGGTTAGCTCACCGTTGAACAGACTGACCAAGAAACTTCCCAAAGGAACACAATTTTTGTTTAATGATGGAGCTTTGGATGCTTTTAACAAGATTAAAAGCTTATTAGTCTCAGCTCCCATCCTAAGTGTCCCTAAGTTTGACAGATCATTCATAATAACAACCGATGCGTCTGATGTTGGCTTGGGCTGTTCATTGTCACAATTAGATGATGGAGGGCATGAGCATGCGGTCGCCTATGCCAGCAGAACCCTTTCAAGTTCGGAAAAAAATCATTCCACAACCGAAAAAGAATTAAATGCTTTAATATTTGCTCTAGAAAAGTTTAGAGGTTACATAGACGGCTCTCCTTTTAGGACTAAGGTATATACTGACCACAGCAGCTTGAAGTGGCTAGTGAGTCTCAAGTCACCCACAGGACGGTTAGCGCGATGGGCGCTACGCCTGTCCCAATTTAATTTTGACATCGAATATAGGAAAGGTTCTGAGAACAAGGTTGCCGATGCGCTATCGCGTGCACCGATTGCAACCGACGCTGTTAACGTCATCTCATCCCCTAATTCACCCCCTGACTCACATACTGACTCCTGGTACGACAATTTGTTCAGTAGGGTTTCCAAATTCCCGCATAAATACCCAGATTTGCAGATTGTAAACAACAACCTGTATAAACGCATTCGCAGCAACAATCCTTTGTCAGCTGATTGCGAGTGGAAGCGGGTTATACCTAAACAACTGAGGGATTCTATTCTGAAACAGTGTCATGATGATCCTAGTGCCGCACATCTAGGTACTTTTAAAACGTTTAAGCGAATTTCACAAAGCTATTACTGGCCGAAGATGTTGAACGATATAAAAAAATATGTCAAACAATGTCAGGTTTGTTTGCGTTACAAAAGTACTAATCAACCACCCCCGGGGCTGATGGAAAACCCGAAAAAGGTCCAACGGCCATGGCAGGTTATCTCCACTGATATTGTGGGCCCATTACCCAGAAGCTATAGTGGCCACAAGTTTATTTTGGTAGTCTCAGATTTTTTCACAAAGTATGCTTGTTTGTTTCCCATGCGAAATTCTTTGGCTAAAACTGTGGTAAACATCATAGAAAACAGTGTACTTCTGAAATTTGGAATTCCACAATGCATTGTGATGGATAACGGCCCGCAGTACGTGTCCAAACTCATGAAAGAACTGAAAGATAAATATAAAATTAGAAACTTGTTCTATAATTGTCGATTTACCCCTCAGAACAATCCTTCAGAACGGATTAACAGAGTATTGGTCACAGCTATATCATCTTACGTAGGTAACGATCATCGCACGTGGGCGGAACAATTGAGCAAAATAGAATTTGCTATAAACACGGCCGTTCATCAGGTGACTGGGTTTAGTCCGTATTTTTTAAATTGCGGACGCGAAGCCATCCTCTCTGGGGACTGGTACCCAGCACGCCCTTTGGATGACCTTGAATTGCAATTTTCTGATAGGGATTTATATGCCTCTATGTTGTCTCACTTGAAGCCCATATTCGAGAAAGTCAATAAAAATCTAGATAAGTCATACCAAAGAAGTAGGGTTTATTATAACAGAAATAGAAGAATATTGGAGTATGAAGTTGGACAGGTTGTCTGGAAAAAGGAATATCCATTGTCTGATGCCTCAAAGTTCTTTGCTCAGAAGCTCGCACCTAAATTTAAAAAATGTAAAGTTCTAAAAAAGATTTCTCGTGTCACTTATGAATTGCAAGATTTTAACACTAAAAGGTCCATAGGAATATGGCATATAAAGGACATATTAAAGTCCGAACCCAATCAACCGTAAATAAGTTATTTCATTTGCAATCGGTTAACCGGTAAAATAGCTGGTTGTATATTTAAAGTAAATAACCGATTAAAATGCTTTGTCTGGTTTACTAGGTTTCTATCATGTTCAACAACACGTTTTGTTAGGAGGTTTCGTACTATTCAGTGTTGTTTTTTTTTGAGGGATGTAATTAGGATTAAATAGGTATTTATTTTGTCATCATCTTTTGTTGTGATGGTTAAATTCCCCTACATGATGCAGGAATCTTCGGACCCGGTCACGTCCTTAAACTGAGCCCAACTATTTGTTTGTGTTAGTCCAGTGTCGTCCCACTTTCACAAAGGAAAAAATGCTTTTGGCATTTTTTTTTTCCTTTTCTATCTTTCTTTCCTTGCCTTTTTTTTTTTTCTTTTTTCTCCTCTTGTTTTTTCCCGTTTTTTTTTTCATTTTTTTCCCTTTATTTTCCCTCTTTTCTTTCTCCTTTTTTTTTTCTCTCTTCATATTTCAGCAGTTTTTTTTTTCTCACTTCACTTCACTTCTCACTCATGGTTACTTACTCACACTTATGCTTTTCTTTATGGTTAATCATGGCCACTATTAATATCTATTTGTTTGTTTTTTTTGTTTCAGTTTTTTTTTTTACCAGTGTTACAGGAAGCACAGCTGATGTCCCATCTCACCAGAGCAACGGAGAGCTGCATTACCTGTTTGTTCCACTCCGCTTAATTGAAACCCCAGCATCCATCTCTGGACCCGGTTAAGTCCTAAAACTGAGCCCAACCACACACACACACCCAAACACACACTTACACGCACTCGTGTGTACCCTGGACTCTGGTATTTACATAAGTTATGTCCACACTGTAATAAACACACATACGCACACACAGATGTACAGACATGCACACATCACACTACACACACTCCTATAAAGAACCCCCTTATTTTGTTAAGCTGTAACCTTTTTTTTTAAAGTACCTCACTCCTTTTTTTTTGCATAGTTAAAATTGGTATCGATAGGTAAACATTTTCTACAACACATTTTTATTATACCCCATTCCTATTTGTTCCTGCGTTACTTAATAACAGACAAATTTTGCTGTAGTATACTAGTTTTTTTTTCTTTTTTTCAAATACCATTTTAGTCACATTTTTTTAATGTCATGAGTTTGTTTCCAGAGGTCTGCGTTGTGCTGTAATGTTTGAGCCCCAAACCTTTCTTGGACCACTCATTTTGTTTTCACTGATTCCATTTCTGACAGCGTTTTATTATTTTTTTTAGGTTTTCCCAGAGGTCTGCGATTTGCTGTAATATTTTGAGCCGTAACCTTTTCTTGGGTACCTATTTATTTGTTTTTTTTTTGAAGTTTTTTTTCCTTTTTTTAATCATGTGAGTTTTCCCAGAGGCTGTGCTGTATTTTGAGCCGAAACCTTACTTGGGTACTTACTTATTTATTTTGTTTTTTTTTTGATAAAACTGCTTTCATAGTGGAACATCTCAGTGACTCAGAGAATAGTGACAGGTTATTTGTTTACATAATGTTTGGTTATGATTATCAGTTGAAATTAAGTAGGTGAATTTAATTGTGATTGGTTTTCCTTTATTTGGAGTGTACTTATACTTTTAATAAAACCGTCATTCATTGGTACTTTATTATTCCTTGTTTTATTTAATTTTTTTTTTTTTTGCTCTGCTTTGTTTGTGATAGGTAAATTTAGTTTCTCAACCATTTTATACCTTTGTTGCCTTTGTTTCAAGGTAAAACTTAATTATTTTCACATAACTTTTAGACATACAACAGTATTGCCTTGCCACTCCTCATAGGTAATTGAAATTCCTTTTTTTTTTATTGTTTTTTTTTCATTTTAGTTGGGATGTAATGTAACGATTCAAATTCGTTACGGCCTCATTTTGTCTCCTGCGCGCCATCTAGCGAGGAGCAGCGTCGACTCATCGTCAACACTTACTTGTTTTTTTTAAATACAATTCTAAAACTTACTAATTTCTTTTAATAAATTACCAGGGTGAATAAGGGTTGCTTCCCCCCTCTTTTCAAAATATTTAAAGTCCTATTTTTCCAACCATCAACCATCCATAGACGTTTAGTTTTTTTTTAATTTTGTCTATGTCATCTAGCTCTCTTTGTCTGTGGCAGCGGACGGAACAATGATGTGTCGCATTAGAGGTTATTGATTTCGGTATGGATTAGAAAGTGGATCGTTTTTTAATATTTATCTATCTTAAAGTGGAAATCAGTACTTCATCGCGTCCGCCAGCGTTTCAGGAGGCTCCACGCTTTCAGAGCGTGACTGCTGTGACAGGAATTTGTGACGTTTTGGCAAGATATGGAAGCAGAGAAAGATGTAAACAAAGAATCGGTTTGGAGGCAAAATACCGGTTACTGGTCGTTCCCATCACTACGGCGATTCGCCGGATACATAAGCGAGGTCCTAGGCCTCCTGCCTTCTTTTCTACATCGACTCTGGGAGACATCACTTTGCTCTCATAACCCCAAAAACTATGGGAAATTAATATAATTATTTTAAATAAATTCACGGCTGCTTGGCGATTTGGTAAGTCCTTTGCTTTGGAGTCACGTTTCTGTTTCGAGCCACCTTCTTGTAGCATGTGCTTTACCCTGCTAATTATTTTCAGTGCGAGACTGCTCCATATCGAGTGACTGGATTGCCGCTTTATTTTATTGCCCTGCTGCTGAAGGGATTTTGCCTGTCTCTTAAAATATTAGGAAAACGACCGAGTAAGTATTCAGTGCCCTTTGTGTCTGGGGAACGCTCGGCAACGTCTATCTTACCCTCTTTTAATTTATTTTTCCTACCCTTAGCTAATTTTTCCCCTCGCTTTCAGACTACTGTTCGGTCTTTACCTACCCCTGGTAATACTGCATGGTTGCTGCTGCCTTCGGGAGTTCAAGGAGCCTGGTGCGTGCTGGAGTGCTAAACAGCTGTCATCTGGACTGCACTACTCTGCCGAGCTAATTAACTGCTGAATTTATATATGCGTTGCGATAGGCAGGAGCACCACTAAACAGTTACACAGCACAACCCTTGATTTTAAGCAGGTGATATCTTTCTATGTTTTTTCCTTAGTGCCATTTATTTGTGTAAAAGCGTCAAGTTCCAACCAGCCAGAGCACAATCCCTATCTGTTTTTTTTTTTTTTGATGCCTGGAGGGTGGTTCTATGAAAATTTTGTAAGGAGTGTGAAGCCTTCCTGCTCTGATATCCGAACAAATATTTATAGTGTTGTTTTAAGAGGGAAATTAATATATATTACAAGTGAGAGCAAACATTCTTTTTACTTTATTTATCTCTTTTCTAGAATCCTCTCTTTTTTTTTAATTCAGCTTAGCTGTCTCCCTTTACCTCTTCGTGCTTCAGGTCTAACATAAGCACGTGGCGCCCTCAAAAATTTACTACCGGTTAGACTTCTCTCGGAGACCATCCTAGGACTGCGCCCCAGCCGGACCTACAACCCTGGGAGCTAGCAGGGCATAACATCACGTGTGGAAACCTAAAACACGTTCACACCTTTTACATCCTCAGGAACGACGAAGGCTCGCAACTAAGCCAGCCTGATCGGAATTTGCTCGCTAAAGTCCTGATGGACAATGCAGACGTTTTTCAGCCAGGGGGAGCGCCTACACCGTTCGCGGAGCACTGCATCGAGACAGGCGACCACCACCCCGTCTCCGTGCCACCATATCGTATGACGCCCGCTAGAAAAGAGTTGATGCGTCAAGAAATCGACAAAATGCTCAAAGAAGATGTTATTGAAGAATGTGAGTCCGCTTGGTGCTCTCCGGCACTCTTGGTGCCGAAACCTAATGGAAGTATTAGGTTTTGTGTAGATTACAGGCGCCTTAACGGGATAACCAAGACGGACCACTATCCTATGCCACTTATTGACGAGTTGCTGCAATCTACGAAGAGGAACTGTTATATGAGCACCTTGGACCTGAGGTCAGGTTATTGGCAGGTGAGTGTTCGTGAGCAAGACAGAGACAAAACGGCATTTATTAGTCCGTTTGGAACGTACCGTTTCAAGCGAATGCCGTTCGGACTCAAAAACGCACCGGCGACTTTCCAGCGTCTTATAGATCGCCTGCGTTCTTGCTCATCCCTGTCCAACGTGACTCTCCTCGCGTACCTTGATGACCTCCTTATTATCTCCGAAGGGTTCGAGCAACACCTGAAAGACCTGCAAGCTGTTTTCAGTCGCCTCCGAGAATACAATCTCTGCGTTAACCGCGAAAAATGTGTCTTCGCCAGGGAGAGTGTGAAGTACCTGGGGCACATCGTGACTCAAAAAGGCGTTTCTCCGGATCCAGCTAAAGTTCAGGCGGTATTGGAGATGAAAGAACCAAATAACTTAAAACATCTGCGCACTTTTCTGCAAACTTGTTCCTGGTTTAGAAAGTTTATACCTGGATTCTCTCAAGTGGCACAACCTCTGACCCAACTTACTAGAAAGGATCAACATTGGACCTGGGGTCCAGCTCAGACTGCAGCGTTCAACGAGCTAAAGCGACTTTTAACCACGGCTCCAATACTCGTTCAAGCGGATTTCACCCAGCCTTTCATCCTGCGAACTGATGCGAGCAATTACGCGCTCGGAGCAGTTCTACTCCAGGGGGAGGGTACGGAAGAGCGGCCCATTGAATATGCTAGCCGTTTATTGACCTCCGCTGAGAGAAATTACTCCACTACGGAGCGAGAGGCACTCGCCGTAGTGTGGGCTGTGGACCGTTTCAGATGCTATTTGGACGGACACCCTGTGGTTATTGGAAGCGACCACCAACCGCTCCGTTGGCTGTTAACACTGAAGTCGCCTACAGGCCGTCTTGTTAGATGGGCATTGAAGCTCCAGTCATTTGATATTAAATTTCATTACACCCCCGGAAAAGCTAACGTGGTAGCTGATACCCTGAGTAGACCGATCTGTTCCGAGGACTCTCGTGAAAACTGCGGCATCTGCTCAGTGATTGTGGACCTGCCTACGAAGGATCCTTCAGAGCTACGACGAGAACAGCTTCTTGACCCCGAGGTGGAAAAGATCGTTAAGGAAGTTGAAGGTACCGACGAAGTGGCAGCTCGACGATGGACGGAGCGTGGTTACTTAATGGACCAGGGAGTACTCTACCGATATAATCCGGATTCTGATAGCGAGACTCCCCAGCTCGTCATTCCCATCAGTCTCAGGGCGGAAATCCTGAACGAATGTCACAACTCATCCATAGCAGGACACCCTGGTATCGACCGTACCTATTTGAAGATCGCTCAACTTTATTATTTTCCCGGGATGAGGAGAGTCATCACCGACTATGTCAAGGCCTGCGTAGATTGTCAACGCTATAAAGCTACGAATCAGAAACCTCCTGGACTGCTTCAGACACCAATCTTAAACCAACGCAATGAAGTACTAGCCATTGACTTATTCGGTCCCTTGCCCGAAGGTGAGAACGGTGAGCGCTGGATTCTTCTGGTAAAGGACACCGCAACACGTTGGGTTGAACTTTTCGCCCTCCAGAGCGCAACAGCAGAATCCTGTGCTAAAACCCTCATTGAAGAATATTTTTTGAGATACGGCATGCCCCGCAGAGTGGTGTCGGATAACGGCGTTCAATTTGTTAGCTCCGTCATGCAGCAGTGTATGTTTATCCTGGGAATAAAGCAAAGCCTCGTGCCACTTTATCATCCCGAGGCGAACCCTGCCGAGCGTAAAAATCGGGACTTAAAGGCCCAGCTCGGACAACTGGTTGAGAACGAGCATACCTCTTGGCCGCAGAAGCTAGCTGTAATCCGGTTTGCTATGAATAGCGCCGTATGCCGAACCACCGGTGCTACTCCCGCTTACTTAATGTTTGCCCGAGACATGAGGTCTCCCACTGAAGTGCGTCACGACCTCAGGACCATCCTGGATAAGGAGAATTTTCTACCTCAAATTACACCATACCTTCGATCATTTATTAGCTCTTTGGCAGCTGTTCGAGAACGCGTAGAAGTGCAGCAAGATAAATCTAAAGAGACTGCTGACAAGTCACGCCGACCATCTCCCGTGTTTGAAATAGGACATAAAGTGTTGCTCAAGTCTCACGTTCTTAGCAATGCTAGTAAAGGTTTGAGTGCCAAGTTCGTACCTAAACGGGACGGACCATATGTCGTCACGGAAAAGGTTGGCCCTACGACTTTTATCATTGCTCCAGTAGGTAAACCTGACGAGACTCTGGGTAAGTATCATGCCCAAGATTTAACGCCGTTTATAGAAGGAAGCCTGGAGAGTGAACCTCTACCTACACCTGTTATTCCCAAGCAACGCCGTGGACGTCCGAAGAAAAAGGGCAACGAGAAGGAGCTAGTTCAGGAACGAGGACGTTCACCTTTACTAGAGGGGGAGTATATCGCAAACCCTTCCACTTCCCGCCGTTCCACAAGGCGCCACCGTGTTCCCAGCCGCTATTCAAATTTCGCGGTTGAATTCGCGAGCGCTGATTGGCTAAGAACGGGGCGGGCCGCTTGAAGCGTCTCTTGCGCGCCTGGACCAATCCGCGCATCGCCAGTCGACCTACCGAACTTAAACCGACGCGCAGCGTAATGTTATGCTCTCCTTTAAAAATATTGTTAATTTCCTAGTTAAGGTGTCTCATTCTAATTGAAAAGTGTTATTTTTATTTACTACGCTGTGTAGTTGTTTGTGAGTGTATTCCAGTACATTAAATAGTGTCGAACTCAAAGAGCGTTTCAATCAAACCTGACTAGAGTCTGCTTTTCTGGAGCGGAGGTCAGTGGGGTGATTTATGACTTTTGAACTGCGCGCCAATCAGTGCCGGCTAAAATATACGCTAGCGTATTTGTTTGGCTCGCGGCTGGCGAATGGCGAGCGCTCGAAAGTCAAAAATCAACTCAAATTCAGAGTCGTCGGCTAATGTCGAATGTAGATGGATAGTAACAGTGGCGTAGCTTGGTGACCATATGCCCTGGGGCAAAGAAATTGAGACCCTATGTAGTCAAATTATATAGGTAGGTATGTAATTCTGGTGGTCGGACAATATTTTCGAGTAGGACAGCTAGAGGGTGCTGGCCAGGGCCCCCTGAGCTTGAGGGCTCTGGGGCACGGCATCGCCTAGCCCCTGAGTAGCTAAGCCACTGGATACTAATGCCTCTCCTTCCTACAAATTCCGGCGACAATTGTTGCCGGCAATGACGGTTAAAACGCCAGAATAATCGGTCAGAAATGTTATTTTGCTAATCTTATTTATTTGAACTCTTCATTAAGTGTGCATTACCCAATACCTGTCTGCTTTATCAGAGTAAGTACCGTACAATCAATAGGTATTGTATCGTTTCGACACCTTTAATCAACGCTTACGGTGCATAGAAAAATTGCCAATCATGGCGGCACTCACACCATTGGCCCGTTTCACTAAGCTACAAGTTACAATTTTACAAGTGTAAACCGGCAACATTGGTCAATAATGACCAATGGCAATGGCAATGGGCAAATGACCAATGTTGCCGGTTTAGACTTGTAAAATTGTAACTTGTGCCTTCGTGAAACGGACCACATGTCGTTATAATGTCAAATGCGAACTTGAACGTTAAACATACGCACGTAGGTCACTTTTATATTCTACGCGTTGACGTATATACAACGTGTCCCTAGCCTATGGACTATGGACCAAAATGAATACTAGACTGTTCATTCCTTGTCCAGTAGATAGGTACACGTTGTATGTCGGTCATTGGCGTCCCATAAAACTAAATGTTGCGACTGAATGTAGGTAACAATATAATCTGCACCTAAATTCTGGTCGCATCAGTACCTAATCGGTATATATACCGATTAGGTACAGATATACGACCCTTTAGTGCCTCCGCTAAGTCGCACCACAGAATAAATAACGTACAGAAACTTCTCTTTTACGACCGCGATTAAACGAATTCCAACTTTATTCAGACGCTCAAAAAGTTCGTATTACTTCATTCACCATGCGCCAGGCGGCGCGAGTCAAAAGGAACCTGCCGCCCGCACCCACCTTCCCCCCGCTACTCCCGGCGACACGCTAGGGTTGCGTTGCGCGGCATTCGTTTTCAATTACACTGACACGGCGGGGGCGAGCGAGCGAGCGCGCGGCAAGCCGACGGCCTACTGCGATTTGCCTATGCCATAGGCAAGGCGGTCGAGCGTACCTACAGTGCGGAGTGGAACCCCTCTGGTCGCACGGCCGCACGAAGCGGGTGCACGCCTATAAATAGTAAGAGAGCGTCCGCTAACTGGCGCGGGTACGAGTGCGGGCTTATACTATTTGTTCGATAAGCGTGCACCCGCTCCGTGCACCCGCGTGACGTAGCGGACGCTCTTACGGCTATGTGGTTTTATCCCCATAAACAAGTGATAATTTATGTATTGTAGGCGTTGAAAAGCAGTTAGGTTCTAAGTAGGGAGAGTAAAAACAAAATTGAATAAAACACCAGTCACATTGATAAATTATAAGCAGTAATTTTTATTATTAAAATACTTTCGTTCACAACAGCCCACAAATAACAATACAAGATAACAACCCTGATAGATAGTCCATAGCAAAGTAATTTGACAAAATTTTCGATGTAATTCAGATTTTTGACAATTAACATTTAAACTAAAGAGAAAAAAAAACATTTCATTCAAAAGATTCGGTGACAAATACAAGCAATACAAGTAAAAAAACTATAGATTACTTTCACTAAGTAGAGGCTACGTACACTCCGTGGCAATGTCATTCCTGTGTCATTTTGATGCCAATGGCACAAAGAATAGAGTCGAAGTTAGCGTTACAATTTTAAGTAAAAGATACGCTAAGATGATTTATTTAACCAAGATAATACCTTATGTTAAAAAAACATAATATAATACTAACTTCGAATCCATTATTAATATTCGTTATGATATTTGCATCACAAATCAGTGGAAATCTCAAATGTAAAAGATATTAAGGGACGAAATTTGAGATTTCCACTTTCGAAATGACCGATCCCTAGTAATTTGTCTTTTAGGATAAATTTTAAGATGAAAAGGACAGCATAGCACTAGCGGACATTTCAACCTTTCCTAGCACATACAAAATAAATTTACATGTCTCATTGTAACAAGCCAACAACCACCTACATAATACATTAAAATTCTACATAATTGTTGTGGGATGACAACCATAACTCTATAACTTAATATTGCTTTTACATTCAAAGTTAAACCTTAAGGCAACTAGCAAATTGTTTAATTTGCAGGATTTGAAAACTCGTATTTATTGAGTTTTGGTTGTCAGTAAAATATATTCAAGGACATTGATTGACAGGTGTCATAATAGTGAAACTTAGTAAAATATGGAAGTAATATATCTTAGTTGAATTGTTTATCCTCCTACAGTCAGTTGTTTCACCGAATAAATCATTTCACAGAATTTTCATTTCATCGACACCGTTTCCTGCTGAAGTCTAGAACTTTTCAGGATAGCTCATATTATTATATCGATACCAGAAATCTCAAATGTCGTAAAAGACATTAAGAGACATGTCCCTTACGACATTTGAGACTTTCAGTATCGATATGTACCATGTAAGTTAAGAGTTTAGATTAAGGTAGAGTTTATCTAGAAAAAAAAATCCTTGCAAAAACAGCCTTTCGACGAAATCAAATTCAGTGAAATGATGATTCGATGATTCGTTTGTCGATATTTCAAGGGTAAATCAGTGAAAGACACATATTAGTGACCATTAAAAACTGAGCTGAGCTAAAGTGTCATTTTGGTCAACGGAGGCATATGATAGCCACTATGAAGTTTATATATATATGCCTTTCGAGCATAGACAGTTTCACTCGGTTTCCACTTTAGTGGCCAGTCACATATGTTGCTATTTCTATGTCTTGAATAGTCAACCAAATTGATTTCCGGGCCACTATGTAACCTTGTCATAATATATGTCACTACGACTTCACTACAAATGCACTGATGTCACAAGGATGACCCATTGTTACAGGTTCGTACAGTAGCCTAGAACTGAAATTGGTTAGCCATACATTGATGTAAACGGTTTATATAGCTTGTATTGAATAGCTTAAATTGTTTTGTTTAAATGTCTACAAATCGCGAAAACATAAGAAATTATGACCGTAAATTGTCCAAAACAAATCGAACGGCCGAGAACTGTAAAGGTTTGCCATTTTTGTACTTACATTTTAGTAAAAATAACAAACCTTCAGGCAAATTCGTCGACCACATATCGTATAAATAAATATTTTTTAGTGATACAAAAACACAATGACTTAAAAATGTCAGTTTAATTATGTTGAATACTAAATAATAAAACACATCAACAAGAAAAACAGTTGAACCTTTTATTCAAAAGTTTAAAATGGTTTCAATAATTATTGCCTTAATAAAAATTTCATGACGGTAGGTAATATAAATAAAACGACCCATTTTTGGCACCCAAAGTACTCAACAATGGCACCAACATAGTTATTGCAGAATCGTCACTTATTGCCTTAGAATAAGTTTTTATTTATTTATTGACCTCAGGATTTCTACTCGGCTCTCTAGATGAGATCGGAAATTGTCCACAATAGGACTATTAACCCTAGTTTTAGTTTAATTAAAAAAAAAAAAATCTTATGCTTTCCAGGACTTGTAGACATTGATATTGATATAAATCAATTCAAGCGGTTAATATTGCGTATACAATTGTAACAAATTTAAATATGGATGTTTAAATAAAGAATTTACATAAACAGTTTCAATTGTGTTATTTTTTTTTTAAGTGAACTATTCATTCTCTTATAAGTAAAAACCATTGTACACATGCTATCAGATATATCAAAAGATTGCAGATTCATTTCGAACCAGAACTTAATGTGTAAAATTTAATATAAAATTTACTGTCAGCGGTCAAGGAAAAAATTGAGACGAAATGTGCACGAATCTGTGATATAATTTCGTAAAGAGAGTGAAGTTTCCAATCTGTTGTTCCTCAACGCCCTCTAATGGCGTATATAGGCACGACGATGAAGACAATAAAACATTATCTTTCAGCTTTTAATTACTCATAATACCTAAACAATAGCTCATTAACAATAATATGATGTTTAAGTTGTTTATTATATTAGACCAATAATAGTCAGTTAAAAGAATAGCTAACATATCTTTAATTTTCACATTTCTCATGGCTGGAATTACCTTATTTTATTTTCAAAACTGATAGAATTAACATTATCGGGACTTAAGCGCGATAGAAATATATTGTTGATTTACCTCGACGTTTCGGCCATGTTTCAATGGCCGTGGCCACGAGTAGATTGAACGTCGAGGTAAATCAACAATATATTTCTATCGCGCTTAAGTCCCGATAATGTTATAAATATGTGTGAAAGTTGCGAAAGTTTAAAACAATTGATAGAATTAAGTTTTTTTCTCACAATTATTTCATTATTTTTTGAGAAATCACGAGTAGTATAAAATAAGTGGGAAAGGCAAACATACACTCCACCGCATTCTAACGAATAAACGTCACTATTCTAATCATGCAGGAAAGCATCACTAAAAAGCGTTTCTATTAATATTGTCAGCTTTTAAATGATTATCTCATATCATAATATAACTTTCAAAATGTTTTAATCCGGGTTATAATGAACATATTTTGGAAGAAAAGGAACTTTCTCGTCATCATTTTTGTAACTATGTATCGCTTTATTCAAGGTAATTTTTTTTTACACTTTTATGCCATCAAAAAAAAATCGAGTTTTGAGCTCTATGGGAGCATAAAAACAAGGAGAGCAGCAATATCTATCAGGAATGTTATCCGTCTTTACACAGATTTGTTCTTCACACTATTTGACTTAGGGAGTGCTAATTATAAAACAACAGAAAATTACTTATTAATAGGAGTTTCCATCCCAACTACGCCGCAATCAGCACCACAATCATCCTGAAAACAGAAAGAGAACCCTTATTGACCCCTATGTATGTATGTAAAACTCTTTATTGTGGATAATAATTAAAAAACTGTAAACAAGAAAATAAGTAGCATGTACGGTCAAGGAATTTAATTTCCTACCCATTTCGTTGAAATGTCGTCAGACATTCGCAATGCATTAAGTTTGATATGTCAAACTAACATCTTGCCCTAGTTAGCTCTTATGGTGACAGTTTGCTATGCGTTATTGAACCTTAGGTGGGTTGGAAATTAAATTCCTTGGCTGTACAACAAGCCTCATTTATCCAGCGAGAGACGATTTATTCACCATATACATGTATTTTGAATTCAAACCTTAATATCTTGGGAGTATGATACTTTGATTGTATTAATGTGAAAAATAGCTTACTTTTAAATTATTCTCCAGTTAGCTTTAAAACTATTTGAATTTTACGTAACCTATGCTAGGAACCTGCTTAGGGGTTAATGCAATGACAAGCCCGGCATATTAAGAGAAGCTTTAGGTAGTGAAAAACCACAGATATATCAATATCTTTGCGGTATTGGTCAGTCAAGGAAATTGAAACATGTACCACCGTAGAACCTAGTCGAAGAGGCATATGCATGACATTTGTATGACATAGTTTGGCGTTTAACGCGTCGCGTCATTGCGATAGGGTTCTAAGGTGGTACGTGAATATATTTCCCCTACTGTACAAGACTAATTTTTGCTTGATTCATGTTAAACGTCCTCCCACTAGTGTATATTGATGCGCCCCTTCTACAGGAACATCGAATGAGATGCCGCGTGTACAAATGAAATAAGAGTTGTACAATAGACAAAAGGCATTTTTTAAACAAATGGGTCACCTGTGGCCCGTTTCACGAAGCTACAAGTTACAAAAATTAAAAAAGATGAGTGGTTAAAATTGCGACTTGTAGCTTTGTGAAACGGGCCACTGATAGCAAGTGATCTGCACATAGACCCGCAACACCGAGGAGATTGCTGTTGTCATTTCCAATCCATCTGGTGACCTACATGATGGTTTGCATTCCCTTTCCAATAAAAAAACGGGGCCAGAAAGTAGCTTGAATATGGCTTTCTCAGAAGAAGTTACAGATTGCAGCAGAGTATTACAAATAGTTGCAAGATGCAAAACAAGCAAAATTGAAATTGCTGAGTTGCAAAATTTACCAAATCACAGATATCTTATCAATTCTTATCTCACAGTAAAGATGGCTTAGACTGCTGTCTCACAACCAAATGATGAAAGCGTTGAGTGATTAAAAAAGAATTTATGGCTTCAATCCAAGACCTTATCACTCGACAAGTTACTGCGTAATGTAATGTTAATGTAAACTTACCCGTATAAGTACAAAAAGAATGATAACAGATAGAATGCTAGTTTGATCCATCCTTCCCTCTGACATACAGTCAAAACATCAGAATTCATAATGCTTGTGGGGTCATATAAACCAGGTCCCGACATCACTGGCCGCGTTCGGTATCTGCATTGCAAAACAAACAGATGACTCATTTAATCGAACGAAATCTTAAATTAGCATTCTTGTCAGCAAAACATAACCTATAACCTCAACGTACCTGTGTATATGATACAAAATTAAAGGCACGTTTATCAACAGCGAGAACCATTCTCCAGACAGCAGGAACAGCACGTTTATCAACAAGTGTAGAAGATACTCCGGTAGGACGAGCTGAAAACAGAAAAAAAGGTTAACCTAAAGTCATGGGCGAAGTTCTTAGTTTTGTACTCGAAGTGATACTGACCGGGTTAAGGCTGTTGCATTGATCTATTGGATTCTTATAATCTGTTTTCAGTTCATCGAAGGCTATGACATGGAATATCGAGAAAAATATAAGGAATGCGTCTATTATTAGGGCTATAATATAAGAAAACGCTGGGAAGCTAAACGCCATTTTGACAAAACTGACACACAGAAAAAAATACAATTCACTGTCATTCGTCTATTGTCTTGTCATGCAACTTCATAGAGTACAGTCATGTACAACATTGCATACGAAAAGCATGCGAACGAGATAAATTAGCGTGATTGCATGATTTATAATAAGTGAACTTTTGTCTCGTTTAATATTATTACGATGACTGACGCTAAGTATTCATTAGTATTCCGTCAGCGTCATGCAGTTTTGCCTGAATGTGAAATGCCAGCATTTTTAAAGTCCTAAATCAAACACGAAGACATAGTTTCCTTTTACAAAAGATATGGCTGTATAAACTTAACTTTGTTTGCCTTTCTCAGTAAGAACAAGCTATGGAATTAGTAAAGTCAAACAAAAAACTTATGGTCCGAGTAAAATCATTCCCAAAGAAAGATTTTTGAACGTAACATTATTATAATTTTGTATGTGCCAATTATGTAATGTCCAACTTCTTTAACATCATACAATTTCGAAGTGGTTTCTGCTTCTGTCCAACAAAAATAATTAAGAAACAAGCAAAATGTATTGCAAGTAAATAGATACAGAATTAAGTAAAACTGAGAGGTGTTTCAGTTTCAGAACATACACTCAAGTGATTTACGCGAATATGAATCAAAATTTCTATAGTCAAAAGGTATAATTTAGCTTGCGATAGAGAACTGTCATTAGTAGAGATGTTTTGCATTCCAACAAAACATGTATTATGTACTGAACAAACACATAACGTCTCTATATTGAAGATTACGTTTGCGCCAAACCTTATAAATTCTCAAGGCATACCTGTTTGTCCTTGGTTACCGTGTTTTTTCTCTGTGGCCCAGCAGGTGTGCGCTCGTTCTTATCCAAAGACGGGCTGTCACTTTTGACGTTTGACATAGAGTCTTCAACAGCAAGGCCCTTGCCGAGACGTTATGTGTTTGTTCAGTACATAATACATGTTTTGTTGGAATGCAAAACATCTCTATTATGTACATTTCCAAACACATAACGTCTCTATATTGAAGACGTGTCTGATATCTGCTGGTTGAAAGAAAAAACACACAAACGCTATGTGAAAAAATAAATCAATTTCAGATATTGATTAGATGTACATAATACATAATAAAATAATGAGAGGAGAAAATAAATCTTAATGATTTATAATTATAAGTCTTTAATGAGATCAATCAAGTCTCCCATACAAATAAGGAAATAGTAATAATTATTTTCATGAAATAACAAAGTTTTAACTTTGGTTAAACTACAAATAAAAATATCAACAGTTAAACATATTACACACTTTTGTGTTTGAAAATTAAAATTAAACAAATCACTTAAACACACTTAAAATTGTCATACAGCATGTCTGTGCTGTGACTAGTCTCTGCCTTCTGCACAGGACGATAATAGTATTTTTTAAAAGTCATAAAACATTTCCAGTTGCCTCTCCCTAGTATCTCATCTATTGGTCTGTTATCCAGCCACCCTTTGGATGCTACAGCCGATCTAACACTTCCGGGTGAGGCATCAATTCCAGCCTCCTTGAAAACAGTTCTTATCCATCCTGCAATATTAGTCTTTGATGCAGGTTTGACAGGACCAGTTACAGTAATAAATAGACTATTCAAGTTATCCACTTTTAACCGTCTAGATTTTGACATAGTGATAAGTAATTTAATGTGCTTGACTGGACATATTTTTTCTTCTGGGTGGGGTGATAAACACCAACCTGACTGTCTTCGGAATGCTGAATCAGTTTTTGAGCCAAAAGTTGGCCAAAGAATCAAGTTCTCATCCGATTCTATGCAGCTGTCCTCAGAAATATTGAGTAGGGTCAGATCATGAATCCTTCTACTGGATGCCAGTAATAAAATGACTGCTGTTCGTCTTGCAGTGTCAAACAGAGTGTTACTTAATGGAGTTAGCATCAGCCAATTATACAGCACCTTAGTATCCCATACTGGTGGTTTCTGAGACACTGGTTTTGCAATAGCAATAGCCTTTAAAATCTGTTTTACTAAGAAATTGTCATTTATATTAGCAGAGTTAGCACAATAGGTTGAGACTGCTGATTTATGTAATAAAATTGTTCTATATGCTAAGCCATGATCCAGATGTAGACTTGCTAAAAACTTAGCTATGTCCTGTGGACATGGTGACTTGTTATTTATCTTGTTCTCTGTACACCATGAGATCCATCTTTTAATAGCAGGTGTATAGGTTGTTAAAGTAGATGACAATCAGCTATTCTTTAACAATTGCTTCTCCTTGTCATTCCAGTTTATTACCTGATCGCTCCACCCCCAATCCTCCAGGCTTGAAGTACCAACTGTTCGACTTGAGGGGGATGATAGCCTGTTGTCTTGTCTATGAGGACTTTCCGCAAGTTCATTACTGGGAGGGGCTTCTCTAGGGCACGTGTCTGAAGGTCCGGTGTCCAATAGCACTGATTCCACACTGGGGCAATCAGTATGTACGTTCCCTTTGACTTGTTCAAGTGACGGAGTACTTGAGGTAGTAGGTTGGGAGGTGGGAAGATCCATCCCAGACTGAACTCCCAAGGTCGACTGAATGCGTTGCAAAACTCTGCTAAGCCATCTCTCGAGTCTAAGGTTACATACCTTGGCACTACTTTTGTGTTTGCAGATGCAAACAAGTCGACCTCTGGCACTCCCCATTTTTCGAATATGGCCTCCGTGGCCTCTGGGAGCAGGTGCCATTCTGGAAGCGGTTTGCCGCGCGACAGCCGGTCTGCGATACCGTTGTACCTTCCCGGAAGGTAGCAAGCCGACAGTGACACACGCAGCTGGTCGGAAAGCATCAGCAGCCTGGTTGTTAGATTTAGCAATTGCATGGACCTGGTGCCTCCCTCTTTCTGAATGTAGGCTACCAAGGTCCGATTGTCTGTCTGAACCAAGATGTGAGCATCGCCGAGATCTCTTCTCTGGTTCTTTATTGTGGCATAAACCGCATACATTTCCTTCATATTTGAGTGCCATGTCCTCTGATTCCTGGACCATTTTCCTGACAGATGGAGCCCGTTCAACTGGGCTCCCCATCCCGCATCCGCTGCGTCTGTGGTCAGAAAATGTGTTATGTCCTGTCTGAATAGAGGTGTTGACGCATGGTGAAGAGCACTCTTCCACCAACAGATTTCGGTGAGGACCTCCTGTGGTATTAACCTCTTCTCCCAAAGGCGTCCCTGACTGAACTGTTTCAGAAAGATCTGTAGCTTCCGGCAATGTAGTTGGCCTCTGCGGACTACTGAGTTGGCGAAGTTCATGTGACCCAATATGGTTTGAATCTGAAGCAGCGAGCACTGACTTTTTGATTCGAGTTGTACGAGCTTTTCTTGCACTCTTTTTACCTTTTGTTTTGGCAAAGATTTGGTGTTGTTGAGAGTGTTCCAACGAAGGCCCAGATATTCCAAGTCCTGTGTCGGCTCCAGGATTGATTTGGCATAATTTATCTGCCACCCCAATTGTTCCATAAGGTTCACTGTTTCCGCAACCTGAACCCTTAATATGGAACAGTCCTGGTTTACCAACAGGTAGTCGTCTAAGTATACCAGGACCCTGAAACCTTTGGCCCGAAGGACCTCCGCGGTCCAGTTCGAAACGGCCGTAAAGGTTCGTGGGGCAGATGCTAGGCCAAAAGGTAGGGCAGTCAGCTGAAGTATTTCGCCCCTGTAGACAATTCGTAGAAATCGTCTGTGTGGTTTTGACATTGGCACATGGAAGTAGGCCTGAGACAAATCTATTTTTGTCATCCAATCCTGTTGCTGTAAAAAATCTGGAACAGTGTTGTGAGATACCAGTCTGAAGTGTCTTGTTGATACATGCAAGTTGAGGCCACGAAGATCGAAAATAGGGCGTACACCACCATCTGACTTCTTTACCAGAAACATCTTGGAGATGAACCCCGGATCCTTTTTTATAGGTCTTTCTAATATTCTTTGATCCTTTAATTTTTCTATGATCTCTGTCATTTCTGGAGAAACCTTTGTCATAAATTTTCTTTGTTGGGACAGTGACGGGTATGTGAGAGGGGGCTTTGTCTTGAATGGGATCCGTGATCTGGTTATGGTTTTTAAGATAAATTGGTTGGCACCTAGCTGCTTCCATTTCTTCTGATAAAAACGCAGACACCCCCCTTGAAATACTCTTTGATTGTCACTTTTTGTTGGAGGTATTGTTTGGACGAAATGACTTCTGTTGTTTTGAAACCCGCTTTTTGATAGTGGGCCTCCTGTCAGGTTTTGAATTAAAATCACTCGAACCTGCTTGTGATTTTCCGGTCTTATCAAAGTAAGTTCCTTGTCTCTCTGGCTGCTTATTGGATTGTGAGCTTGAATGGGTTCTCTTTTCTTTCAAGTATGTGGGTGTATTCAACCAGATTTGGGTCCCTCCGAGGGACTGAATTAATGGGGCCATGGCCTCCCTGCTGAATAAATATTCATTACTTGGTGGAATACTTTTCAGGCTCTCTTTCAAGTTAGAGTTTGTTACCTCGCTGAGCAAATGATTTCTGCGAACCTCTACACACTCAATTCTTTTGCCCGCTAGAATCTGCAATGTCAACTCTGTATTTTTATGACTGGCCGAGCCCGGGCCAAATAGTGAAGTAACTTTTTCACATAAAGAGTTTGCATTAACTTCATTATCATTGCTCCAATCAATTAGCTTTTGTAGGCTTTCTTTTAAAATATCTCTTTGCATAAGTACAGCATTAGTAAGGCCAGCCATCACTTTCTCTGTTGAAGCTAAATAGTCCTTTCCTTTCTTGAAATGCATTAACTCGTCATTAATCTTTAATTCAGTAAAACCTGGCGTTGCCAAAACTGACTTTAATGAATTTTTGTACCTGACAGCTTGCCAGGCAGGTGAGTTAAATTGTTGTAATTTATTTAAAGCGGCCCGGCGGCTTGGGTCTGCCTGCACTAACAGATTGCTATCTTTAATCTCGGTATTTACTTCTCCCAGATCTACTGTTTTTGGGTTTTTCTTAGGTGGGACCAAAAACTCTTTAGGACTAGGCTCGAGTTGAGTGGACGTCGAACATCCTTGATTAGTAACACTGGTTTGCATAATAAAATTGGTGAGATAACTCACCTGAGCGAGTACGGAGTCAACCCGCGGGTCGTAGGCCATCTGCGGGAACTCGCCATGAGCCTTCCGTGGACGCTTGTTGGGAGGGGAGGTCAACTCTTCCTCCGAGGAAGACGAAGACGAGTTGTCGTCCGACGACACTCGCCTTTCGGACCCCGACCTCGACCTCGAACCGCGTACCGCCGTTGATACCGAACCCTTATCACGTCGCGACTCGGAGTCCGACTCTTCATGGTTATCCATTGTGAAATTACAGGGTTTTTTCCGTTTTTTATACGCTTTATAAGGGCTCCGCGATGTTTTCGCGGTAAAAACACAAACGCTATGACAAACGTCAAAAGTGACAGCCCGTCTTTGGATAAGAACGAGCGCACACCTGCTGGGCCACAGAGAAAAAACACGGTAACCAAGGACAAACAGGTATGCCTTGAGAATTTATAAGGTTTGGCGCAAACGTAATCTTCAATATAGAGACGTTATGTGTTTGGAAATGTACATAATATATCATCTGTCGTGGCTCTCTGTCATTAAACCAACTCATTCGAGTATTAACCTACTAAATTACGATGGCGATAAGCATTACTATTGAACCATATTTAGTTACTACTATTTTCAAGGACAGTAGCGCCGTATAGCCGCTTATTAAGTTGCTTTTTAATTTGAGTGTGTTCTTACGAGGTCAATAATGTATTCCATGTAATATTTGTACCATTTGTGGTTTATTTATTTCAAATGATGGTTGTGTGATACGAAATTTAAAATGTGGGGTGTTCGCTTAATAGTTTTAAGCTTTACTTGTGTTGTGTTGTGTATTGAGCACGATTATAAAGGATTTGACGATAGTATACTGTTTGGCATTAACTGGCCCGGCGCTGACGATACGTTGGAAAATTTAGTTGATGGAGAAACAAAGGCTCAGGTAACTTAATTTTATACTTAATGAGTTAAGTACTATGGGGTTTCCGCAAGTAACACTAGTCGAGTCAACCAATTTTGATAGTAAATGCCATAATAATACAGCGGTTACTACTTCCGACAAGGTTCTACAGTGGCTCACAATTCAAATTGATTGACTGTAATTCCAAATGTTATATTGAAGCAACAAAAGCTATTTATTATGTATTATCATCCATTTATCTGACTATTATAACTGTCCTGATCCTACTCCTAAATTCCCAAATTCTGATCAATTGTTTTAAAATTTCGCTATTTTTCACACATATTTATAACGTTATCGGGACTTCAACGCGATAAAACTACTGGGTCTACTCGTGACCACGGCAGTTGAAACATGGCCGAAACGTCGAGGTAAATTAACAATATACTTTTACCGCGTTTAAGTCCCGACAACATAATAAATATGTCCCAAATTCCATATTATGGCTTTTCTTTAATCCTGGACCGTTTCCTCACTTTTGACATTGGCACAATCGTCCGTTCGCTCGTATGAACTAGTCATTGCCATTTAAAAAAATAAGCTTTACCAGCATGGACACTATCAGGTCTGTTTTCCATTGGCCACTTTGAGCCAGTGCACAGGGCCTCCTCAATCCATGGAGCCCCCTAACTCCTTCCAGATCATCAATCTATTCAGTTGGTCTATCTTTATCTTTTATCTTTAGATAGTATAAAACAAAGTGACTTTCAACTTAGTCCATCCTCATATCTTTAGCTGCTTACTGCTTATTTGTTGCTTTCATGGGTACAATTTCAGATGTGAAAGACATGTTTCAGACATGAAACCCTGTAGTTAATGCACTGCAATATACTTAAATATAACTAGACATATACTACATTATATTACACCATACCTTTAATAATACTAATATAATAGGTTGGAGTATAGCAATTATTAATTGACAAATCCATATCCAAAAATAACTTATAACAAATTACCTTAATTAGGTAACACATATTTTAGTACAATTCAAGTTTTACGAACATAGCATACCACAGCTTTGTGATTCTTTCAGTCTTTAATAAAAAGCGACTTTTGCTATGGAATTGGTTTAGACATTTTTTTTCTCTAGAAACAGGAACTGAACTGGAGAAACAGGAACTAGCAAATAATCACTATTTAAGTGTTCCAGTTCAGGAATTCACAACTGGTTTTAATTTGTAATAAAATAAACTTGATATTATGACATCAAATGCTAGTAGTTACCTAGTCATTATCTTTGCTAGAAAATGTATGAAGTGTAAAACTAAAATCCCATTTATCATACTCAGTACTAATGACACTTTTATAATTATGATGTGATCACTTTCATAATTATGAAAATGAAGTGAAAATGGCAGAATTCGTATGGTGTTTTATTAATATGCCATCTTATTTTGTACCTACTTGAAGCCTAGCAACTAAAGATTTTGTATTTGGATAAAAATGTAACGTAAATATTTGTCTCATCTTTCTCATACCTTGGAATCACTACAGCACCCAAAATTTTTTTTTATAACATTTTTTAATTTTTCATATTCAATTTATATTACATACAGCTCTCCATATGTTATAATAATAACATACCATATTATAACATAACATGTCATAATTTATATTTCATGTTGTTTTTGTGTGGTAATCAATAAAGATTTATTTTAATCTATCAGGCTCAACAGAACAAAGAAATCCTTCTGGTGTCAACGTCACAAAAGGAGAAATATGAGTGTCATCTGCCAGAACTGAGGACCAAAGAGACGACCAGCATCGAGGAGTATGATGGCCCATCTCCTCTCAACCTCCTCAAGTTGCTGTTTACACAGAAGATATGCTCGTACCGGTTGGAAAGTTACTGGAGCTACGAGGTGTGCCACGGGAGGTACATCAGGCAGTATCATGAGGAACGAGAAGGTGCGTACTTGTATAGTCGACCAAGAATTTGCTTGACCACTTTTTGACCGTATTACAACGGGATAGGGTTCAAAAGTGGTCAAGCAATTACTTGGTCGACTATACATGTGTAGTCAATGTAAACTTTCTACCTAACACTGAAGTTTTCAGAAGCACTTGAACTGACCTGTGACTCATTGTGGTATTGTGGTACGGTTTGAGAAACGTTTTATTAAATTTAATTAAATTTATTTGTGCAACCAGAGGCCCAAAATCTTACTAATATTATAAAATGTGAAAGTAATGATGTTTAAATGTTTGGATGTTTGTTTCTCAATCACGCATTAACGGCTGGACGGATTTAGATGAAATTTGGTAGACAGATGGATCATGTCATGGATTAGAACATATTATACTTTTTATCCCATAAACTGAAAAATAACTACTTGCGGGCGAAGCCGCGGGTAAAAGCTCGTAAGTAATACATATAGAATCTGCTTTTCCCCGTTTTTTTTTCAGTTATGCTTTGATCATCTCATGATCCTAGATTTGACAGTTCACATGTTATAACTGTCATCTGATCTCCTTAAACCATGTGACAGAAAAAACAGAATGCTAGGATCATGATTACACATTTTTATTAACCTAAATGTATGTTCTCACAATGCTTTCATTTCCTTCTCCATTCCTTTTTTTTTATGAAATAGAAAGGCAAAAAAGCAAGTGGGTCATCTGATAGTAAGTGTACACCAGCGCCTGTAGACACCCGCAACATCGAAGAGATTGCAGATGCGTTGCCAACCCAGAGGGCTAAGATGGAATACCTCTTGTGCTAGTAATTACACCGGCTGTCCTACTCTCCACGCCGGAACACAACTGTGCAAGCACTGCTGCTTAGCGGCAGGATTAGCGAGCAAGATGGTGCTAGCGATCAGGACGGACCTTGCACAAGGTCCTACCACCCGCACCCAATTCTTAACGCTCTTGCGTTAGTTACTACCAATACTTTGGTAATAGTCATAAGTAGGCGTGGCTTCCTTTGCGGAGCTACATACAAGAATATCGGCGCACCACTATAGCCAGCGCAAGTGACAAGATTTTTTTATTTTTTTGTGTATTTTTCAATAAAAAATTCCAGGCAAAGTGGTGAAGACCCAAGAATACTTCCTCGGCCACTGGAGCATCGAGAAACAGCTGAAGCTCGACGAGGACGCGAAGCTTGCGCAGGAGTCGCGCGCGACGCCCCCCACCACCAAGGTGGAGGGGATGGTGCTGCCTTACGTGGAGATGGTTATGGATGAAGGTAAGCAAAGGAAATGTTTTTCTATCTTATTCTTTATACCTGAGCACACCGTGTTCACACTAGCTGAGATCGCGTAAAATTGGTAGCTTGTGTCCGTCAGGGGTAGTGTAGCTTTCTTTTAGTGAAATAATTTTTGGTATCGGTTCAGTAGTTCCAGAGATTATCTACCTACAAACAAACAAAAAAACCAAGTTTACCAAATCCAAAATCATTTATTTGTCAACACAGGTGGATAATAAGATGTTACACAATTTCAATAGCATCACCATGTTTCGCCATCAGGCATACAAATATTTCGCAAGTTAGCGTATAGCAGCATATATAATATTATCAAATGTCAACTTAAAACTAACTGAATAATTGAACAAAAATAAATAAAATGCAAATTAAAATGTCAAAATTAGAATAATTAGAGCAGGGTTGAGAAAGTCAACATTAATATAAAATTAAGAACGTAAAGAAAATGTCATACAATATGATAAAAAATAAATATATTATACCGCTTTATTATAGTAGATATACAACTTACACAAGTAATAACGTTTCAGGATGATAGTTAACCACTTGTTTTATTGCGTCGGTGATCAAGTTCCATCGTGTGATACGTGTGCCTCATTTTCTATTAAAAAAAAATCAAACTGAAATATATGCTTGTGTCCCTTGGATGAAGGACTAAAGCATGGATATAGCCTCAGTACTTGTCATGTGTACATAGCCAAAACTGTCAAAATGGTCACCGTGGGGTGAGTCAAGGTAGTAAAACCTGCAAATTAATAAGAAAAACGTAGATTATACTACCTTCATGTAAACATTACCATAGCCAAAGGTGACCATTTTGTCTATTGCTTGTGTACAGGGTGTCAATTGAAGAGGAGTTTAGAGTATGTAGTCATCTCTTTATGACACATTGTATTGCCATTTAAATTAAAGAGATCAGCTAATAAAATATCGCTTTCAATTTTAATACTCTTTCTATGCTATACTATTTCTATGGAAATACCGTTCCAATTGGCAGGCACGTTATGCGACCTGAGTAATAAACCACGCGTAACCCGCGTCCAATACGTCTGCTACACTCACGGGAAACACGAAGTCTACTCCTTCAAGGAAACCTCCACCTGCGAGTATGAGATCATCATCCTGACCCCGTTGCTCTGCGAACATCCCCAATTCAAGTCCAAAGAAGTCGGAGAGAATATTATCGACTGCCTACCCGTTGGCGACTCTCCGAGGAAACCTCGGAGTTTGCTGAAAGCTGAAGTGGACAGCTTGAGGTTCCATCAGCAGACGATAAGGCTGAGCAATAATGTGAGTAATGAGTTTAATTCGGACTTTTGTTGTTTATACTTACACGTTTAAAATGTTATAACTGTGAATAATGCAGCGGTTAATTGGTGAAATAAAACAATCATAGTTGAAATATTTTTATTCAGATTAGGCTTACAGTAGGCAAGATTTATTATCGGTTCGGAAACACCTCTAATGAAAGGTACCGGCAAGAAACTCACGAGGTTCAATTTTTAAATAATATAAAGTTATTACTGTAAAAAATATATCAGAGTCATTTCTGAAAATTAGAGGTTTTTTTCATTTAGAAACCGCTCCCCGACCTTGACCAATTGTTGCCACAAATCGTGCTTTTTTCCTCTTTTGTTTGCGGTACACTAATGAGATTTTTTTCAACTGGGTAGAATAATGCTGGAATTAACTCTATGGTATTGGGTACATGGCCACGGTGCAATGCGATTGCAACGTCGCGTTTGCCCTTGAATGGCAAATAACGGTCATAGTTAAGTCATGTTTTCACCTGACAGCTGGTTATTTACAGTTATAATGTGCTAGAAACATTTTTTAATAACTTTGGAATTTTATTTAACAACATTGCCGCTTACATACACTTGTTATCGCGCACTTAGCGTTTCAGCACCGCTTTACTTCGAAATACAAAATTCAAGTTATAGTCGTTAATATTGTCATGTAAATATGATAACATGACTATGATATATGATAATGATATGTTAATAATATTAGAATATTTTGCTGTTTAAGGAAATATGTTCTTTATACAGATACAATTACAGCATAACCAATGCTTTATTGAGGCAAGGCGGTGCTGAGACGGAATATTTTGTTTGATTAACTGAAAGTCACCTCATTCAAAATAACAGCGTTTTATTCAGCCTTAAAATATTATTTTTACTAAATTCCGCTAATGATTTTTCTAATGAGTGTACAGCTAGCTTATCTTGCAATTCTGGGATTTCGAGTAGGCACAATATCAGGGTCCCGGGATTGGTCTTACTAAAAATCCTGGGATGGCAAGCCCTACTAATGAGACGAGTGGACACAGTTTAACTCTTGAATATTTCGACTAATGAGACGAGTGAAAACAGTTTAACTTGTGAATATTTCGACTAATGAGGCGATTGGACACAGTTTAACTGTTATAAACTTGAAATGAATCTTGAATAAGAGCATTATGCTGCTACAAATAAGGCTCATATTAATCTTTGTCCACTTGCTCCGTCGTATATTGGATTCAGGATAAGGTAAGCAATATTTTTCAAAGTAGGTTAGAATTTTTCTGCACATTGTCGCCAAGTAGAGTGATTGAGTTTTTTTGTTTAGTTTGTTTTTCTTTAATCATGTGAATGTGTTTTTAGTCTGAGCAATTTGAAATAATTTAGCGTTTAGTTTACACTGCCAACTTATCTGAACTGAAACCGACAGGTAGAACCAACTTCGCGTTGAGCTAAGAACGAAATCGTTTCGCAAACTTTTTATTTTCTGCTGAAGTCTGGCTTTCAGTATTGTCATATATCTAACCTAACCTACATTTTAAGCTACGAGTATAATGCAAATTGTTTTAAAGGTTCGCGATTGTCACACATATGTATAGCGTTATCGAGACTTTAACGCGAGAAAAGTATATTGTTAATTTACCTTGATGTTTCGGCCATGTTTTAACGGCCGTGGTCACGATTAGCCGCCACCACGGCCGTTGAAACATGGCCGAAAGTTCGAGGTAAATTAACAATATACTTTTATCGAGTTAAAGTCCCGATAATGTTATAAATATGAGTATAATGCATCCGGAATACTGAATGTTTCGATTTGAAAATAAGAAGTTTGTAAAATGAAAGGTAAAATGATACGTTTTACCGAATGTTTTTGAGCAGTGATTGGACCTAGTCAAAACGCTAAACGCGGTTAGTACACGTCACGTTTGGAGCTTTTGAACCCTCAGACCGGTAACCCATCCGATCAGTTCATGTAAGCTAGCAGTACCGTAGTGTAGTAATAGATGCTTTTTCACGTTTCTGTTGGCATGTGAAGGAGAGAGACGCTAAGGACATACTAGCCGTCTTGAAGGTTGAGAAAATCGATAAGGTAAGTTTTGTAGTATTTTTTATTCTTACGCCGTCGAGAGATATTGTTAGGCTCCTATTTCAGCAATCTAACAGGTGACTTGTGACAATGACAATTCGGGAGACATGGCTAACTGTAATAGTAGTTTATGCAACTGCTATAAAATGAGAGGCCTTAAAACACGAGTGTGGTTTTATGAAATCGAGCGTCAGCGATTTTCATAATAGGATCACACGAGTGTTTTAAGGCCTAATTATATACAGTTGCATACGCTATTTTATCTACACACATATCATTACAGCAAAAAACCGTAACAGAATAAACCAACAAACGAATGGAAACGGTAGGGGTAATTTGATCCTACCTCAAAACGAACGTTTTTTTTAAATCATGGACAAAAGAATGAAGTCCCTATTCTCATGTCATTCGAGATCAAATGTCGTGCGGTTTATGTTAAAAAAAAACAAACTGGATTGACGTTTTGTATCGATAACTGTTTTAATATCTACGGATACTAAAATAGAGACCCACTTGAATTTTGACAGCTGTTCCAAATTTAAACTCATAACGTTGCCGAAATAGGCACTGTAATGACCATTAAAGTACAGATTTATCTGCTACCACAGACAAGAAAGTTCTCATAATAAAATTGGTTGTAACAATGCTGGTCATTTCTTACGGTTTCTGAACGCATTAAACACTAATGATATGTGTGTGTGTGTGTGAAAAGTTTTATGTTCCCAGGTTTCAAGGGATACGTAATGTAGTCTGATTTGTCGTTGTCACCTGACATGTGTTAGTTTGGTGAGACATGCGCCAGCGATTTGATTTTTGAATTTGGACCAATCAAATGCGGGAACGTTAATTTTAGCTGGCGCTGATTGGCGCTCGGCTGGCGAGTGTTGAGTGTTCGAAATTCATAAATCACCCCACTGGTCTTATTTTGGTGAGTTTAGGGGTATCATGCCGTTAAGGTGGATCGTTTCGTATGAGGCGGGAATTTCAAAATTTTCTCAGTTTTTAATTTATTGTAGCCAATTGGTGTGATTTTTTATTAAATCAAGTAGTTTCCCTGTAGTAAAACATTGTTTTTTATGCGATAGTGGTATAATTATGCAAATTCAAGTTACTAATTTTAAATAATTGTACTCTTTATGCATCAACGGACTTTTAGACATTGAATGCACAATTATTTAAAATCAGCAGCTTGAACTTTCAAAAACAAAACACAGTGCCTTAACAAACAGTATTATACTACCGAAAAACTACTTGAATTGTTAAAAAGTCACACCATTTAGCCACAATAAATTAAAAACAGTGAAAATTTCAAAATTCCTCAAAATCCTCCTTAACCTATAGGGAGCGTTCAAGTATTACGTTACGCAATTTTTGAAGATTTTTGCCCCCCCCCCTCCCCCCTTGTAACGCAACGTCAACGTTTTTGTGTACCCCCCCCCCCTCCCCCTCTCTAAACGTTACGTAACACTAAATGACAAAAAAAACATTAATGACAAAAACAACATTAAATGACGTACAATGCAATCTAGGGGTTCCCCGTGAAATATAAACGAAAAGGTTTGCCAACTTGCGAGAGCAAATTAAAAAAAAAATGATAACCAGACTAATACAACCGAGGGATTCCCCGTAACGTAAATGAAAAGGGTTGCCAGTTTGGGAGTTTTAATTCCCTAATTTTTTAGAAACAATGTTACGTAACGTGTTGTAAGAAAGACCTCCTCCCGCACCTGTAACGCATCGTAACGGTTTACGAGACCTCCTCCCCCCCCCCAAATTGAGTTACGTAATACTTGAACGCTCCCATACCAGGCTAGAATTCCAATAGAGAGTGAGTGATAATCTGCCAGGTGAAAGTCGGACTCGCTTACCCAAGGTTCCGCATCACCACTTGATGTTTTTTTTTGCATTTACCTATATGAAAGAGAATAAAAAATCCGAACAGCTAAACTAAGTTTGTTAACCAGGTTTTTTAATGATTTCTAGTAAAACTATGCTAGTTAAAACGATCGTTCTGTTTTTCCGTTAGTTTTTATTTTTTTCCTACGCGTGTTTAATATCTTGGATTATGAGCTTAAAAGCGATGTAATAAGATCCACTTTACGAGCAAGCGTCTTGAAAACAAATAATTTCCTTGGGATGAACACCGGCAAAGTGTTTGGATATTTTTTTGTTACAAAGAAATTTGCTTTTTGAACTAAAATATTCGATTTTTTGGTTGCCTCATTTAATTATAAAGAATAAAAACATTCTATGACAGGTGGGACAGCTTAAATACTGACTACCTTAGTCCATCACACTTTAAAAAAAACCATGACCGATCTGCCATTGACAGCTGACTTGTTAATGGCGGCGTTCCGAATCGCGTCTACATCGCACACAGCGATTACAGCGCTGACGACCCGGCCCAGTCGCTCTGAGCGCTATAAAGGTGATTTGGAACGCGGCCAATGTCACATCTGTCACTTTTAAAAAATAGTGATGAGCAAAGGAAAGTTAAACTGATCCAACTTTTATAAAATGTTTTTATTTTTTACAATTATATGACGCAACTAAAAAGTCTGATATTATTGGGGGTCACTTAGGAAGCTAATTACTTTGTAATAAAAAGATATCCAAGCACTCTATTGGAGTTCATCTCATATTTTTCTTTAGGGAATTACATTAGACTTGAACTTTCCTCAGGACGGCGAGACGCACCTGAAGTTCGAGCTGCACCCGCTGGGCGAGGGCGACGAGCTGGGCGCGGAGAGCGCGCGGGCGCGCGCGACCGAGCGCCCGCTGCCGCTCATCTCCGACGACTCGCCCACCAGGGCTTTCCTGAACGGCGAGAACTGCCTCAACGGGGTTAGTGGATAGTCGGGAATGGTGCTCGACCGAAATTAGTTTTTTTTTAATTCTTTATTTATTTAGGGGCTTTGATCAGAATTGAACGTGTCAGCCCCATTACAAAACAATACAATTATATACAAAAACACATCAAAGATCCACAACAGAACAAAAAAAACTATTTTATCAAACATTTGCACAAACACCAAGCTGCATCGCTAATTGGTTCGGATAAGAAATTAGTTTTAAAACCGAAACCGAAACTTACTTCGAAGGCAATTCTAGTGTATTGTAGACTAGTAGATTCATGTGAATTCTTTTTGACTTCGAACTTCGACTATTTCAATGAATAACTAAACGTTAGAGTAACCACAGAAACTGCGGGATGCAGGGAGATGCTTAGCAGTGTCCGACTGAACTTTTGGTATCGGCGAGTTTCGGCATTCAATTGGTATTTCGGTTTAGTGTCGGTTTTGACAGAATGTGTGACCAAAACCGAAATTAGGCTCTTGAGCTTCCGTGTAGCGTTTGGGAACGCGATCGGCGTAGTGGAGCGACCGCTGAGTGTTAGTGTCAAAGGCCTTTGACACCAAAGGCCGCCGTCGTGCGTTGTTACTTGTTTGTTTATTTTAACCTAAAATGAACAAAAGTATAATATTACCTAGAATTGCCCTCGGAGTTATTTCGGTTTCGGCCGAAACTGTAAAAACTGGTTCCGGTCGGACACTAATGCTAATGATTGGTGCGTTCGTCTGCAGTCGTGCACGGCGTGAAGTTTCTATTCGAGGTTTAGAAGCAGTCAATTTTCCAATGGAGCTGAAACTTATTGGCTTCTTTTAAAACGAAATACCTTAACTTCTAGATTTTTTTTCAGGGTACAGGATGGTGGAAGTACGAGTTCTGTTACGGCCAGCACGTGATCCAGTACCATATCAACCGGAACGGGGAGAAAACTACCCTGTTGCTGGGGAAGTTCGATGAGCAGGCGCATCTGGACTGGATCAGGGAGAACAAGGGGAAAGCGCCCAAACCTATAGGTGAGGCTAGCCCATAGACCTATAGGTAGCTCGCTTTTTAGGGTTCCGTACCCGAAGGGTGCCAACAGGAGCCTATTACTATCAAAGTCAAAAAGTCTTTATAACGCAAAAACACGCATGCAATAAGAATTTTCATATTTATGTACAATTAGTTATTTTGAAATGAAAAAAAACACTTATTTTTTATTTTATCTTTACTATTTGCTTTACTTTGCTAATGTCTGGAAGAGATCGCTCTTAAGCGATAAGGCCTATTGTCTACCTTATTGATTTGACTCTGTATTCTTATGTGATGCATAAAGAAGAATATTTTGTTGTTGTTCTAATTTGTTCCAATTTGTAAAATTAATCTTTTACATTTCACAGATCAGCGCACGTCAATATCACATTTCTACTCAGGCGGGGACGTCTGCGATAAAACTGGCAAGCCCCGACAGACCGAAGTCAAGCTGAAATGCTTGGAAAACTCTTCCAGTTCAGCCCAAGTCTCTCTATACCTACTGGAACCGAGAACCTGCCACTACATCCTGGGAGTAGAGTCGCCATTAATCTGTGATATACTCCCTTACGCTGATGAGAATGGTCTGATTAAGTCTAAACCGGTATTAGGAAGGACAGAGGAGAAAAGGGAGTCGAAGGAAGAAGACGAGGTGGCGCCGGAGGAAGTACCAAAATTAGAAAATGATTAGAATAAATGTTAAGAATATTTTTTTCTTGTGTTTTATTGTGTAGAATGAACAATTTCCGCCTAAACAACGACACGAAGCGTGCGTTTCCACTGACGAGGAACTGAGCGGAGTGGAGAGAAGCGGATCTTATATTGATCAATCACGGTGCTCGAAATTGCCATTAAGTCAGATTCTGAGCTCTGTGATTGGTCAATTCACGGTCTGCTTCTCTCCACTCCGCCTAGTTCTGAGTCAGTGGAAACGCACCCTAAGGGTTAGAGGATAAATATATATATACTATATATACGATATATACTAGTACTGTTGGTTGGGATATTTTGTATTTTGTCGGGAGTCTGGATATCATGTGAAATGTCGGGACCATCCAGACGAATCCCTACCATCTGGCAACCCTAGCGGGGGTTCATATTGAGTGGTCAGCGCGAACGAAGTCGCGGGCAACAGTTATAGAGGTAAAATAACAAATCATTTGTTTTTTAAACTTGACATTTATTTACATTCATATCAACAAAACAGGTGTTGTATAAAACAGTTCTTTTATATTAATTTTTATACCACTGTATACTAAACAATGTGCCTCGAAAATGTGTTAAAATTATTTTGCGTCTGTATTTTAGGATATGACGTGTTTCACGAAGACGCGACTATTCTGCCATGAAGCTGAAAAGTAAGCTTTACAAAGTAAAACGATATTACATGACGACACATCAGAAGGTCCGCTTAGTTCTAAAAACAATTGAGCCATCGCGAGAAAAATAAAACTAAATTTTACACATCGTCACGCTAAAGTCTCTATTTTATGGAAAGTCCAACAAGTGGAAACCAATAGTAAGATAACTTGGATCATTTGTAAATAAAGCACATTTTAGCGCGACATTCCAAACACTGAAACAAAATCAGAGAACACCAAGACTTCATGTCAAATCGCCTTTCCCTTGGCAACATTCTACAGCCATAGACAAAATAAAATTGCCTACTATATAATTTACAATTTTGATTTTTAAATATTAGGTATAAGGTCATCTCACTTTTTGGGTATCTATCAACAGAATTTACACATTTCTAAAAGCTAGAGTCAAATCATGTCGTCAATTGGCATGGGTGTCCAATATTTATTTTTTGAATTTCACAGAAAAAGCCCTTGTGGGAAATAGCTTCTACAAAAGTAAGTACCGAGAATGTTGTATAGTTATTTAATTCCCATATTTTGTTGATGACTCTTATGTATTTTAGAAAATGTCAGACGAATACAAAACATATTTGTCTATGGTTCGATAGTTTGTACATTTCAAAATGGCTACTAGTTGCAGCGTTTTCGCGGGAAACTCAGATGAAACGACTCTAATTCTAGGACAACCGAAATCTTAAATCCACATTCAAACTCCATGAGGCATATTTCCATGCGCAACAACACTGACGTCTTCCGCCTTATCATAGCTAGGAAATATTAAGTAGGTAAAAAACCCTCCACACTAGCATTTTTGACAATTATTTTAAAAATCATACCTATTTAAGTATTAACAGACTGATCTTGTGGTCGTGTCCCAAATTTTTAATTATCTTACCGAAATGTCAAAAAACAGAATTAAACAACATATCCCCTTTAATAATAATTTATCTTACAACAAGAAAAAAAGACGAAAAGCTATAATCGTGCAAGTTCTATGGAACCTTAAATAAAGGAATCACTAGACGAATGACTGAAATCACTAACTGCAGTAACACCTACTAGGGAACTTATTCAGTCTAGATATTGTCTTTCTTCAGACATCGAAACATGACTAAATAAGAGTAAATAACTTATAAACCATACTAATAATCGTCTCGTTTATATAATACTCAACTAAATTTAATTAAGTTATTATAATGATGACCTATCTCAGTTCTTTAAAGAACAAAATTAATCAAGTGAATAACACAACGCAGAAGGAATCGTTAGGTGCTAGGTACATTTAAAAATTGGTCGTTGGTGGTTGGAAAATAACGCATTGGAATGAAATGCGAACGTTTATCCGCTCGAAAAAGATATTATTTTAGTGATCGACGAATATTGATGGAAATGACTGAAAATTAGAATCAATATCAGAATAGAAGCCGTCCTCAAGTTTCAACGAATTTAAAAGAAAATAGTGAATATTTCGTCTCTATTTATCGACCGACTAATCATTAATTTTCGAGCGGGTAAAAAAAACGCCGATTTTCACCCGTTGGCACAAATTTAAAGTCAAAAGCGGGTAGAATACTTACTAAGTGGCTACCGAGAGATATCTAAGTTCTCTTCAGCGGTCATAATGCCTTATACGTTTTGAGCCACTTTGGCAAAAACTAAGTTGCGTCCTTTAAGAAGATTTTAGACAGTCGAATTTCTAGACCAAATATTAAGACAAAAAAAAAATTGTTCTGTAGGTAGGTAACTCTTTATTGCTCTAACGTATTGGCCATATCAAATTCGACCGTCTAGACACATCCTTAAATTTTGCCCACGGCCTTTTACAATCTTAGTTTCTGTCTTGCTTTCATAAAGTACTTATTTTAATATAATAAAATAGATGAAAAAAATATGTGCCAGTGATAAAGGATGGTAATTAAATTAGCAAACATAGCTTAAGTACCTGAACCCACGCTATGAGCAACAATCAATATAGTTCTATGTTCACCATGTCTTTTAGTAATCGAGGATATGACAGCTCATAGTCGGGCGATTTATTTACCAAACTTACTTACGAAAATATTCTAAATATTAAATACTTAAACCTAATAAAATTTTGACTAAAGGTCCAGTGTTCGATGTGATATAATGAAAATATATTAAACAATTGTGTTAAAAAGAATATGATCCCAGTGAGGGTAGTCAGTAGTAGGTACGATGAATGTTTGACGTCGCCGTGAACGGCCAACATTCATTTTACACAAACAATTAGGTACGCATAAGTTATACACAAACAAGTACAACAAGAAGGTTTGTTAACTATTAAAAAAGTGTACTAGATATCTCAAATATATTCTCGAATATTTATGGAAGAAAAAACTGTTTCACTTTATGGTTTTTTGCTGCCCGATATTCAAATGTTGCCAGCGTATTTATTCCTACGTATTTATCACCGCATTAGATAAAATCAAGGATGGCACGCATAAAAATACAGTAAAAACAGACACTGCCAGAATTGAATAAAACATTCGAGATATCTACTACGCCATATGAATTATTCATATTTTTTGGGTCCATATCGAAAGAAACGTTCACGGTAGGTGACCCTACAAACAAAATTACACGTTTAAGTACACTATTGACAACAAGTCAGGTAAAATAAATACACTGATCACTTTGAGATCATTTCGTTAGTCTAACGTCTTATTTGAACAAAAAATTGCGTAACAGAAATGGCCACATGGATTATTTTAGAACAACCGACTATCGGTAACACAAAGAGGATCGTTGTAACGAAATAATACTTATCTAAATATAAACTTGTTCTAATGTAAAGTGACGAAACAAAACAATCAAATAGCAATACTTATTTGGTAGTTCCGGCGTTTGTTCACCGGTAGTAAGCTTTGGATGGCAAAAATATATATCTCTTTACACGTACGTTATTTAATTTATTACATGCGAGCGTTTCAATCCATACACTCCAGCTCGGCACCAGCTCTTTGGCGTCCACACAGTATCGGTATCTAAACGCGTTGAACTTACGCTTTAAGTGACTAAAACTTAAGTTAAAAACATATTAATAATTAATAAACAATTTGGGGAATACTTTGGAAACGATAAATCCTTTGACACGAAACCTTAACCTTATATACTTATTAGTTAACAACTGTGCACATGGACTTGCGTTATCGAACGAACCTTAATGGAACTGTCAGTTCAAAGTGCACCGGATTACATCACAACAAACGTTCAAATACTTACAACCTTTGCATAGTTTTCAGTTTTTTTGTTTGAGAAATCACAAGGGACACGTCTCTAGTACGGTCTCGATAGTTCCTTGGAGCGTTTTAGTTGAACTTTGAGTCTTTTTGTACCTATTTGGAAGCCGTTCATGGCTTGTATGGCGGCTTGGGCCGACGCAGCGTTGTCGTACGAGACAAAGCCGAAGCACTTGGAGAGGTTGGTCTGTTTGTCTATGAACACTTTGGCCGAGATCACGTGGCCGAAGGGGAGGAAAGTGGACGCCAGGTCCGTGTCCGTGAACTCCTGGGGCAGGTGGTAGATGAACAGGTTTCCGCCTTCCGGACCTGGAACAGTGAACAAACAAGTTTCGGTTAAAATTCTAAAAAGATCTTCATCCAGGTTATGCTTAAAACTGGAGTTCGATTCGCACAAATATAGACTCAGGCTGAATCTCTATACCAAGGTCTTACTCTCTTGACAGGAGAGTCATGTGCAGAAACTTTCGTTTAGATATGTAGATTAAATAATATCTGCTTCTGAAGAAGAGCGTAATCTTAATCTAATTTTATCTTATCTTCGGTACTATACCAAGGGGACGTCTTCTTGATATCTTTTAGTAAATTTAAATATATGTTTAGTTTTACGTAGATTATTCATTTACTTTAATTGTTTTTTTTTATGAAGATATTTCTTACCTTCAACCTGTTTTCCGGCAGCCGCGGCGGCCGCCGAGCCAAGCACCGAGCCCAAGGGCGCAGCTGCAAACGCGCTGCCAAACTGAGCCGCGTACGCAGAGCTTAAAGGCTCCGCTGTAGACCCTGTGGTAACATAACACGTTACTATCAAGCATTACAAACATTCTTATGTGTAAAAGGATGTAAAGACTTTTACGTAAGGAGCCATGTTAGTCATGAACGCAAACTATTATGTTAGGGGTTTCGTACCGCACGTAAACACTTTTATATAAGGGGTCTCGTTAGTTAATAATGTAAATTTTTATGTTAGCGGCCTTGTTCGGACTGTACGTAAAGAATTTTATGTAAGGGGCCCACTTGGTCATGGACGTATGCTTTTTTTGGGGGCCTGGTTAGGACTATACGTGAAGACTTTTATGTAAGGGGCCCAGTTAGTCATGGACGTAAACTTTTGAGTAAGTGGCATCGTCATTCTTAAATGTAAACTTTTATGTAAGGGGCCTCGTTAGGAGTGTATATAAATACTTTTATATAAGGGGCTTCGTTAGTCTTGAACGCAAAGACTTATGTAAGGGGTTATTAGCGATTGTGTAAAAGATTTTACATGTTTAATCATGAACGTGAAGATTATTATGAAAGAGGTCACGCTGGTAGGTAGTCATGCTCATGAATGGTAAACTTTTCTGTAAGGCTAACAATGAACGAGAAGGCAGAAGCAACGAAAATTTTACGATTTTTCTTATTTTAATGGACGCCTGGAAAGCATTATGTAGGCAGTTTTTTCAAATTTCAAATTTAAGATTTTCCTATTACTTATTACTAGCTACGTATTCTACGCAAAAGCAATCAAAAACATCGCATTTAAAGCTGTATATTTTCTATGCACGCGAACTTGGACAAACTACTGCGATGGCACAAGTTTTCATACTTGACCCTTTAAAACCTAGGCCAAGAGCTAATTTCCATGCATTACGACTGTAGGATCAAATATATAGCCCATAACTTATTGAAAAAAAAAACTTGGTTCAATTTAAATATACATTGATATTCGTTATACAAATATTTGCTCCTCATGGGAATCGAGCCCGCAACCTCTAGCTTTGTAGTCAGGATTACTAACCACAACTTTATTCAGTCATCACATACAAGGTCATCGTATTTTATACCTATAAAAACGATACAGCTAAACATGTATGATTTATGTTTATCTCACCCCAATATTAACTGCAAGTTCATACATTACATTGTGATTATTATTTTAAGATTCTAAAACGTGCTGCCTATTTCTCAGTTATATTCTTAGATTCAGTAGCGACTTAAAAGATTATAACAACATACAGTATTTGATTCGAAGATTCAATTTAATATTCCATAATAAAATGTAATATGAAACCTACTGATCTTGAAATATTGATGCAACCTACCGACCTGACTAATTTATAATATTGTATGCTCTATATTTGTATAAAGTTACAAATAAATGTCATTTGAAGCATAATAAATACGTTATGTACAAAAAACGGAATATTATATTTATATTAGATAATATGAGACTTTTGAGACAACTTTCAGAATATTTCAAACATTTCTGCAAATTTTGATCTCATCATCTCAACCGATGATTGATAACTTTCGACGAACTCAGTCAATCGTTCATACTTTATTTGCGCGATTATAAACGTTTTTTTTAAATATTATTATCAAATGATTCAAAATTAATTATTTTCATTTTATTTTGTTGATAATTCCTTCTAGTTGAACCACGCAACGGATTTTGATACGGTTTTCATTGCCATTAAGAGTAAAAAAATAAAAAAAACAAACCGAATGTTTTTTATGTACATGACATCCTCATTGTACCCATGTGACGCCGGGGCGGGTCGCTAGTTGTTGTAATGAATTGCTCATACTTGTGACTAAAATACCTACAAATATGAATTTGAATATTTCATACTTAACTCTAACAATTTATAATTATGAGTGACAACGATAACATCCCACGAATGTACTTACGGCGACAAAATACAAAAAAATTAGTTAGCACTGTCATGCAAAACAATGATTAAGTAAACACACGAAACAAGTTTTTGCATTACAATAGTTTACATTACCCACTAAACATAAAGCGTATCTATTTAACGACAAAAGTAATATCTAGAAACAAATTTTAGTTAAGAATCTATTTAGTCAATCCCAACACAAACCATCTTAACACACGAACATTTTTAAACGAGTTATATCGAGGTTAACTGATTAACAAGACCAAGATTAGACGTCTAAAACAAACATAAACGGAATTTAAAAAGTCAAGAAAACATCTTTTCTAAATTAAAAAAGGCACCCGTGAGACAACCATCATTCATGGTTTTCTTTTGCGTTACTACCGATACTGATAAAAAATATTAATAACACAGAGCCGTTCTTAACAAACATACTAATATAACAAAACAAGCAACTTTAGTCCTTATCTACCTTAAAAACCGTGGTCACACTCAAACTCGTCAATATTATGGAAACAAAACAATTAATTAATTACACTTGGATGCTGTTTAAAACAATCTTGTGGCTCTCGACCTGCTTTAGAAAGCGTTGTAGCAGCCAGCGACCAATCTTACACATTGAAATGAAACCAAGCCAATCTCATGAACGTATTCTAAACGAGACAGTTTCGTGTACAAAAGTATTATACTCGACAATTTGATGAAATGTAAAGGATTGAGCAATCATATTCTTGATTGCTTTCTGTTCGATTTTATATCCAATTCCTTTAGCCTCTGCGTACCTAATATGCGTTTTGCTTTAATCGTATTATGCCTAGCCTAAGGACTGAGGTATACGTGTAGGCGTAGTGAGCCTTGGACTCATTGCGTTTAAGTTCAAAACTGAGTTAGATGTAGTGAGACTTAGGTCCATTGCGTTGTAGTTTTAATTCCAGCTTTCTTCAATCCTAGCTCTCCACAATTCCAATTATTCATAAGCGTATCTCTATACATCCTTTATGAAGATTTGCTTAATTACATTTTCTAGGATAGGAGCTTTATCTGTTATTGCGCTTTGTGGTGGTCGCAAGGTACTCTCGACGGTGATAAAGAATAGGTCAATAGTGATGTACTTAGTCATATCTCAAAATCTACAGTAATATAATAAAGAGATTAACTTTGTTCGTTTGTATGTAGGGGGTAATCTCTGAAACTACAGAACCGATTTCAAAAATTCCTTCACTGATAGAAAGCTACGTTATCCCAGACGGACATAGGCTCTAATCCCACGCGAATGAAGTCGCGGGCGTCCGCTAGTAGGCAATATAAGAAAAAGGGTCTTAAAATCTTAGAAGATTAGCTTCTCAGTCCAAGTGCTTATTTAAAATGACGTTTAATACATACTATATATGTATAATATATACATGACGTATAATAACATATATTAATGTTGTTGGTAAAAACTGCCAGGGCATCATCGCACGTTTCAGTTACATTGCAGGCTTCAGCAGATAGTTAAACTGTACAACGTTAGATTGAAAGCATTGTATAACATCCATCTCGTTTAGAACACAGTTCCCAGAGCCAAAACAGATAGGCATTCCATGTAAACAAAAGGCACACTGTCTTTTCAATTCAAATACTTTTTACCTGTGATGTTAGTCTTCCCGAGAAGACCTGAAGGGTGAAAAATGTTCATCGTTAATTTAACGTTTTTTTTTAAAGTTCTCTCAATTACTTAAGCCCAACCTGAAATAGGAAAGTTTGCGGACAAAAAGATCGTTATGGTTTTTTATGGGTTCTAACTTATGTAGCTACATCCCAATTAGGGATCGGGGAGGGCTGGCAATTAGTGCGGAATTTATAGAGGGTTAATTGTGCTGGTGGACGAGTTCTGGGGATGGATGGCTGGGGTTTGCATGAGGGCAGGCAACCTTATATTTATGACGCAGTTTCTACGGATTTTTATTTCAATCCAATAGTGTTTTGCTCTCTCTCCGTGTAGTTTGGTTTTGTTGAAAATTTGATCCCTGAGCATCATTAGGTGTCTGATGCTTATATACTTCAAGTTTATACCTTAACGGTAAAATACAGGGAACTCTTCTGTGTAGTTGTAGGTAAGTATATTAATATTAAAATTGTAGGAACACATGACCAATTTCAAAAATGGAAATTAAAATTTTCTAAACGATCTCCAGCATACAACAACAACCAGCAATTTCATTTTTAAGTTCCTTAAATAAGGTAACGGCGCCTATTACCGTGGTACTTAAGGATGTTTTCAAACAAGTCCAAAAAATTAAGAGTATCAAAGCTACTTAACGACCGTGAATATTTTTTTTATTTAAGAGTGTTTATTGAACTTTCAGCGTAGTAACTTTTTTTACTCAGTTTACTTATTCTTATTTGATAAAATAATTATTGAAACCAAAATACCTAATTCTTCTATTACCGTGGTAATGGCTAGGTTGTGATTCTATTACCGCAAATTGAGCTTCCATTACCGACGGTATACAAAGCAGCAATTTTCTACCATCGGTATTAGGATTCAGACTCATGTAACGATTCGGAACTAATTAACGAGGGTTAAAAAAATATGGTTTTGGTTCTGTACATTATTGCTGTAAATTAAGTTTTTTAAGGGTAAGTAAATAAAACGTTAAACATATACAACTTATGACAACTACATAATGTGTCTACCTACTAATCTCCTTTATGGATCAGTACAAATGGAAAAGATTCCAACTGATAAGTAAGTCTCAATTTTATCAAATATACTGTACTTACGGTACCCTAAATGCGATTTATTTTAAAAAAAGACTGAAATGTCACTCGATAATAGACACTTTTTTAAAAGCCTATCACCGACCCAAACAAAAATTAAATGGATCGGCAATAGATTCCCATACATTCTAATATCGAGGGTTATGTGATCTAAGCATCGATAATAGGCTTAATTTGGAGTGTTATAAAACCTAATTCCGACCCATAAGAACAATAACATACAGTTGTATTTTCATTATAAATCAAAAATAAAAATTACAACCTTGGTATAAAACCAAAATTACATAACTGGTCAGTAAGTATATCATTTTATTTCAATATTTAAACAACTTGACAAAATAAGGGTTTCTATAGAAACTACAAAATCAGTACTGAAGTTTTTGTTAAAAATTAAGGGTTTATTGAATACATTTTATACCACGGAAATGGTTCTTTATTAGCGTGGCTAGATCAAGATTGGAATAACTGTAAGAACTTACTAACCGGTTACTAAGACTAACCGGTCACACATACCCAAATTAAAGCATAAAGAACCAAAATCACAACTTTAACTATTACCGTGGTATACCATGGTAATAGAACCCACAGCAAAAAATGGTGCCTATCACCGCTGTATTTTATTTTCCATTTTAAACGTATTTTCAGGCCAAAAAATATATAAAGAGTACTCAGAACTCGTGCAGAAAATTACAAACAACCATTTAAAAACCATAACATTAGTTCAATTGCCATAACCATTACGTAAAATACTAAATACGATTCCAGTTCACCTGCATGTGGCGTCAGGCGTTAGTATGGTACGACCTGTTCCTGCGCTGGCGTTGCGGAAACGGACGAATTGCAAGCTCTTTGTTTTATTTACACACACTAGCGCTAATAGCACCGTTAGTCAAGTAAATAAGCTTCGTTCGTGAAATATTTTTTTTTAAAGATATTAATCGGTTTGCTTATAAAATACGTATTTGAAAACGCCGCGGTGATGGTCGTCGAATTTGATACCCCCGGTAATAGGCGCCGTTACCTTAGGTATATGTACATTTTGTCATAGACGTAAATGAATCTTGTAACATTGGCTGAATAACAATGCTTTTGCAATAGAATATCAGATAGAAAAAAAAACTACATTAACGCCTATTGAGAATCCGAGAAAGAATCTCTGATCTTATCTACCCTTGATCTTAATCGATTGAAAGTTGACAATCGTAAAAAGTTATTCAGGCAGTCAGCACTGTTTTATTCTAAAACTAGTTTATCTAACTCTATTAAATTTAATTGTTGGATTTTGAAATTTTATTGCCGATGATCTCGCAACTCAAAAAATTACCCATTCGAGATCACTACCTATTGGAAATTCACGTTTGTTTTTGAATCAGGAGTCAAATTACTCACTAACACCGCGTTATCGATTGACGATCGTTCGATCGGTGCAGGAACAACTCACGGTGGACGACGACCGATCTATTCTACCATCGATCGATCGGTGTGACTAATAGTAGATTAAACGATTCGTCGTTTGAATACACGAAGGCACTAGTAAGTCAATTAACGGGCTGAGCCCTCAGTGTAAGTTTTCTGACACAAAGATCGTCTCGAACGCGTCAGCGTTAACTTCTAAATTGTATGGAAACATTTTGTTGCAAATCCGCGCCGCAAGAGGCGCTGTCTTTCTTCCATAGCAGAGTCCGATCGAAAGTTCGGTTTCGGTTTCGGTTTCGGCCGAGTTTCGGCCAAAAATCAAGTTTCGGCGGCAGTTTCGGTTTCGGCCAAAATTGGCGGAAACTTTTGCCGAAAACGAAACTGATTTCGGAAGTTGTCGTGCACGTTCGCCTAACTTCGTTTCTCGCGGCAACGCTTTGGCGGACGCTGGCGGCCCTGTTTGGAAATTGTCGTGCGCCGTTCGGATAGCTCTGTAGCAACACAACTTATATTAGTAGAATAATGGGTAAAATGCACCAAATTTCAGTATTTGAAAGAGTTTTGTACTTGACCACGTGAGTTTCGGTTTCGGTTTCGCCGAAACTGAAGCCACGACCGAATATTTGGTTTCGGTTTAGGCCGGAAAACCAGTTTCGGTCGGACTCTATTCCATAGTAATTGAGAAGTTAACTCTAACGCGTACGTTGCGTTTATTGTAATAAAAACTACTAGAGTATTTCTTTGTAGGTTTATGCGGTGTACAATAAAGAATATTTGTTGTTATTGTTGTTTGTTGTTGTTGTTGTTGTAGACGCTCGGTATAACTTACACAGCTGCGGCGCAGCGGGCTGCGGCGCGGCGGCGGGCGCGACGGGCGCGGCCTGCGACACGACCGGCTGCGTCATGGCCGCCAGCGCCGCCAGGTTCTGCACCGACACCGGCGCCAGCAGCCCGCCCAGCTGCTCCGACTGCAGCTGGCCCCCCACCGAGCTCACGGCCCCGCCGCTCAGCCCTGCACCATTGAAAGCTATATCCTGATAGTTTACACCTAGGCGGGAAAAATAAAATGAAATTAAAATTGGGAACGGGATGAAATTAATATAAATTGGGAGGGGCGGGGTGTGGTTAACGAAAAGAAAAAAAATAGCATTTTGACTGCAGAAAATAAACTGATCCTTGAGAAAACTTCGAGAATCTGCGTTGCATCAGGATCATTGATTTAATGGAAACTGGTAATCATATTTTTTGATGAAAACAGGAAGTTTTAGATATACAGAAGTTAAAGTTATTGCAATGTCACGTGACGGAACAGAATTCGTTGTAGCGCAGCGGTTTGAAAAGCTTGAGAAAGTAAGTCTTACAAAAAAACATGTTTAATTTAAGATTTTAAGCAGACGATATTTGAATTTTACATCGCGTCTTCGTATACAACACATCAAATTTTATGTCAATGCCACTAAAAGTGGGCGAAAAATTTACTTGTAAGATTTGAGCCAGAAAAACAGACAGTAAGAAATGCCTCTGTCACGTAGGTGGGAATGTTCCAACCTGACTCACCTCGTATGACCAGGACATAAGACACAAAAGAAGTGAGTTAAATAAACGATTGTTTAAATACCTTTTAATACTCTAATACATTATTTACATTGATACGTAAAGTAACCTCGTGAGAAGACTACTTTGTCCGTTCGTCTATTATTTATGAATGACAGAATGTTATTAGTCGACCTTGCGAGTATTGAGCGGTGATATTGTTTCCTTCTATTGTAAAGATATATGTGCATAATTATTTAATTATGCAAACGTTCACTTTTCACATAAAACGAAAATGATTACGACTAAGTGCGTCTGCCAAACCCTATTATTTGTTGTCACAATGACTAATATTACATAATGACCAAGCATTATTATCACATGACTTAAGTCACAAGTTAAATCACTGTAGTACTAACATAAACGCAGATGAGTCAGAAAAGAAAACCGGTGAGCAAATGTTTTAGTATGTAAATAACACTAATATTTGCACTCGTGCGTTTTTGTAAGATACGGTTATCTCTTCTAACGAAAACATTATTATACCAAAAGTAGTACCTTTTCATTCCACAGATATTAGCTACTCTAATTTGTAAACTTAGGAAAACAAGTATATACTTTACTGTGCATAAATTTTCTATCGCTTCTGAACACCATGAAAATCTTGCAGTGTTTTCTAATGGCATTATGTATAAAGCTAAGATACCTACTTACTATACAAATCGCATCTTAAAATCATTATAAATTGTTCCAACCCTACTCTTCTTACATTTTTTGAGCAACCACTGAACAAAGCTATTTGCTATGAGATACTTAGCTGGTTTATTTATTTTGACATCGCACTCTTCTTCTTATGGAATTACAAATCTGTCGGAAACCTTTATTTTTTATGTATTTAGACTATTTAGCGCGTAAAAATTGGGTAACTAACCTTGCAGTAGCGTGGACCCCTGCCCTTGCAGCAACTGTTGCTGTAACCCAACCGCCTGCAGTTGCTGCAACAGTTGCAGCTGCGTGGCGGGCGAGAGCGCGGCCTCGGACGCGAGGTAAGCCGTCGGCGTCACGGGGGTCGTCAGCCCCCACAGGCTCGCCTGCATCGCCTGCAGCTTCTTCTGTTCCTTCTCTTTCTGTGTATCCGCGAATTTGACCACCAGCGGGGCCGAACACCCTTCCATGGTCTGACTGTGGTGCAGTGTCTGGAAATCGTTCAAAGGAACTTCATTAGGCTTAATTTTCGTGTAAACAACACGTAAGTGCCACAGTTTTTACAGAATAAATTCTTGGTTCTTTTTTGTAACTAAATTATAGTTCCTAATTTGCAAATGATCTTTAATGACGATTATTGCCTGGTGCGCTGCAAAAACAGTATGAATATTTTACAAAAAGCGGAATAAAAAAACCTGTCTAATCATTTCTACATGTGAAGTTAGTTGGTCCTTTAATATCCGAATGTTATGTGACGTCAAGAAAAACCTTCAACTTGTTGATAAAAGAGAGCGCGGCGTGAGCATTATCGAAGCATTTTAAATGGCCGCCTGTCTCCGGACGGGTAATGCTGTCTAATACCCACGGGATCACGGAAAGCATTCCTAATTGGGACACCGTAATGGACCGGGTTATTAGAACCAACCAATCCGCTTAAAACTTCACCCACAGACTAACCAATCAAGAAATTCGTAACAATTTAAAAACCCCAAGCGCTTAGCGGAACTTGGGAGTTCCAGATGAAGTTTCCTATTCAATTGAAAGTGATCCAACTTAAACGAGTCTTTGTGCTAAATCTCTATTGATTTAACAAGAGCGATTACATTTCATTATTGTCGGGCTCCGATGAGTTTCTTTTGGAAACTCGTTTTTACCACAAACTTTCTTAAGGAGCTTGGGCAACTTTACCAGCGCGTTCTCATTGATTTGATCTATTAATGAATCGATTTCGAATTATTTTCGTCCTTGGCCAAACTTGAGGTGCTACTTAGAAAAGCAACTGATGAACTTTGAGATGTTTTAGTAATAATAAACTTCATAATTTCTAAAGTTTTCGCGTCTTGTTTCCTAAGCGCTGGTAGTCGCCCCCGCGGGTACTTAGGTACCCGCCAGTACTTAGTTTTTTGCGAAACCTGAAAAGGGTTCAAAACTTTTGGAGTTAGATTGGTTGCTATGTACGTGATATTAACCATTAAAGTTGTTTTACTTTAACAATAAACTTCATTCATTAGTGCATCGCCAAAAAACCCTAATGGTTGCGTGTTAAATCATAACGAACGAAGATGAAAAAAAGATGGATACCCAACCCAATGTCAACGAACGTCGTTGTAAATTTTTCAAATCTGATATCCTCAACACTCCTACAGCGCAATATTTGTATGGTCCCAATAAACATGCACTGGACTGACCGGAGTTTAAGACGGCTCTGAAAAGGCTTTCAATGCATGCAGCGCGTGAAACCTTTGGAATGGGAAGTGACAGCACCGAGGGATATTTGCTGTTCAAGTATGACTTCGGGACTCAATCGACGTGTGGAAGGTGAAATTGAATATGCGTCGGAATTGAACGGGTTAAGGCTTTAATGTTACTTTAAAACTTTATACAGCTGTAAATATTAGGGTGGACACTTTCAAAGGCTACAAATTAGAATGGATAGTTTCGCGGTTGACGCTTGTTTGAAATTCACGTTTGCATGATTTTTGCGTTTCAGTCTTGTTTGTTGGTTCTTCGTTTGTCTGTTTTATGAATTCAAGTAAAGAATCACAACTAAGTTCAACATTTCTGAGGTTGTTTCACATTTTTGACTATTAAATGGTTTTAGTAGATAGTAAGTAGATTAAAATTCAAATATTTTACATTTGCTGTACGTAATTTGTCATGCTGCATAAATTCTTAACTAACTGTTATAAAGTTAATCTGGAAGATCCACTAGAGAGGCCAAAATCCGGCAACGGGTCAGCAACTCTCCTGCGGTCGCTGTTCCCATTAGCAGTGGTGGTTACTTTCCTCCAGGCGATCCACATGCTTGTTTTTCCCTTCGTAAAAAACACGTCCAGAGGTAAAACAATAAATCACGTGTCCTTACCTTAATGGCAGCAATGGCCGCCTGCTTAGAGATGAACGTGACGAAGGCACATCCCTTGCTCTGCCCCTGCGCATCCCGTAGCACCGTGCACTCCTCTATAGCCCCGTGCCCGGCGAACAGTGCTCGCACGTCGTTCTCCGACAGCTTCTTATTCAGCATCCCCACGAACAGCTTGCGCTCTGCAGACAAATGGACAAGTAGAAAGATTAATAAGAGCCGTAGAAAGCACGCAACATCCTTTTAGCAGATGCCGTTGCATACTGTTTGCTAGTATCTATTAAGAATAAGAGAATCTATTTCTACCAGTGGCCCTAACATGAGCAGCCAAGTCTAGTTTATTTGAGTTTATCTCTTAACTTACCCCTTTCTTGTGACACTACTTTGACAGAGACGCAGGGACGGATAAGTTAAATCTGGGCCAATCACGTTAAACCCGTTAATTCATGGTATACTATACTAGCCAATAGTTATCTATATCTATTGTTTTGGGCAATGTACAGAAACGCTTACGGTGAACACGAGTTAACGCGAGAAGGTTTGTTGCAATTAGCTTCTATTTACAAATGGGCTAGCAGAAAAAATACGCACTGAAAAGCGAGATGATGAGGTGTGCAAGTCACTCAATGTCCATATTTTATGTGTCTTTACTTTAAGTATACGTCTTTCTTTCTGCCATTCAGATTGCAATGAACTAAAATTTGCATATTTACGAGTTTTGTCAAGTCTATAATATCATGAGCAAGTTTAGCCCTGTCATAAGGCTCCTTTGGTCAAATTAATAAAGAGAAACATGTTTTATAATGACCCTTTTTAACATATTTTGAATGAAATTAATGTTCAAATTCAACTAACATCCGTAATATATCAAAACTCTTAAAAAATGGCGGAAATTATTGACGATCGCGCGGTGTTCACAAACATTATTGACACATTATCGACTAGCGCACATTGCACCGAGCATATTCGATTGCAACATGTCACTACGATACACGGCGTTTCTTCCCTAGAGGCGTCGCAAATTGAAAATAAACAGACAAATCCGTTGCCGGCAAGCACGGCTAATAAAACTTGCTGGGATTAACGTTACATTCGTCCCTTTTAAACTACATCTGTTGGAACAGGACAAAAGCTGTTAAACTGCAAGAATCGAAAAGCAAGTTGAGGCATGCCCGAACCTTCAGTCCGATTACAAACATCGGTATTCGAGTGACGGAAGTTAGCCATGGGGCTACTATTCTCAGTCTCAAAGAGAATACGTTCCCTGGTATTCCACACACAAAAGCCAGCGGATACAAGTCATTCGCCGGGAGATATGTTTGTTACCGGTAAGCAAGTATCTCCTGTGTGGGTGTTTAAAACTTTTCCCCGCGCTGATGTTGCACCGGGAATTCGAGCTCGGAGGTTACAAAGTTTGTATTTGTTTCTTGTTTACGTTTAGACGTTGTTCCAACCTAATCCCAACAGGTACGCTTGAAATAATGTCGTTGTACCAAATCTCATACGAAAAGCTTTATCGCGACAATCTCGGAGATGCATTGTGAAATATTTACATAAGTAGCAGACGCTTCCAAGTGCCATGTAACATTTATGCGCTGCGCAGCGGCCACGGGGCCGAGTGCATTGTACATTCGAGGCATCGCTGTCAGACATCTTCGTGTGATCCTGAAATATGTACTGCTCGATCCGGCGCTGCGCTCGGGGTTAAGTGCGAATTTACGACTCACCCCGCCACCGTCCATAAAGCATATTTGCCTCTGCACGTATGAAGACTTGTAGAATCTTTAAAATTCGAGAGCAACGCCATAAAATGTAGGTCAAAGGAATCGTTACAAAAACAAACGGCACGAACCGTTCGCGGCGCCGATATATTCGCCCGTACACAATGCAGTGAGTTTTACGCGTAAAATTCAACATTCGGCGCTTTCAACCCCCGCGGGGGCGAGTCCTGGCGAAATTGAAAAGGTACGAAGCGGAGGCCCGCCTGTTACAAATATTTCATGCCCGCAAAATCAGCACGCTCGTGTGGAGATTAGCATGAAAATGGCGCGAGAAAACGAACCTTTGCGAGTGAAAAACTCAGCGGCTCTCGGTACAACAGAGTTGCGTAATTCGCCGCTCTGCTTCGCACATTAGACGTGAGTTTAAATTTGTGATCAACACGCGTGAAACACTCCTTGGGTTGGCTCGCGCCGGAATCAATTCGCTTGATATTTGGTAACGCCTCAATGAGTCCTTTCTGTGCCAAGACTTGTTATTTAATTAGAGGTTCTCAAAAGGTTCTGGTGTGCGTTTGGCGTTATTTTTCACATTTTAATCGATCTGTCAGTGTGAGGTGCGACAAGTTTTATACATATTCTTACTTTCATCCAGCGCGTGCCGTAACTTACCTAATCAACTTTTAGCCTATAAATTAAGTCATTAAGTCCGCCTTTTGTACTTTTTGTATTTTTTTTGCGCAATAAAGTAAATAATAAATAAATAAATAAACATATGCCTCATTGTTGAGCACAGGCTTCCTCTCACAAAATATTGATTAAATACTATTTAGTATACTAACTTAGTATAACTTAGTATACTAAACTATAACAGAGCATTTTCTCGATCGATGCTACCTACGTGGCCGAATGGACACATAAAAGCAAGCGTACAGTTGACTACAAAAAGATGTCAGTATTTTTACCTTATTTCAATGCAATAAGGCGCAAAAGTGGATACATCTCCGCGAAGTCGACTGTACCGCAGCTGCGAATAACTAAATAGGTATTGTTTGGTCCCAGGTGGACTGTTCTATTAGATACGGTGCATTGTGTCAAGTTTATTCCTCCTGCTACGGCAATTTACATACGCTCGTATTCGTACAGACACGAAGGTCGTTTTTATCCGACGTTTCAACCGCTGCTGTTGCCCTAACATGACCGGCCCAGACTTAACGTATCCCTCCCTGCGTCTCTGTCAAATTAGTGTCATAAGAAAGGGACGCACATAGAGATAAACTAAACTTGACCGGTCATGTTATAGTCCGTAATTGTCAGCATGATTTCTTATGGTTCCATGCCCAAAGTGCCTTTGTGCATAAGTGTTTTTCTTTCTTGTTTTTTAAAAACTTAAGTAAAAAAATATTATTATTTTGAATAATCCAGTAAAGATCATTAACTGTTGTTTGAATATAACAATTGCACGGCTTCTGATAACCTAAATATTTATCCAATTTTGAGTTTGAAAAGTCGCACAGTTCGCCTGCGCTATATACGTACCATTAATTTCATTACGCGAGCGGCGGCATCCGCGCGAAATTGGCAAATAATTATATTTCGTATCGAAAATATTTTTATTAGAGGCGATATCGAAATTTAAATATTCAACCGTAAAAATTGGTCCGCAAATTGACGCCGAGGCCATTAATTTGATTTGTGAATCGAAGATTGGACGATAATTGATTACCTTGCGCGCCGCTGGTTAGGAAATGTGTCATTATGATTAAAATGCGCGTAAAATTGGAAAAAGGTCAACTAACAAGCCAAAATTTAAACTCCCTTACAAAAAAATGAAACTGTGCTAACATGAAACACTCGTTAATGGCGGATCACCTTTGTTTAATCTAATTTAGAATAACGATCTAACATCATATTATCATACAATGTGTCTGACGGCAACTGTACCAAAAAACAAAAAAGAAATTAAAATTTCAAAGTTGAAAACAAAATTTAAAAACAAACTTTAAAAATTGAAAATAAAATTTAAAAATTGAAAACAAATTTTAAACATTGAAATTAAAATTGGAATAATACCGCGTCCTCGTGACAATGCAGACTCTTAATGGAAGCAGCCCCGAGCGCTCCGGGTACCTACAGGCTGTTAAGTTATATCGGCCCATTAAAAAAGCAGTAAAGAGCGTCAACTACTAATTAGAATATTTAAAGTGAATCCCCACTCAGAGTGGAAGCGGCGATCTGTTTAAATGCACAGCTAATTGTGTACTTAGCGCAAATACCGTTTTAAAACGCTTAGGGTTGTCGACTAAATGCATAGTGTAACGTGCCAATGAGTCGAAATTTTTATTAACAAAAGTTGTCTCTCCTGTGGCCAAAAGCTACCGATTTGGGTAAGCACAATTTATGTTTTCTTTAAATAGGCCAAAACTACACTAAGCACCGTACATAAAGATGTAGAACGACCAAAAATTATTGGACTATAGACCCTTAATTGCTGACCACAGGAAAGACAATTATTTACGACCCCATTGTAATTTGGACGACAATACCACATTTTTACACTTACTCTTAATGCTTTAAAGTTGCATAAAATAATATTTTACTCACTTATAAGCGCTACCATTTCAAATATTTGTCACATTATTGTATGAAAAACTTTACAATTACGTCAAATTGTAGCACTAGTATTTTTTGTGGTACAGGGGGCTGGTTGCCAGATAGCTCGGGTGTCTTTCTAGCCTCTCTAGAGAGGCTCAAATAATAAAGACGTAAACTTTGCTTATTTGTTTGTTTATAGGGGGTAATCTCTGAAACTACTGAACCGATGAAATTTCATGAAATTTCACGCGAACGAAGTCGCACGCGTCGGCTAGTATGATATAAATATGAATATTATTTGGCAGCCCTACGTTTCAGGTTTAAGTGGCCCGTCTCGAGTAAAAGCATCGTCGGTTAACCGATTTACATAACCTGAAGGGATCTTGTACTACAATAATGAATGGCGGATCAGCGAGCGTGAAGGATTGCGAGCGGTCTCTTACAGCTACAGTTCTTTCAGCAAGGTAAACATTTTTTTCAAGTCGACGCGGCGATGTACAGCCTTTTTTAACCCCCCGAAGCAAAAAGAGGGGTGTTGGGGTGGGAGTTTGAAGCCTATGAGTGTCTGTCTGTGGCATCTAACCTCTTAAACAGGTGGAGATTGTTTGTATTGCTTGTAAGACAGTTAAGAATGAAAAAAAATAATGATATATTTTTTTTATAAAATAGGAAGGCAAACAAGCAAATAGATCACCTGGTGGTAAGTGATCACCACCGGCTATAGACATCCGCAACACCAAAGAGGTTGCAGATGCGTTGCCAACCCAGAGGGCTAAGACGGCTGTCATGCTCTCTATGCCGGAACACAATAGTGTAGGCACTGCTGCTTAGCGGCAGGATTATAGATATAAATACTAGCGACTCGCCCGTATGTGTGTAACATTGTTGAAAGTGCATGATATACGTTTATTATATTACTCTATGTAGCCTACTGAACAGGTGTGCCAAATGTATGTATGTTTGTATGTTAATCCACGTATATCTAAGAAACTAGTCATCGGATTGAAATATTTTTTGTTACATATTAAAATTCTGTCCAAAGTAAGTCGCCATTTTGTTTCACACGTTCATACCACGTGAAACGGTTATATTATATGCCTCAAGGTGTATTAATATTAAATCTCAAAGTTCGCCTGAACTGCCCATGTGCTAGAGGTTGGACGTCACAGTAAACAATAAGTTACCGTCATCCTCGAGAGGTAGGTATAGCTAAGTTTATACAAAAAAAAAAAAAAATTTGCGGATGGTAGAACCTTGTGCAAGGTTCGTCCGGATAGCTACCACCATCTTACTTGCTAATCCAGCCGCTAAGCAGCAGTGCTTGCGCTGTTGTGTTCCGACGTGGAGAGGACCAGCTGGTGCTACTGGCACAAGAGGCTCCATCTTAGCCCTCTGGGATGGCAACGCATCTGCAATCCCTTTGGCAATACGGGTGTCTATAGGCGGTGGTGATCTTTTACCATCAGGTGACCCCTTGCTCGTTTGGCAATACGGGTGTCTATAGGCGGTGGTGATCATTTACCATCAGGTGACCCCTTGCTCGTTTGGCTTCTTATGTTGTTTAAAAAGAAGGAGTAAGCGAGCGAAGATACTTAATTATGAGGGCGGACAGGAACGGATAACTAATTTGTTTAATACTTGTAAAGATAAAGATAGACGTAAAGAAAAGAAAGAAAGATAAAGATTATTGTGTCATGCAGAGCCAAAAAAATTATAATGTGCCCGGCATTGGTGGTTTGTAATACTGTTAGAATTGAACACAGTTTTACTGATTGCATAATATTAATGGTATAAGAAAGCATGGAAGACGAAGAATAGTATTTTATGCAACTGCTATATAATGAGAGGCCTTAAAACACGAGTGTGGTTTTATGAAACGAGCGTCAGCGAGTTTCATAATAGGATCACACGAGTGTTTTAAGGCCTAATTATATACAGTTGCATACATTACTTTATCTACACACATATCATAACTGCAAAAAATCATAACAGCAAAAAAACCTAAAAAGAATGACAACTAATGGCGGCCATGTATATTAAAAAAGTACTCTGTGATTCGATCTATCCGTCAGGACGAACAATTTTTTTAAACCATAGACGAACGAATGAAGTTGCTATTTTCATGTCACTCGAGATCAAATGTCGTGCGTTTAAATTAAAAAATCATACTGAGTTGACGTTTCGTATCGATAACTGTTTTAATATCTGTGGATACTAGAATAGAGACCAACTTGAATTTTGACAGCTGTTCCAAATTTAAATTCATAACGTCACGCGCAGTCACGAGATATCGGTAATGTGATGACCAATAAAGAACAAATTTACCTACTACCACAGACAAGAAAATTCTTATAATAACATTAGTTGTAATAATGCTGGTCATTTCCTAGAGTTTTTGAACGCGTTATTTAGCCTTTATGATATGTGTGTAGATAAACGAACAAACGCAATTTTTATTATATTATTTTATAAACAATTTGTATGAAACATCGTCCTTGGTTGGATGTCCTTTACGTGCCGTCTGCCAAGTGCGTTTGCTTGTACGCCAGGACAATGTGTCGTTAAACCGAAGTTATGAGACGGGGCCGTTTTATGTGACATAGACAAGGTAGAGTTGCTGTCAGAACAAGGTCACGTTATACCTTAAAGGAGGTTAATTAAGGTCAGTGTGGTAGGCATGATTAACATGGAGATGAGTTAGGGTTGAAAATATGTCAACGTTAATACGTTTTTTTTTCTATTTTTTAAGGCACGTTAACAAGGTTTTGTTTATTACATAACTAAAGTCTGAACGGCCATAGACAACAAGTTAGTGTGTACATACAAACAAAAAAAAAGCCTAACTACCCCATTGAGCTCACTGTTACTGAAGTAAGAAGAAGCGAGTGCAATATCCGCCAATAAACCACGTGGTGTCACACGTCAGCACTTAATGTATTTAAGCACTTTATATATGTTTTACATTTTGGATTAACTTCAAATATCCAGCCGAAAATTCAAACAGAATTTCCGCTGTTATAAATTAAAAGGAACTCTGCAAAGTCAAAGTCTGGGGGTTTTCAGCTGTGTCCCCTGTGCACTTTAAAACAAGGTGTTTCATGTCCAAATAAAATATCCGCTTTGACCGCAGCCTTATATACACACACACACACACAAAGCCGTGGTAGACGCTAAGAGGTTGTGCACACACGGTCGACTCCATGACATACTGGCACACATTAATATTAGTCGCGACATCCCATCTTGGGTACAAGACTTTATTTTACGCTTGAAATTGCGATGTTCACGAGTAGAAAATATAAGGCAATTTTATTCATGCTGATACGAGATATTTTAATTTTATTGGTGTTTTATTGTGACGGAATTAGTTTTTTTTTACGGAAGGTAGGGATTACTGATTAGACAAGAGTGGCTGAAAAGGAAAAGCCTTTGCCCGCTTGCACATTAGATGTGTTGTGATCGTGCGGTGACTGTTTCGAGAGATTCGATTCTCGGCGGGAATTATTATATCGATATCCAGCAAATTGGTTACAGTGGTATTTTTGGAGTTAAAGTGGTGTACCTTGCTTTAATAAAGTCGACCGCAAGAAATGTGGAAAACGAAATATGAAAATGTTTACTATTTCACAAACGAAAAATGGAAAAACGCTATAATATCGAACTAGGCGAAGCTAACCGATTCGTCATTAAGTCAGCTTATTATGACCGGGATTCGAAATCATTTTGGTGGAACCAGCATCCAAGAAACGTTGAAATCTCTAGCATTAGCATTAAAATGCCGCAATTCAACATCATTAAATTTATTAATTATCAATAACAGAAGAAATGGCTGTATAGGCATATCTCCTTTTGCCTTTTCCGAAGAGTATAAACTGAAAAAAACAAGCAATCGTGATGGGAAATAAGGAGTTGCTGTGTGAAAGAAAAGGGAGTATTTTCTCTTTATAAGTAGGTACGTTCTGTATCTGATATTATTACTTATCATGACAAAATGTGGTAAATAAAACATTGAAATATATTTTCAGGATAGTGTCTATGTTTTTAGTTTTTAATCATTTGTAAGTATTTTTTTTTATATCCAATCTATCCCTAACACGGGAAAGGCAAAGGAGATTGTCAGAGTCATATAAAATACATCGCTGACCACAGATAACGGTTTCCTCCACTTTACTTTTTAAAGTTACGAATTGTGACGAAACTAGACGAGCATTTTCCCGCCTTTTGGCCAAATTCAAAGCGAGTCAAGTCCGTTCGAACAAAAAATGATCATTCACAAAAAGTCGGGCCAACCTGTTGCGCGAAACAAACTTCCCGTGGAGCCAACTGGAGCTAATGAACCTCTTCTAATAGACATTACTCGGTTGTTTTAAAAAGTTTTGGGGCAGACAATTGAAGTTCCGTCTCATTTTTATTCAATTGCGTGTTTGGATTTCACAGATGATAGAACGCAAGCTTTCTGATCTCGAAGCCAATTAAATTGTGTTAAATTAATCTATATCTAATATTTATGATATTTATTATTTTACATTTATGTACTAAAAAAATTTTAAAAAACTTGCTTTCTGACGAGCTTGTCTTTGTGTATTTTGATTTTGACCTAACCCGACTGAAAAACTTACATATACCTGCAAATACACACACACACACACACAAATTATACAATGCATGAATACGCTTAAAGAACTACATACAAGGGAAGAGGCGACCACTTTTGTCCGACCGCAGCGGGCTAGGATGAACGAATGAGAGAAATTTGAACGTTGTTGACTAGTAAATAGATTTCACATTCGATTTGGTTTAAACATTGACGCGCGGCGGCCGCACATAAATTTTCGTCTCTTCGAAACGCTCCTTACAGATTAACCCCCTTATTCATAAACGCTTCGTAACCGTTTGTTAGTTAACATGTTTTATGCCTTTATCTGTCATTGTGACGTTTACCCTCAAATGAAAGGGACAAAACATCTATTAGCTTAAAAAGATTGTTAACTTTTTATGAATACGGTGGGAAGTCTCTTCTCTTTTGAGAAAACCTGGCGCCATCAATTCTCGTCAATACATTGAGTGTAAAATACGATCCCCCGAACAATTAAACTGAAGTGAGCATGTAAACCTTGTCCACGTGTTAAAAGCGTTCCCAAACTTCACCTCAACTATTTAACCGCGACCAAGTTTCAGTTAAACCATAAAAACGGTTGTAAACGCGTTGCGGATTGCGTATGTTCCACCAAAACGGTCATAATTCGACCCACGTTAGTTGAGGCGGCGGGGAAATTGTTTAAACTCGTAAACATGGTTAGAATGTATTTTGTACGTTTGTTTAATTCCCGAGTCGCCTCCTAGTTCGCAATTAACCGCGCTTAAACGTTATAGAGACATTAGAATGAACGTAAACGTGCACTTGCGCGTACACGTTTAGTAATTGCTCTGTGATTTGTGTAATGATAACGTGCAAAGACGTTCTAGACTAACGCTGTTACGGGTTTGCGTTTGTCGCGCTGCGGTTTCATAGTGAATTCATTTTAAATCTACACTAGTCTAGACTAATCTACACTAATATAATAAGGAGGTAAACTTTGTTTGTTTGTTTGTTAGTTTGATTGTATGTAGGGGGTAATCTCTGAAACTACTGAACCGATTTCAAAAATTCTTTCACAGATAAAAAACTACGCTATTCCTGACGGACATAGGATACTAATTTTACGTTAACGAAGTCGCGCGCGTCCGCTAGTTTTAAATAATTAGTGTAAGTTAAGATACGGGATTAGTTTTTTTTTGTTTCTAGTGGTACCAAATAACGTCCCAAGGAACTAGAAGTTCTTCCAAAAAATCAAATAGACTCATGGTTGTTACTGAATTAAGCGAGATGGTTATTAATCACGTTTGTGACGATCGTCCTTTCCTCCATGCATCCTCAAATTAAAGTTCCGACCGAACGATTGCGGAACGAGCACGCATATTTCGCGCAGCTAGGTCCAAAGAGACGCAAGCCTAATAAAACCTTAGCTTCATTTTGAACCATAAACCAGCGGAGTTACTCAGCTTTTTGTATGGTTTCACGTTTAAAATTACAGCATTTTGGAGTTGGGTTAGCGATATGCGAGTTTCCGCAGCCTCCGCGCTCGCGTCCGTCGCGGCAGCGAACCGCACGAGACGCGGAACGCGAAAAATTCGCGAACAAAATACCGCGCTCGCGCATTCCGCTATTCGGAAGAGCGGAACGGGAAGCATTTGTACTTAGGTACACTGCTTTAATTAAACCAAAAAAATACTTATTTGAGTTTTAACGCATTTTTAAAAATTAACATTAGGGACCAATTTCATAGACGCGACAGGCGACAGGTGACAGTGACAATTCGCCGTACAGTACTGTGTCGACAAGTAACGCTACAGACTTACAGACTTAACATCATAGTTAGCAAGCCGAATACCGATACCGAATTGTAATTTAAATGATTCATGGCTTAGTCACTGGGTGTCTTGGAACACCAGAACTGCTACATAGTGGTTAGATTAGCGAGCAAGATGGTACTGATCCGGACAGACCTTGCACTAGGTGCTACTACCCGCAAATCAGCGTAACAGAAAAAAAAATACAATATGGATCTACAGGTAGCCCTCAGTGGCAGCAGCCTCAGCGGACGGCGAACGACTAACTCCTGAATTCCTCTTCGACCTGGGCTGCTGTCAGGAGGTTTCACAATGGCCAGTAACAAATATACAGGGTGTCTCATTTAAATCGGTCAGTTTGGGAAAGTCTAAAACTATAAGACATACGAAGATCTGTTCTTAGGAACCATGTCATAGATTTTAATAAGAAGGAAAATTGCTTGCATACATTAAATAAACCTGTACTCAGCTCGGGAATCGAATCCGGTTGTTTTGAAAAAAATAAACTTACACTATTTCTATTTAGATATCGATTGGTTAGGTCTTAAATTCATCATCATCATCATCTCAGACACAAGAAGTTCACTGTTGAACATAGGGCTCCTCCATGGATTTCCATAGTGACCGGTTGGAAGCAGCATGCAACCAGCGCCTTCCTGCCATGAGGTTATCGGACCATCTTGTGGCTGGTCGTTTTCTTAAATTAAAGTACGTGAAAACAATGCATTTTATTCATTTTAGACATCATGTTTCATAGACCCATTTACTGCTTAAGACTGATCGATTTAAATGAGACACCCTGTATACAAAGGAGGCCTACTTGACCTACACATATGCGTTGCCGGTTAGTGAAGTTTTTATCGCCTTCATATTACTATGTTTTCCCCGAACCCAATGTTAGTGTAGAGCCACACTAACAGCGGGCGGATGCTAATAGAGTGGGAAACGTTCCGCGTGACGTTTCATTTCATTTCCACTCCGATCGCTCGGTAAAATTGAATAAATTTGAATGTGGAACAACGGGCGCGGGGCGCGGCAGGGTCGGTTGCCACTGACAGCTGTTTCACTAAGCTACAAGTTACAGTTTTACAAGTCTAAACCGGCAACATTGGTCAATAATGACCAATAGCAATGGGCATAATGACCAATGTTGCCGGTTTAGACTTGTAAAACTGTAACTTGTACCTTCGTGAAATGGGCCACTGCTGGCTACTATCGCCTAGAAGTCTCTGGTAAAAAGTCTGTGGGGTAATTTTCGTCACAGCAGAAATAAACTTAATGTCTTGGAATAATTAACATCAATTAACCTAGTGTTACATTAAGCAAAGTTGTACTATGGGAGAACGGATATATACATACTTAATTAATTAAATAAAAACCACGACTAAGGCAAATAAATTATATTTATTTTTGAACTATTTACTCTACTGCACTACCTCTAGATTAGCATTTAGGGTTACCTAGCATTAGGCTATCCGGTCGTCTATGACTAGAAATATTCGAGAAAATATGTCAAAAAGATCTGTCTAAATCTCAGCTTAAAAAAAGCTTAGAATTTTATGCATATCTTAAATGTGACAAGGATCTTGATGAATTCAAAAATTATGTTAAAAACCAACAGCACTCACTTGATAAAAAGTCTAAAAAATTTAATTATCGGTTTTTTTTTAAATAAACTCAATAATTATTCCAAGCATACTTTAAACCGCTATAAATGGAGTCCCACGCCAGACTCAGGACAAACGTCACAGGAGCACCGACTACTCGCAGCAGTTCAGTTCAATTCGACTTCTGCCGCATTGTAATAGCGTGCTTTTCCCATTGGCTCTCTATTTTCGTGCATTTAGAATAAAATACGGTTATTTCTTCTGGCAAGTGCAATGGATTGAACCGTTTGATCATGTCCAATAGATTTGTAACTTCAGTCCTTAGAGCACTAGCGTTATAGCAGATTCCAAAATTTATTTAAATTTGAAGGAAGATACAGAATGTTAAAACGTTATAAAATCAACGAGGCATGGCCACACTATTATCAAAGTTGCGTCCGGGGCACAATTTCATAAACCCGACAGGCGACAGGTGACACTGACAATTCGATACACATTGCTTGTCCACTATGATGTTAAGTCTGTTAGTCCGTAGAATTACTTGTCGACACGGTAATGTACGGCGAATTGTAATTGTCACCTGTCGCGCTTATGAAATCGGACCCGGATCGCTACCATCAACTTGCTCGCTAATCCTGCCGCTATGCAGCAGTACTTGCACTGTTGCGTGCCGGCGTGGAGAGCAAGACAGCCGGCGCAATTACAGGCACAAGAGGTATTCCATCTTAGCCCTCTGGGTTGGCAATGAATCTGCAATCTCCTCGGTGTTGCTGGTGTCTATGGACAGTGGTGAACACTTACCATCAGGGGACCCACTTGCTTGTTTGCCTTTCTATTTAATATAAAAAACTGCAGTAGAAATAATTCGGCAAGTGTTATTTGTAGTGTGTCTTTTACTATGCCTACATATTTAATAGCTTGTCTTGCATAGTCGGCGAAACTCGATACTATCATCACAAGCGTCTATAGAAGTGGCTAAAATAGCTTCTCATCAGGCAGACCGCAAAGATTGTCATCGGCTTTGTAAAAAAAAAAGTAAAAATACGTCACGTGACAGCACAATGTAGGCGTTTACATTACTTCAGACCATATATATTTCTTATCAGGATCGCGGGAATCGACTCGCTAAAATCGTTACCTGTGCAAAAAAAAGACGCTACATTTTATTTCATTGTTGTTCTTTGACGCGTGAAGATAAAAAATATAATAAGAAAACGCGACAGTCAAATGCCGAAAGGGGGAGTTTGGGTGCTATGGGGGGGACACATTTGGGGAAATTAAGAAACGAAACATTTCGTGTAACATGATAATATTTGTGCAATCCCGCGTCATATTGTAGACATGGGTTAAATAACAAATGAAGACGTTCGGTTTTTGGGGTTTCGTACCAAAAGGGTGCAAAAGGGACGGGATTACTAAGCCTACTTATGTGCCATCCGTCCGTCCATCCGAAACTAAGGGAAAGGGAGGGAGGGAATTTTCACCAAATATGTATTTTTATGGCAAATATTCTAACCAACAGCAAAAAACAAAAGGAATTAGGTCTCGGTACAAAATGAAGGTAAAGTGAAAAATATTTGAAGTCTTGACATGTCAAGTTTTCGACACAAGAGCCGTTTTAGCTTGATTTATGTCAAATGTTTTCTCACCATTGGTATATAGGTTTTTAAACAGTTTTTTGTTTTAACAGTATCCTAATAAAAAAAAAGCGTATGAAACTAGTCATAGTACAAGCTGTATGAAAGTGTGATCTCGAACTAAATGAAAGTAAACACTTTTAACAAACTGGAACAAATTACCTTGCTACTCCGCGAAACCAATTTAATTAATTAATTTGTTCCAGTTTGTTGATATGGACCTCCGCAAAGTAACGCCTGAATCTATTAATTATGTAAACAATTTTTTTTATTAATATCTTGTACGGAGCTCTAGTTCGCGAGTCCGACTCGAACTTGACAGTTACTTTATTTCAGTCGAAATGGAGTTAGAATATTGTCACGGCACAATATTGAGTTACAAAAATTGCGTTCTCCGCTAATGAGAACACTAATTAGTAATTATTAACGGATTTGTATGATGTTTCCGTTCATTACGTAGCTGGTTATGTAACAATATTCTACATTGAATATATTTTTCAATGGCTGTCTATTATAGCCGTGAAGCGTTAAGAGGCCTATGTGAACTACGTGTAAAAAAAACCTTTCATTTACGTTAGAATGCTCCATGCGCCTCTTTAGAGAATCTCGATATATCTGGGCCATAATATCTTGTTCTTCAGTCCCGTGCTATCTAGTGCTGTTCTTAGGCCTCTTGCAATGCTCACCATATGTATATTTTGCGGGTGGAAGAACCTTGTGCAAGGTCCGTCCGGATCACTACCACCATCTTGCTCGCTAATCCTGCTTCTAAGCAGCAGTGCTTGCACTGTTGTGTTCCGACGTGGAGAGCAAGACAGCTACTGGCACAAGACGTATTCCATCTTAGCGTTCTCGTTTGGTAACGCATCTGCAATTTCTTTGGTGTTGTGAGTGTCTATAAGCGGTGATGATCCACCGATCGGATACCATCAGGTGAAATCAAAATCCTCGACCCAAAGCCTTCTCCATCCAGGTCTTCCCTGCGATCTCCACTAGGCCATCTAGCCACGGGTGCCTGTCTACATTCTAACAACCATTTCTGGGTCTCCGTTCTGGGTCATATATAACTCGTTTATTTTCAGATGAGAAAAATAACGGTCAATCATACACACATTGTTAAGTGAAATGAAGATAAAATTAAGAAATGTGTCAACTTCTGCATTTTAAACGTTATTCACAAGCGGAAATGAGTGTTATTAGATAAACATTTGTCAGTTTTTTTTATTTGACCGTTCTTTTTCTCATTTAAACAAACTGTACAGTTGCTGCGGCCAGTCTTACTCTACTGAGCCCATCAAGAGAAACATCCTTCAGATGAGTAAGTTTACGGGCAAACGCTTGTTTCCCCATGCTAAACTTGTCACGAAGTAACACATAGTTTCTTGCAGCAACTGGTTCAACTCATACGGCACAGTCAATAACTTTTATTAATGGAATGGCAACTACGTGGAATGACAGGAAATAGCAATTGCGCAGTGCAATTAAATATGCTGCTTCATGTCTCTGTCAAAGGCTTTCCAAGTTCAGTACATGAATATTTATGTACATAACATTACTTGTACTAAAAATGGTACCATCACATTGATTTTAATTCCTTATGACCTGTGACTATGGAACTGGGTCATACTCTATTGATAGTGATTTGGTTAAAAATGTGTTATAATGTTAGTTTGACAGCGTTTGATAGTTGGTACGTTCAAAAACTTAAAAGAAAATTGCGAAAGTGTTTATGACGCCTTACACAAAAACGGACGTATATGCTATCCATAAAAGCTTGAAAACGAAAGTACCGTATGTGACAGACATTGTTTCATTTTCCGTTTCCTATTTCAAGTTTTCTACAAAAATTAAACGCAACCAGCCAGCACCTTCTCTTTTGTCTAACGTAATACTATTTCAAAAATGGAACAGCTTTATTGCCAACGTATACAATTTCCACCTTCATGATTGGTCGAAAAGCAACTCCCGGAATCAGGGAACGGTTGCGAATGCGACGAGTGGTGATAATGAAATTTGTTGGAAATAAACACAATGGACGGCCGTTGGTCGGGATCGCGATAGCTGACTCCCTGCGATGCGGGGACATACCGCTTTGTAAAACAAGAAATGTCTCGCAACTCATTATTTTTAATGGTTTCTGAGAAAATATGCATTTTTCTAAGATATAAGAAGTGATCTAAATGGAAAAGTTAGTGAGGAGGAAGTTAGTGATTATTTTCGTGCGGTGGCAAGGGTTACAGAAGCTGATCCATTATAACGTTGATTTCGTAAGAAAAATTAAACAAGAGAGGGAATTTTGTTTAATAACATCAATATACTCTAAAAATTTAGGTAGTTAAGTAGTATTAGTCGATTTCTCTTTCGAAAATTTCGATCGCTCATATTTTCAGTGCAATCTTAGTATAATTAGTAAAACGTGTTTGCGCTAAAAACATTTTTTTTAATGAAATAAGAAAACAAACAAGCAAGTGGTTCACCCGATGGTACGTGGTCACAAGTTATTTCGAATTTATATTTAGGCATTGTACGAATTTATTTCATAAACGAGATAAAAGTCCCTTCGGAAAACACCCAACCGTCTAACTAAGTATCTTATTCTCACTAATTATTTCTTCTGTAATATAATTTCTCGCTTATCCAAGCTCCACAGCAGTGTGCCCCGTAATACGCGCAAGCAAAACGTGTGAGAAAATTAAACAGCTTTCCATTTCACTTGTCTTTATGTCGCTCCCGTTCTTCCGCGAGACGGCACGCGGTTCGCTATCCAGTTAAGTAAATGTTTACGTTTTCCGATGGAGCGTGGAGCATTTTGAATTTCGAATCGAGTTTGAGTTTGAATGAACGAAACGTTGCACTCAAAACAAATGAAGAAGGTCGATTTAGCCACCTTGATTGAATAAACTATAATGATAATGGCATTAATGACTGTAATATAATAGTAGTTTATCTACAGATATATCATAAATGCTCTATAATGCGTTCAGAAACCGTAGGCAATGACCAGCATTATAACAGCCAATATTATTATGAGAATTTTTCTAATTTGTTTCTATATTTGTTTATATTCATTTTTTATTACAATATTTTAATGTGTACAGTCTATAGATATTTAATAGGTACCTAGCACTAGTAGATAGTAGCAATGCAGGTCATTGCCTTATGGCTTCTGAACCCATCATAGAGTACTTATGATATGTGTGTAGATAAAGTAATGTATGCAACTGTACATAATTAGGTCTTAAAACACTCGTGTGATCCTATTATGAAACTCGCTGACGCTCGTTTCATAAAAGCACACTCGTGGTTTAAGACCCCTCATTATGCAACAGTTGCATAATAGTATTTTATGCAACTGCTATATAATGAGAGGCCTTAAAACACGAGTGTGGTTTTATGAAACGAGCGTTAGCGAGTTTCATAATAGGATCACACGAGTGTTTTAAGGCCTAATTATATACAGTTGCATACATTACTTTATCTACACACATATCATAACAGCAAAAAACCGTAACAGCAAAAAACCAAAAACGATGATAACTAATGGCGGCCATGTATATTAAAAAGGTACTCTGTGATTCGATCTATCCGTCAAGACGAACGTTTTTTTTAAACCATAGACGAAGGAATGAAGTCCCTATTCTTATGTCACTAGAGATCAAATGTCGTGCGTTTAAATTAAAAAAACATACTGAGTTGACGTTTCGTATCGATAACTGTTTTAATATCTGTGGATACTAGAATAGAGACCAACTTGAATTTTGACAGCTGTTCCAAATTTAAATTCATAACGTCACGAGCAGTCGCGAGATATCGGTAATGTGATGACCAATAAAGAACAGATTTACCTACTACCACAGACAAGAAAATTCTTATAATAACATTGGTTGTAATAATGCTGGTCATTTCCTAGGGTTTTTGAACGCGTTATTTAGCCTTTATGATATGTGTGTAGATAAAATACTATTATGCAACTGCTATATAATGAGGGGCCTTAAAAAACGAGTGTGGTTTTTGTTTGCTTAAGTTTGACGTTTGTATTTTTTGGCATCTCAATAAAAGCGCAAAAAGTAGTAACAATACGTTTATTGTATAAAGACATTAGGGCCCCCCCACCCCTTACATTGTAAGTGTCGTAGTTTTTATTATTTTTTTAAATATCCGCCACAACAAGATATTCTGTAAAAGTTTATAATAATTATCATCCATTACGATTAGATGTGATTAAAAGGGGTAATAGAAATAAACTAGAGTCCGACCGAAACTGGTTTTCCGGCCGAAACCGAAACCGAATATTCGGCCGTGGCTTCAGTTTCGGCCGAAACCGAAAGCGAAACTCACGTTGTCAAGTATAAAATTCCTTAAAATACTGAAATTCGGTGCATTTTACCCATTATTCAATTAAGTTGTGTTGTTACAGAGCTATCCGAACGACGCACGACAATTCCCGAACAGGGCCGCCAGCGTCCGCCAAAGCGTTGCCGCGAGAAACGAAGTTAGGCGAGCGTGCACGACAACTTCCGAAATCAGTTTCGGTTTCGACAAAAGTTTCGGCCAATTTTGGACAAAACCGAAACTGCCGCCGAAACTTGATTTTTGGTCGAAACTCGGCCGAAACCGAAACTGAAACCGAACTTTCGGTCGGACTCTGAAATAAACGTACGAGTGTAATATATTCGCGTAATAGGTACTTCCTTGTGGCTGCACAACTTTTTATCACGCAAAAGTACTCGCATTTTTGCCGTACAGTAGGGGAAATATATTCACGTACCACCTTAGAACCCTATCGCAATGACGCGACGCGTTAAACGCCAGACTATGTCATACAAATGTCATGCGTATGTCTCTTCGACTAGGTTCTACGGTGGTACGTGTTTCAATTTCCTTGACTGTAGTTATGGTGATACGCGCATGATAAAGGAAGCCGAACCTTAAAGTAAGCTAACATAGATTGGAGCCACAGCCAGAAATTGCAAGCAATTAAAACGCATAAACTCAGCAATGGCCTTCTCTAATTGGTCGATTTTTTTTATACCACATAGGAAGGCGAACAAGCAAGTGGGTCACCTGATGGTAAGAGATCACTACCGCCTATAGACATTCGGAACACCAATTATGTTGCTGATGCGTTACCAACCCAGAGAGCTAAGTTGGAATACCTCTAGTGCCAATAATTTTTGCGTTTTTGAGTTTTTATCGCTCGCAACTTCTGACTGTGAATCCAATCTTACTGGTCCGTCTATCACCCGTTTTAAAGGTTGGACAGGCGCAAGGACTAACGTAGGTTTAATAACAGGGGCGTTGGCATCCTTGAAATAGGTACGGAACCCTAAAAAAGACTTTCCAACAGGAAAATAAAGTTCCTATTCACTTTCAAACGACATCTCTGTATGCATTGGGCTCGATTTGAGATGCAGCGCTTACGTCTGTGTCACAATGAGTGCCCGAACGCGCTTTTGTTATTTGCACGAGTTGCACGGAAATTCTTTGAATGGATGGTATTCTTACGAGAAATACACGGCAATTTCACGTAGGTAAACTAAAGAATAAGACTAACGCAACAATCAGAACTATCAACCATTAAGCAGGTCCCATTTTTTTAATACAACATAGAAAGGCAAAAAGCAATTGGGTTTCCTGACGGTAAGTGATCAACACCGTGTACAAACAGCTGCCACACCAAGGCGATGCGTTGCCAACCCAGAGGGCTAAGATGGAATACCTAACGTGACCATACGTCCCGGTTTGGGCGGGACATTCCCGGTTTCAGGCAGTCTGTCCCGGTGTCCCCAGCGAAGCCAACATCTCGGTTTTGCAAGCTGACCCTAAGATAGTTTAAAATTTATTTTTTGACACGCCACTACTGGGGCTTAGTAAGTCATGCCAACGTAACTATTTTGTGTTATTCCATCTTCTATAATAAAGTAAAGTAAAACACAAAAAAAAAAATTATTATATATTTCCGCAGATATGTGTCCCGGTCTGACAAAATAAGTAAATAGTCACGTTAGGAATACCCCGTTACATACAGACCTCATACAAACGGACCTTAAAATTCAATGTTTTAAAATAACTTGAACTTATTTTCTAGTTTTTTATCACCCTCCTGAAATCACTAGGATCTACAAAAGGCTTAATTATAAAAAAAAGTAATAAATGAAGTGTTTACGAACCACGCTAGCATCAGCGCAGCGTACGCAAAAACTTAATTATTTTTCTGTTTTGTGACAAATGAAACGACTGCAGTGGAACAATGAGGCATGTCTTAATTAAGCCAGTTGGTATTCACGGTGCAACGCCCGTCGCTTGTTTTTTTAAAATTATTTATGCCATTCATAAATGGCGGGAAAGTTCTGTTTTTAAATAATTTTCGATTCGGCTCTGATCTCTGATGGCCGGCCGTGGTGTTGCGCATGGAATCGCGATTTTTATATTTGTCCTTTTCATTTGTATAATGGGTCGTGTGAGAGTAAATGAAATGAAACGTATACGGTTGTTAAGCCTTTAATTTGAACCGGCAGCCATTTTATCTGTAAGTTTCTTGTTGCATGGAGTTTTGCTGTAGGAACGTTATGAATGATTACGATTTTTTAAATATAAATCCTTGAATACTAGTCGTTTCAAGCGTTTAAATAATAAATAATTTGGTTAATTTACGTCATGAAAATTATTACACACTAAAGTAAAACTCAATACAAACAAATAGTAAATAAATAAAGCTTTAGTAAGTTTTTAGGGCCTAAGAATAATTAGCGGTTCTATCACCTATGACTTTACTTTAAATTGCATTTTTTTTGTTGTGTGTGATGTGCAATAAAGCAAGAAATATATGTGGGAATGCTAGCAACATTGAATGAACGACTAACGTAAGCGAGCTAATGACTGGAAGAGATCTTTGTGAATGAACGTGTATGCCGGAGTGACTGGGAGTGCGTTAGACGATCGGATAGCTGCCACTTGTGTTCTTTGTATTTTCCCGTGTTTTTTTTTAATTTTATTAAATTCTTTTAATTTTTAAATTGAAAGTTTTCCTCCACACGATCCCAAATATATTTATATAGGGGTTCATCCTTTCGCTAAAAGGAACAAAAAGCTAAAACGCTCCAAATCTCGTGTCCGACAAAATCGGTACGTCAGCTGGATTATCACCGAACACCTTATTTCCTATGAGCTCAAGCGCTGAAAGGTGCACCGGTGTAATGCAGCTCCCTGGGGCACGATACGTTCCGAGTACTTCCGAGCGGCGGCGGAAAACGCCAAGGAAATCCGAGGAGAGCCGAACACACGTTGAATTATTAACTCTGGGGATTCTCAGGTTGTAATTGCTCGGCGTTTTAAAAGATAAAAGTTATGGTTAATATTGCAAGACCAGAGTTGAGAAGTCGTTGTATAAATATGATGCAAAGCGACGCTAAGGATTTAGAGTAGCTTTAAGATTGAGGTGAAAAAAATGTGGGTAGATTTGAGACATACACAATCCTTTTTAATAATGGCCTCTGCAAAGGAACGCCAGTATTCCAAGCACCCTAGCATTTATCCTATGGAGCGTCCATAAAGGCTAAGGTTTGACATGTAATATAATTATATTTTTAATACCAATAAATTGTCTAAATCTAAAACATCATCCCTTTACATACACTGAAAAATAGTTTTGTTACAAGTAACCAAAGTTTTGTTTACATATTACACAAAAAAAGTGACTACCGAACCATTTATAAAAAAATCATCAAATGTTTATCAGTAGCAAATAGTTTTGCTAATTAAAACGAACTTTGATTACCATTAACCAAAATCACGAGTAGGTAACCTAACTAGCGTTGCTGAACTATTGATAGTTTGACTATCGATAGCTGACCACGAAAAATAGTCACAATATCGATAGTATTGGTGCCTATCGATAGTATTGGGCTTTAATGACTATCGATAATATCGATATTATATAAACTATCGATAGTCGATAGTATTGGTTAAAAACTGTCAATACTATTGATAGTACCGATACTATCGATATTGTAACTATTTTTCTAGGTCACGAATGTCTCGATACTATCAACAATACTATCGATAGTTCGATATATTGCCGCAACCCTAAGAAAAACTAGTTCGGTTGTCCCTTTTTTTCAGTGTACTGGTTACAAAGGGATGTATGCTACCGGCCTCTGAATCTATTAATTAGTCACAAATAGCGACAAGGAGAGTTGCTGCCTCTTGCGCTAGCCGTTCGCTTAAAGTAAGGAATATCAAATACCATCCATTTCGCGATTAATTTTAAACATTAACGTCTTCGAAGTTGAAGCGGATGTAAGACTAGACAGCGGGCTTCACTCACTCCCTTCATTAAAACTTGCTTCACTTAATAAAGTCGAAATTAACGTATTGTGTAAATTTTGAAAGTAGCGTTTTATTTAATTAATTTTATGTGTAAATAATAGCCTATGAAAAAACGCTAACGTGATTGAAGCTTGTCTAATACTAGTTAGGGACATGGCGATTACCTGTCAATCTAACCGTCGCTCTACACATTCCTGCACAGCTGTGGGGGTGTTTTATAATAAATTAACAGGTCAAATGTACCCTCAGACCTTTGGGCCTCTGAATATTTCATGGGGGCCCTCCTTGGGCGCCGAGACTGATACCCTTGCGTTGCGTATCAAATTTGCCTATTGAATTATACTCCCTTTGTGCTATAATGCTCCTTACCTCGTGTATAATTTGATTGTGCGTATTGGTCAAGTTTTGGCCTTCTTAAGAGTAGTGTGAACCCAGCGCTCGCCAAACAAACGGCGATAACGTTTTCCACCCTCTAAACCTTAACCAATTTTTTTGTATGTTGTCAGTATGCCCTAGAACTAGGTTTGTATGTTTTGAAATTTTAAATATTCTTAATAGTTTCAAAATTATTGAAGAATTTTGTTTTTATGAAACTCCTAAAATGCAAATATTTTCAAATCTATGAAAAAGTCAATGAGCCAAACTCAGGGGGCCATATAGGTCCACTGGGTGGTCTATACAGCTATGATCCTGTATTGGGACACTAATGATACTTATGCCATGCCCATTGAGCCACGGGGCCATGTTTCACCGAATATCGCAGTAACTGCACCGGCAATCGGAGGTCGCTAGCATCGTTTGCACGCACAGAGCTAACGTGTATTTGCGATGCTAGGGTTGCAGCTATCATAATAATTAATAGATTCCTGCGTTAACTTTGCGGAAGTGCTTGCATTAAAAATAATATATACGTCGCACAGGTGTAGCTGTTTTGCAGGTGCATAGCACTAGTTTCTCGGAGTAGCAAGGTAACTTGTTCCAGTTTGTTCATAATAATAAGTTTATTTTGATAGAATTTAATCAAAGTTTTGATTAACCCCCGACTAACTAAAAGTTAATTATCTTGACCAATTGCTAGCCCATTTTCCATCGAACATGGCCAAAAACTACCGCAATCAAACCTGCTTTCATTTAAAAATAAGCCTCACCATCACTACTTTTGAATTATCATAATTATTACTAAAATTGAAATAGGCAAACGTTGCGAAAACGCTCCATTGCGCTTCACAGCGCCAGTGACGTCACTAGCGTGATAATGTATGTTGCCAACACGAAATTACGTTTTTTTTGATACTTTAACGTAATATCTTGATTCAAATTACCATATTTTTATCGTTACGAGTATCACTTCCAAAATGGCAGTTTTTTTGGCTAATTCTTTGGGCATAAATATATTTTAATGGTTATCTACAGCAATTTTATGATTCTAAGCCATTCGGTTTGTAAGTGAAATACGAGTATCTACTGTATTGTGATAAAGCCATTGGACAAAAGCACTGAAACCGAAGCCTTTCCCGGCAGTAAACACCAAAATCAATGGCTCAAACAGTCTCCACAGCATAAATCCCAGTTAAAACGATTCTCGGACGTTTAAAAAATTTACTAATCACAAGTGACAACCCTGACCTCGGCAGTATCGTTTAACTGGAGGTGCGAACTCGGCATAACAGCTGCATTGTTATCGCTCCTATGTGACAGACACACATACAAGCATACCTACTAACATTCTGCTAATTTTATGCACACACACACACACAAGCAGGTGTACGAATATTTGCATATGTGTTATACTTTCTTATGACGCGAAGAGAATACGGGCGCATGTGTGAGTTCTGCTATGACATTGAGTCGCTAACACGGATTGTTCATGATTTAACATAGATGTTTGTTATAATGTTTATGAATACTCATGGTTATGTTAAGTTTCAAGGCACGCGTTTTTTCTTTACTTTGTTTTTGACGGCGTTATTACTTGCTAGCGACCCACGCCGACAAAAGAGCCTTTTAAAACCGTATTAGGGCATTTCTCTCATTTCGTGCAAATCATCCTACTTCGAGAGAAAAAAAACATTATTTCTTAATTTAATGCCAATATCAAGCTACATTAAAAAAAAAACATCTAAATATAATTTACACGTAATTAGACTCAAATTTGGCACAGTTTTTTTTAAAGAGCATGGTAATGACAATAATGGAGAATGGAATCTGATAATGACATTAACTATGAAAGTAAAGAAAATGATGCAGATACTGAAGAATTAAATAAGAAAAAGCTATGTACGTTTAGATTTTTATACAGAAGATACATCAAAGTTCCATTGATTAAAGATAGATACATAAATCTAGTTATTTCAAGTATTACTTCAATTTTTTAGTTATATATACCAAAGCTTACTATAATTTTATAATCATTACCGTTTCTCGAATGGTTGATGGTGAATAATGGTAATGAGAGAAATGGTAATGATATTTTTCACTGTTTTTGGATTTACTCTTTCAATCATTGCAATACATGGCATATTACCTTTAAGAAACTATTCAAACACAACAATCCGTTGCGTGGTTTAGAAGGAGTAAGCGGCCGAAGATCAGAGGGCAGACAGAGCCGGATAGCGCCTTTGTTTTATAATTTTTTTAAAATACAACAAGGCAAGTGATGAAGGAGATTGCAGATGCGTTGCCAACCCAGTGCCACTCTTGCGCCAGTAATTGAATTAGCTGCACTATGCAAAGAAGATACAATATTTGAAAGCCCCTACTCAAGCAGGGCCCTAATCCTAATGCCCCCGAAAAGTATCCTACTAATATTATGAACGCGAAAGTTTGTAAGTATGGATGGATGATTGTTACTCTTTCACGTAAAAACTACTGAATGGATTTGGATGAAATTTGGCACACACATAGTTTACAACCTGAATTAACATATAGGATACTTTTTATCAAGTAAAAATGCATAGCTCCCACGGGATAGCGATAAGTGAGTTATACGCCGCCGTGACGTCATGAGCAGCAAAGCAACTAATTCTCATTAATTTGTCCAGGAAATATTGCAGATTGCATGTTGGGTGCACGTTTGCTTGAGTCAATTAAACAAGTCTACGCGGACGAAGTCGCGGGCAAAAGTTAGTATAAAATATAATTTTGTTATAACGATGAATCTCAAAGCGAGCCATTCCAGTAAGCACCATTACCAAGAGTGTTCCGACTTAATTGAGACGAATAACGGAAATCGCGAGGCGAAAACTTCTGACAATTCCAGAGTTACAATTTATGCCCAATCATATTTAATTGAAGAATAACCTAATAGCATAATTTAGGAGGGAAAGTCGTCCCTCTAAAGAACTGTGAACTGTGGCAACTTTGCCGACCCGCGCTAACTTTGGCGTCTTTTTAATGGTTAGTATATTTAGGGCCAACGATTGAGATTTACCCCAAGGGACTATGTGCCTGGCTTGTAAAATGTAAATCAAAAAATGGCAGCATAAAAGTGCTCTCTTATCTTAACATATTTGATTCTTCTGAATGTGTGTTTGTCACCTGGTTTGTGAAACGGATGGACCGACTTGGATGAAATTTTGTGTGTATATTTCAATGGGTTCCTATTTTTGTGGGTATATTTGGATGGTTTGAAAATACATTTGGAGCCGGTAGGTGGCGCTGCCGTCGGTGCAGGTGCGGCTGCTTTTCCGGGCAGGAAGACGTCTACCGGGTCCGCTAGTAATATATATGTGTAAATTTAGACCCGGCAATTTACTAGCATTAAAAAAAATATCCCTCCTCCCCACTATTTTGCTTCGCGAACGCCATATTGAAATTTTATATAGCCATGTCACTCCTCCAATCAAGACGAATCTAATGAAAATAATGTTACCTTCTTTTATCTTTCGTGAGACGACATCATTTTATCGTGCTTACCTGTAAAAAAGAAATACAATACATTAATGATTTTTACAAGTGTATACAAAATACAGACATATTTAAAACAGTTTTACAATACTCCTATCTATGTATATATCCAATTAATGTATGAGTATACTCGAAGTCGTAATAAAATAATTTAGAGTTAAATAAATTAATTGACACCTTTCAAAAAATGGTGTCTATTCTGTAAAGAAGATATAAATATTTTTTTTTATAAAATAATAAGGCAAACAAGCAAGTGGGTCACCTGATGGTAAATGATCACCACCGTCTGTAAACACCCGCAACACCAAGAAGATTGCAGATGCGTTGCCAACGTAGAGGGTTAAATGGAATACCTCTTGTGCCAGTAACTGCACTGGCTGTCTTGCTCTCCACGCCGGAAAACAACAGTACAAGCACTGCTGCTTAGCGGCAGGATTAACGAGCAATATGGTGATGGTAGCTAGATAGCTACCATAAGATGGCGATGGTAGCTATCTAGCTACCATCACCATCTTGCTCGTTAATTCTGCAGCTAAGCAGCATTGCTTGCACTGTTGTTTTCCGGCGTGGAGAGTCCGTCCAGACGGACGGACCTTGCACAAGGTCCTGCCACTCGCACGAATATTCTACAACAGCGCCATACTAGGATCTAGGAACCGGTGACCTAAATCCTAAGCCTCCCAAATTCGTTAACGCCCAGGTAACGCACACATCTACGCGGGTTGACCGCAGTTGACGGATTACTGCATAACTGCACGCGCTGGTGTGTGTGCTGTTCAAATAACGTTAAGACCGGATATTGCGAAATGCCTAGGTCATTCTATACTATAGACGAGCCATGCTACTTCCTACCAGTGTTATAAATGTGAGAGAATGTTTAGATGTTTGTTACTCAACCACGCATTAACGGCTAGACGGATTTAGAATAAATTTGGTACACTGATAGATAATGTCCTGGAAACAGAATACTTTGATCTCGTAAATGTATAGAAAATTATATGACGCAGATGGAGCCATGGTAAAAGCTTTCATTTTTGTATTTAGTTATTTATAATCTAATTTAGGCGTTGAGGGTGTCTATAGGCGTTGGTGAACACTTACCATCAGGTGAACCACTTGCTTGTATGCCTTTCAATTTCATTAAAAAAAAATCGCGATGTCGAAAACGTATCTAACGTAACGTATCTTGCGACAAAATTTACAAAATAAGGGTTTACGGGGCGAAAAATTAATCAAGATGGGTCTCTTTTCTGGGAAAATGTGTTTCATTCGTGTTTTTTTACATTTGTGCTTTTTGAGGGCTTACTCATATAATATTTAATCGAATAACGTATTTATACCCTATTCCGTATCACATTAAAATCGTTCGAAAAAAACACACTTGATAAATATCCAACACTCGTAAAGTTCTATGGGACGGGCTGAAGTTCAGCCAAATATGCTTCAGGGGATCTATGGTTACGGTACTTTCAATATGGAATGGAGTATAGCTTAGATTACCAGTAGATATCTGGTGTGACAAACCGCGCCTCGCCGGTAACAATCATACCCATATCTTCGAGGTGTGACATTCTGACATTCCGGCAACAAGCAACACAAACATGCCCACCGTAATGAATAGGCAGTACTAGAGATGTGCCAACTCGGAAAAAACAGGACTCGTGTCGAGTTAAAATTCGCGTAACTCGAGTCAAACTTGAGTTCCATAACTCGAGTTTCCAGAACGATGCGTAAATGATTTGCAGTCAAGGGGGTGCTACAAAGGCTGGGCACTGGGCTGGTCACGGATGGCAGTTGAGGGGGGCATCACTAGTAAATATTATATTCTACTTTTCTACTCAAAATAAAATAGGGCCCAGTCGACTTTTCTCAGTAAAACTAAAATATACAAATAAGTATGTTCCAAAACATTTTGTAATGTAGAGTTTTGGTAATTGTTTATACATGAAATTAGTAAAATAAATCCCTACTTTCAAGACTTGTATTAGTAGAAATTCATATTTATTTTAATGTTTGTTTTTTAACGAGAGAGGTCAAGTGGGCCCTATTTTATTTTGAGTAGCGTATATATATATATATATATATTCTAAACCATTCATATTTCTTATTTTTATTTATTTCAAAACACAATGACAAAGTCAAAGTGCGTTTCTTCTAATGGCATAGAGACACAACACCTTCACCGTAAATCATGAAGATGAGAGGCTTCAGCCTAATTTAGTAAGTAGCTTAGGTATGACAAAACTCGAGTTGGAGAGTAATCAAATGAACTCAACTCAAAACGACTCGAGCTAAACGCAACTCGAGTCAATTCGATATAGTAACTCGTGTTGACCCATCACTAGGCAGTACAGTTAAGAACGCACTTAGTTCTGAATATTAGGAGATTGTTTAGTAGTCATTTGTCTTCGCGGTAATTTTACTGACGTGCGATTTGTTTAGGAAGCGCTTTGTTTTGACAGTTGACACTGTGCTAGTCTGCCATTGATAGAGTGGCGGTAGATACGCTTCTGCACGAGTAGCTACACGTTGAGTTTCTTGTCACAGTTAAATTATATATGACCAGAGAACGTATAGCCAGTACGTGTCGTGTTTTGGCTATTTTTACAAGGCCGCCCAACAAAGGGGTGTAGTATTTAGTTAGGTTCATAAATCAAAATATATGTTTTGTGTTCGCTCTTCGAAAAGCAAGTTTCATATTCAGCCTATAATTTTATTGTTTTAAACACTAGCTGGTTTAAAAAAAATTACGTCTGCAATCGCAAGGGTAAATTGATGATAAAATGCAGGTTGAATACTTCTCATGCTTTTGCCTTTCACTTCTCTTTTTTTAACCCGGATCATCAAACTTTAAACCTCTTTATTTGCACAGAGTAATACAGTCAAATGTTTGAAAATTATAATTTTGCCATAGAATCTAATTCAGGATCGTATTAATATTATTATCATCGAATTTGTAATACAATTAAAACAGCAATAGATCAATAAATGATCGCAACTTCAATTCGCAATCGCAAAATCGTCCACTTATTTTCTAAACCTCGTATCATACCGATTTGTGTAGTTGGATAACGAACATAGTGACCTTAAACATAAGGTTATTTTTGCAACTACACAACTCGGGTATATATGAGGTTTAGCAAGCAAGCCAACGAAATGACCCCCTGCTACCATTAACGGCTTCCCTTTTCATCAAGTTACTCTAGTACAGTCTCTAACCGCATAGCATAAGATACAAAATTACTTCGCCCGTCATTCGCATTCGGCAGTCAAAGGGTTAATAACGGTAATGTTTCCGCGATAGTTCTGAATCAGATCGAATTACCTGCACTCGGGTAATACTACCCTGAGCAGTCACAGGTTAGAAGGTAAAATTACCGATGCCCGACCGAAAATTCGGTTTCGGCGAGATGCGGCGCTATATTGGTTTCGGCAGAAAACGTGCCGAAACTAGGACTGCAATTAGGTTTGTGAGCTTCCGTGCGGCGTTCGGGATCGATCGGCGTAGTGGTGCGACGGTGGAAATTGTCAGTGTCACTGTCTACTTCCCTGCACACCAGCCTCCTTTACTACAAAACTTACAAGTAGTACTAAATTGATCTAATTGTAAAGTTTTTCATACAAAAATGTGTCAAAATATGTTAAATTGTAGCATTTCTATCTTTTGTGCTACAGGCCCCAGCACTTAATGTCCGCTGCCATGCGTTGTTCCTTGTTTCATTGTTTTACGTTGTGGTGTGCGTTCAAAATTTAGAGGTTAGAGTTAAAATGAACAAAAGCTTAAAAAGATACACTACAATTACCCTCGAAGTTTGTTTTGGTTTCGGCCGAAACTAAAACAGAAACCAAAATTTGGTTTCGTTTTCGGTTTCGGCTGTAACATTAGTTTCGGTCGGACACTACTAGCTATTGCCTATGCCTATGCCCAAAGCTATTATAGTAGTCGGATTTGATTTCATCAAGTACTTGTGCTGTTCATTGGGGTCATATTTGGTCAGTCAGTCGGTTCAGTAGTTCCAGAGATTACCCCCTACATACAAACAAACAAAGTTTACCTCTTTATTACATTAGTGTAATCGTACATTAGTATAGATTAGTGTAGACAACACGCATAGTGAAGGTACGACGAATAATTACTAACCGGGGAATTGTGTGAAAACCCGAAAAGCAATGGTCTCGCTTCGCGCTCACAATGGTAATTGTCAACCGAATCCTTGACATTCTTAGCTAAGAAACTATTGCCAAGCGTAGGTAGCTTAGGTAATCTTGGTGTCTTAAGAAATTTTATTACACGTCCAGACAATTATATATGACTTATACTTGATAGACCTACGATTTCTGTGGGATGACAGCTGTTTAACCTACAGCCAAGGGCGTCCCTAGGGAACCTAGCATGACCGGCCCAGGTTTTATTTATACCTCCCTGCGTCTCTGTTAATCTAGTGTCATATGAAAGGGACACACATTGAGATAAACTCGGATAAATTAAACTTGGCCGGTTATGTTAGAGCCATTAGAAGCCGTCCTGGCCCATGCGAGGGAGCACCTAAGAAAAATAAACGTTCGGTTTATCATATAAATTATGTTGAGTTCACATCAGCCTAACAAGATCTTAGGTACTGTAGGTAAGACCTCAGTTGCTGTAGTTAAGATATTAGTTGCTTTATTTAACATCTTGTTTGGATCATATGCATTATGCAGTCAGTCTTTGATAAACCAAACATTTATTCATCTCAGTGTGATGAAAAGAGCAGGGTGAAGCTGTCCCCTCCTGCTTCTCTCTGACAACTATAAGTATGTTTAAAACCTTAACAATAGGCCTTAGCCATAGTAGTAACACATAATAATATGGCTCCAGAAACTTTCCTAAATCGCGAAAATTTGAATGTGATAGCAGGTTATCGTAAACATTCCCACGATTTTGTAAACTTTCTATAACTTGTAAAAAGGTGGACTGTTAGAGAGTGTGTTAAGGCATTAAAACACAATAAAAAGATTCCTCAAATTCTCGTTGAATGTGCCAATAACTGAACAGGTGTATCCGCAATAGAATGGTTTGGCCTATATTTTGCTAATAAAAGCCCAATTGACGGGGACAAGTTGTTTACATCAGCGGCTACGAATCGAAGCGCTCAATCAAACGACCCAAAAATAAATCTTAGCCGCAGATTATTCACGGCTTATTTGCTATCAGTAATTGGCCATAAAACCCGCTGAACACCGACAATCAAATCTGAAACGCGTAAACATATAAAATTACAAGCACTTCCTGCTACGACCGTGGAAAGCGTAAAAACTTCATGAATGGCCGGGCGGCCGCGCGAAATGTTATTTTGACGTTTGCCAACTTTTTTTTGTCATCGCCTGCGTAGGTGTGGGTGTAAGTAATTTGGCCGTTTGCGGATGCGGCAGGTCAGCACGGATGCTTACTAATTGAGCCAATTTAACCAAGTGTCGGATGCAAAATAGGTTTACCGAGTGCCGCACCTATTCTAATCGGTGCGACTGAGAGCCTATCGGAGGCGGCTCCCGTTTCATTTACCATTCAGAGCGGATGAGTAATTGAAATGGAGTTTGCTCCGATGCTTTAGAGACGAATGTTGAGATTAGGTACAGAATTGTCGATGATCGTATTGTGCCTGATACGACTATTGAGACTATCTACCCGTGAACCCTTCCTACATAAATGAATTGTACTAGTATTGTTTTCAGGAAAAACATCTTTTGCATTGATATCACGTTCATATTATGTCACACTTCATTTCAGATATCTTTACGAAATATAATGTGTCTTTTACAAGTGGCAAATCTAAACAGTTACGAAATGGTAACAGCCGAGGTAACTCAGACTCACTCAATGAACTGAGTAACATAAGTCATCAATAACCTCACTTCAGCAAGTTCGCACTCAAAACCATTTCCGTTTCCTCAGCTCAGCGACCGGTGACAAACAATTGAAGACGAGTCTTCTCGCCTTCTGTATTCGAGAGTTCAATCTACTGAGCGAGTTAACTCGCCAACCGCAGCGAAAACGTTAGCAGCGGGATATTTTGCGGGCGCGGAAAACTCATTTGAGTCAGTTGTCACCTATTTGCGCATATCGGTAGAAAAACAAGTGTTTAGCCATAAGAGGCATGGGTTAGTAGCCAACTAGGTCTAGAATAGGGAAGAAAAGCATTATAGTCACAAAACGAGGCGACAATTACTTGTGCTAGCTGCGCAGAAATGAAAACAATAAATTCATATTTATTAAGGGTCCTACTGAAAATTAGGCGCTGCGGTTTACCACCGAATGTCACTGAGTGGAATTGGGACCCCATTTGGTGCCCAACTATTTGTCGTTTTCTGTATTATTATTTTAGTTAAACTAGCGGCAATATGATGGTCGGTTTGTCGTTTGTCCGCTCATGAAGTTTCGTTTAGATTACTTTAATTAAGCTGCTACTTACAATACCGTTTTTAACTCCAAAAAGTTATAGGATGCTACTCGCACTTGATTATATTTTTCGATAAAAAAACGACATATTTCACGTCACTATTGTGATGTGTCAAAACGGCCACCACAGCGTGCCATGCCTGTAATTTTTATTATCATAAATGTCCTTACCTACCGAACTGTATTTCACTATATTATGCGAATTTTGTATTCAAATGTGACAAATTTCTTTTTCTGTTACCACTTTGACGAGACGAACTTCCCAGACAGCAACGACCACAGAATACCAAAGACAATTACTTTTTTTTAACACAAATCGAAAGCTCCCACACGCGAGGTCGGTCCGGGCTCCGGACGCGGCGCGCGCGCAAGGAATTTTAAACAAACGGTAAGGATCAATAACCCGAAGCGATAGGCATCCGTGCCGAGTGGCGACGAATACCTCCGAGTGACATAAGGACACCGTTAGTTAAAGAAACTAATGGTGCACTTATAGTTTAAGTGTTAGCAAGTACCATAGAATGTTTAGGGCTAAGTACTTGACATATTCAAGTACTTATTGTATCGTTACGTCGAATAACACTTTCTAGAATATATCACTAACCAAACTTTAATTTCTACTGCAGTTTTTTTTAATAGGAAGGCAAACTAGCAAGTGGGTCACCCGATGGTAAGTGTACGCCACCGCCTATAGACACCTGCAACATCGAAGACATTGCAGATGTGTTGCCAACCCAGAGGGCTAAGATGGAATACCTCTTGTGCCAATAATTACACCGGCTGTCTTGCTCTCCACGCCGAACACAACAGTGCAAGCACTGCTGCTTTTAACGGCAGGATTATCGAGCAAGATGGTGGTAGCTTTCCGGACGGGCCTTGCACAAGGTTCTACCACCAACAAAGAAAGTGAAAGAAGTGAAAGAACGTTTACTATTTCGCGTTACAACTACGTTCGTTGACTTTGTATGTGTCACTTAATTGTTCAAAGTGACCACTAGTTGCCCTAAATTCGGGCCGTAGAGTGTCATAAGAATTATGAGTACTTTTTTAGGGTTCCGTACCTCAAAAGGAAAAACGGAAACCCCATAAGATCACTTTGTTGTCCGTCTGTCTGTCAAGACCATTTTTCTCAAGAACGCGAGGAAGTATTGAGTTGAAATTAAAATCAAATACTTAGGTCTGCGGTCTCTTAGAGCCGTGAAAAAATCTAACTTCTTAGTCAACGCAATCAAAAGATACGGCCGTTTATGTCGCATGATTCATACATTCGCGAGGTACTCAAAACCTATGGGGTACTTCCCGTTGACCTAGAACTATGAGATTTGGCAAGAAGCAAGGTCTTACAGCACAAATAAAACAATAAATCCGAAAACCGTTTTGTAGTTAATAAACATAAAAAAAAATGTTTTCGGTCTCGCTAAGCAAAAATGCGATACTAGATGTTCTTGATGACGGAACCCTCGGTGCGCGAGTCCGACTCGCACTTGGCCGGCTTTTTAAGAAACAACTTACTGGTACTTCAGTATCTGAACAATCAGTCTTCTACCAACTCGTATGCCAAAGAATGTTACTAGAGGGCTAGTGCAAATAGTCTCACAAAGTTGGTGACTTCCTTAAATAACTTTTTAACTCTTATTACAAGTTATTTGCATCGCATGCTTTAAAAATAGTTTTTAAATAAATTAAACTTCGAAACGGGACGGACCGCCGGCGACGCAGATTTACGTGCGAGCGTGTATTTTGCAAAATAAACTGAAATGGAGGCATATCTGTCTGGATTTGTAACGAAGCAATTATTGCTTTTCAGTTTAATGTACGTTTTATAATAAGTACAGTAAAATATTGCACACGTTTCAGTACCTTTCGGTAACTATAGAGACCACTGAAAAATACACACACACACGACATGATTTAAACTTGACACGTTTATATTGTGTCAAATTGACAGTTACACATGATAGGAAGTAATGGAGGTTTTTCCCGTTTCCTTGACTATGATTAAAGATTTTGCAGGTCGGGTTATCCACTTCCATCGGGCGTCAATTACATAAACGCGACAGGCGACAGGTGACAGCGACAACTCACCGTACATTACTGTGTCGACAAGTAACGCTACAGGACTTACAGACTTAACATCATAGTGGACAAGCATTGTATACCGAATACTCACTGTCACCTGTCGCCTGTCGCGTTTATGAAATTGGGCCCTGACCTCCATAATCCTAGGGACAGGGGAAGCAGACCCATAGAATCATGGTAACATATACACTGATATAAATATACAGCTTAATTCACAAAGGAAGAACTCATTTACCGTAAGTGCGTTGGTTATTTTGTAGTAGACTTAGGTAATGTATACATAGCATTAAAGAAACTCATTGGTACATTGCGACTGTTGGGGATCGAAATCAGTGTCTTGAGTGCACGAGTTTACCACAAACTTCTAAGCCACTAACTCGCAATACGAGTATCACTGAGACAAGTATATCCAAATAAATAGATAACATGAATCATCAAAAACAACATATTATGTATTTACATTAATGACGCAACTTTGAAAAGTCCACGTGCCCTTTAAAAAGTGTTTATACATGTACCAGGCGCTAAAAACAAACACTCGGTAATATAAGAATGAAATGACGCCATTACTCACACAATACCAACATTTTGTTTATAAATAAAACCGCATAGTTGTTATAAGAGGAGTGTGAAAGTATATAAATAGCTAACTAATAATAAATCACACAAAACCGTCGCCGGCTAGCGTAGCGTCGAATCGCCTTGGTGATCGACCGGTACTTAGTACTAAACTTTACTAGCCAACGTCTAATCCTTATTGACAAACAACCCAAAGTCTAAGTCTTTAGATTTTATAACAAACTAAGGTAGCTGTTGCCAGCTATTTACTCCGCGTAGTACTCTGTACTACTATTCTAATTTTATGCGTATTTTTTTTTTCCGTAGGTAAAAACTTTCTGTAAATTATTAGAAAACCTAAAAAGATGAATGCAATGAGTAAAGTCATTCTCAAGTTATGACGTGACCAAGGGAATCCAATTGCAATGCAACGTGCAATTGAAAATGACATTGTTTAGAAGTATCTACAAATTGGAACAAATTACCTTGTTAATCCGCGAAATCAAATCATTTTGTTGATATGAATTTCCGCAAGTAAAGCCTGAATCTATTAAACTAAAAGTCTGCAGTTTAGCTCAGCTCTATTTGCTACAGGACATATTTGATTTTGCTTTGGTGCAGGGGCTCCCCGCTCATTCACTGTAGGAATAGGATTATGATATATTTTCGTCATTCGTCATTCTAGAGCTGTAGCCGTTTCTCGGGGTACGCTTTAACCATGATCCCAGATCGGCAGGTCAGGTTATTACATTGGAGCGACTGCCGTTTTTCTGACCTCCGTAACCCCTGTTACAAGGAAACCGTACCGACAAGATCATGGTTACACATTCATTTACACGAATGTCCAGGTTCCCTCACGACGTTTTATCTCACCGTAAGAGGCTTGCTACTACAGTGCTTAGGTAATGTACAGCAGGGGAAATACATTCACGTACCACCTTAGAACCCTGTCGCAATGACGCGACGCTTTAAACGCCACTCAATGCCAAACAAATGTCATGCGTATGTCTCTTCGACTAGGTTCTACGGTGGTACGTGTTTGGATTTCCTTGACTGTACATAAGTCAGAAAAAACTCATTGGTACATAGCGACCGCTGGGGATGGAACTCGGTACCTCTCGGTCAAGAGCCCGCTACTCTAGTCTCTAGGCCACCAAAGCTCGTCTATATGATTTATCTTATTAATGAAAATACCCTCTCAATACTTTCGATATTGAATTCAGATTCCGTACGTGCGAGAGGTCCCGAAAGAGCTCCCGAATGCCCTGGCGGCCCGCTCCTGGAATGTGGGGAGATGTTCGGGAATCCGAACGCCCTCTCTTCATCTGGACTCCAAGGGTCCGGAACATAATTTGGGGTCAAAGCGACAGTTGGACATTTTGAAGTACAGACGATCAATCATCAATATAAAACGTAGTGTTTATATTTTCTTTGATCGATATCGCCCATTTAATTTCTCAAACTCAAGCCGAATTACGTAGTAGCAAAAACAATCTCTTGTTAAACAAACAGCGTTGGTTTTCTTACTTCACAATACCGTAGTCTAATCACAAACCGAATGGTTATCTAGAAGAGTAATATTTTTTATAAATAACCATTAAATTTAAATCTATGTTTAAAAAAGTAGATAAAAAACGATATTTTAGTAGTTATAGGAATAAAAAGTTAGAAATCCAGATTCAATCTTCATGCGCATCAAGATACAAAAAAAAGTTTTTTTTAATTATTAGAGTAGGTTAGAGTATTTAGTTACAAGCTGACAGTAATAAAATAACCACGATTTAGTGCTGGCTTCATATATTATTGAGCTTGTGAAGACTCTGGCGCTATATGCAAGACGATGGAGTATCTTCGCGCGCTAGCTCATTGTCATTTTACTACTCGCGATATTTCGAAAAACAGTGATCTTACACCGAGAATACAAGGGCAGTACACAAGCGTACTTCTCATAAAAACCGCAAGTTAATCGAAACCGGTGCAATTGCTGGCGCATGAGGTATTCCATCTTAGCCCTCTAGGTTGGCAACGCATCTGCAATCTCCTTGGTGTTGCGAGTGTCTATAGGCGGTGGTGATCACTTACTATCAGGTGACCCACTTGCTTGTTTGCCTTCCTAATTTAAATAAAAAAAAACCATAACAATTCCAGAGAATGAATAGTTGACCATTTTACATAGTGATTTTACTTGAGAATCAAGATTTTAGACACGTCTAAACGATGTATTTGCAGTAACATTTAAAAATATGCAGTCCGCGTATAGGAAAGCGTTTCGATACTCACTGCGTCCGGAATGCGACGCAGCGCGTTGCATCACACAATGGTTTAAAAGCGACTCTTCATTAAGACTGATTTCCAACCAGTAATGTTCTAAATGTAGTCCTTAAGAATTCAAATAGAGTCATATTGAAATTGTCAGCAAAATGCGTTTAAGTTCCTTTAATGGAATCGTCAGTTGCAAGCATTCCAAAGCAATATAATACAAAGGGAAATAAAAAAGGAAGTCTGAACTATATCATTTGTAGGCAGCAATGTTTCTAACAATGGACTGTCAGAACAGAATAGAAAGACACTACAAAGTTCAGTATGGGCTTGAAGGCATTTCCATTATAATGTTTCTAGCTCCCCTGGCTTTGCACGAGTGCTGTATACTAATGTAGAGAATCGTTTTCTTGAAGACATGATTAAAAAACATTAAATGTTGTCTGCTATATAAAAAAATAGAATAAAAACTTTAAATGACAGTGAAAATCGTACCAAAATCCGTTGCGTGGTTTAGAAAGAGGAAGCGGCCGAAGTTATGAGCACAGACAGAAACGGATAGCCACTTTGTTTTATACCAAGTAAAGAAAGAAGATATAACCGGCAAAGAACATTATGGTACTTTTATACGATTTTTTTTATGAACACACTCCGTACGTCGCCGGTGTTTTCAGCGGCGAGTCTCTATCCATCAAAGTCGGCGCAGTCACGCCCGTCTTGGCAATAACAATTATTGAGATTGAACGCGCTCGCCGCAACGCGAGGTGGCACGGGTGTGGGGCTTGCGACCACCTTTGATTTCTATTGGGACCCAAAGTGCTGTGTATTGTGCTGAAATTATTTACAGGGCTTAAAGTACCCTTATGGACTTAGGCACTGTTGGTGGTGGGTGCCATATTACCATTAAGTATCAGAGTTTTCATAGCATTGTAAGACTAAACGAAATGTTTTGCGGGTGGTAGGACCTTGTGCAAGGTCCGTCCGGATCGCTACCACCGTCTTGCTCGCTAATCCAGCCGTTTAAACAGCAGTGCTTGCACTGTTGTGTTCCGGCGCGGAGAGCAAGACAGCCGGTGAAATTACTGACACAAGAGATATTCCATCTTAGCCCTCTGGGTTGGCAACGCATCTGGTATGTCCTTGGTGTTGCGGGTGGCTATGGGTGGTGGTGATCACTTACCATCAGATGACCCACTTATTACTCGTTTGCTTTCCTATGTTGTATAAAAAAAAGGCGGATGAAAATATCTGAAGACGCCCGAACGTATTTGAGTAAATTTAGAGTCTAGTTCAGACATTTTTGATGGTGTTCAAAAATACTTAAACGAATTAAGAAAGAGATTTGTCTCTTTATCAATAAGTGTTATTGGTTATTAATCGTTTTTACGTCTTCGAACAAGACGGATATAGTACATTTCGATACTAGTGCGGAAGGTATGTCATTACTTTACGAGTTCCGAGATATCTTGCCACGAGCCGCAGGCAAGTGGCAAGACTCGGAACGAGTGAAGAATGACATTTCCGCGCGTGTATCGAACGACGTTTTTCAAAACAGTTGCGAAAAAAATACAATAAATTTGAGACTTTTACTGAAGCTCTTAATTAAAGTAAAGTAAGTACAAACTTTAGCAGTGAACATTTTTGACAAATTAAACGCGTTTTTTTTAGCTGTCGTATGTCATAAGGCAATGGCTTTTGCTATTCAGCCAAATCAATGAAAGATTTTTTTTCAAATAGATATTAATATGAGCGCTAGGACAATTATTAAAGGAAAACGAAATATTCTTGCCGGGAACATTAATATTTTCACTCCCCCGCCTATTTTTACTTTTTTTTTAACGATTCCGTTCTTAGTGGCCGGTCATTCAAAGGCGTTTTATTTTTTAATTTAGCGAAGCGCTTCGAAGTGCTTAAAAACACCCAGAATCGCTTATTGTTTGAATATCTTTGCCATTTATTTCTGAAGAAGTGGAACTAAAAAGAACCTTATTTTTTTAATGTAAATAAATATGGGGTACCAGAAAAGACCCAGTGTTCTGATTGGTCGATTTTATGTCGTATGCAGCACAAGTCGTGTTCTGATTGGTCGAATCTGTGATCAGCGTGCTGATGTGATTGGTCGATTTGCTCTTTAAACAGGCCAACAATGTTTTAGTCTCAGAGAATTCCGTTCCATTCAGCCACCTTAATAAGAACTGTTTTTAGGACTGTTATTATTTAAAAAATCATATTTTTTTGATGAACAGGCTAGTAATAAAATATAAAATCTCAATATTTTGATATTCTTACCTTAATAATAGGTTTTTAGTTTTATTACGTCTTGGTACAAACTAAAACTATAAAAACTCTTTGGTGAATAGTTGTGAATTGGAACAAGTACAAATAAAAAAAAAACTGGAAAAGTAAATCGCACTAGTTCGCAAAAACGAACTTTGCGCACGCAAAACAGCCAAAAAAAGGGCACTTTTTGAGCACCTGTATTGAAAAAGAATGAACGGCGAATACAGAATGATATGAAATAAAAATTAAACGAAAAACTAATGAGACGAGCCAATACGGTACTGTCACGACTACTAGTGGATATGAGTGTATGCAAAAGTTTTAAATTGACCTATCAAATATTTAATCTACAAAAAATCCAGTAATTCTCTAAACAATGCCCCTTCATTAACCGAAACTTGACCCGCGTCCACTGCCCTAATAACCGCTATTAGACAAAACGTCTCTACGCCGAACACATCCGAAGAAAGCCGAGCGTGTCCGGAGACGGCCGAGCATATCCGGCCGCCTTTGACGGATGAGATTCGTGATGTCCGGTGTTTAGGAAGGACCGGTAATAATACACCGAATACTCGTCGGACATATTGGGTGGTCTAAATTGCATGCCTTTATCATTAATTACCATGGAAGTAATAAGTACTTTGTACATCTGGATTGGAAGGTGCACTAGAATCCAATAATGCGAGTCGAAATTGCAGGCAGAGATTGGTGCACTCTGTCTTAAGTAACAGAATTTATAAACATAATACCCTGATTTATCTCTTTCTTAGATAGGGAGAAGTTATCAATATATAAATCATACCGGATTTAAAGATTTACAACATGGTTAATTAGATAATTCCTTATTCTTAAAAAAAACAAAATTATATGTCAAACAGAGATATTGTAAAGTACAATGGCGACCTTATCCGTTTCAGGAAAAAATAGCAAAATTAGAAGTTTTATGGAATTAGAACAAGATTCAAGTTTCCTTGAGATTAGCGATCGACTAATAATCTATATAATTTCTAGATAGGGCAGGCCTTATGAGTTTCAAATATCAATCACAGCTCAGACAAGATCGATAATATTGTTTGACGTTCGAGCGTTTTGCAGTTCTTATGTTCACATCTTATACTACTCACTCATATCTAAGCATTAAAAAAAACACAGCCACAACAAAATCGCGGCACGACACAAAACACAGTACCTTTTCAAAAGTCTTGATAAACATAATTCAGAAACTGAATCCTTCACGCATTAAAATGCTCGACGAAATCCACTACGAAAATAATGCAGCACCCTGAGCCACCGGTGGATCAGCCGATCACGGTAAAGTGAGCCTTATCAATCACGTCAGAAAGGTTCCGTGAACGGCCTGAGTAAAGTGGTGTAAGTGGATCCTATGACGGTAATGTAAAGAGGCGTCGGGTGACGGATCGCATCTGTGACAGCGCGGTGACGAAACTTACGACGCACTGTTTTGCTCACTGAACGATAATAGTATTTTATGCAACTGCTATATAATGACAGGCCTTAAAACACGAGTGTGGTTTTATGAAACGAGCGTCAGCGAGTTTCATAATAGGATCACACGAGTGTTTTAAGGCCTAATTATATACAGTTGCATACATTACTTTATCTACACACACATCATAACTGCAAAAAAACGTAACAGCAAAAAACCAACAAAGGTATGACAACTAATGGCGGCCATGTAAATTAAAAAGGTACTCTGTGATTCGATCTATCCGTCAAGACGAACGTTTTTTTTAAACCATAGACGAACGAATGCAGTCCCTATTGGCAGGTCACTCGAGATCAAATGTCGTGCGTATAAATTAAAAAAACATACTGAGTTGACGTTTCGTATCGATAACTGTTTTAATATCTGTGGATACTAGAATAGAGACCAACTTGAATTTTGACAGCTGTTCCAAATTTAAATTCATAACGTCACGAGCAGTCACGAGATATCGGTAATGTGATGACCAATAAAGAACAGATTTACCTACTACCACAGACAAGAAAATTCTTATAATAACATTGGTTGTAATAATGCTGGTCATTTCCTAGGGTTTTTAAACGCGTTATTTAGCCTTTATGATATGTGTGTAGATAATAAATAGTATATTACTACAGAAGCCTGTAGTAATATACTATTACCCTTACAATGAGTACAGTGCATCTAGCCGTAACCGTGCTCGCTAGCGACGGCGTAAACGATGTGTATGGGGAATTGTACAGCGCCTTTAACGCTCACTTAGAGAACTAAAAATCGCTAGTATGAGTCTTGGAAGAAAGTAGTTGCTAGTTAAGTATGAGGCAAAAAACCGAGCGTGAAAAGTGAAGGTTTTTATAATACAAGTCAGACAACTGCCATTCCGGCCGAAGTCTCATACTACGAATACCATATTATCAAAATATTGAAGACATGGGTCCAAAGGGACTCTTAATACCAGACCACAGATAAGATACATATTATATCAAAAATGGCTGTATGGACTCAGATTCCGTTGCATTCACATGAGGGTATAAACTCAGCATAAATAACAAAACAAATAAAACCAATGACAGGTGCGTTTGATAGTGACAAACAATAATTAGTACTTGATGATTATGATGGGTGAGGTTTCAAATTATTTAGAGGTTTGTTTTCTTTTGTTTCTAATAATGGTAGAAATAAACTGTTAAGAAAATACTACTAGAAGTAGTAAACTAATGTTCCTTTAACGTATGACCATTTAGAGAACAACTACTTAGTCATAGTTTACAGAAGTACATAGGAGTACAATGGACCGCGACATAAAGGAGTCACAACAATGCTACTTCAGAGTACTCATTTTGTTTACAATTTGACATCAAAGGGCTATTCAGACATAGAGACTGTCACGTCTATCGCATTGATATCATCTCAATAGGCGAACACCCTTGACTGTCGATTGGTGTCAATGCTAGCAATAATTGACGCGAACATCTTATGTAAACAAAGCACTGTTTGACACGCACAGCGGTGAGGTATCTTGCAGTTGTTAGTTAAGAAGCTGTCAGTGGCGAGCGGTAATGTTTAATTTTGTGCACTGATGTTCACTTGTTTTTCATCCTTGATCATGACGTTTAAGGCATCAGACGTCGGGGCTTCTGTTATTTTGTAGTTTGTAATTCATAAAATTGTTCTATGCACCAAAATGTGAGATATGAATATGACACTGTTTTTAATGCAATTTGTTCCCATTAAATACAATTTTGAATTATATCCTTTACATATCATGTTATAGTAAGATTCGTTAAGTCATAAAAAATCAATATTCCCGTCGATTTTAACCATACAAAAATGAATATCCCGATGCAGTAGGTATATTATTTGATATTCCGATTTTAAAAATATCGCATCGCAGTCGCACAAAAGCGTTGATATTAAAAACTTGTACGCGGAAACAGGAAAAAAAGTGTCCCCGGCATAAAAAATAATGGCCGGGGAGTTGAAATAAAAACTGTAAAGTTTGTACGAATTGCATCAGCCCTGCGATCATGATTAATGGGCTTATAATTCACGAAATTACTGGTGAGGGGGGGACGGAAAAAGTTGCGTTATTGCCTATATTAAGCCGTGGGGGGATCGCCTCCCACGAGTGGGAAATAGTGAATTATTGCCACCGCGTGCATTACGGCATTCACGGGCCGCTATAGGGCGACAATGGCGCAGGAGTTCCGTGAGCACGGATGGCTGGTAGCTAATAGCATTAATTTGTCTTGTCCATAGAAAATATTATCTCCGCTATATGATATCGCAATAATGGCCGGCCGTTTGTCACTTGGCGTAAGTATTTTTTGAAGATATATTTGCTGGCCGGTGGAAATCTCGGGATGTCTTATGAGACGAAATTCAGTTTAATCTAAGGTTATATTATTGCTGGATTAGGAGCTATGTTTACCCCACAAAATAACTAATAAGAAAAAGGACGGAAGAGAAGGCTTGTTTGAATTCATTGGACTGATTTCAACGTTTCGTTTTGTTTGTATGGAATAATTTCGGGGAGGTTTTTAGATGTACCCCAAGAAAATCAGGTGTATAAGTAAGCGGTATGTTTTGTTTGCACTATTGACACGAGACACAAAAACATAATAAACTTTATAACAGTTTCGACGACAAAATTATCATACTGAATTAATCGGTGCTTTAAATTGTACCGTACCGGAAAAAAATATTTCTTTTGCATTGTTCTTGAACTTAATGGAAACAGGATCGAATTCATTTAAATCACAATGAAGCGAGAGTTCACGAAGCTCACATTTGTTTGTAATCATCGAAAAAGAAATAAAATCCATCAAGATGTGCCTATCGGACTACCTGAGGGCTGAGACGTGTTTAGTAAACGTATAACATTATAATCATATCGTTTTCAGGGTTTCGTAATGTTTTAGTTAAAAAGCACAATTTTGTTATTTTTGATTGTGACAATAATTTAATCACTGCATTTTTGCATAGGTAGTCATTTCATTAAGCATTGAAATTAAATAAACGCCCGCCATTTTGTACACATAATGCTCTGGCAAATATGGCGGCGTACACGACTCGATCGTACAAATTATGACTTATATATTTTTATTACTATTACACATAAATTTGAGTAATTTCATTATGAGTAACATTAGTAGAAATAGTTGTTCTTATTATATTTAATCCTGGTATACATTTCTAGTCAATGAACTTTTAAATTATTTAAAATACTTAGTAAATTTTTGTAATCGAAATTTCTGTCGATTTTTATTTTTAAATGTTTAACATTCATTATCATACCGTTAATGAGCGATAATGATGAGCGGTAATGTGGCGAAACTGGCAAACGCAAGGCACGGAATGTTAATGTTGCAGGTTCAAGTTCTGCCATTACCCTAATTTTTCTTTGTGTTGTCATTACATAGCATTTTAATTTATTTAAAATAGTCCCTGGAAAGCTGTCACCCGTGGCCACCGCACGCGGCGCAAGCTAGTTCACTTCGAAAAACAACGCGGCATAAACGTGAAATATCCTCCTTACCCCGGTCCCCGAATACATTTAACCACATTACGGCAAATATATGCACATAACAAGCAACCTTGAGTTACCTACTTATCGGTTCATTTGATTTTGCGCCCTGGGACGTGGCCGATACATTCATGAGTCCCCTCGGGCAGGTAGATAGCAGAAATGTGCGCATTTAACGTATGTTTTCAACCCCCCCGGATGGAAAAGAGGGGTAGTACATGTTTGAAGCTTTTGCCTGTCTGTCTGTCGGTCATCTCGTCCGTAGGTTTGATCGTAATAGGTTCTGTTGTTATTGTTGAAAGGCTTAAATATGTGCAGGTCAGACAGTATTTTAGTAAGTTTTAATTTGAGTTATTATGGTCATCGGAGCAGAGGCAGAGCCAGAAGAAGATGATGGATCCCCTAAACTTGCTTGCATTACTTGCAGGTCATGAGAGCCTAGAAGAGTAACACGACAAGTGCTAAGGCTGCAAGTGCAAGGCTATTTATTGTGCGTCTGTTAAATACTTAACAGAATAATTATTAGATTTAGGCGTTACTTTGCTGAGGTCCGTTGGCATATACCTGGAACAAACTATCTTGCTACTCTGCGAAACTAGTGCTGTTACACGTGCAAAACAGCTGCGTCTGTGCGAAATATAAATATTTTCATGTCAAAGCGGACAAGGGTGGGTTTTTGCATGAAAAATATACATGTCGTACCGTTGCAACTGTTTTACACGTGCAAAGCACTGATTTCGCGGAGTAGCTAGGTGTTTTGTTCCAGTTTGTCACTTAACAGAATAAGTTTTGGACACGGCGTCGCTTTCCGAATGACACTATGACCAAGGTTAAAAAGTTGAGAAAGTATTGAGATGACTGAGGTCCATCCTTTGACCTGCAACCCTTAAAGCGCCCCTATTCTTCAAATCTAAACGACATTTCACGCGTCTCCAATCACCTGTTTACACGACTCCATGTATCTCATTGCTCGTAGCGAAGTTAATTATATCCAGCACCGAAATACATCTGGAACAATACTCAGATCTAGCCGGCTTTGCTCCCAGGTGGAGATTGACATGTCTCTCCCACATTACTTCTGCATCGGCATTCGGGAACCGACGCCGTTAACTGACAACACTATTTATACAAACCGCCATTATAAACGGAACCAAGAAAACCAGGAAGCAGACCCCAACCGCGGGACAATTTAAAATGGTCGATCTATTTAAGCTGGCGTTTCGCTAATGACCTATGCGTCATGGTGTTTTTTTAATGTATTTTAGAGACAATAGGATTAGTGAGAAGAGAACAATATAACATGTGTTTCTCTAATGAGTTGGTGCAATGTTGCGATGGATGGTAGCAGTTTGGCATACATTGTCGATTGTCGTCGCATAATAGATTAAAAGGTTTTGAAAACTACTACCTATGTCTAATGACCTGTGTGTACATGAATATTATTAAATGAAAATACCGACTTTCTATTTATTTAATCGCGCCTGACGATGACTTCGAGTCAATAGATAAGTTGTAGCGACACAAATGACTTCGTAAGAAATATTCCAAACAAATATTTCGCCTAAAACTAACATTGTTTAATAGGTATACACAAACAGAAGATTGTAAACATTTCTTGCAAAAAAAAACTAGCTTGGCGTGCCACAGACAAGTTAATAAAGCAAATGGTTTTTACTCTATGGTCAGTATCAATCACTGGCCGGGGTCGGACGGTTTCGCCGCGGTCGGATGGATTTCGACGAGACATAAACGTCTTGTCTATTACTCTCCCTTGACATGGGGCATGTCTATGGTAGCGTAACGCGAGATGCTTTTGTTTTTCGAGTTTTACTTGTCTTTGACGACGCAGTATTTGCTATATCTTTAAAATCTGTGGTGTTAAGGGGACGCGCGCATTTGAAGATTATGGCGCTGATTCTAGCAAAATATTTGTAGTTAAAGCACAGTATGACTGTCCCTGTGAACACAGTGAGATCTAGAAAATGACAATGTGTTACTAATCACGTTATTTTAGCAACTTTTGAAGATACGACTTTGTTATTTGGGACCGTCGAGATATGATGTTGTGTTAGTCGCTTAATGCATATTTTTCTTATTGGGCTAGGTCGAAAGGGACAAAGCAAATCCCGGCCTCAGCATTTGTTAATCACCAGCTGATTTTAGCATTGGACATCGTGCGCAAGGGGCAAAGTTCGTCTGCGCGGTATTGATCTTTAATTAGCCGCAATTAAACATTGATAAGAAAACACACGTAGGTACGCTGTAAGTAGGCACATCTAGTCTAAGAATGAAGCAAAAGGACTGCCAAGGCTTCTGCTTGTCATTAGTTAGGGTTTTAAAAAACTCATTTGAAATAGTTAATTTTAGCTCGTTGTGTACCTTTATCACTTGGTGCTCAGGAATAACATGCGTGGTCACTTTTTTAAATCAAAACGTGTTGCAGTTGATTGCGAATACTACATTTCGAAAATTAATAAATTCTAATTTAGAAAATTCTAGTAGACTTCTTTTTTTCCGTGTACCCTTCACTTAGCAGGAGTTAAATTAATGTGACAAACAGATTTGTAATTGGATGATGTCTGCCTTTATGGAAAAAGCGTGGTGTTATATGAGTGTGTCTAACTAAAAATTGCTTCACAATGTGTGCTTTTATTCATCATAAACGAACGCAATTATAACGCGCAAATAACGCACAAAGCGTCCGTCCTCGTGGTTAAGAAATTCACGGCACTAAACGTGGAAAGAAGCGACTAGAAACGAATTCAACTTTTACTTTAAACTTTGTTGAAACATGCCAAGATTCAATTTGGTATGTTTTCTGTTTCATCGTTTTTTTTAATGCGATGGTACAATTTGCATACAGCCTCAAAACAATGACTTACGTAAGGCACTCTTGTGGCATAATGACATCGCGCGTCACGCGTTTTTGTCTGTGCATGTGTGTGTATGTCATACCTCGTAAACTAACCGTGAACTGAAGTTGATAAGGATGTACTAGTTGAGTTTTTTTTATCGTCGTAATGAAATACGGGCAATAAATTGTCACTTTGGCAAGAGAAGAGTGTGAGCTTTAATAGGGCTGCAATGTGATTGCAGTTTAAATTAAGGGCCATTTACATGGTACGAGTTCTCTCATGCAAGATGCATTGACATTGCGGGCTACTGAGGTATGATGTCATCAATCGGTTGATCGAGCCGCGCAATGCAATGAACTCGTATACGAGAAGTCGCTCTAAATAAATGGCTCCTTAATCATAATTAAAAAGTACTTACTACAAATTACCATGTTGGAAAATGTAAGAAATGCGGTTTTCATTGATTAAAATGGAGTCCATTTAAAATTTAACAAGGATATTATAACTAGAACAAAATCATATCCATTATATGATGTAGTTTATTAATCAATTACCTATCTTTTTACTATTTATCGTATCCATTTTAGTCAAATAACTTTTATTGGCTTTACACAGGATTCTATTGTCAAGAGAGATAGAGCTCGTGTAGTTTTTTTGCCCTTCGTCTGTGTAAATATATCTGTCACCGGCTGTATCGCAAAGTAAAAAAAAGTTAAAACTTCGCTCCAAATTTGACTTATCGAATGGACAATAGTTATCTAATGGCAAAGTTAAGTTTGTCTCTCAATTCAGTTTATCTTTTCTTTAGAGTAATTTTCGGTGCTTATTAAGTTTTTACGGAACGCTTGGGAGAGTCAACCCAGCAGTGGACTGATGTGGGCTGAGCTAAGATGATGGTGATAGTATAATGTGGAATGACTGTTTTTCTCTATACCTACTCAAATGTAGTTACTAAGTAAAAATAAATGGCAAACTATTACCGCATTGTCCTCAACCTCGCTGCATAGACTAGCACCGTGGAAACAACAAGGCCGCATTACAAAACTCCGCAACCTAAACTAATGCGACGGTGATATTTCAAATTCGACGTCCATTGATATCTTGTCAGGCGGCAAGTTATTTATACGCGCGCTTAAAAAAGCAATGTACGTGAAGGTCGCGATATTGTCGCGACAATTTCGAAAGGAGTACCGGCTTAGTACCGACCTTTTGTTAGCTAACTACTGGATTTCCATGCTGCTTATGGAACTTGCAATGTTAATAAGCTGTTTAGTTTTATTGTCGGCTAGGTGTTAAAAGATTTTATTGTCGCGAGTAACTTCGTTAAGATTTCTATTGTATTGAGAAACGATGAAACGTTGGCGAGGACGAATACTTTTTTTGACAATGTTGCTGTCAATATTTACATTTGACTGAACCTCATACAAAGCCTCACACAAAGAGAATCTTCAGGGGAAAATATGAGTTTTTATTTCATTTCTGTAGGTGTCTCTTAACATGACTGACACAATAATAACTTATACCTTAGCGCGGCTCTATCTAACTAGAGTCATAATAAAGGGATGCACTGAGGAATAATGTAAAATGAGTCAATCTATTAGTGCCTAAGAAGTCGGGTTTCCACTCTAGAACACAATTTAACAAAAGCGCGCTCGACCACTAATGAGGCTTTATCAAGCGAGTAAAGAAACGCCAAATTTCACCTTCTAAGCAATGCTCCGTTCATTAGAAGCCAATATGAGCAAAAACAGCAACCTTAACTCGAACAACCAAAAATAAGTTTACTAACCTACACATAACAAAAAAACTCAAGTCACCAGTAAATGACCGCTACGCAGCGATTAGCATTGAATGCATGCAAATCGTTATTGTCATCCCGTCGTATGTCGGTCATATAAAGCCCCGGTTACCTATATGGATGCGTACTTAGGTACAGACAAAACCTTCTGTTATGATTAGCGCAGCCTTGCCAAGTGTCCGAGCACGCACTGGCTTGTACGCTACTTCGTAAGTACTGGCAAATGGAAAAGTGCTACGACGATTATTTGCAAAACGTCAGTTGGTTTAATAAGGCCTACTTTTATGTTAACCTGCAAAACAATACTGTGACTCTTTATTGATCACCATAAAACAACATGAACAGGTATTAGAGAAAATTCACAAGGCACACAATAGGCGGTCTTATAACTTGAAGCGATCTCTTCCAGACAATCAAACTGCAATTGTGTCGCACTGCTGAGTTGAAGCTTTTCCCTGGGATTTCCAGTTTCCTCTTATACCTAGCAATCACTGGCCAGTCATTTGAAAATGTAAATCATCCCGACATCTCCACCTCTGCCGGCCATATTATCGACTACCATCTTGTCGCGCAAACCGAGTGACAATAGATGCTCACCTGTCTGGGTACTAATTGTAGCTTAAATCTTACAACTCGTCTTGTTTAGAGTTCTTTGTAAGGCTTATTTTCACGGGTGCCGTTGCGATTTTATTTCAATCCATAATCACTTTCTACTTCGGAAAAAAAATCCGTGAAGTCGATTACCATCTTATCGTACCAATCGAGTGACAATAGGGTTACTTTTCTGGGTACTAATTGTAGCCTCAATCTTATAACTCGTGTCGTTTCGAGTTGTCAAGGCTCATTTTCACGAGTGTCTTAGTGATATTATTTCAATCATATTGCTTTCTACTTTCGAAAAAAAAGGCCTAAAGTTTGAAACTAATTAATCTATATTACTCAAAATTAAATAGTGCAATGTCCACTCGATTTTTCTCAGTAAAACAAAAATATATAAATATGTATGTGCCAAAGCATGTTTATGAAGTAATCCCCTTAGTCAAAAACGCTTCGTAAACGTTTGTTAGTTAACATGTTTTATGTCTTTATCTGTCATTGTGACATTTACCCTCAAATGAAAGGGACAAAACGTTTGTTAGCTTAAAAAGATTGTTAACTTTTTATGAATAAGGGGGAAGTGTTTGTGAATTGTTAACAAATAAAATTAATAAAATAAAACCCTAATTTCAAAACGTGCATTGTTAGAAACACATATGTATATTAGTATTTTAATTTTACAGAGGAAAGCCAATTGGGCCTTATTTTGTTTTGAGCAGTTTATAAATGATAGATACCACTGTATCCGACTGTACCGGGTCTAAATAAGTAGGCTCCTTGCATATCAGTAGCGCACTAATACATATAAATAAGTACGACCGTGCTAAGTACGCGAACAAACACACACAGACGTGAAGGTAAGTGGACCGGGAAAAATCATCTTCGCAATGTAAATAATGGCAAATCTGAAAATCGAAAACTATACCTATTAACATAACAATGGAAGTCACGAATCATGATTTGATTGTTGAATCCTTAAGTTTGTCAATTATCATTATTAAAATTTTGACCTTTTAACAAATTGGAACAAATATATGGTTTTATAATATAGACCTCCGCCACATAACTCCTGAATCTATTAACCATTTAGATTTTTTGTGAAATAAATATGAAGATTAATTGTCAATTTTTACTGAATTTACATTCTCATCCTCCTAGTGACGTTTACCGTTTATTCATTAGGGATAGGACTACTAAAAAAACTGCTTATTTTACATAAAATCGTTATAAACATTACAAGTGAAATAAAGAAGTCTCTGTTAAGGACCTCTTCTAGCTAATACAGAAATACTCAACAAACAATGTAACGAGGAGTGACAAACAAAGACCGTTTACCCACAGCAATGCTCCAAAAAATGGCCATCGGGCTATTATGCGGCCCAATAGCCCGATGACCAATTTGATCTGACAGACCGTGACTCGGTTTATCCATAAGTCATGCAATATAGATGGTATTCTGCGCGTGATCGTACTGTGATAGTTGGTTTTCTTCGTAAATTAGATTCTGTGTTTTGCGAAGCTGGTTTTACGGAAATAGTAATATCAAAATTAGGCATTTTACGTTCAGTACGTCAGTTACGGCATTCTTCATTAATGGAGTCCATCGAAACCCGCACAGTGCCTCCTTTTCTACCTAACTCAGAAGGGAGAAAGACGCCCTAAACGAAGAGACAAAATGAGCACTCGTGCTAGCCGTTCAAAGCATTATTAAAGCTAGTAAGCCACACGTAATATTTAGATTTTAGATTATTTATAGCGTGTAGTAGATGTACCCGTCGTCATTATAAGTGCTAATGGGACAATATAGCATGGCCAGAATAGCCGGGATCCGCAGCAGTCTTAATCATTCCAGTCGGAAGTCGCAGAGCTAAATCGCATAATAATAGTAAGTAAAATTTCTTCATCTACTAATTCAGCATTATTTTAACGCTTTTTCCTGTTTCTTAGTTTAGGGTACGCTTTGACCATGATTCCAGATTTGACAGATCAGGTTATTGGTCGTTACATTGGAGCGACAGCCCTCTGACCTTCGTTACAAGGAAATCAGACAGTTAGGACCTTGGTTACACGTCAATTTACATAAATATGTAGGTTTACTCACGATGTTTTCTCTCACCTCACACCTCATGTACAGTAGGGGAAATATATTCACGTACCACCTTAGAACCCTATCGCAATGACGCGAGGCGTTAAACGCCAGGCTATGTCATACAATTGTCATGCGTATGTCTCTTCGACTAGGTTCTACGGTGGTACGTGTTTCAATTTCCTTGACTGTACATTACCTAAGCGTTGTCGTAACCACGCCTTTAACAATAATGCCTACTAAACTTAGCCCAACGCTTGATAGGAGCCATTTTAATTTAGTATTATAATTGCAACTTTATTACTGGAAAATTTAAATGTAATGAACGTTGTAGGCCTACTAAATGGTGTATGAACTACCTAGTTTCGTGACGTTAAGGAAGTTTTATAAAGGTTCTGTTCTGAGGTTGTAAATCTCACGGAGCATTCCAGAGATAGCGACATAAAGATCTCAGGACAAAACGTAAAAAAGACGCAAGGCAGCCGGAGTACACTCTTGACGGGGAACTTACGTTTGAGGGGTTTGAATCTCAAACAAAGATGGGGAGTGCGCTTCAGAGGAATCCATGAAACAATGCAATTAGAAAATGCACTCCGTTATCGGTGGTAGGAATAAAAAATATCTTTTGCAGGCTCTGTAAAGTTCACTTGTGACCGTAAAATTATTAATGAAACAAAATAAGTTTTAAGTGATAGTTCGGTGACTTCTGATACTCGTTTCTTCATTTTTCTGATTTCATTGGGATCGATGTTACGTATGTTTCCATAAAATAAAGTCAAGCTATTTCTCAAGATTCGTTAGTCTATTTAGGAAAGCAATCACAGCCGTCATTTACGTAGGGTCTGGTCATACTTCCACTTCTTTGTTGCACCGCACCAAGCGCTTCTTAAGCTTGAAATATCTATTTTTATTTCCCGATAAAAGACAACAAAGCTGAACGCTTTCCTTGACAAACCGCATCCGTAAACGAGATTCTTTGCACAGCGTTTACGTTCGGTTCTCAAGCAACCGAACTGTCAATATTGTCTGTGAATACAGGTCATGAACAGAGTCATAAGAGGAAAACCAATTAAAATCGTTGCTGATAAACGAACTGTCCGAGGGCTGTGCATTATTAAAATCCATATTCCGGCTCGGCGCAGGCCACTGTACAAACGATGAATATGGCATCAACTTTTCACGCTCACTCACCGCTCGCCGAGTGAATTGTATCGTAAGAGTCGTAAATATTTGAAAAAGGCTGGGGGCAGCTCGCCGCTGTAGCGGAAAGTTGAACAGCGAACTGTCCGCCGGTATTGTCATATATTCTGTTCTGTTCTGGAACTTAAAGCCGGGCGAGATCGCTCGCTCTATCAATTTCGAAGTCGGTCGTAACGCGGTGTCGGCTCGGGAGTGCTCGCGGCGGATGAAGGCGTTAGCTGCAAGCTGTTGCGGGAGTTTCCGCTTTAAGAATTGAACAATTTTTAAGAGCACGAAGCCGTCACAGTTCCTACACTAACTTAGTCGTGTTTCGTTTTAAGTTTACGAGTATTTTGGTTAGCATTGAACATGCTTACAAATCCTACAGCTTATAATTATGCAAGTCCTTATTCGAACCGTTGTACTGCCATCTGGGCCCCTAGTCCGAAACAAGGGTTTTCTATGCCAAAGCCAACGAAACATCAGCCGTATCACTCGACACTCGGAACACGGTCATTTGTCCTGGAGCCTTGAATACATTTCCATGTTTATCAAGTCGCAGACTTCACAGCAATAAAGTCTCTAGAAGTATCATAAGTGGCGAACAAACAAAATATACGGCCATTACCTCGGGCTACGGTATCCGCTGAACTTATAAATTAAATTTCTCGCTACATTCCCGTTCCGGGGAAAGCAAACAGCGGCAGTCGCTGTGCCAACAATATAGTCGCAATAGCGGCTGATAAGGCGCATCGGGCGGCTTTTAAGGATGCCTCTGAAGAGTTTTATCCACACGGAAATGTAAACGGACCGGGCTGGAGCCCGGCTTGATAAGGATCTCGAGATCACGCCGTACTGTCGCAGGCAGGCTCAGCTTCGGAATAGTTCTGTGTGAAAAGTTTGACAGCATTACGTATGTGGCGACGCCGGCGGAGCCGTGATTGCTTAAGTTTCGAGACGAGGCGCTTCCTTACGCCGACACTTGACATCTCGTTTTATTTGACATACAGTCGACTCATGAAAATGTCAGGCATTGTTAGAACCATCTCGTCATTAACGGCAATAAGTGAATACTACATAATGTTTTATTAGTTTAGTACAACCGAATCTGAAAGCACTCAAGTGAGCCGGATCGTTTATAATTAAATTAAGCCCTCGCTCTGCAATGTTTAGCTCTCATCAAAACGCCAGATCTTTGTGAGTATAAACTTAATCAAAACAAGGCGCCTAATTATCACAGCCTTTTGATAAACTTTAAACGCTTTGTGAATTCAATAACGCTCGCAGCCAAGATATTCAGGTAGGTATTAAGGTCACAGGAGAATTGAGATACCAGTACGCGGTACAAAGATGTCTCCGAGCTAGACGGAGACTTTTGTTCCGAACTCAATTAAAAGTTGCTTCGCGCTGGCCACGGTTAGAAGGTCGTTACTGAGTTTTGGAATACGGATGCGGACTGATCTGTCCCCAAAGTGGATTCCAGCCAGTTTGCTGTGATGTTTTAACTTGAGTGCTTGAGTGTTTGCTTGTAAGACGAAGAACGAGCTGAATGGAACGCGGATTGTTTGCCTAGTAGCTTAATTCGTCTTAGTTTTTGCGATTTACGCTCATGTTCCCCTCTAGGTATATATTTTGTAAATAAATATGATGTCGCAAGTGTCCCATAGGCGGTACCTATCTTCCTCGTGGACCGCCTATTAGGCTATCGTAATTTTAATACAAAAACAAGAAAGGACGTGTCTGCTAGGCGTTGCTTTTGGCTAGGCATATTTTAGTCAAAAGCAAGCCTATTTGCATGAATAAGTTTATGTAGTAACATGAGACATGATTGCGTAAAACGTGACAGTTCATGTCTCGTTATTATTAATTAATAATTGTAAAGTTGCGGACCGATATGGAGGACGTTTTTTTTAGTTTTTGCACATTTAAGGTTTACAGTAAATTCCAGTGGCGGAAACACTTTACCCAAGTTAAAGGCTATTACATTTTTGCCGCCTTAACTTCTACAATTGTCTTACCGAAATCTTTTCGATTTCATCCAATCATATTGGAGCGGGAAAGGTGATCAAATATATCTGAACGCGCCCGAACGTATCTGAAAATAAAGTCGAGTTCAGATTATTTTTGACCACTTTCTCGCTTCGCTTTGGTGCTTCAAGAATTCAAATTCGTCCCGCCATTGCCGTGTAGGTCTACCAGGTCGTCGGTTAAAGTTTGTCGAATGATTTAATTTAGAAGAATTAGTTAATGATACTTTTGCAGTTTAGACAATAAAAGGGAGCTATATATTAAATATTGATCACGAACGGTGATTACATTCGACTTAATAAATCATAAACGACGCAAATCAAAACCTTGATCGAGATTTTAAAAATGATGATATCAATTAGCCTACTCTTCTTTTTAATAATTTACGTATTAACAGCCTTATTTGTAAATGTTTAAAACCTCTTCTGACTAACATACGTATATTTTACTCCTTCCAATCAAAGACGCTTGTGCTAAGTAATGTAGGTTTACTGACCGTTTATGAATGAGGGAGTAAATAGATAATAATAAAACACGGTTGAAAATGAAAAAAAAAATTTGCAACTAGGCCATAAAGGCTCTTTTTGTCTGAGTCTATCAGGGCTTCGGAAAATGGAAGATTCTACTGAGAAGAAGCGCCGCAAGAAACTCAGCATGTTGTTATATGGAATTTAATGAAACTAGTTTTTATTAGTCAGCTTATAAATATCAGCTTTTAAATTAAGTAAAATCACATCACAATTGGATTATCCGTCTTGGGCTTTGACTACTAGATGCTAAAATAATTAATATCAGTTTCGAAACGGTTTTGTCGTTATCGTCACGAAAGAGTTTAGAAACGAAATAGTATTTTATTGGCCACACAACCACTGGTGCTTAGTGAGACGAGCTCGATGTCGAAGCAGCGCCCTATCTCGCTCGCCCGCGCTGGCGCTCTCAAACGAGCGAGCAAGACAGAACGCTGTTTCAACGTCAAGCTCATCGCTGTTGTCCTTGGAAAATCACAGGGCTTGATTAAAAGGCTTCGCATCTGCGAACATTGTGTACAGGTTTGATAGAGTATTAATACTGTGTTTAGTAATACTTAAACGGTCTTTAAAAGCTTAATTGCGTATTTTAATTAGTCAACTGATAACCGATCGTTTAGTTAATTTGTGTTTAGTGGTTAGGTCATAGAGCGTTGTTAAATATGCAACGAGGGGCAATGGCAATTATGCGCGGGATTAGGGTTGTCGATTAAAATTGTGAAAAATTAAAAACTGGACTATAATCTGGATGTGGAACTAGATGCATCCTTAAATTAGTTGAAAACAATTATTTTTAGGATTGCGTATCTCAAAATGAGGAGTCCTTTTGAGATACAATTGGATCATTTCGTAGCAATATGCAAGTCAAAACCTATTGTGTAGGTACGTCCCGTTGACAGAATCATGAAATTTGGCAAGATGCAAGGTCTCACAGCACAAATGTAGGAAAAAAACCGATAATAGTTAATTAGTACTTTTATCACATAAAGAATCATACAACATAAAACAGACACAAAACTTTGATACTCTATTTTCCTGACGAACAAACTTTCGACAATCTAAGACTTGTCTGGTATTTGGTTTAAAACTTAAAATAAGACAGGCTTTTGTCAGGGCACAATTTCATAAACGCGACAGGCGACATTTGACAGTGACAATTCGCCGTACATTACTGCGTTAACAAGTAACGCTACAGACTTACGGACTCAACATCATAGTGGGCGAGCAATGTAAACCGAATTGTCACTGTCACCTGTCGTTTGTCGCATTTATAAAATTGGACCCAGGTATATCTCAATACAGTGTGTTGCGAAAATATGCTACTTGGAAGTTTTGAGGAAATTCTTAGAGGTAAAACCACAAACACCAGCATCAGAATAATATTGTAATGTAACTAAAGCCGCTGTTTTATCAAACTACGTTATTTCTAATAAATTGTTTAAGTCATTTTAATGTGATAAGCTAATGATAGGTACAAAATGTCGGCAACTAATCAAAATAACTCCACAGTCGGTACGAATTGCTGTTAAATAATTTATTGTGAGAGGAGGCCCATAACCAGCTGTGGTAAATTTTACAAAAACATAGACTAAAGACGATGATAATGCTATTCATAGTTCCCTTTTTTAAATTTTCATCTCAATGATACTTAGATATAGGTAACCAGACTGGCTGGCATGCTTGCGTTTTGTCTAACTCAATACGTCTATTTCTATTTGCTACGTACTCACCTAGCGACAAACCAAATCACGACAACTCGTGCTAACCATATTGAGCACTAATATCGACAATATCGACAACCCTATCGCCTGTACCTGGCGTCCCGTCTCGGAATGAATCGACGTTATACCCCGACTAAACTGTTACGAGTACACGGACGGCTAGCTACGTGGCTCACGACTGCGCTTCGATTCATATCCCGCAATCTATATCTAAACCATCGCTTCGAACAAATATTACGAACATTTCAATATCAACCGTAAACGAGAGCAGTAGCGTTTGGTTTGAGTTTGTTACCGTTTTAGTATATTTGTCGTTAGTATCACCTGCACTAAATTCATGTACGTATTTGCCTATAAACAAAGCGACTGTTGGGGTACCAACCGTTGCAGGAATTTAGTGGATGCATTCGCTTAGTGAGGCATGTTGTGAAATAGTGTACGCCGTTATCATGGACGGATAATTCAGGCAAAGAAAATGGCAGGACTGAGGCGAATTGTGAAACAGGGTCGGTCATCCGGACAAAAATAAAATGCTAGTCAACTTTTAAATTCTCCTTTAAAAACGCCTTTCATAAAGAGAAGAAAGTTGAAAGAAATATAAGTGTCTTTTGAGCATTCAAAGCCATTCTTCATTCAGAGCGCAAATTAGACGTTGAGCAAAAAGTGGTCCCTATTAACGTAGGTACTTGTGAAACTTGTACTGAGTGTGAGAAAAACTTCCATCTAATGAATCCTACATATATTATAAACGCGAAAATAACGATGATTGGAAATTTTGATGATTGGATGTTTGTTCCTCAATCAGACATTTACGGCTGGACGGATTTATATGAAATTTGGCAGACAGATAGAACATTTCCTGGATCAAATATAGAATACTTTGTATCCCGTAAAATATATCAAAATCCAGTAAAATACGTAAGTGATCCCGAGCGGGCGAAGCCACGGGCAAAATCTCTTAGTAAATAATTCCACTCAATTTGTTAACGATATGATTAAAGCTCTGTATGAACCAAAGAGCATGTAACTTGTATGATAATAAATGAAATGCCCATTTAAACGAATGATATATCCACGGAGCCACTCCGTTATGGCTTACCGTCGTGATTTGTACACAATGAGAGTAGAACCATATAAACATAAGAGCATTTGCTCATATGCATCGGCAATACAAATCACAGCGGAAAACCCTATGCTCCGTGGATAAAACGTTAAAGTTGAGATATTTATATCTTTACGTTTAGAGAACTTTAGCAAATAACAAAAAGATGGAGGACGATTATTGCGAAAACATGAGATCATAATTACGAGCATAAACTGTAAACCTCCATATAATATCAATTTAGGTGTGCAATGGAATGTAAACGAATGCATTGTGTGAGGTACATATCGTTTAAACAAACACATATTGTCATAGCAACATTCGCGCGTTGGATTCTCGCCGGGCGTTTCGTCATAGCTCAACATATTTCGTATCCAAATTCAAACCATTTGAATTGATCCAGTACGGGACCTTTTTACAGAAAATGACATAATGACTTCCTTGCCATTGGCATGTCAGGTCATTATAGAATTTTATTGTGAAAAGATTCCACAGTGGGAAATGATTCTGAGTAAGTAGCCGTAATGAGATTAAATGCCTTGAAGACATTAAATAAACATTATTTAAGAATAATAAATTGTTGTAAAGCATAATTACATCAATAATAGCGATTCGTCCTAGCTTCGCACGGTGTAATTAGGATGTAATACATAAAATATTCATTTTTTTTTCTAAATAACAATGTAAATCATATCGAAATCCCTTGTGCGGTTTAGAATAAGTAAGCGGCCGAAGATAAAAACGACAGAGAGAGGCCGATAGTTATTTTGTTTTATACTAAGTAAAGATAAAGATAATGGAGAGTAAAAAAACTACTTTTTAGGGTTCCGTAGTCAACGAGGAACCCTTATAGTTTCGCTATATCCGTCCGTACGTCCGTCCGTCTCCCCGTCTGTCCGCAGCCTAGCTCATGTACTCTTACTACTAGAAAGCTGTAATTTAGCATGGATATACATATTAATTATGCCGATAAAGTGGTGTAGTAATCCGTTTGTGAATAATTAAGTTTTAAAGTACAATTTTTTTTAAAGTCAAGTGTCCCCCTAGATGTTTTTGGATACGTGAAAAACATTTTTATTTTATGAAATAGGAAGACAAATAAGCAAATGGGTCGCCTGATGGTAAGTGATCACCACTGCCTATAGACGTCCGCAATACCAAAGAGATTGCAGATGCGTTGCCAACCCAGAGGGCTAAGATGGAATACCTCTTGTGCCAGTATTTAAACCGGTCACAAACTCACGGTCGTTGTACATGTGATGGAGTTAAAAGGAAAACTATCACAGCAAAGTTAGGCTTTACAAGTTTACGAGCAATTAGACAACTACGGAACCTTACACGGCGCGAGTCCGACTCACACTTGGCCAGTGTTTAGCAATCGCAATGTCGAGCTAGAAGCTTTCGATGCGAAAATGCTCATGTGTAAATTTTGCCAAATAAACATTTCCAATTTCATGCCCAAGTATTGCCTACGGGTATTTCGGTAGAGATATTCGGTGATTCGGTGTAGATCGAAGGCTTTACGTTATCCTGGACGCGCAGCACCGAACAAAGGTATTAATGGTTGACGCTTCTGACTTATGAGTTGTCAAACTGTACTGACTCCAAGCGAGGTATGAGGGGAGAAGTAGACAGGGTAGTAAGTTTAACGGTTAATATTGATACACACTCAAACAAACAAGTCTAAAAGTACTGCCAAATGAATTGTTAGCTAGAAGTTTCATTTCAGTTTCATTTTAACGTTTAATAATTGTTGTAAGGTCAAAGTATAGAGTTTAAGTTAGGTTAGATTTGTGGTTAATGATTTTCTTGCTGACAATCGATTCGCAGAATGTATCAGTTCGCAGATTATTCGTTTCCTAGAATGCATTTATTAAAAGTGACTATTTAGATTTTTTAATAACATAAACCTAATTTAAGGCATACGGGTAGGTAGAGTATCTAACATGTCCCAAAATATTTATGATCTACCAAAGTTTGCTTGAAATGAAATGATGAACTGTAAATTGAAAATTACGTAATTAATAGATTCAGGCGTTACTTTGCGGAGGTCCATATCAAGTAGCGAACGGTCGTACTGTTTCTTTGATCTTGATGATGCCTCGTATAGAAGCGAAAAGCGCGTCGATCGTGTAGTTTTAGTGTTTAGTGATGGTGGTGTGTAGTTGGGTCTGTGTGATATATGTTGTTTCATGTGGAAGCGGAGGAGGGTGGGTTTTTGCATGAACATATATGTGTCGCACAGACGCAGCTATTTTGCACGAGCCCGGCACTGGTTTCGCGGAGTAGCAAGGTAATTTGTTCCAGTTTGTTGAAAATTACATGATTTTCGTTAAAATAACAGGTTCCTTAGATTTATTTAATAAATAGTAACTCTCCTAAAAATGTTACTATTTCACAAAACAAAACTAGATAAGGGGATTAGGGGAACTCATACATTTACCATTATTATGTTTTTTTTTTTTTTTTTTTATGAAGTAGGAAGGCAAACAAGCAAGTGGGTCACCTGATGGTAAGTGATCACCACCGCCTATATACACCCGCAACACCAAGAAGATTGCAGATGCGTTGCCAACCCAGAGGGCTAAGATGGAATACGTCTTGTGCCAGTAATTACACCGGCTGTATTGCTCTCCACGCCGGAACACAACAGTGCGAGCACTGCTGCTTTGCGGCAGGATTAGCCAGCAAGATGTTGGTAGTGATCCGGACGGACCTTGCACAAGGTCCTACCACCCGCCAATGTTATTTCGGTCTTGTCAAAATGTATTATCACCAGTGACCCAATGCATTGTCAAAAGTGACAAAATGAAATGTGAACCTGAGGTAGCATTATAGCATGGGTATAAGGGACAAGCAACGTAAGGTAAGTGACCTAGCCCTAACCTAACGCTCTCTGCCTCGTTCCCAGCGGCGCGACCCATTGTAACGCGACACTCCTTGCGCAAGCGCACTTGTTCAAACAGTGCGCGCAGCCTTCGACGATAACGACGCGCTAAGTATGAATGGAGTTATAATCGCTCGACGATTATGATAAAACGGTCGTGGAATATTCACTAAATGCTTTCGAGATCGTTACCGTCGACCAAGAAATTTTCATGACCGTTCTAAGGCTCAATATTAAATGCACGCCGTAAACAAACTGGAACATATTACCTTGCCACTACGCGAAACCAGTACACTGGTCTCGTTCTAACAAAACAGCTGCGTCTGAGAGACATATACATTTTTATGCAAAACCCATCCTCCTCCGCTAGCACATGAACAACATACATCACACAGACAACCATCACCACTAAACACTTGATAATATCATTCCTCGACATGAATATTTCATAAGAGTATGTCATTCTTTCAAGTACCATTTAAGTATGTAACGTACCATTTAAGATCCGGATGATGCCTCGTAAAGAAGCGAAACGAGCGTAGATCGTGTAGTTTTTATATTGCCTATCTTTCTGTTCGTAATGAGACTAACTTAAAGATGTATAAATTGCTCTACTTATATAATTTTAGCTCCAAGTTTTCCCACGGCATTCCACAAGGTATTTGCAAGTAAGGACTTAATTAATAATTACCATGTCAGCCGTTTTTAAAGAACGTGTTTAAAATATGACGAAATTATAACGACGGGCATTCCCCACCCCGGTATGCCGAATGACTAACTTGGGATTTAGGTGGGTTTGACAAACACTGTTTTACGATATCTAAATACTAAACGATTACGGCTAAAGTCAAGATTGCAACATTTTGTTCCGTATTCTGTGCCTTTTTTTTTTATGAAATAGGAAGGAAAACAAGCAAACGGGTCACCTGATGGTAAGTGATCATCACTGCCTATAGACACCAGCAACACCAAGAAGATTGCAGATGCGTTGCCAACCCAGAGGGCTAAGATGGAATACCTCTAGTGCCAGTGATTGCACCGGCTGTCTTGCTCTCCACGCCGGAACACAACAGTGTAAGCACTGCTGCTTAGCGGCATGATTAGCGAGCAAGAAGGTGGTGGAAAGTGGTGGTGGAAGGTGGTTTATTTAATAATTAAAAATCAAAATAACTATTTTCAAACAAAGAAACAAACAAATAAATATTTTCAAACTATTTAAACAAATTCATTAATTTGAGTATTTCGCTAAAATCATGACTTTTGGTCAAAGTTTGTATGGACTCTTTCAACTTGCTACACAAAACCTTTACGTATCATACCAATATCATTACTTAAGTTCCACATATACGGTTTATGCGCAAGATTCTTGCGTTGAATGTTTGTTTGTTACCAGTGCAGGTGGCAATCGCGTCGACGGTCAATATTTGCATTGTGACATGCCGATGCCGTGACAGCAGCTCGAATGTAGCGCAACGGGGAATAACATGGTCCTCTTACTTTCTCAACCTCATATCTACCCGAATTAGGAAGTTGCAAAAACAACCTTACGGCAATATGAAATGAATGTTAAAAGCAATGAAAAACAAAGAAAAATTCTTCATAATAATATTGGTTGTTGTAATGCTGGTCATTGCCTACGGTTTCCGAACGCATTATAGAGCATTTATGATATATGTGTAGATAAAATACTATTAAACTTTCGCGATTTTCACACATTTCATTCACTCATTTCGCTATCGGGACTTTAACGCGATAAAAGTATACTTTACCGCGACATTTCGGCCCTGTTTCAACGGCCGTGGTCACGGGTAGACACATTGAAACATGCCCGAAACGTCGAGGTTAATTAAAAATATACTTTTATAAATAATAAATAAATAAATAAATATCTCGGGACAATTTACACCAATTGACCTAGTCCCAAACTAAGCAAAGCTTGTACTATGGGTACTAGACAACGGATAAACATACATATATAGATAAATACATACTTAAATACAAATAACATCCATGACTCAGGTACAAACATTCGTATTTGTCACACAAATATTTGCCCATACCAGGATTTGAACCCGGGTCCTCTTGCACAGTAGGCAGACACATGTGCCACTGTGCCATACGGGTCGTCATTTATCGCGTTAAAGTCCCGATAACGTTATAAATATGCTATACATTTAAATATAAAACGATAAAAGATACAAAAAAAAGTGGCGCCATCTCTCGTCAGCTAGAGATCACTATAAAATCATCCAGTAGAAGGCGATAACTTGATAAAGTTCTTATACACTGAGGATAGTCACCCTATAAAATAAAAAATGCAATGACAGTAGAAACGAAGCATATAGAAAAATCCGCAGTGTCTGGCAGGGAATCTGTTGCTTAATCGGGAAGAGCGTGGCATAAAATGGCGAGGTTGCAGTTACCAGTCTTGCCAGATTCACAGGATTTTTTTTACGTTGTGATGCTTAATTAATTATTATCGCTCTACCACAAAAATGCTAGAAGCCATTAAAATGTTATGAGAAAATTAGTTGTCTCTAGAGATTGTCAGACTACTTTTATTTTCGTACGCCTGTGGAAAATAAGCGTGCGGCTTGCCCGATGGTAAGCAACCACCGCAGCCTATGAAAGTCTAGTTTACCTCTATGTTCGTCCTTTTCTTATGACACTACTAAGACGGAGCCACAGATAGGGTTAAATTGAGCTACTGCATGAAAAATTTCAAGATAAGAAGGTTCAATTTGGATTTCAATAGGCTAGTTGACTCATATCAAATTTGGCGCAATAAGTGAATATTTCCGGCAGTGTTTGCTTACAAAACTGAAATATATCGATTTCAGATAATTTAAGTCCACGATGGTTACATAATTTAAATTGAAAAATTGAAATTTTTGAATATTTTTTTAAACGCTTTCGGCCATGTTGTAACGTCATTAAGCTTGTAAACAAACTAACCGACGGAGGTTATCAATTCGTTGGGACCTTTTTATTGATGGATTGACATGGGACGGAAATTACATAGGCATGTCCGAAGTCTCAAGTAATGGCAGCTCTACGTATATAGGTACAAAACTATGTATAAATATTGCTTTTCAGCATTGTAGCTGACGTATCCCGAAAAGCTACTTAAATATTAACTTTCGCAAAAAAATAAGCCGAATATCAGCAAGAGAACACGAATATTCACGGTATTCCTTTGATATTTACCAATTTGCGTTTAATAAGAGCCGTAACGTCTCTCGGAAGCCTGCTGGGACGAGGGATCATTAAAAATAACCAATGTCCAGGGACCAGAAGGAACGGAGGAAAATTCCCTAAAAAGGACAGCCCCGGAATATCGAGACAATGTTCGAAGTAATCTGATTTACTTGTCACAACACTTAGAAATGTGTTGTGGGAAGCAAAATAAGTCTAATTGTAGATAGCTATAAATAAAAAAATATCTTGGGACAATTTACACCAATTGACCTAGTCCCAAACTAAGCGAAGCTTGTACAATGAGTACTAGAAACCGGATATACATACGTATTGATATAGATAAATACAAACTTAAACACAAATAACATCCATGACTCAGGTACAAACATTTGTATTCGTCACACAATTGCGGGTGGTAGGACCTTGTGCAAGGTCCGTTCGGATCGCTACCACCATCTCCTTCGCTAATCCTGCCGCTAAGCAGCAGTGCTTGCACTGTTGTGTTCCGGCGTGGAGAGCAAGACAGCCGGTGTAATTATTGGCACAAGAGGTATTCCATCTTAGCCCTCTGGGTTGGCAACGCATCTGCAGTCTCTTTGGTGTTGCGGATGTCTATAGGCGGTGGTGATCAGCAAGTGGGTCACCATCAGGTGACCCACTTGCTTGTTTGCCTTCCTGCTTCATAAAAAAAAAACAAATATTTGCCCATACCAGGATTTGAACCCGGGACCTCTTGCACAGTATAAGCAGACACGTGCCACTGTGCCATACGGGTCGTCAACTAGCGACCCGCTCCGGCTTACGGTTACTTCTAAGGCTGACTGTACCAGAATGCTTATAATAATACTAGACTCCGACCTAAACTGGTTTTCCGGCCGAAACCGAAACCGAATATTCGGCCGTGGCTTCAGTTTCGGCCGAAACCGAAACCGAAACTCACGTGGTCAAGCATAAAATTCCTTAAAATACTGAAATTTGGTGCATTTTACCCATTATTCTAATAAGTTGTGTTGCTACAGAGCTATCAGAACGGCGCACGACAATTCCCGAACAGGGTCGCCAGCGTCCGCCAAAGCGTTGCCGCGAGAAACGAAGTTAGGCGAGCGTGCACGACAACTTCCGAAATCAGTTTCGGTTTCGGCAAAAGTTTCGGACAATTTTGGCCGAAACCGAATCCGCCGCCGAAACTTGATTTTTGGCCGAAACCGAAATCGAACTTTCGGTCGGACTCTGAATAATACTCATCGCTATTAATAGTCTGAACTTCCGCACGCGTCTTGAAACTTACTGCATTGCAATAAGAAGGCAAGAATCTCGTCAGATACCTTATTGGCACGCCAATAAGAAAAGGTAAGCGATTCCAATCTATTTCGGCCCTTCGGATACCTGCGCGCACGCAGACAGCTACTACGGCTTCAACTAGCCATCAGAATGCATTGGGACATTAATCAGATGGTACCAAAATTAAACAGATTTTGTATCAGTACAGGGTTGCTGGAACGTAGACTTGATAGCGACTAGAGAGTCAATAAAAAACTAGAATCGCATTTTTGCTCTGTGAAACCAAAAACATTTTTTTTTGTGGATTAACTACAAATTTAGGTATCTGACGACCTGTATGGCACAGTGGCACATGTGTCTGCCTACTGTGCAAGAGGTCCCGGGTTCAAATCCTGGTATGGGCAAATATTTGTGTGACGAATATGAATGTTTGTACCTGAGTCATGGATGTTATTTGTATTTAAGTATGTATTTATCTATATATGTATGTTTATCCGTTGTCTAGTATCCATAGTACAAGCTTTGCTTAGTTTGGGACTAGGTCAATTGGTGTAAATTTTCCCGAGATATTTATTTATTTATTATTATTATTTAAGTTCAGATTTATTATATGATTTGTGCTGTCAGACCTTGCTTCTTGCCAAATTTCATAGTTCTAGGTCAACAGGAAGTACCATAAATGTTTTTGAGTGCCTTGCGACTGTATGAAACATGCGACATAAACGGCCGTATCTTTTGACTCTGTCAAAAATCAAACCTCTAAGTCAGAGGTTTGATGTTTTCACGGCTCTAAGGGCCTTGACTTGGGTATTTGAGACTTGAGTATTTGATATTTATTTCAACTCAATACCTCCTCGCGTTCTTGAAAAAAATGGTCTTGACAGACAGACAGACAGACAGACGGAAAACAAAGTGATCCTATAAAGGTTCCGTTTTTCCTTTTAAGGTACAGAACCCTAAAAGTAAAGGGAATTAATAAACGCGCAGTAGTGTTTTTTTTTGTTTGGAAAAGAGCAGAACATCGGAGACATTCTGAGAAGGAGCCAGGTCTGTATCCTAAGCCGACGAGCATGCGTGTAGTATGTTACGAGAGTAAGTGAAGCAAAGGTTGTATGTCAGGATCGTGGCAAATGGAAATCCGTGGTCTCTACCTACCCCTCCGGCAAACAGGCGTGACTTTTATGTATGGTATGTATAGTCGACCAAGTAATTGCCGACCACTTTTCGACCGTATCACAAAGGGTTAAGGTTCAAAAGCGGTCAGGCAATTAATTGGTCGACTATACATATATCTGCCTGTTCGAGTGATGGATTATATCAAGCGTTTACCGTTAGTCTGTTTGTTCAAGATAAGTAAAGTAATGGTAACATTCACATACTAAGTAACATTATATACATCGCTAGTTATGTTACCTGGCTGTTATGTTATGTTATTAAAATCCGTTGCGTGGTTTAGAAGAAGGCGGCTGAAGATACATTATAAAAATTAAGGACAGACAGGAAAAAATAGCAACTTTACTTTAAGTTTATGTAAAGAAGATAAAAGATTATAGATTTGAGCAGACTTTACATGAAGAGTTTCGAAGTGATATCCTTTAAAAACGTTGAAAATAAGAACTATTGCCATCAATGAGAGCGTAAATGTAAGAGTTATTAACAATAAAGTAGTTAAACTTCCTATGTCAATTAAAGCTGAACTCTAAATTTTTTCCCTAGAAATCAACATTGAAAACATAGTCAATTTAACATAGACCCCTTGTCAACCAGGAACCTGCTGATATAGGTCTTGTTCTCAAATATCGTCTTCTGACAACCAAAAGTCATTAATTAAAAGTTATAAACTATGCAAATTAAACCATGTGCTGGTAAACATTAGGTTTAGCTTTGTATACAAAATGCTATGCAGTTAAAGAGTTTGGTTGTCAACCCACAATATCTAGCAGTGGCCGGGAAACTGCATTTATTTTCGTCGAGCGTAATGAAATCGCGTAGACTCTGTAATGATAGTGTAGACAAAAGGATTTCGAAAGTAAAGTATCTATGTGGACGAATATTGAGCGATTTAATCGCTGTCACTATCAACAACAAGTTGTTGACTAAATTTCGAAGGGATAGTGGATGTCGAATAAAGTGTTCTCAAGTCCCTGCGTGTGAAGCTGAAGCAGCAGCGGAACTGGAGCCCACACCAGGGACTTCTGGAAATTCCGATAACCCGGAGACTCCGAAACAGACAAACCCGGAAACTGACAACGACTCTGAGGTCATAGACCCCAGAGGTCCTAGTGATACTGGGGGACCCGGTCAAAGAAACAACAAAATTTGGTCCTAAGATTAGTGACAATCTGGCGAATCGCTGGACCCCGATCCTTAGGAAAGGACTCACTAAGGATGACAAAGAAAACTAGTGGTAATAGCAGCACTACATTTTATTAGATTCGGTTAGCAACTCAAGCGAGTTGCTATTGAAATCTCCTATTACGTTACTACAATCGCTAGCCAAAGTGATATTTAGTTCTATAAGTGAATACAAATCGTTTACGACGTCGCTATCGAGTACTGTCACTGTCAAATAGAGAAGGGTACCGATATTGTCTCCCGGCAAAGCTTCGGAGTATGTCAAAAGTGGATGCTAATTGTCACTCCTTACTTAAAAATTCTGGCAACAATTGTTGCCGACAATAACAGCGGTTGAAACACTAGAGCATTCACTGAAGTAATAAAAAAATCGCTTTTTAAATTTGGGCTACAAATTTTGAAATTCACCCAAATAACTATTTCAGGAAGCGTGGAAGTATAGGAGGTAAACGATTCAAAGGGATCACATGAGGAAAAAACGAGAATAAGTAAGCAGCGGGCATGTTGTGAGCATTCTGCGGTTACCTTGTGTTAAATTTTAGTCAGTGTAAGCACGTTCGAGGTCATATTCCGCGATAAGACCTGAACGTCCATCAACTAACAACAACGATACCTGAAAAACGTCTTTACACGTAAGCGCGAGTAATAAATTTTGAGCCGTAAAATCTATTGAGGATATTCTGCAGGCGAATAAAATCGAGGTTTCAAAAGAAAACAACCGAATACGTGTCGATTGTAATACTGTAAACCCAGTTGGCAGTGCCACGGAACGGAGCAGAGTGCTCAGTAGAATTTCTTCGGAATGACCTATGTTCCGCGGGCAATAAAACGTTAACAAATCTTTGGGTATTTAAAATATCGCTTCGCCTCATTTCGCGGCGATGTTTTAAATCGCGGTGCGGAGAAATCGGTCAATGTCACCGGCGATTTCGATTTTAAGAGAAAAAAATACGATTCGACAACAAATTAGAAATGGCATTAGATTGGTAAACCCGAGTTAAATCGGTGTTCATTATTAAGTACAAGGTAAGGTTCTTTTGAGTAATCGAAAGTGAGCCATAGACCAAAACAATGACATAATGTCCATATTTTAAAACAATGCAAATGAAACAAACTATGCAATAGTTTAACCACTGACATATAGCACGCCGTAATAACAATCTATTGAACGTGACTGAGTAATTACGAGGATAATTAACACTAATTATTACTCACAGAGCACAATGGGGAAAATCTATTGTAAAATACTTAATAATAAATTTAGCTACTGAAATAAATAATATCCCTGACTCTTATACGTTGTTCGTTCAGCTAAACTTACAAATTAACAACTACAAAGCCTGAAAACATGCGAAAAAAAATGAAACGTTAAACCCTCAGGCATCCCGCAATCCAAAATAGGTATCGGATGCCATTAGCAAAAGAACAATCGAATGATTCACGTCACATCAAAGGTGGTCACAATTCGTGGCATGTTCCGAACCTGGCACATGGTAGGGCGTCGGGTTCGAGGGGGGAAGCCAGTAGGCGGCACTGATAGGCGGGTACCCGCCGTTGGACCGTCCCGCGCCCGCCTTAGCGCGCGCGCCGCCTGTGTCGCCCCGCATCACTTCACTTCACATGCACTACACATTACGTCTGCATTGAACCGCGGCCGGGACGCGACTAGCGCGCCGGTACGCCGAGGTGCGCGGGCGCTGACGGCCGATCCGTCATCCTTCGTGTTGTCAACCGTCCCCCCCCCACCGCGCGCCGTCGTGACGCTAATGAGCCCCGTCCTGCGCGTGACACGGTTTTCACGGTTCCAGGTGCGATCCCGACCTATACCCGATTTGTTGTCATGTTGCTTTTAGCGCTTCCGCGAAGCTAGCATGGAACGTTTAGGCTGTTTGAGGAAATCCACATTAGCTGCTGACTCTACAATTCTGGTTCATCGAGCTTGTACTGGGTAATCGCTTATTTATCAACCAAACTGTTCAATCTCGTTGTAAACATACTAACACAACTGATTGAATTGAAATGTGTTTGAAGTTTGATCCAATCTCATTCGTCGTCCATATTGTAATTGATAAGAATGTTATTTCTCAATCATATTTTATTAGAACAGACTCTGACTCATAGCCTATTTGCTCCTAAGAGTCGACTACGATCGTTTCGGTAATGTTATGTTGACGACTAATGAGATTTCACTCGAGCAATTGAAACGCCCCTTCATTCACTCAGTCGTGATGATGATGGCGAAGTGACGTGTGCGATGTTTACACTCCGGGATTTAACCGCCGATGACGCTTAAATAAGCGGCTAGCCGCTACAGACGAGACAAAATAAATATGTAGAGTCAGTAGTTCGTTATTCTGCTTGTCTTTGATAACATGAAAATAATAGACTAAATCATAAAATAGTACAAGGACAGAGGACTCTCTCGAACAAAAACGGCGTTTAGGTATCAGAAGCAGCAGCAGTGCTTGCACTGTTGTGTTCCGGCGAGGAGAGCAAGACAGCCGGTGCAATTACTGGCACAAGAGGTATTCCATCTTAGCCTTCGGATTTGGCAACGCATCTGCAATCTCCTTGGTGTTGCGGGGCCTATAGGCGCTGGTGAGCACTCACTATTAGGTGACCCACTTGCTTGTTTGCATTCCTATTTTACATATAATATATAAAAAAATCATGAAATATTACACTAAATCATAAAATGCAGTACTAGGGCAGAGGCCTCTCTCCGAACAAAAACGGCGTTTAGGTGTCAGAAGCGTCGTATTGTATGCTGTTATGGTTGTCGTATAACTCGTATTCACTCGCACACGTGGCAACTCAGTTGCGACGGCCGCAGTACTGAGGCGCGCCGATGTCTGTGTAGATGCGCAAAGTGAGGCGCGCCTGATCATATGAAGACAGAGATAAATTTGATCGCACACAAATAGAGATACAATTAATGAAACTACAGACTCTACTTTTTGGTTTTGGTTTTAAATTTCGTCCTAGTTTGAGCCACAGAACGTAATGATGCTATTTGTTATAATTATTATTTAATCAGGAAACTACAGTCAGTAAATTCCTATTTTAATAGCAAAATATGAACACAAATGGTTATTAACGCATTATTGAAATAGAATACCGCAGTGTAAATGTGTACCAGAATGTAATCATCAACTTTATTTATTTTGTGTTCGGTAATCAATGTTTTCTTTATTAATATTGGATATTAGTTAATAATTAAATGAAATTGTGTGTTTTTTATACATAACAAAGAGGATAATAATAGAGTTGCTATTAACAGAAATTATATTGGTTAAATTTAAACTCTACATGCATTCACAGAGATAATTAAAAATATCAATACCCGCAACTACGCTTGCGTTATTTAAAAAACAGTTAATATATATGTAAAGTACGTTAAATGATCAGATAAACAAAGTAAAAATACTAGTAGAGAGAAAGACTTAGAGAAAATAGTTGACAACGCTGCCACTCAATTACAAATAAATGAATACTAAACAGCCATAGTCACGGACGCGCATAAAACTTATTGGCTGGCACGATTGATGGACAAACGAATTGAGAACTAATCCGTTGGATGGATGTACATAAATAGAAAACAAGCCGTATTCCAATTGCTAAACTTCACTCGGACTGTTTCGCAACGTTATCGGACTACGTTTGTAGCACGAAACGACTCTATTGATTCAACTGCTCCTAAGATTAAGGTGAACAAATTATTACGGCGGTTCCGTGGCCGGTTAATTAACACCGCGAAAGTGCTCACGTTACAGAATTCACGTGCTGAGTTATTAAGTTATGATATATAATAAATATTTAAGTTAGTCTTTATCTATGGGCCTATGCAGCATGACATAAACTTATTCTATTATATTCTAATTTCTAAATAATTTGTTATGTTTCACGACTTGTAAATAATTTATGCAATGTCCTCTTGTGAGACGTCATTGAATACAAGAACTGAAAAAGGCTCGAAACGTCAGGAATTAGATTATTCACAACATGCGATATAAAACGTTTAAATTGTTTTATTTCAAAATTATTACTTGTTGACAAACTGAGGCGGCTCGGCGCTCAACGCAGCATCAGGGCTGTCTCGCTCGCACTCGAATCTCTGTGTCAGGTTTCAGAGCGTCTTATATAAGTTTTTGTTGCAATAAACGCAACGAACGCGTTAGAGTTAACTTCTCAATTACTATGGAAGCAAAGACAGCGCCTCTAGCGGCGCGTATTTGCAACAAAACGTTTCCATACAATTAAAAAGTTAACGCTAACCCGTTCGAGACTTTTTTTAGCTAATAGAATGATGATTGCATAAATCTGTATTTTTCATTTATAAAATGGTGAACGTAATTGTTATTCCGACTGCCAATAAAAATGTCGACGACTAATGATATCTCTGTCAAGCGTTTCAAACGCTCCTTTCACCAATGATCTAGTATCTTCGTTAAGAGCACTCTTTGGACCCCGCTAAACCTCCAATAATTAAAATGTTAATGCTTTAGCTGGAAGACAATGACAGTGAATAAAACCGAATATATTCAAGCAACATCGCGACAGAAGCGTCGTGAAGCGTAAAATGACGTGCATACGATAAATTGTGCTATAAAACGTATTTTATGAGCATGATCTAGTGTTTGCATACGATAAGAAGTTATTATAGCAACAAGTTAGATGGAAAGGGCGTTCAAGAATGATAAAGCCGCTTGATAAAAATTAAGAAAAAATTGTAAAGCCTGTCCGTTAAAACTGTTTTTTAGCGTCGTAGTTATAAAGCGAACTCAAATTCAAATTCCGTACTATGCTAGTATGAAACTCGAACCGAACTCAAGCTGAGTTCGGTTTATAACTACGACTCTTAGATAAAGGTGTTTCATGGACCCCGTTAATTAGGATACCTATTTAGAATTTCGATGCAACGTCTGTTTCTTTGGTTTACGCGATTTTTGGCATGACTGTTTAATTATTCGAATAGTAACTACTGGTATTTGAGTATGTATAAGTATGTATGTAGACTCTTTATTGTACATAAGCACTTACAAATACACACAAAAATACAGGTAATAGTATAGTCGACCAAGAAATTGCTTGACTACCTTTCGACCGTATTACAAAGGGATAAAGTTCAAAAGTGGTCAAGCAATTACTTGGTCGACTATACAAAGGCAACCTTATTCCTCAAGGGGTCCCTTATTTTGCAGTAATTGCATTTTTTTTCTGCATCTTACAATAGTACCAATTGACATTCGTTTACCCACATTTCCAACGTCCAGAATACGTAATCTGCTTTGCATGCATGTGTGTGTCTGTCGCATTGTATTCGCCCCACGTGCGTCTGGGTACGGCCGGCGACACGCATCCGTGGCTCTATCACGCGGCACTAAGGGCTGTTGTGGAATGTTTGGTGAGAACGTTGGCGGTGTGCTGTATGTCAACCATTGCCAGTCGAGTAACGCGATAGTTAGCGATAGCGTCCGAATCGATTTGTCATACGGTAAATGCTGAAACTCACTATCAGCAATTAGCTAAACATAGCAAAAATGTAGGTACTGACAGGATGTGAAAGATCGCGTTTAATAACTAGTAGGTACCTTGACGACAAGACAGATGTAAATAAAAAACGGCCAAGTGTGATTCGGACTCACTCTAGTAGCGTTTATTTATCGCAAAAAATATATTTCATTTCGTCACCGAAGAAAAAACGCCGAATATACACGATTCCTTTCAATTTGTTATTTGTTTATTTTTAACTGTCATTTCAGATATCTTGTGAAAATATTAATTGTCCTATTATATTTTACACTGAGCTTGACTATGTTTTATTGATTTGTTTATATAGTTTTACGTACGATAGTCAGTAAGGTATTTATTTATCTGTGAACCTTTTGTAGTCTGATCTTAAATTGTTTTTAAATATTTATGACTGTGGGCAACCCTGGCAGCTAGGTCAAAGTCAAAGTCAAAATATTTTATTCAGATTAGGCTTACAGGTAGCACTTATGAATGTCATAAAATTTACCACCGGTTTGGAAAAACCTCTGATGAGAAGATACTGTCAAGAAACTCAACGAGGTGTAATTTTTTAAATAAATCAAAATTACAATGTTATTTTACATCTAAAATATTTAAAAATTTAACACAGTAGGTGTACAATTTTTGGAGCCAGGGATCGCCAATACAAATCGGGATCATTTCCAAACATCCCTGTCCAAGATATAGTCATTGATTTTATAATACGCCCGAGAAATTAATGTCTTCTTGACCAGGAGCTTTGATCCTTTGGTCCTTTTTTACCCGACTACGGCAAAGCCAAAAGGAAGGGTTATGTTTTTTAATTAATTTCAAGATGTTCTTCTATATATACAAGTGTCAGTAGCTAGTTAAAGTTGTGGATAAATATCCTTACGAATCACGTTGGTTTTAATTTGTTAGCGACATGGTTATTAATAACAAACACTTACCATTTCTGTTTTCGCTGTCAGCCGGCTTCATCTGAATCGGATGGTGCATCTGTAAAGATACAAACATTATAGGTTAGTCATTAATGTACTATTATTAATATCAAAACCACAATTCACCACTCAAGTGGCAGTGGGTGGGGCACAGATGGCCGATGGGGCCAAAGAGTTCTTCAGTGGTGGTTTTCGAGTCAACGTGGACTGAAGATATAAGGCCCTAACAAGCTAGCTCTTGTCTTAGACATAAAGCATGCATCCCTTTCTAACTAGCAGGCAAGTGTGAAAAAGACAGATGCATTATGTCCGTGAAAAACGTGTGGTACAGCACAAGTAGCTGAACATTTTAGTACCTAGTCGCTGTCAGTAATGTGACAAATTCGAGCAACTTTCATTTCATACGCTAGTACGACAAGGTTCTCAACTCTGTTTAGTTACTTCTTAGGCTGACTGTACTAATGCTGATGATGGTTGCGGGAACCCGCTGTATGCGAGCAGCGCAGCACCGGTCAGACGGAATGCTTAGCTTGCAGGTTCGAGTATTGCGAGGTGCTCGAGATTTTTCATTGTGTTGTCATTGTGTATTATTTTCATAAATTCATTAAATAAATTCCACGTGGGAGATCGCATCAAAAGCCGGTGTGTTTGCGAATATTTCCGAATCGACGCTAAATCCACAATCGATATAATCCGGCGCAAACATGATTATTGCTAAGTTAATTTTAATAATAAAACAGGCTTGACCCGATGACGCGTCAAATCACCTGTCGGGCTGTGTGTCGATTCATTATTAACACGGCGACGCAAGTCACAAGCGTTAGCGATCTGTGAATTAAGGCCCATTTACACGGTTCAAGTTCTCGCATGCAAGTTGTAGTTACCGTAAAAGAGTTTTGAAATCGTCATGAAATCAATGCAGTCGTTATTAAGCGAAATTTTGTCATATAGCCGACTGGACAATCTGTATAGACATTAACTGGATTCAAAAAATATAATTAAAAATGATAAACGTAGCCTTAAAGCTACGTTTTTAAAGTCTTCCCTGAATTTAAAAGCCACCCTTTTTTGAGGGTTCATTGCGGGGCTCGATCAATCGATCGACCATGTTATACCTTGGTAACCTGCAATGTGTGCCTGCTTGGTGTGCTTGGTTTCGCGGAGTAGCAAGGTAACTTGTTCCAGTTTGTTGATATGGACCTCCGCAAAGTAACGCTTGAATCTATTAATTATTAAAAGCCTGCAATGTAATGCAACTTGCATGCGAGAATACGCATCGATTGAATGGCTCTTTAGCCTTAGGCTGCAATTCTATTGATGCGGAGCGGAGCAGAGGGGAGATGTACGGCGTTTTCATACATTTGAAACACCGCTCGACTCCGCTTGGAGTGTGAAATGTATGGAAACCGCTTATGTCAAAAAGCAGCTTTGTTTGCCATTCTTTTTAGGGTTCCGTAACCAAAGAGTGCCAATGGGATCCTATTACTAAGCCTCTGTTATCTGTCCGTCCATTCCTGCATCACAGTGCTGTATCTCATGAACTGTAATAGGTAGACACTAGAAATTTTCACATAATGTGTATTACTATGACCGCTGTAGCACCAAATAATAAAAGAAT